>OZ026529.1:36288089-37488089 GCA_964019695.1 Loripinus fragilis
TCGATAGCATCAACGTTTTCGATTGCCACCTATCCGGTATGTGTATTGATACAATGAATACGTAACCAAAACAATCTGAAACAAGAGCTACGAGTTATCTACATTTTTCAGTCATTTTCTGTTGAAAAAAAAGTTTGTTCCACACCGGATAGTGAGCAATCGAAAACACTCTTAACCATTGACGAACGCGGATCAAAACTCGCTAGAAACAGTGTTTTGATTGCAAAGTGTCGCCTGTTCGATGAGTGATGGTAATAAAAAAAACCCTATTATTCTAACTATTTTTGGTCTATAATCGTCGATAGTATTGATGTTTTCGATTGCGCCTATAAGGTACGGTTGGTGTATGCTTCACGATGTTACAGTGGACATTTTTTTTGGAAATGCTTTTGCTTGAAAGGAAAGTATTCTAGAACTTTTTGGATACTGTAAAGGCGGCACCTCATGACTGCCTTATTAGTCTTCTTTAGACATAGGTAAAATCTGAAAATGAGGCGTTATAACTACATTCGAAAGTGTTTGTTTATTGTTTAACATTAGTATAGAGGCAAACAGTGTGGACCCAGATCAGACTGCTCTAGATTTTGTTTGTTTGTTTGTTTTGTTGCTTTACGTCCCAAGTCAACAGCTATGGTCATTGTGGAACGGTCAGTTCACCTAACCACACTTTTTCCTGGGCAGGCTTGAACAAGCGGTTAACCAGTAATTCGTGCACATACTTTCGCTTGTAACTGACAACAACCCTTCTTGAATGAATCAGCGGAAGGGAGGAGAATGATCGTAGAAATCATTTCATGATCAATCTCCAGGAAAGTATGGGACCGAACGAGCAGTCTGCTCTAGATCTACACTGTTTGTTTAAGAGGCTTCATAATATTTCAATAGACGATAAAAACATACGATTGTGTTGTAATATACGCTTTAAGGGTTAATAAATGTGGGTTCAGTGCATTAACGGACAGGACTTTCATGAAATGCACGCAGACCTGCGCGGCTCAAGCAACTTTTAAACGCTTAACCAATGGATAGAACCTGATTTCCATTCTTGAGCAGTTGAAATAACCGAACCACGCCCAGATATGAAAATTAAAGTTGCCACCTTTACAGTACCCAAAAAGTCCTATAATATATTACAATGACAATATAACATTCCTTTCTGTATATTAACGTTTGTCAAGCCCTTGTGCGATAATGTGTTGCAGGCCTTATCGCTGTGTGGTTCTGGTTGCAACACATCACATTCAGGCTTGCCAAACATTAATACAAGGAAAAGAATGTTTTATCCTCTTATTGCATATTTGTAAGTTTATTCTTTAAATGACATTTAGATCTATGCATCAGGAATAAAGCTATAATTTTTAGCTTTTATCAACATAAATCCTATGTGTAAGAAAGCATCAAATTATCAAGACATGCTATAGCCATGCTTTAATGAGAATCATAATGTAATGTGCTGGATAACATATGCTAGGTCAAAATCTTTTTTGTCATTTTCTACGCCCATTTGTCAGTGCTTAATCAACAATAGCTATGTCTCCGCCCAGTGATATAAATAGGGCGTAAACAAACAAAAAAATTGGTTAACGAGGGGAGACAACACTTATTATAGTCTTTATTTTTTCAGGATTTTTCAGAAAAGTCACCAAAACAAAAAAACGAGCACGGTGACACATATTTTTTATTCAATCATTAGATTCTTCATGAAAATATCTTTGTAAAAATATGTTTTTTGTTGTTCCAGTTACATTCTCTGATGTGTTTATTTTGAATATTGATGTTTTTTGGCATTTATTCGTTTGACTTAATTAGAAATTTGCTTAATAAATGGTGTAAATACATGTTATTTCACTATTTTTTGTTTTTATTTATATCTCTGGTGTGAGTAGTATTTGTTCTGAAAAAAACTGCATTGCGTTTCTTGTTAATTTGTTAACAAAATCTGTGTTTGTTTATTTCAAAAACCTGCGATTTTGCAGTTTTTGACATCAAATAACTTTTTGAAAAGAACGGTGAGGTATTGTTTTTTTTTGTCTTAGATTATAAATATAAGTCTATATTATAATATATTAAAAGATAAAACACTTTTGGACATATGGCGGTGAGTCCGGTACTACCTTAAGCAGAACTCAATAAGTTCTTGCTTCCGTTCTAATCCTAAAGTATGTGTGATTGAAAACTGTATTGTATTGTATATACTATAGTGTTTCCAGAACTTAAGTGACGCCCGTTTTTTGCTAATTATTCTTTAATGGTGATTTTAATTGAAAAATATATTAGAGAAATGAATTTAGATATAGACTGCGTAATTAAATTATTTTTTCCACATAAATGTGAGTTTTTGTATAGGCTGGGATTAGATGGAATTTTTGTGTGTTTTTGCCGCTCCTCTTTGAATTAGTCCCCAAGTGAACCTAACGATATAAATAAAACATGGCTTATACGGGTCAGTGGAGGTAATTCGTCAGTCCTACAGATAAGAGTGCGTAACAGAAAATTATTTTTCCTATTTCTCAACCAAAATATATCTGCAAAAATATTTGGTGTGTACTCAAAACAACCGTCTCGATGATACGGTTCTTTTTGGCACCCAAAACACGTGTTTGAACTGATGAAGACAGTCGCAACTTCACACTAAAATTGCTTAACTGGCCCAATCTTCGTGCATCAAAGCAATGCAAATATACCACGTGTATCTATTGGGGTTCACATGGGTATATTCACAAGAAAAAACAACTAAGTTATTCTTTTAAACAGGGGATCTGGGCTTCATTTACAAATAATGGCGTCTCCCAAAAATAAGTTTTAGTTACGCGGTATGCATTTAAATCCACATGCTAAGTGCCGTTCTTCTAAGTTCAATTTATAGCTGTTTAAAAAAAGAAAAACGGGGGTCACTTAAACTCTGGAAACACATTAATATGAAATAAATATGTTTAAACCAAACATTCATGTGACATGTGAGATCATTCATAGAAGTTTCAATTTTTAACGAAACATGTCGACAGCACCCTCCCTTAGAAATAAGAACTTTTTGACATTTTCTCAAGGTCCTCCTAAATTCATATTTTTTATGCCCCCAAAGGAACTTTGGGAGGCATATAGTAATCGCACTGTCCGTCCGTCCGTCCGTCCTACCGTCCCGCTTTCGTGTCCGGTCCATATCTCCTATATTCTTTGAGGTAGGAATTTCAAATTTGGTGTGTGGATGCATCTTGGAATGGCGGAGTGTCGCGTACCATTTTCGGGTCACTGTGACCTTGAACTTGACCTCTGACCTAGTTTTTAGAATAATCGTGTCCGGAGCATATCTCTTATATTATTTGAGGTAGGAATCTCAAATTTGGTGTGTGGATGCATCTTGGGATGAAAAAGTGTCGCGTACCATAATTGGGTCACTGTGACCTTGAACTTGACCTCTGACCTAGTTTCTAGAAACTGCATTGAGTCTGGTGCATATCTCCTATATTCTTTGAGGTAGGAATTCCAAATTTGGATTGTGGATACATCTTGGGATGGCGGAGTGTCGCATACCATTTTCGGATCACCGTGACCTTGACCATGACCTCTGACCTAGTTTTTAGAATAATTGTGTCCGGAGCATATCTCTTATATTGTTTGAGGTAGGAATTTCAAATTTGGTGTGTGGATGCATCTTGGGATGGCGGAGTGTCGCGTACCATATTCGGGTCACTGTGACCTTGAACTTGACCTCTGACCTAGTTTTTAGAATAATCGTGTCTGGAGCATTTCTCTTATATTATTTGAGGTAGGAATATCAAATTTGGTGTGTGGATGCATCTTGGGATGACAAAGTGTCGCGTACCATAATTGGGTCACTGTGACCTTGAACTTGACCTCTGACCTAGTTTCTAGAAACTGCATTGAGTCTGGTGCATATCTCCTATATTCTTTGAGGTAGGAATTCCAAATTTGGATTGTGGATACATCTTGGGATGGCGGAGTGTCGCATACCATTTTCGGGTCAATGTGACCTTGACCATGACCTCTGACCTAGTTTTTAGAATAATTGTGTCCGGAACATATCTCTTATATTGTTTGAGGTAGGAATTTCAAATTTGGTGTGTGGATGCATCTTGGGATGACGAAGTGTCGGGTACCATAATTGGGTCACTGTAACCTTGAACTTGACCTCTGACCTAGTTTTTAGAATAATTGTGTCCATAGCATATCTCTTATATTATTTGAGGTAGGAATCTCAAATTTGGTGTGTGGATGCATCTTGGACTGACAAAGTGTCGCATACTATAATTGGGTCACTGTGATCTTGAACTTGACCTCTGACCTAGTTTCTAGAAACTGCATTGAGTCTGGTGCATATCTCCTATATTCTTTGAGATAGGAATTCCAACTTTTGTGTGAAAATACATCTTGGGATGACGGGGTGTCACATACCATTTTAGGTCAATGTGACCTTGACCTCTGACCTAGTTTTAAGAATTATTGTGTCCCGAGCATATCTCTTATATTCTTTGAGTGAGGAATTCCAAATTTGGTGTGTGGATGCATCTTGGGATAGCGGAGTGTCATGTACCATTTTTGGGTCACTGTGACCTTGACCTCTGACCTAGTTTTAGAATAATCATGTCCATAGCATATCTCTTATATTATTTGACGTAGGAATCTCAAATTTGGTTTGTGGATGCATCTTGGGATGAGGAAGTGTCGCTTACCATAATTAAGTCACTGTGACCTTGAACTTGACCTCTGACCTAGTTTCTAAAAACTGGTGCATATCTCCTATATTCTTTGAAATAGGAATTCCAAATTTGGTATGTAAATGCATCTTGTGATGCCTGAGTGTCACAAACTATTTTTGGGTCACTGTGACCTTGACCTCTGACCTTGTTTTCAAGAATTATTGTGTCCAGAGCATATCTGCTATATTATTTGATGTAGGAATCCCAAATTTGGGGTGGTGATTCTTCTTGGGATTGCAGAGTGGTGCATACCATTTTGATTCACTTTGACATTGACTTCTGGCCTCATTTCTAGGTTTTTCGTGCTATATTACAGCTATCTTTCCTAAAATGTGTCTTATGCTAGACTAATTCCTTTGGGGGCATTCGTCACGTGTTTGTGACATTTCCTGTTTTCAGAATTTATTGTAGTCAGCATAAGAAAAAATCCATGGAATATGAGGCCAGTTGGAGAAGTTTCAATCTTTGAAAAAAATGCTGTCAGCGCCGCCCCTTAGAAATAAGATGAATTAATAAATGAATTCGATTTTTGGAAGGTACATGGAATTATGAATACTTCGGGTCTCTTGCAAAGTAAGTGAAACCAAGAGGCTTCACGTTAACATTGCAAGAGACCCGAAGTATTCATGATTCCACGAGCCTTGCAAAAATTGAATTTATTGCATATATTTACATTCTATTATAATGGAAATATATAGAAATTATTTATAATATAGGAGATAAAACAATTATATATTTAATATTTAATTGTATAAACGGGTTTGTTTGAGTAAAAAATGGAAAAGCGGAATAGCCAGAGTGAACACGGACAGCCAATTCAGCAACAAGAAGCTTGTTTTGCACGTGCAACTCGGGTGTGGCTCGCTGTCAATCACAACACCAGTGTCACATCTGGCGAATGAATTGATGTTCAAAGCTAATTGCACGAGCAAGTGAGCTTGGCAGCTATCTATCAACTTTTGTGTCGTTCGTGAGGCTATGAGCGGTTGCAAAATTCTATAGATTCATTAAAGGCTTGCTTTGAAAATGTAAATATATTGGCATGTTTTCAAAATTCAAGAAGCATTGGCATCACTATCAGAAACAAACACGTGGCATTTGAGGCCATTCGGTGAAGTATCAACTTTTGATAAAAGAATGCCTTCAGCGCCGACCTTACTTATTAGGTGAAATTGGCATGTTCTCAAAATTCTCAAAAAAATTGGAAAACTTGCAGAATCTATTGTCAATACCATAAGAAACCTGCATGAGAAATTGAGGCCATTCGGTTATGTTTTTTAAACCAAAAAAAAAGTCAGAATCTTCGAAATAGGATGCAATTTTTTGAAATGTTGCCAGGACTGCCTCATAGAAATATGATGAAATCATGTCATTTTTTTCTCCAAAATTCGTGATACATGCATCTATATATATAATTTACTGGCGTTAGCATCAGAAATATGTGTGTTCAATTTGTAGCCTAGCAGACAAGTTTAAATTTTCAACAAAAATGCCAACAACCTTTGAAAGCGGATAAAATTGGAAATTTTCTCATAGTTCTCCAAAATTCATGAAATTCGCATGATTACATGTAATTAGCACCAGAAACATGTATTTGAAATTTGAGATGGTTTCCATGAGTTAGAATTTTTTCGAAAAATGGTTTAATTTAATGGCATCAGCTGAAGACACATGCATGTGAAATTTTGTAGCCTAATAGAGAAGATCATTTTTCTTTTTACGAAAAACGCCAATAGTGGTGTGCCTCCCTTACATTGCAGAATATATGATAAGCATCAGAAAGATGCATGTGATTTTTGAGCTCATTCAGAGAATAAAAAGTATTAAGGAAAATACCGTCAGCACAGGGCCTAAGAAATAGAATAAAATTTTGACGTTTTCTCAAAATTTTGAAATTTGATCAGATTCACAAAGTAAACGTTTTGGCGATAAATGGCGTAATCGCAGCATAGCCGTAGAAATAGATTGATATTTCGACATTTTCTCTCAAAGTTATCCAAACTTTATGTTTTTGCAGAATACATTGCATCATAGACATGGATGTGGAATTCTGAGAAACTAAAGCATTTGATGAAAATACTTTCAGAGCGGTCTCTTGGAAAAAGGATGAAAATTTGACATTTTCTAAAAGTTCTCTAAAATCATGAAAGTTGTTCAATTTATTAATCTCAGCATTCGAAACATGCTTGTGAAATTTTAGGAGATTAAGATATGTTATTGTTGTTGTTGTTGTTGTTTTTGTTGTTGTTGTTGAAAAATACTATCAATGCCTATTCTAAAAAACAGGATGCAATTTAGAGATTTTCTAAAAAATCTCCGAAAAAATGTAAAAATTCATTAGCATCAGCATCAGTAACTTGCTTGTAAATTTTGAGGAAATTCAGAGAAGTTAATTATTTTTACACAACAAATGCCGTCAGTGCTAGAGGGTAAGAATGAAATTTTGACATTTTCTCAAAAGTCGCCAAAGGTCATGAAACATGCATAATTCATTGACAACAGCATCAGAACCATGCCTGTGAAACGTGCATTAAGGGGCTAATTTGGCCCCCTCTGGAGCCAAAATAGTGAGTATGATCAGGAAATACCCCGATCACAAACCGCAGACAACCCCGTGGCACCGTGAGGAAGAGCCGCTCAACCATCACGAGACACCAGGAAGACAAATTAAACAAAGCAACCAGCTCTCTCTTCCCCATCAAGATGATTGCAATACTACAATGGACATAAAGTAACGTTCAACAAAACATAGAACAATTACAGACCCCCCACAATGGGAGTAACAATAAACAAAAAGTCAACAACAACAGAAGCGCCGCCTTAGAACGGACAGCAGCCTAAGCCACCGGGGGGCTTAAATGCATTTTACTGGTACCAAATCTTTGCCCTAGATTCTGCTGTTGTTGAAGTACAAGAAATGTTCAGCTCGCATGGAGGCCATCCAACTAACGCAATGTATCATCATGGAGAAACACTCTAATCAAATTAACACTCCATGATGAAATAAAGAAAAAGGCTCATGACTCACAGATGGTCAGAGCTAACGAAAACCTCCAGTTGAGCTCCGGTGGGTCCAGCTACAGATAAGCATCAGGCACCAACCCACCGATTAAAGCTTTACGTCAGAGCCGTCATAGAGTCTGAGGCCTGACCCACCATCGTGCAATTAAAGAGGAAACCATAGCTATAAACCGTGATTGGGGTTTAAACTAGGCATGCAGACTGTCGCATGATATCCAAGTTATATCCAACCCTTATATAATGTTTTACCATCTTTTTGAATTGATCATTAAAGTTAGGTTTTCCAACAATTCGTTTGAATTTATAAACTAAATCACCATAAAATATAGGTTCTGATACGCCTTGTTGCAGAAGAGTTTTTAACCCAATGTTGTATTTAACAATCAACTCTGAGTGTCTGTGGTAGAATTTAGACAATGCTTTTCGAGTTTTATGATATCTATAACCTTGTTTTAATAACTTGGTAGTTAAAAATAAGTTTCTATTGTTGTATTGTTGAAGCCATCAACATTAGAACACACTCTAGCAAAACGAATAAGCTTAGAAATATATACACCATAGGAGGGAGAGCGAGGAACATCTCCATCAAGAAAGGGGAAACTTACTATTTCAAAATTAAAATCATCCCGTTTATCATAAATTTTAGAAGAAACTATGCCGTTTGCTATTGACAAGTTTAAGTCCAAAAAACGGAGCTTCAGTATCAGAAGAATTCGCCTTATTTAACTGAAGTTCAATGGGATATATCTGACCTAACATTTGTTCAAAATAAGGGTTATCAATATTAATTAAGTCATCTAAATATCTGGAGGTTGAGTTAAAAGCTTCAATAATATCAGTTTGATTATTGTCTGACTGAGACAACATGAAATCTCTCTCATAACAAAACAAAAACAAATCTGCAACAAGAGGAGCACAATTAGTACCCATTGGAATACCTACAATTTGTCTATATAATTTCGAGCCAAATCATATAAATATATTGTCCAAAAGATAATGGAGCGCATCACACATTATCTGACATGACCGCAATTTATATCCTTTAGGTTGTTCAGAAGTAAAAAAGGCATTTTTATCATTACAAGACAAATATAGTGAGCCCTCTCTGTTAAATGTTTGTTCAATTAATTCTGTTAGTTCAATTAAAACTGAAAGATGTTTTTCACCAATTTCTTTTGATTGTTTTATTAGAAGAATACCCCAAATGATAAAGTCTGGCATTTATTAAACTTTACTGTTGCTTTGGTAACAAAAAATGGTCGACAAAATTGGCTTAAAATAGAGAAATTGCTATTTTGGACCAAATTGTAGACTTTAGGGGGGTCGAATTTTTAAAGAATTAGATATCAGCACAACTAAATACAAAAAAAAACATTTTAATGTGTTGTTTGCCTTGATAATTCTCAACATCTGTTAAATTATATTTTTGGTATTTGCTTGTGCTCTATGTTAATTTTTCATTCAAATGTCTCCAATTTGTTGCAAAACGGTCACTTTCCTATTTTCAGCCTATTTTGGTGGCCATTTTAGTTACCATAGCAACAATAAAAGTCAAATTAGACAAGACTTTCACATTTGGGTTATTGTTCTTATAAGCTATTAAGACAAAATTGTTGAATAATACTTAATGTTTATTTTTTAGCCTCATCAACACCGACTCGTTAAAATAGGATAACATTTTTATATTTCTTCAACATTCTCTCAAACTCATGATACATGCAGAATTTATTGACATCGTCATCAGATACATGCATATGAACTTTGAGGTCATTTTGGGAAGTTCAGATTTATAAAGAAAAAATCCATCAGCGTAGGACCTTAGAAATAGATGTATTTTTTACATTTTCTCAAATATGTCCAAAGTTCATGAACTTGGCAGATTTTATTAGCATTAAAAACAGTTATGCGCAATTTGAAGTATTACATATGGAAAGGAGTCCTTGTTATAAAGCCATGTAAGTTGAGAGTCAACTTTTCACGTCATATGCGTCGTATGGCAAAATATATTCACTAATGATAGACATCATTTTCAAATTCGCGAAACTTGTACTTCTGATGTATACAATGTTACGCTGAAAACCTATCTGGACCAACCGACTTATTGTATGTGCGTTTTAACGTGGTTGGTCCTAGTTTTGTTATATAGTTCTTTATATAATTTTAAGTTTGTCAAGAATCTTCCTCAGAGAACAGGCTCCGAGGTTTTTTAAAAAAATATGCTCAACTCAACTGAGCTTTGAATTTATCATGCTAAAAATGTTAAAATGCCAACAATTGTTGTCATTTTAACATTCATTAGCATGATAAATACAGCATCTGAGAGTATAGTGCGAATCATGTTTACTGTCGTCGCCCTGGGCCCGGTCACCTGTTAAACTAACGGTACCGGGAGCCAACTCACGACAGTAAACAAGAAACGGATTATACTCATAATTAACAATCACACACAATTCTCTTGTTGTTTACCTATGCTGTAAACCTGAGACTAGATAAAAAAACTTGAAAACTTGGAGCTTAAAAGCAAGAACAGTCATCATTTTTCAGCATTTAAGTTTTTAGCATTAAGATTTTCATGCTCAGTTGCGCATGAATTTTTTTATAACTTCGGGGCCTGGTTTTGTTATAATATATATACAATGTAGCTCTTTGTGTCTATTCTAGTTTGTCAAGTATCTTTTTCAGAGAACAGGTTACCAGGTTACAAAACTTTTTTATGCTCAACTCAAATGAGCATGATAAATACAGCATCTGAGGGTTTAAAAGCAAGATAAATGATAGTTTTTCAGTATTTCAGTTTTTTGAGCAATAACATTTTCAATGTCTATTAAAGTTTGTCAAGTGTCTTTCTCGGAGAAGTGATTGATTTTTCTCGCCCACTTATCGCTCAAGACAAGCTGTTCCATAGGCAAAACGCCGTGCGGAATTTCCTTATCCCATCCACGTGACATGCTTATCCCATCCAAATGACCTGCTTATTCCATTCACGAGACTTCAAATTATAACAATTTAGGCTGTTTTAGTACGCCTAAACATAATGTAGAAATATCAAAACGGCAATATTTAGTGCGTCCGCCATTTCCGCATTGTTGAGTGACGTCAAAAACATTCTGACGTCACTAAAATGCAACAACAATGTGACGCACGTTATTGACACAGTTTGGCGCCACGACGTCTTTGTCAATAGATACTGATACCAACGTTAGTTTCAAACCACAATAAAAACAAAACCGACGCTTGAAATGCTATTTCGCTTCTGTTTTTATGTGCTAAACTATGTTTACACCCATTTCTGCATCTGAAAAACTCGTTGGTGAACTTATTTTTTAGATAGGAACAAACGCAAAAAATCTAAAAAAATATGCGGAACTGACAGAATTCATATAAAACCTTAAAAAGTCACTAAGTGGGCGAGAAACTCTTATTCTTCTGAAATTTTGCCCTGGGATAGAAAAACTGATCTCACCCATGCTATCTTAAACAGGCTGTCACGCGAGTGCTTTACATTGGTTGTACTGGAACTCACGCACATGGTCGTCAAGTGGCGTCATTGTTGTGTTAAAGTGATGTCACCATATCAGTATTCAGCAAATTCTGGGAGCTTTTTTCAAACATAAAATCAAGGTAGGGAAACACGTGACTTGTGACGTCATATTTGCTACAGTAAGGGCGCAGCCATATTGGAAATTATACCCATAATTTTTCATGCATTTTCCTCCAGAACACAACAGTTGTAAACTCAAACAACCGTTTCGTTAGCTAGCCCACAGCTCGTGTAATTTAAACATTTTCATATTGTGATCACACGTTGCTCGTTTACCCTTTTTTTTTACTTCGACACCGAATTTTTAATTAGGTCATTGTGTCAGCTGTCAAAAATAGCATGATCAGGAAATACCACAATCACAAAAATGCAGACAAACCTATAGCACCACGAGGAAGAGCAACACAACAATCACGAGACACCATGAAGATAAACTAAGCAAAGCAACAAGCTCTATCTTCCTTATCAAGATGATTGCAAAACTCGAATTTACACAAAGTAACGTACAACAAAACATAGAATAATTACAGAATCCCATAATGGAAGCGACACTCAACAAAGAGTCAACAGCAACAGAACCATCACCTTAGAAAATGTTTTTTTGTTTGCGATTAATTGTTTGCTTTAACCAGATTACGGCTCATACAAAGTATTTGTTACAAACAAAACTGCTAAAAAGCTAAAAAGTATGACTCATGAAGAATAGACGCAGAGCGGATCGAAATTGTATCATCTAATTGGATACAAACTGCAATATGGCAGCCGCCACAATGTTGAAACAATGACGTATAATGATGTCACAAATCACGTGTTACAGCCCCTTGAAAATGTGGTATTTAATGGGAGCAAGAAAAAGAATCCATTATTCGTGTGAAGAGTAGGATAGAAAAATCTGTGCCTTGGGATCACCGTTTGTCATCACTCGGCAAGCCTCATGATGCTAAACGGTGATCCTCGGGACGGATTTTTCCATCGCACACTCATATGATAGATTTTTATACTCTATTGTATTCTTGCTTTTAAGTGTATGTTCTTTTCCTCTGGGCACCATAATTTAGTCTGTAGCATTTCTTGATCATATTAACTCATGTTTACTTGTTGTTGTTTTGGCACATGGCAAAGAAGCTACCACACAAATAACACAATAAATTGCTTCTCAAACTGCTCAGTTTTGTTTTTATTACATTATGATGCATACACTGAACACATATGTAGAACCAAAAGTTTAATACTGGGTAGTTTTCGCATGTAGCACATTAGAACGAATAAAATTTAAATTAATTTTCACTCAAAACGCAGCTTGGTATTGGATAAACAGGGAAACAATACAACTTAATTCGAATCTAAAGAGCGTTTCTAGCTCGACAAAACTCCAACATAGTAACCAGATCAGGTCCACAAAACGTCGAGCCTGATCTGGATCCAAATTGTGTGACACTCTGATGGTATTGCTGACACATATTTTCGAAATGTTAGTTGTTGTTTTTTTCATTCACTCAAATGATTTGTTTTACCAAGCACAGTTAAAGTCAATGGAAAAGAGACACGTTGTAGGAGGGTCTGGATGGGGTATAATGATTAGTGAATAATGGCCCTTTTTATAATGAATAGTGAATAATGAGCCAAAAAAATAATGAATAGTGAATATTGAGGTCCTAAAAAATAATGAATAATCCTATTTTTTAATGAATTGAAGAAAAATATAACAAATAGTGAATAATCAGATTTCTTTGCCACCTTTTTTACTGTTAATGAATAATTGGTCTTATTTTAATGAATAACCCAAAATTTTAATGAGATGAATAATGGGCTAAATTTTTAATGAATAGTGAATACCAGACCCCCCCCCCCCCATCCAGACCCTCTTGTAGTAATTCCCCTTTCGCTTTAAACATCTGGCATAAGTACACATATGAGCTAGAATAAATGAGCTTGCCAATATATATTAACTATTTTCTTGCTAGCCATGGCTTTTGTCATTTTCTGGTAGCTGAAGTTGATTTTTTTAAAAAATAAAAGGTCAGTAGACGACAACAAAGGCATGATACATTGCCCAGCATGCAAATAGTTAAATAAGAATTACAAGGGCACGTGATACAATCTTCAAGTTGCCTTTTCACTGACATATTTTTATTGAAAACCAATATATATGAATAAAATTAATGCTCACCATCGTATGCTGCTTAGATTTCTCATTATTTATTTAAGGTGCGCCATTTTTTAACAAAAGATATTTAATTCAAAATTAAATTCCTTTTATCAAACAGTGGATATTCTGATCAGACGCTGAATGTTTCAGTGTCTGACCAGAATCTCCACTGTTTGCAAAAGTCCCATGCTTAACTTGGTTAAAATCATGTACATCAAAAATGAATTCGTGTTTTGGCGATTTTGAGAGTGCAAGTCATATGGATACATTCAGTTATCCAATCCCACTGTTGGTGTGCAGTATTCTCTTAATTTTACCAGTACTTCGTGTATTTTGTCAGAAGCTAACAGCTATCATACCTTGTATTAACCCTTACACATATGGGTGTCTTTGGTTGATTCAGTGTATGATAGGAATAAGTTCATGTCATTTAGTCTCTATTTATCACAAAGGCTGACCCAATATAGTACTTTAAAAGACCCATCACTGAGCATTAAGTGTACAAAACTTTGATTAATTAAGCTTCGAAGTTTATAGAGTACCATTGACTAGAATTCTTTGGGGAATGAATGCTTTCCTTTGTCTTGCTCTTCCATTAGAACCATCTGAAGGCTCAGGCATACGCATTTATATAGATAAAGCCTCACTAATATCATCACTCGTCATCTCTGTCTTTCGATAGATTTGTTCAGAAGCTGTTTTGGCATTTATATAAACCGTTAAGTCATGAGTTTCCTTACAACTCTTTTGAATTTCGATGATAGGCTCATCGTTGTAGTAACTTGATAATTTATTTATTGTCTGGGTCATCTTCATCTTTTGACATAGCCAATCTTTCTGTGTTTTCACTTTATTAGATCTACGCTATAAAACGTATTTCTTTGTGACTTGGTTGGTCCCAGTGGACAAAATTATGGTACTTTGATAAACTTACCACTGATACATTAAGCTTACAACACTTTGATTAACTAAGCTCCAATTTATAGAATACCATTGACTAGAATTCTTTGTGGAATGAATGCTTTCCTTTTTCTTGCTCTTCCATTAGAACCATCTGAAGGCTCAGACATTGGTATATGTCTAGATGAAGCCTCACTAATATCATTAGAGTATGTATCCAGTTTTCCCCCTGAAAAAGCCTTGAACCTTTGGCCATCCATAGAGGGTCCATCGCAGTCTCTGATCAGACTGCGCTGATGCGCAGTCTGATCTGAGTCTTCAATGGCTGCACATTCCAACTCGAACCTTTCTCTGGAGACTGGTTTATTACTCATTGTCTCTGTCTCTTGATAGATTTGTTCGTCTAGTTTGTCACTTGTTGCCTCACAACTCTTATCAGCTTCATTGATATGTTCATTATTGTTGTTACTTGCAAATTTATCATTTTGTCCATCCCCATATATCGACAGAGGTAACCTTAACGTGTTTTTAGAACTCACTGCTTTATTTGACATTTGCAATGTTTTGTTATGCGCTCTCATATTGGTCATGATCTTTTGATACCAGTCATTATTCACCTTATCTATCGTTGCAGGACCACCTCTGGAACTATCTGATTTTATGTCATCTAAAGTATAATTATAAGCCATTTCCAAATCAGGTATCTTTTCTCCAGTTTTGTTTATCTCATCAATATCTTTATTATTACTATAAGCTTGTGTATCTGGTTTATCACAATAACTGATCACATTGTCTGCTAAACCTTTTGAATATGATACATCGCTTGCACTACTCTTTCTTTCTCTAGACACTGAATCCCCATCCTTGAAATAATCTGGATATGCCAATGCCACATATTTATCGACTTGAAATGAATCATACTCTGCGTTGAGTGCATCTTTATTGGCTTTCCCAGGTGTATGACTAACACGAAGCTCTTTCTTTGAGTCGAGACCATCAACTTCAGCAAAGGTTTCAGACAGTTCAGTAGCGATGCTGTTCATATCACCTACATCTGCTCCCATGGCAGTTTGGTTTGTTAACATGCAATTTTTCTTTGATAAATGCATCTGCAAAATACAAATGTAAAAAGGGCTACATACATTACTCACAATTTGATAAGGGTCCAAATGTCAATACCATGGTAAACTATATTTATTAAAAAAAGAAAAACTTGCGTGAAGATAGGTCATGGAATAACTTCTGGGGTCATTCTCCTCCTTCCGCTGATTCAAGAAGGGTTGTTCTAAGTAACAAGCAGAAGTATGTACCCAAAGAATTGGTAAACTGCTTACTATAGTCAAGCTTGCCAAGGAAAAAGAGTGGTTATGTGAACTGACTGTCTCGACATGTCCATAGCTGTTGACTGGGACGTAAAATCTTCAAACCTAACCAAACCGTAATCAAGAATTTTATGTAATTCATGACCCCATGTCTTCCATCAAACATCTAGAACAAACTTCCCTGTGTTGAGAAGCGTATTTTAAGTCAAACTTTGACACAAATGTATGCTTATCCTCAAAATTAGCCATTTCAGAGTAAATTGGAAAACGGGAATTACGAAAATGGATTCTTCAAAACAGCACCACGCCTATTTTGTCTTTGCTTATGCTTACGAATAATAATAATGTCACCAAATTGATAAACCAAAATCGTAATTTTCATTTGCTGATGATTATTTTTCAAAAGATCAATTATTTTGCAGTTAAAAATACTATTTATTTTTTCAAAAAAACATTTTTTCAAACTTTTGCCATAGAAATATTCTTTGTCTTTCCACGGTCCGAACAATGTACTGAATGGTGGTGTGAGAGATAATTTTATTTAAAACTTATTTCCTTTGATTTGAATAAACATGACTCTAATCAAAATTTTAGCAGTATATGTTGTTCTATACTATTCCCTCAAAATAAGCCCGTTTGCTCAATTTATTACTTTAGTTTTTCTTTGATTAGATTATGAGGCATTGTAGTATAGAGTGTAGAGAAATCATATGTAGACAAACCAGATGCTAGAAAACCTCCAGACTTAAATTTATTAAGAATTTCACCTGAATTTTTAATAGACCCAAATACATTTTTACCATTACTTTCATAAACTGTTGTGCAATATTTGATGACATGGTTTTTAGGCGCAGTGAGACAAGAAGTCAAAAGAATAGACAACTCAGTAGTTGTACGTGAACTAGAATTAGCAATAAAACGTGACTTGTCGGGCCGTTTAGGAAGTTTAGGTAACCAGTATAATGTAGTAAGCTTGCTATGGTCCTCATCAACAAACACCCAATATTTAGCTGACATATGGCATCGATGCCTATCAACGATAAACGTCTCATCAGGGCTGTTATGCTCATGTTTTTGCAGTGCTAAGTTCTTGCTTAAGGGTGTTAATATAATACCTTTTTCAAACGCCCACAATATTGTTTGCAGCCTTATCTGCAGGTGCCAAAACAAATCTCCTATGGAATTCCTGAATCCCTTTCTTCACATGTCTAAAAGTGGTTTTAGGTTTAGGTGGTAGAAGATCTAAATTGTTGCAATAAAATGAAATTCTACCATCAATAATCTTAGAAATATTTAACTTCCAACTATTTATGGCATCAGACTTGACATGCTCTTGTTTACACCAGCGATCACAAAATTCATGTAGGGCGCCTGCAATTTCCTCACGACATGAGTAAAGTCTGCATTATGACTAGACGCTGTCTTGCTCTGATTCTAGATTCCAGCAACTGTCTGTGGCTGAGCCAGCTGTTTGAGTCATAATGGGTAGGAAACCCCATTCCAACATCCCTGCGTGTATGTTTCCCTATATCCTATACGTCTAACGTAGAGGTGCATTTCTAGATATTTAGGTGTACAAATTAGAGATTATCTCACAGCGTTTTGGTTATCGCCTTTAGTATCAACCCGAGACCCCATTATCAGCCCGCTCGAGGGCTCATAATGGTCAAGGGTTGATACTGAGGGCGATAACCAAAACCCTGTGAGATAATCTCTAATTTCTGTTCATCTAATGATCAACGTCTTGTGTTGGGCATGATAACTTCTCTGCGTTCAAAATACATGACACCCGGTTATCATCATGGCAGGCAGATAACCAGTTGGTGGAAAAGAGCTTATCACATATGCAGACTTTGGGTTATCGCGGAAAATAGCATCCCAAATATGTGATAATAAGGGTTATCTCATGGCGTTTTGGTTATCGCCGGAAGTATCAACCTGAGATTCCATTAGTTTAAACATATTTTATTGCCAAATTTTTATACAGCAATGGGGTTGGGTCACAAGTTCTCACAACCTTAGTTACGACCCTTCCCCTACAATCTAACATACATAAAAGCTAGTAAACATGGCTTAACATGTACAAATACATATGAATACATGAATAACTACATATGAATACAAACCAAATTATTTAAGTTAAAGCAAAATAAACGAAGAAAAGTATATGGTGAATAAATAAATAAATAAATAAATAAATAAATAAATAAATAAATAAATAAATAAATAAATAAATATAAAACTGCTATTATGAACCGCTTCAGTTTGAGATGTTAAATTGTCAGGTCATCTGGTACAGGTTTCTAAGTATGTTTCAAAACAGAGTCATAGAAGGCTATTAAAAGCGTTTTGAGACATGTATATACCTATGCACAGCCCTGAACAAGACCACATTAACTTCAGTATTCCAGTTTTCATTGCCGTTAAGGATAACATTGATATTTAGAGGATGAAAGCCTCTAACTGTATCATTAAAAACCTGTCTTTCAACAGTATATTTTCTGCATTGAAAGAAATAATGGTAGGCATCCTCTACCACGTCACACAAATCACATAAAGGATTATTACGAATATGATTTCTAAAAAGATCACTGTTTAGACTACTGCATTTATTACTCAGCCTTGCATGTAGGACAGACATATATCTATTTCCAACAGTAAAGTAGGGAGGAACATGTGCTATGTTAAGTTTTGAGAATATATGCCTTTTAAAGGTTGGCAATGTTGATATATCTTTTAAGTTATCATCAAGAGAATTCCATAGCCTAATGGCTGATGGAATACAAGATTTCTGTGAAACACTAGTTCGATTAAGAGGTACAGATATGTTTCTATTGTTTCTCAATGGGTAATCCGAAATTTCATTAACTAAAGGAGGGATTAAATCTTGTATGTAAGAAGGCACCATACCACTGTTTATATTATACATAAATGATAGTTTATGTTGCTGCCTTCTTTGTGATAGAGTTGCCCAGCCGCACTCTTTGTACAGGTTTTCCAATGATACTGACTTAGTCAACCCAGTAACAATTCGGGCTGCCTCATTTTGAATTTTTTGAAGTGTTTGTGAGTCTTGTTCAGAGCAGCCATCCCATACAACTGACGCATATTCAACAACTGGTAACAGATAAGACATATACATCTGGTTGAGGGCATTTCTACTAATAGAAAATTTTAATTTACGCATTATTCCCAAAATTGTAGTTGCTGAATTGACAATATTTTCAATATGAGTGTGCCACTGGCCATTACTACTTAATGTTACACCCAGATGTGTATGACTATCTACAAAGCTAATTGCAATATTATCAAAAATAAGATGTGGTAATATCTCTAGTTTTTTAAGAGTAAATAAGACAGCCTCTGTTTTTAGTGGATTAAAGGTATCTAACCACTGTTTAGCCCAATTTGACAACAGTTGTAAATCATGGTTGATGATACCAGCTATGTCAGCAATATTTGCTGCAGCATAAAATAAAGAACTATCATCTGCAAACAGCCTTGTCAAACTAAGAAGTTGTTTAGCTATATCATTAATATATACTAGAAATAAAAGAGGCCCTAGAACAGATCCTTGAGGCACACCAGCAAAGATAGATTTTAAGCCAGAGTAACACGATTTAAAACAAACTTTCTGTTTTCTTAGGCTTAAATGACTATTTAACCACTCTAAGAGTTTCCCATCAATGCCATTTTGTCTTAGCTTAAACACGAGACCTTGTGCCAAACTCTATCAAATGCTTTTGACACATCACAGAAGACAATTAAAGAAAACATGTTATTATCAAATGCTTGACATATATTATGAAAGATGTCGATTAACTGAAACACTGTTGAATGATGAGGTAGGAAACCAGATTGATAATTATATAAAAGATTATTATCTATTAAGAAATTATACATGTTCTTAAAAACAATCCTTTCTTGTAGCTTTCCAATACAGCTCAAGAGTGCAACTGGTCTATAATTAGAGGGTTGAGATTTGTCTCCCTTCTTAAAAATGGGAATAACGTTTGCAAGTTTCCATATACCAGGAAATATTCCTTCATGAAAGGATCTATTCATTAAAATACAGAGGGGTTTTGAAACAGTTTTTGACACGCCCTTGAGCATTTTATGACTTATGCCATCATCACCACTTGCTTTATTAGGGTTGAGTACTTCAATAATATTTTCAATTTCGATTTCAGTGCAGTTAATTTGAGAAAGAGAGTTATCAGTAAGCTTAGTAAAGGGAGGTAGCTGGGTTTCTGCATCATTGACCGTTGAGATAGAAGCAAAATAATCATTTAAACAATTAGCTTTGTCTTGATCGTTGAAATGCCATTGATTGTCACCGTTTGAAAGCGTTGAACACAAAGGAGGAATACAAGATGAAGATTTGTTATTTTTGACAAAATGGCGAATTACTTTCCAAAATTTACGTTTATCATTATTTTGAAAGTCTGAAACAATAATATCTAAATTATTATAAAACAATTCCTTAGCATGCTTTTTTTGATTATTTACCTTATTCCTGAAGAGTTTGTATTTGTTCCAGACGTTTGGGTTACCTGATTGTATAGCTTTCTTCTTTAGTCTATCTCTTTTCCTTGAATTCCTCCTTATTTCAGAATCGTACCACGGTTTATCATCTTCACGAACTACAATTGTTCTACTAGGTATGCATAATTTAGCGAATTCAATGAAAATTTTTGTGAATAAGGAGCTAGCTTCATTTACACTACCATGATGAAGACATGACCAGTCAAATTCATAGAGTTTTTTGTTAAACAATTCATAATTGGCATTTTTATACATCCAGACATTTCGAGTGAAAGATCCCATTATCAGCCCAGAGCTTTAGCGATAATGGTCGTCCCGAATATGTGATAAAACATATTATATTTAGTAACGTTGTGTAATGACGGACCATAACGACGTCACTATATATGACAATATAATAGCATTTGTACAACAACAAAAAACGCAACTTCAAAATTATTTAACCTTCATATGCTAAAAAGAATCTTAGAATATTCATTCCCCAAAATTCATTCCTAGCCCTGCTCAAACGACCCCAATAAAGAATAGCTGAAAACAAAATATTTGAGCATAAATTGGTAGATACTTTCTTACCCATCAATGTTAACATATGTTGTGGTTGAGAAATATGAAATTATATTTTGGTACGCATTCATAACTATAGGCCTGTCCCCAAGGTTATAAAACTTTTGTCATGCTCAACTCAGCTGAGCACGAAATTTATCCTGCTCATAAATGTTAAAATGCCAACAATTGTTGGCATTTTAACATTTATTAGCATGATAAATACAACATCTGAGACACTTAAAGCAAGAAACTTCTTCATTTATCGGTATTTTAGTTTTTATGAGCAGTTGAAATTTCGTACTCAGTTGAGTTGAGCATGAAAAAAGTTTTATAACCTTGGGGCCTGATTGAATCTTGGATGTATCAATTTAAACACCCTTCTTCAGATGGATACAACACAGATAGAGCTGTGCTTCATCCAGGTTGTTGAGCACGGCTACTCGTACAGCTGCATGATGATAACAATTTTTTCAGCGTAAAATTGTAAATATGATCTTACCCATCAGTTTTAACATATGTTTTAGGTGCTCAAAAGAACCATCTCATTGGTTCTTTCGAGTACCCACAACATATGTTTTGGTTGAGAAATAAGAAAAATATTTTTTGCTTACACACATGTATCTAAGGATACTGACTTAACTGTCTGTTCCTTGCAGTCTCTCACCGGATAGGCAGCAATCGAAAACGTCAATACTATCGACGAACGTAGATCAAAAATCGTAAGAAACAGATCGAGTTTTCGATTGCCATTTGTCGCCCGATTGGTAACAAATGGCAATCGAAAACATTGTTTCTAGCGATTTTTGATCCGCGTTTGTCGATTGTTCTTAGCGTTTTCGATCGCCGCCTATCCGGTGTGGCCTTGTGGTCACCTGTTGGGAAAGGGCTGACCTCTAAGCTCTCTTGCGTGTGATGTTTCCTTGTGTTTTTGTCACTACCCACATGGCGTCTCGGGTTAGGTGTCGTATTGATTGTGTCGACTCTTGATCGTTGCCTTCTTTACTTTTAAAAATTTCTTGTGCCAGGGCTACTACTACTACGCGGCGTGTGTTCGTGCTTGTGCACGTGTGTCTCGTAGGCTACTTTGTACTTTTAAAAGATCTAGTGAGTTCTAAAGCAAAAAAGACCCGTTGCAATAATAAACCTATGAAACAACATACCTTCAGCACGTGATTTCGCAGCACAACTTCACTGCAGTAGGTACGGTCACAGAATATACACTTCCGGTCGCTAGGTGGCTCTGGTTTGTCATGGTTCCGGTAGTGGTGCTGTAGGTTCGACAACTGTGGAAAAGATCGATTACAACCCTCTATTTGGCATTTGTAAGGTTTCTCTCCTGTTTGTAGAAAAGATGAACTCGTGAAAAGTTACAATATTTGTATTGGTCTTTTACGTTCCTAACAACATACGGTCAAGAGTGCACAGTCTAATGAAGAACAAACGCTTAAAATGAAATTAATTTCTTAGCATGCTTTGTTAATATGTTGAGTATGAGGTAAACTGAAATGATAAAAAAGTACCACTAGTTAAAATAGCATTTGAATCGCATGTCAACCTCTATATAATTTATAATATTCTTGCATAAATACTTATGCGCAGTGTTTGAAGGCATTGCCAAATTAACAGAAATCTGATAGGTCCAATTAAAGAAAACGGGCATTTTTTTTATATCAGTGCGATTTTGGTAAATTGCAAGGCTAACGATCAATATCATGTTTGTTTTATTGCATTAATACTTAACGGGTTTCATCACTCGGACTAGCGGCCTCACGTTCAAACAGCTTCATCAGGTCCAGGCAAATGCTTGAGCATGAAAAAAGTAAGCTCCCTGTAATCAAAATACCCCACCACCAACGAGTGCCTTAGCTGCTGTGGGCAGATTGTATTTTAAAATGCAGTCGAAATGTGAGCTAAAGTCGCAAAATAGTCAGACTCAAGTAATATTGGCGCACTTCGAATCGAACTAAAGTTCCTACTATAGTTCTTACGTAACAGATGCGCACGCACGTTTACACCCGAACGGCTAAAGTTGGAACTTTTAGTTGGTTGGCAAGTAAACAAAAATGATAGCCCTGTATGCTCCACTTTAATATTTCATAGTAGACAAAAAGGATGTTATAAACTGCACAAGGCTTTCTAATAATCAATTACGAATAAGTGGGACCAAAAATTATGCTAAGCTAGGTTTATTTTACAAAAAAAAACACATCATTTTGAGGCTACTGAACGATCTTGAACCCATCATGCTAGATCTTGAACCCATCGTGCTAGATAGGTTTAGAGCAGGGAACCAGTCTATCTACTAGAGTAACGGTGCTCCTTCCCGCCGTTGATCTCTGGTAGGTTCGTGACGTCACCCTAGTAGCGACTATAGGTGTTCGAATCAAACTTCAGTTACTATAGTAGGGACTACAGTTCGATTCGAAGTGCGCCATTATTGTTGGTGGAAGTGTTGTGTTTTGGTTTAGCGTCGCTTTCAACTTTTGATTGTCATTGACGACACTGTTTCCGAGTAAATTGTTTTTAAACGGTTCCTTACACACAGTCGTCAGTAACGGACAATCTGCGGAAGTCAGAGAATACTCTCTATGAGAGTAAGTGGCCTTCATTGGTAAGATGAATGTATCGAATAAGATATATGAAGACAAACTTAGTGCAGTTTTCAGAAGGAAGGTAAGGGGACTATTTGACCTACCAGCGCACGTCGTTGCTTTAAAGCTGCATAGTCTGTAATTTTTGATCTTTTAATTTTAGAACTAATGTTTCTATTTTTCAAAAACACAGTGAAAAACTAAAATTCAGGTATACATTTTACCAATTTCGTAAATCTTAACAAATTATCAGTATTAAAACAACAGCATTTATGTTAAA
Source organism: Loripinus fragilis (assembly GCA_964019695.1). NCBI lineage: Eukaryota > Metazoa > Mollusca > Bivalvia > Lucinida > Lucinidae > Loripinus > Loripinus fragilis. Next base: position 36,311,703 of record OZ026529.1, read on the forward strand.
ATTAACTGTATATAATTATTGGAGGGACGCAAATAATTACCAACACACCTGTTTTATAAGATAATGCAGTTTTCAGCTATAGTGAACAGATTTATTGTGAAAACATAACTTAATTCTTCTTTTACAAATGATTTAAAAACAAAGTAAAAAATTCGAAAAAATGTTCATAGATGCAGACTTCAAGTCTCTTTAAGGAAAAATAAAATGAAGTTTGAAGTTAGGCTAATGTATAATCATTATGCACTCAAGAGTCACATGTGTCAGTACAGCTTACCATCTTGCTGAAATAGATTAAATCAAACACATTGCATTCTGGCAAGTTTTAAAGAATAAACTTACAGATTGCTGCTCCTGTTGTTTGTGTGTGTGTGTGAGGGGGGGGGGGGGGGGTAGGTCCTTGTTTTGTTATACAGTACTTTGTGTCCTTTCTAGTTTTGCAATCATCATCCTGGGAAAGAGAGCTGGCTACTAAAATTTTATTGTCTTCTGGATGTCATTCGGCATTTATCGTTCTTTGACTCTTCCTCGCGGTGCCGAGGGTTGGCCTGCAGTTTGTGATAGTGACATTTTCTGGTCAAACTCACCAGTCAGAGTGACGAACACTCTATTGAGTATTGGCTTGCCTAAGTGCAAAAGGTTTAAGAAGCTTACCTGTGTGTATACGGTGATGTTGTTGGAGATGTGACAATTGCTTGAACGTTCGGTCACAATACTGACACGCGTACTTTCTCTGGTCGGTGTGGACTAGCATGTGTTGTCGTAACAATTGACTGCTCCGAAAGGGTTTACCGCATAACTTGCAGGAATTTCTACTGATCATCTCAGATATTCCACTCATCGCATAACCCTGCTGAAACGCTGGGTGTAGGCTCTCTAAGGAAACACCTTCCATTGCGCTAATGGTCTCTGCAGACTGGGCACTACTTGAGTTCCTACGTTCGCCGTTGTCATTGCCCTTATCGCTCTCAACTTTGATAATCGATGCTTTTTTATCGATCAGGTTTTCGCTGTAATCTCCAACAGCATCTGAGTTTTTGTTGTTGTTGAACATTTCTGAGCATTTACGTTTCCTAGTCTTTTTGGTTTTGTCTTTCGTTTGATTAAGTCCCGCGGCAGACTGGCCCATTATGTAGGGCATCAGGGGATTCTGGATCTGGGGGAAAGGGGGCATTGACTGTAGGGCGTAGGAGCTATTTATAAGCCACATCTGGAAGGCGTTTGCGTCGAGCTGTGCTTGTGCTGTATCCATGGCTACTTGTATTCTTGTGTCCACCTAAAAACACACCAGGCTTCGAGGTTATAAAACTGGAGTTCATTCTCAAACTCAAAATAAGGCGCAATGATTGGCTGCTTGCGGACACGTGTCCGCAAACAGCCAATCAATGCGCTTTATTTTGAGTTCAGACTGTACTAAAGTTTCATTACCTTGGGGCCTGATCTTTATTTTACATGGCATCCCAGTCAGCATATAGAAGAAGGCTACCGATGGCCGGGCAGCGAAATGCCATTTGAATGCGGTTAGCTGGCGGGCCGATAGTGAACCGATACTGTATGCTGGCTGGGATGCATATACAGTAAAACCTGTCTTAAGCGGCCACTCAAAAGAAGACCAAAATAGGTTTTCAAGACTAATAATTGCTTAATGCAGGTCAAAAGTATTGCAGAATGCTCTCGTGGAGCATCCTGCAGTACTTTTGGCCTACATTAAGATACCACATGGCTTTCAGACCTCTGTTTTGTCTATTTTTGAGTGGTCGCTTAAGACAGATTTGGTACATAAAGGTTGTCCAAACAGAGTAAAAGCAAACACGGCCAGTATCTCTATCAAATGGCTTAATCTACTGGTAAGCTAGAAAGAAATCAACAATAAAAAAGAGGGTCATGATGGCCCTGGATCGAATTCTTGAGACACTTTTGTTATGCAGAGTGAAATCATTTGAGCAACTTTGATACCAATCGGAACTGCCTCGGCCGATTCACATTCAACAAGCTGTTATAAAGGGGGGTCAATAAAAATATCGCTAGAAAAAAACAACATAATCTTTATTTATTCTTTTGACAGAATAGTTGATCTTAATAGCGCTGAACCCACATCCTAGGCTTGATTCTCGAATTGGGCAAAGATTTTCCAATTGCTTTGGTAGATGTATAAGGAACATGAAATATCGTAGAATTGGTCAATGCGAAACATTTGTGTGTGAAATAAGTTTGAATCTGGACAAATGGATCTGATGTTATGTTTATGAATTTACTTCTGGTGGCACTTTGTTCAGCAGAAGAACTGGTTGGACCATTTTTGTAGAAGGTCTTAGGGGAGAATATTTGTTTGAAATTATTCTCAATTTACAGGGCCAATAGTTCAAGAGATGTCGTTTACAGACTGCTGTTGTTGGCTCTGGCGGCCATCTTTTTTGGCGGAGCGAAACCGTTTGGATTATTTTGGAAGAGGACCATCAGAGAAACATTAACAAATTTGTGTGAAGTTTTTTGAAAACTCTTTAAACGACATTTCCTCCCGAACTGCTGGTCCAATTTCAAATTATTATATTAGCTCTGGTGGTCATTTTGCTCAGCTGAGAGGAACCGTTTGGGCGACTTTGGTAGAAGGAGGTATGAGGAACATTTGAGTGGAATTATTTTGAATTTGGGCCAGCAGTTAAGGTGTAGTGTCGTTTACAGATATTTCTATTTTTAGCTCTGGTGGTCATTTTGTTCTGTGTAGTTTAACCATTTGGGCCATTTTGGTAGAGGGCCTTATGCAGAACATTTGTGTTATTATCACCTCGCTTTTTTGAAACAGCGAAGGGGATATTGTAATCGCTTCCGTCCGTCCGTCCGTCCGTTATGCTATCTTCTCTTAAACCTTTGGACAAAATCAAACCAAATTTAGTGTGTGAGTTACTCACAAGAATGGGGCGTGCAACGGCAAACAAAAATTGGCCCCGCCCCCTGGGCCCTGTGGAGGAGTCAAAAGGTAAAATACCATTAAATTAGAATAACAAAGTCAATTTCAAAGATTTTTATACCATAACTTTGTGTGTGTTCTTACAAATAAAAGATATAAAACATACCGAACGGGATGTTTGTTCTGATGTCTGGATCATGCCCCAGGGATGAGACTTGGAGGGGGCGCCGGGGGTTCCCAGGGGTTCAGAATTATATTTTTCCGAACATGGTCATGTGCATATCAGATTGTCGAGGATGATGAAAGGAACAGAATACAACGTAAAAAATACCCTAGAGTCAAACTGGTGACCTTGGGGTCAAATATCCTTAAATTTCAATTACAAACTTAAGTCAATTTCAAAGATTTGTATGCAAAACTTTGTGTGTGTTCTCACAAATAAAAGATAAAAAAAAACATATCGGAATTTTCATTCTGTCGTCTGGGTTTTGCCACAGGGGTGGGACTTGTGGGTGCTGGGGGGTCAAAAACTTGAGCGTGGGGATTTGCGATGGCGCCCCATCGACTGTGCGTTCCACTATTATTTTGCAAGCAGTTCAGGAGTTGATGTTTGAAACCAATTTTCAATATTTTTAGCTCTGGTGACCATTTTATAGGTGGAGCGCTTTCGGAAGAGGGTCATATGAGGAACATATGTGTGAAATGATTTTGAATTTGAACCAGCAATTCAGGAAAAAGTGTTGCAATATGGTTATGAAGTAATTTATGGAGCTAGGTAGCCGGTGACAGAAGTTACTCCCCGAGTACTTTACCGGACTATTGTGAGTAGGGTAAACGGATTACTGGGTAGTAAGCAGGAGGAATGTCAGGGTTGAGTGATTCACGTGCTGTACACGTTTACAGCAGAACTGAGACAGATTTTCTTCAAACTTGGTATGAGAGTTGGTATTGGGAAGGAGTGTCCTAAGAATGCAGATGGGTAAATTTTGGCTAATAAGTACAGAGTAACGGCCCTTGATTGACGTTAGAAATTGGTTTTCACCCTCTATCTTTGGCATTCCTTTACCGATTTTCTTCAAACTTGGTATGAGAGTTGATATTGGAAAGGATTGTCCTGGGATTGCAGGCAAATAAGTACAGAGTTACGGCCCTTGATTGGCGTTAGAAAGTGGTTTTCACTCTCTATCTTTGGCACTCCTTTACCGATTTTCTTCAAATTCGGTATGAGAGTCGATATTGTGATTGAGTGTTCTGAGATTGCAGATGGGTAAATTTTGACAAATAAATACAGAGTTACGGCCCTTGATTGACGTTAGAAATTGGGGTTCACTCTCTATCTTTGGCATTCCTGTACCTATTTTCTTCAAACTTGGTATGAGAGTCGATATTGTGATGGAGTGTTCTGGGATTGCAGATGGGTAAATTTTGACAAATAAGTACAGAGTTATAGCCCTTGATTGGCGTTAGAAACATTGAAAATATCCCGTGGCGGGGTATGTTGCATGCCTGCAGCGCTATTTAAGCCTATTTTGGTGGCCATTTTTGATACCATAGCAACGGTAAAAGTCAAAGTAATTTGAGACGTTTACACTTTGGTTATTGCTATAATAGGTGAAAACCATGTTTATGTTTTAGCCTCACAGGAGAAAAGTTGACACAAGAAGGACAACGCACGATGGACGTCGAACAAAGAACGATCACCGTAAATAGCTCACCTTTAAGCCTTTGGCTCAAGTGAGCTTACAAAAGCTCTATTTTGCTGTACCACTCGCATTAAATCTGTGCAAACTTCTGTTGGAGCAAGTTTAATGCTATACTGTCCAGATAGTAAATACCAAATGCGCTGATAAGGCTGTGCGGATGCGCAGCTTTGTCTGTGCTTTTGTTGTTTGCATGCAACAAAGTAAGTGTGTTTCGCGACGAGGTCCAAATAAAGGTGATTTGCTAATAACTGTTAGAATAAATGGTTCATAAATCGGTTTCGGACAAACAAATTATGACGTGTTAACTTTAGGAAATCGTGGTGCAATGTATTGTGTATCACTTTTTTCAAATCGTTTTTTTTTTCATATGGTGCTGTCATATATGACCAAGTGCAAAACGTCCTAGTCAACAAATTTTGTGCAGAGTGATTTTAGCTTTTGTAATTATTTGACAGCTAACAGCATATGGTAACCATGGCTGAATTGTGAGTGCAGGCTGCAGTTTTCCGGGCATCCATCACATTTCATCGAGGGTTTAAGATGATATGAACAGCAAAGCAAAATTCCATACCTCAAGATAAAGAATACATTTTTGCGAAAAATTGCAAATACTTGTTTTACTCATCAGTTTAAACATAAGTTTTGGGTGCTCAAAAATAAGATTTTTTTTTTAAATTACACACTCTTATTTACAAGCCTGAAAATACAGTCTCCACCTCGTGCACTTTTACAAACTTTCGATCTAAACAAACCCAATACGCTGCATCCTGCGTTGTGCCCCCACCTCGATCGTCTCGCACAAAGCAGTAGCGGGGTCCAGATGGGGTTCGCTTGAACCGCCTCCCTTCTCCGCGTTTTTGAATATCCTATGGAAATAAAATAATTTGGTCTCAATGAGACCAAATTATTTCTATCCTATGGAAATGAAATAATTTGGTCTCAATGAGACCAAATTATTTCAATTTCATAGGATATTTACAAAAAAGTAGATAATATCAACAAAGCGAATCCCCCATACCTTTATACCTACGAACCTCCTTTCCAGAAATCCTGGATCCGCCCTGCAAGTTCCATACTTAAAGGGGACAGCAACATTGACAACCAATATAAGCTCCTATACAACTATGAAATGTGCCGCAAACCAGGGCCTGGAATTACAATGCCTCCTTAGAGTTAAGGAAGATTTAAATTAAGTATTGATTTTCAGGATGCGAAAAATAATAACGTTTAAATCTGATAAAAAATCAAAATAGTTTTAATTTTTGTGAAGATCACAATGATACCTTTGACCACAAATACCGCATCGATCCAGGCAATTTATTTAGCATTTAATATGGCATGTTGAAATACCAATACTTAACTTAAGTCTTGCTTAATTTTAGGGAGGCATTGTAATTCCGGGCCCAAATCATCAAAATCGAATAAAAAATTGAGAGTTGCAGATATTTGTATTGCAGAGAATTGACAGCTATGGAGGGCAACCACTTTTAGGCTGTATGACGTCACTCAGTCCCAATTAAATATGCATACACATAATCACTAGTTCCCTGCTATTCATTTTAACTGTTTGTTTGTTTGTTTTGTTTGATTTGATTCTTTACGTCCACTCAACAATCTTTCAGTTATGCGGGACGGTTCTTCCTGGGTTGAACCAGTACTAAGCTAGGATAAATGTGTCTTGCTCAAGGACCACAACGCAGTGACGCCGGTGAGGCTCGAACCCGCGGCCCTTCGGTCTCGAGTCAAGCACTCTACCACTGAGCCACTGCGCTCCCTCATTTTAACTGTATTTGCATTTTTATTGATTCCGTTGTGGAAAATGATTGTTTTTTAAGAAAACAACTGTACAGTTTGCAATAAAATTGGGAATTTTATCGGCTTTTCAAAATTAACTGGAAGACAACAGTACGTCGGTCCTGATCTAGATCCAAAACCTAGTGGGTTTTTTAAGCAGAGGCTGGGGATTACAAAATCATGAAAACTACCCAGCATGCAGTTAAGATACTGCAAAGCAAATACAGCTTTCACATTGTGCACATGTTCACATGACATCTACACATAGTCTAGATTATTTTGCACGCTTTTTTGTCATCTCAAAATAAACTTTACAAAAAATCTCAGGAATGCCATTTGAGTGTTAAACAGTTTAAATCCAGATCAGTTCCGACATGTTGTCGGACAAACGGTTGGCAATGGTTATCAGTAGAAGACATTAGTAGGATTTTAGCCCACAATGTGCCCACATCGATCGTATTGCAAGTTCAAAACTTTTAACAAACTAGCCACGCCTCATGTACTGCATGTACATTGCTATAAACACGACACAATGAGGGGTTTTGTTTCTTCCGAATAAGGTATTAATTAAAGTTATATAACCAGCTGTTTTGTTAAATCCCGCATATATATATAGAAAAGAAATTTACATGTCATTTTCATTACAAAATATTTGGAAAAGCATAAACCATAAAGAAATAACAAAGACAAAATCAACTCACCCGATCGTCTGACTGCCTCAAAATGCATGCATATTATCTCGCTCAGACGACTAAAATGCTACGCAAATTGCTTCTCACGACTAGGTCGATAAAAAAATCTTGTAAAAAAACGCGTCACGTGACTAACCTATCAAGCAGACGAAAAAAAAATCAAGTTAATTTCCGGTGGTATTTCTATCGTCTGCCAATTCAAGATGAGAATTAAACCTGGCGCAGTGAAGTAAAATATAAAAAAAGAATAGAAAAAAATCCTTTGAATATTATAAACTGCAAACTAAACAAATGCATGCCAGCCTTTAGTCTGACAAACCGCCCTTATGTATCAATTTCCAATGTTACCCCCTGATATAAGCCATTTGCAAACAGTTTGGACCAAGATTAGGCCCGATGTAACATCGGGCCTGATCTGGGTCTAAGCTGTTTTGACATCCTGATGATATTCCTGATTTTTTAAAGTTAATTTTGAAACAATTCAGCAGACAACAAAAACATAAAAAATCACCCTAAACAGCGACCCACAGTAAGCTCAAATAGCCATGCTTAGTGGAAAAGGTACAGATTTTCAAGGGGTCCAAAAATCTACTCGTTGACAATAATGATTCCAGCTGATATCAGTCTGTGTGACTGTGCAACCTGATCAGGACTTTTCTTGTTCACCACCACGTGCCATAAAACCATTTTCTCTCGTCACGGCACGAGTGTTTGTTTATTACCTTTATGTTATTTAACTCTTTGCCTACTAGGTAATTTTTCATGATTTTTGTCGTCTGCTAATTTATTTCAGAATCAACTTTTAAAAATATTTCAAAAATACCACCAGGTTGTCAAACAGTTGGACCAGGACAAAATGTCGGGCCTGATCTGGGCCCAACCTGATTGCAATGGTCATCCATCAGCAGACGACACCTGCAGGTAAAGGGTTTAGACCAAGTCATGCAATTTTCTCTTTGTACTTAAAGTTTACAACGGGGAATAAAAAAATCCGTTTTTTTTTTCTCTTCGCGGTTTTGCTATAAATTAACAAAAGACTGCAAAAGCTTAACACAATTCAGGAGGAAAGCTGTGGGATTGTGGATTTCAATCACAAAAGACCGGCTATCAAAATATTTGGATGGCCTGAGGTCACATGTAATTGAAAAAAAAGTCTCTTCAAAACGGTCATTATAAGGATCTTGGTCAATCCTGGCTTTTATCGCCGCCATTTTCACAGTACAAGTGTGCATGTTTGCGCAGTCTGGTTAGTCGTTTTCAGGCATTGCAAATCTGTCCCTATGCCATAATATGAGAACCACAAATGGACTGTCGAGCTAATGGCGAGATTGGCTTTAATGTAAATGAAAAAACCATGTTTTAATATGGTGCGGCTCGTGAAAAAAAAATACAATGGCCCGGTCAGTCGGATTTTTTTTCTCTTTCGAACCAAGCATTGTGTCATGCTATTGTTATAAAGTGACATTAACTTGTATGGCTGTATTGAAAATCGATCTTTTACCCGAGTTTGACCGCTACTTTAGCAACTTGGTGGTCAATATTAGAACTTTTTATTTCGATCTATAAATTTATATGTTTCGCTCGTATAAGCCAAAATAAGAATCCTGCGAGTTTAAATTCAAAATGTAAAAACATATGCAAATATTATCCAACACATGCATTTATTAGCGTTTGGACAATTTGAACAGTGCTCTTGTATTGTACAAAACTCGCAATTTTGGCATGAAACGCGATCCGCGTTCATCTTACATAAATTCTTAACTGTTTATTAGATATTATGTGGAAAGCGATATACTTATATTTTACATCTGTAGTTGCACGACCCTAAAATAATTAAATGAAGCTGAAAGTAGTAGGGAAGGATTCTTTATAAGCTAGTTGTTCCTGTTGTTCCAAGATGGCGGCCCCCATGAAAACGATTGCACAACATCTGGAAATGATGCAACGGCTATTACGGGAGATGATCACATTGCGTCAGAAGGTAAAACAATAGATCTAAGATGGCCGCCGATTTCACAACATTGCGCGAGATCGAAAAAAACAATTAATATCAGTAGCGCAACTGATCAGATTTTATGATTTATAAGTATTATATATATGATCATCGTCACAAAAAATCCAGTTTAATGTCATTGCAAAGAATTAAGAATAAAGGCGCTGATCAGCTTGCGAATTTTAGCACCTTGATCGTTTGCTTCTTAGATAGTATAATACCTATGGTTTCTCTTTTTAATGTAAACCATGTGTTATATTCGGCAGGCTGGTTTGAGTCTTTAATCAGTCCGAAACACCCGAGACGGTTTTCTTGCTACACTGCTGTCATTGTTGTTGAAATACTGTACACCTGAATGAACTTTAACTCATTTTAACCTTGTCTCGGATGTCATGATAATTGATGCAATCAACGAGATTGTATTTTTATCGAAAACCTTCATGTTTTGACAGTGGGGACTCTGATCAGGCTAAATATTATTATACACTGAAGAACCATTTTAAGCCCCCTTAACCATATTGCAGGCTAGCAGAGCGGGTTACAAGAGTATTTTACTATAAAAGAAAGAAAGAGGGGCAAAAATTTGTCTTGTTTGTCTATATACAGTGACTGATACTTTTCCTTTCATCAGCATATCAATTACACAGGGTAGATACCATTGCACTATGGTTTATGACTCTTTCAACAATATTTGAGTTGTATTGGGGTGGTGATGCATGTGTATATTTGGCTGATTATGTTGGTCAGACTGCATTTTAGTGAAAATTTTTGTACAAACTCTTACGAGCCTTCGCTGCTCGCTGACACAAAGTATGGATGTAGATAAAGACTCGGTCAAAAAGTCAGACCTATAGCCCCACTAGATAGCTTCACGTAGCATGACTATACGGATACGTGATAAGTACCGTGGTTCTTTCATGATCTGGTCCCAGAAATGCTTAGGCGAGCCTACGCAAATGCGCTATCGCCCTCAGACCGTTCGCTGCTGGCATACACAAAAATGTATGTGGATAAAGACTAGTCAGAAAACTAGTCCCCACTAGATAGCTGCGCATACACGTTTTTGTTATCGGGTTTGAAATACTGCCAACTATTGTATTGAAAGTTTATTTATATCGTTGTGCAATATTTCAATTGAAAAAAAAAAAATTGTCTTGTGTCAATAATAGGGCTCTCAAGTAACATGATATGGCTGTTTTGTTACTAAATATAGAATGACTCATCAAAATGGCCGCCAAAAGACAAAAGATCTAAGCATGACGTAGGATATCCGGTTTTTTACAAATATAAAGCAAATGAAAACGCTTTCATACTAAATTCAGTAACGCAACTGTAAAGACTACGAAAAATTATCCGCTTTATTATGGATAGAAAGGATAGCTGTGCCACACTTCTTAGACTGCCGCTCGCGCAGAATAATAAAAGAAAAATAGCAGACGTTGATGAAAACGCCAGCGATGGATACGACCAGCCTGGTCGTCTTGTGATAGACACTAGTAACAACTGTTCGGAAAACATGCCTGCTAATGACTGGACAGAACACTGGATGAAAACTGTGTGTGGCCGAATAGGAGACCAACAAGAACAATTGTGCCAAATAGATCTCGGGAATCAGTGTTATGTTGTTGGTAAATTGTTTAAGGGGCAAATGTTCATACATGTAAGAAGGTATGACAGAAGAGACGATGGGACATTATTTCCAACTAAAAAGGGGGATCGCTTTAAATCTTGAAAAGTGGAAGAAACTTCAATATTGTTTCTTAGAAAATGTTGACAGTGCTGTTGGCCAATACCAGGATTCTAAACCGGTGGACTTGTTTATACACTTGGGGGGGAAATTATCACGTTTCTGTGAAAAGTGGATATCCCCTGGTAAACATCAGACGCTGGTTTGTTCCAGAGGGCCAGGAGACACTAACCCCAACGAAAGCTGGCATAGCCCTAACGTTTCTACAGTGGGAGAAACTAAAATCGGCTATGCTGTTAGTAGAAGAACTTTTGAACGGTGAACTGGACAATGTAAATTTCTGTGAGGAATCTCATCAGAATCAAATAGGGGCTCTGGCATGTTGAAAAATGCAACCCCAATGACTTTATGAACCATTGAGAAAGAGTGACAATATATCAGCATTTACAAACATATGTCTGTTTTTCATATGTTTTAACCCATATAAGCATTGCGTCCTTTTGGCGGACATAGACAAACAGTGCAGACTCAAATCAGACACTACAGAAAGTGGCGTCTGATCAGGGTCTCATATGGTTGCTTTCAGAAGGTTCTATTAATATTTGGATAAAATTAAAACTACCTACTGGAAAACCCATAAAATGAAAACGGACTAGTCCAAAAATGTGAAGAGTATGAAATTCTATTTTGGCTTAAATGAGTTAGAATGATGATCAATTTAACCTGTATTTTATTGTCGTATATATGCTTACAAAAGTTACATGTAAATTGTATATATGCAAAATTGAATTAATGATATCTTATATTTTTGTTGATGTCTTATTTAGCTTGCAATAATGTAACAAGAACACGAGCTCTCGAAAAGAAAATACGAATAGTGCGTTTTAATTAGTTATGACACTCACGATTTTAATGCGCAGTAAGATTCTTTTCGATATATCATGTTTTTGTTACAAAATATCCCCCACCCCCAAGAAATCGCTGGTCTGGCCATCACACATCACAAAATCATACTGATTATTTAACACAACAAAAACACCTTGAATAGCTTAACTCTTGGTATCAGATTGGGAACATGTATATCCGAAATAATGATGAGAGGTCATAGAATGCATTCAGACCATCTCAATCTTTTAGTCAAATATTATGCATACATCACTTTCCCAATGTAACTGAAAAAACTGTTGAAATGGTCATAAAACCACATTGAAAGAAAAAAGTCACTGCATACTGTTGAAAGGGCCATTTACATAAGAATGAAGTCCAGAAGATCCATAATTCTGGCCTGTAAATTTATTCAGTTATTCTCATTGGAACATTAGTAAATGGAATTTCATGTTGTGCGCTCTATAAGTTAAAAATCGTTAAAGCCATTTGAAAAAAACTTTGTATACTTGTAAACAACGATGAGACCATGTGTCATGCATAAGAAACATATCTCTGGCTTACATATTTTAGATTTATACCCCTTTGATTATTTTAATACAATTCTATGTCTACACAGAAGATATTTGATGAAATTTGATAATTTGTAAAGAATTATGAGAAGACATGTCATGCAAAAGAATTATAACTCTGACTTGTATCTTTTTTCGAGTTATTTCCCTTTGATCAGTTTAAACGCAATTTTGCGTCTTGTCTATAATTTGAAAATCGTTCAACGATACTTTGGTGAAACTCAATACATTTTATAGGCGCGCGAGTCAACTGGTCATGCACAAGATCTATAACCCTGGTTTGTACATTTTGGGTTATGTCCCATTGATCATTTTAATTGCAATTCAATGTCCTCTCTAAAATTTGAAAACAGTTGCTGTGCAGATATGTTGATGAGACTTCATCCATATTGGAAGCATTATGTGATGATATATGATGTAGAAGAACTATTACTCTGCCTAAGATATTTCTATCCTTCCAACAACAAAATGGAGAAACATCTTATTTTCTTAATTTGGAGGAAAAAAGCAAGTTCTAATTTCACTTACATCTGGTATATACCTCATCTTCCGTTTTTAACGGCCATCTCAAGAGCATTACATTTTTATGAGGGAATCTGGCTTCAATATATTGTTTTAGGTTCTTTTAAACGTATTTTGATTACCTTTTCAGCCCTCTCAACAGTGTTTTAGTTGAATGGCACTAGTACTGGGCACGTTCGTGTTATGATTAGAGGTGGTGGAGGCTATGCTGTAGTGCTTACAGCCAAACATCACTATGTTTTGTCCTTGAGCAAGACATTTATCGGCTACATAATACTTATTCAACCCAGGAAGACAAGAAACCGTCCAGACATGACTGAAAAAATTGTTAAATAGGACGTAAATAAACATAAAAAAAACGAAAATATAATACATATCAAGATTTTTATCAAAACTAAAATATTATTTTTCCAGAATGAAAAATACTTCTTTAAAAAGCGAAATTAGTTACTTTACATATGAAAGTTATTTTCTTCAAAAATAAATACTTTTTATTTTGACAATGAAAAACAACAAAATCGTTTGTTTGAAACGAACTGCCATATGATAAAAACATGCAAAATTAAATTGCATGCAAAGAGTTAACCCTTTAAGCCAAGACTGTTTAAGTATTTTACACCAGGGAAAGGGGCAAATACTGTAAAGCTTCTGCACTGGCTGGAGTGGACAGCGCACAGACATGGAACAGGCTGCTTCTAGTAGGTGCGCTTGAATATTAACGCAATATGTTTGTTTATCTTCGAAAAAGCTATCATTTGCCAAGTTGGGCACATGATATATGGTAAGTGTGATTACAGAATGGCTATAAAGGTTGTTTTCCCATTGTGCAGCTCTTTCTTTACACTTCTTTTGTATAATTTAGATCAAGTTGAGACATGTTTTGCTAAATATACCAATTACAACACTTTCTCACCTATAAAAGTAATATATTTTTTCAATACTTGAAACCAAAGCAGACGAATTTTCTTTCTATACAGGTAAATCTTTGGTACCCTGTTCTCTAGCGTCGCACAGGTATTATCATAAAAGATGGGGTATCAAAGTCAAAGAAACAGTTTCGCTTTCCCCTATTGAATATAACATTTAACAGAAAAAATAGTTTTTTTTTCTTGGATCAGACAGCTTTAGAATGTGTAAAATAGATTTGCCTGCAAAATTTTGTTAATTTTATACAATAAACGTGTTGCTTGAACTCTTAGCGTCGCCTGCTGATAATGTTTGCAAACAGTTTGGATCCAGATTAGACTGAACAGAATGTCAAGCCTGATCTAGACCCGAACTGTTTGACACTTGAAAAAACATCAGCAGAAGACAAAAAGGCTTGAAACATTTCCTAGGGGCAATCGTTTAAGTGGGGGAATCCCAATATTCTAAAAATAAAACATTTGTAAAAAGAGAATTTTCATTTGTGAAAAAACTAATTTTCATTTGTAAAAAAAGTATTTTCGTTTGTAAAAAAGCATTTTTATTTGTAAAAAAAGAATTTTTATTTGTGAAAAAACTAATTTTTATTTGTAAAAAAAGTATTTTCATTTGTGAAAAATTAATTTTTATTTGTAAAAAAAGTATTTTCGTTTGTAAAAAAGTATTTTTATTTGTAAAAAAAGAATTTTTATTTGTGAAAAAACTAATTTTTATTTGTAAAAAAAGTTTTTTCGTTTGTAAAAAAGTATTTTCATTTGTGAAAAAGCTATTTCAAGCATATCCGGAGTATATCTCCTATATTATATATATTATATTTAATGGATACCACAAGATGAAATGGATTGGTTTGACCATAGTTATGTGACAGAATCGAGCTTCTACCCCATCTACTACTAAAAACATCATTTTAAAAGGGTTATAAGCATCAGAGCATAGCCACCACCACCTCTGGTCATAAAATGAACATGTCCTCCCAATTTTGTGTTGTCAGAAAGATCGCATTTTAGCCAGAGATATAGTTCTTCTGCACATATAATGGTTATAATATGGATGAGGTTTAGCCAAACAATCTGCTACAGTGTTTCAACATTTATAACATAACTGCACTTTAATCAACGAACGTCAGTTCCTATATTATGGAGCATATGTTAACAGAAATTACTCAAATCTGCCTACACTGTTGAGAAGTCAAAGCTTTCGCTTGCTTTGCTCTAAATAGATAAGACACTTAAATGCATAGGCACACAGCGAATTATTACACAGATTATATGGATTAAACCCATGACCCTTCCACTTTTGTTTTCAGCAAATCAGATCCTAAGAAAAACGGCATATGCATTTGCCCCGCCCACTTCCTTTTGTTTTCAGCCAATCAGGTGCAAGAAAGAAAATTGTATTGTATTTTACAATACAATTTTCTTTCTTGCACCTGATTGGCTGAAAACAAAAGGAAGTGGGCGGGGCAAATGCATATGCCGTTTTTCTTAGGATCTGATTTGCTGAAAACAAAAGTGGAAGGGTCATGGGTTTAATCCATATAATCTGTGTAATAATTCGCTGTGTGCCTATGCATTTAAGTGTCTTATCTATTTAGAGCAAAGCAAGCGAAAGCTTTGACTTCTCAACAGTGTAGGCAGATTTGAGTAATTTCTGTTAACATATGCTCCATAATATAGGAACTGACGTTCATTGATTAAAGTGCAGTTATGTTATAAATGTTGAAACACTGTAGCAGATTGTTTGGCTAAACCTCATCCATATTATAACCATTATATGTGCAGAAGAACTATATCTCTGGCTAAAATGCGATCTTTCTGACAACACAAAATTGGGAGGACATGTTCATTTTATGACCAAAGGTGGTGGTGGCTATGCTCTGATGCTTATAACCCTTTTAAAATGATGTTTTTAGTAGTAGATGGGGTAGAAGCTCGATTCTGTCACATAACTATGGTCAAACCAATCCATTTCATCTTGTGGTATCCATTAAATATAATACATATAATATAGGAGATATACTCCGGATATGCTTGAAATAGCTTTTTCACAAATGAAAATACTTTTTTACAAACGAAAAAACTTTTTTTACAAATAAAAATTAGTTTTTTCACAAATAAAAATTCTTTTTTTACAAATAAAAATACTTTTTTACAAACGAAAATACTTTTTTTACAAATAAAAATTAATTTTTCACAAATGAAAATACTTTTTTTACAAATAAAAATTAGTTTTTTCACAAATAAAAATTCTTTTTTTACAAATAAAAATGCTTTTTTACAAACGAAAATACTTTTTTTACAAATGAAAATTAGTTTTTTCACAAATGAAAATTCTCTTTTTACAAATGTTTTATTTTTAGAATATTGGGATTCCCCCACTTAAACGATTGCCCCTAGGAAATGTTTCAAGCCTTTTTGTCTTCTGCTGATGTTTTTTCAAGTGTCAAACAGTTCGGGTCTAGATCAGGCTTGACATTCTGTTCAGTCTAATCTGGATCCAAACTGTTTGCAAACATTATCAGCAGGCGACGCTAAGAGTTCAAGCAACACGTTTATTGTATAAAATTAACAAAATTTTGCAGGCAAATCTATTTTACACATTCTAAAGCTGTCTGATCCAAGAAAAAAAAAACTATTTTTTCTGTTAAATGTTATATTCAATAGGGGAAAGCGAAACTGTTTCTTTGACTTTGATACCCCATCTTTTATGATAATACCTGTGCGACGCTAGAGAACAGGGTACCAAAGATTTACCTGTATAGAAAGAAAATTCGTCTGCTTTGGTTTCAAGTATTGAAAAAATATATTACTTTTATAGGTGAGAAAGTGTTGTAATTGGTATATTTAGCAAAACATGTCTCAACTTGATCTAAATTATACAAAAGAAGTGTAAAGAAAGAGCTGCACAATGGGAAAACAACCTTTATAGCCATTCTGTAATCACACTTACCATATATCATGTGCCCAACTTGGCAAATGATAGCTTTTTCGAAGATAAACAAACATATTGCGTTAATATTCAAGCGCACCTACTAGAAGCAGCCTGTTCCATGTCTGTGCGCTGTCCACTCCAGCCAGTGCAGAAGCTTTACAGTATTTGCCCCTTTCCCTGGTGTAAAATACTTAAACAGTCTTGGCTTAAAGGGTTAACTCTTTGCATGCAATTTAATTTTGCATGTTTTTATCATATGGCAGTTCGTTTCAAACAAACGATTTTGTTGTTTTTCATTGTCAAAATAAAAAGTATTTATTTTTGAAGAAAATAACTTTCATATGTAAAGTAACTAATTTCGCTTTTTAAAGAAGTATTTTTCATTCTGGAAAAATAATATTTTAGTTTTGATAAAAATCTTGATATGTATTATATTTTCGTTTTTTTTATGTTTATTTACGTCCTATTTAACAATTTTTTCAGTCATGTCTGGACGGTTTCTTGTCTTCCTGGGTTGAATAAGTATTATGTAGCCGATAAATGTCTTGCTCAAGGACAAAACATAGTGATGTTTGGCTGTAAGCACTACAGCATAGCCTCCACCACCTCTAATCATAACACGAACGTGCCCAGTACTAGTGCCATTCAACTAAAACACTGTTGAGAGGGCTGAAAAGGTAATCAAAATACGTTTAAAAGAACCTAAAACAATATATTGAAGCCAGATTCCCTCATAAAAATGTAATGCTCTTGAGATGGCCGTTAAAAACGGAAGATGAGGTATATACCAGATGTAAGTGAAATTAGAACTTGCTTTTTTCCTCCAAATTAAGAAAATAAGATGTTTCTCCATTTTGTTGTTGGAAGGATAGAAATATCTTAGGCAGAGTAATAGTTCTTCTACATCATATATCATCACATAATGCTTCCAATATGGATGAAGTCTCATCAACATATCTGCACAGCAACTGTTTTCAAATTTTAGAGAGGACATTGAATTGCAATTAAAATGATCAATGGGACATAACCCAAAATGTACAAACCAGGGTTATAGATCTTGTGCATGACCAGTTGACTCGCGCGCCTATAAAATGTATTGAGTTTCACCAAAGTATCGTTGAACGATTTTCAAATTATAGACAAGACGCAAAATTGCGTTTAAACTAATCAAAGGGAAATAACTCGAAAAAAGATACAAGTCAGAGTTATAATTCTTTTGCATGACATGTCTTCTCATAATTCTTTACAAATTATCAAATTTCATCAAATATCTTCTGTGTAGACATAGAATTGTATTAAAATAATCAAAGGGGTATAAATCTAAAATATGTAAGCCAGAGATATGTTTCTTATGCATGACACATGGTCTCATCGTTGTTTACAAGTATACAAAGTTTTTTTCAAATGGCTTTAACGATTTTTAACTTATAGAGCGCACAACATGAAATTCCATTTACTAATGTTCCAATGAGAATAACTGAATAAATTTACAGGCCAGAATTATGGATCTTCTGGACTTCATTCTTATGTTAATGGCCCTTTCAACAGTATGCAGTGACTTTTTTCTTTCAATGTGGTTTTATGACCATTTCAACAGTTTTTTCAGTTACATTGGGAAAGTGATGTATGCATAATATTTGACTAAAAGATTGAGATGGTCTGAATGCATTCTATGACCTCTCATCATTATTTCGGATATACATGTTCCCAATCTGATACCAAGAGTTAAGCTATTCAAGGTGTTTTTGTTGTGTTAAATAATCAGTATGATTTTGTGATGTGTGATGGCCAGACCAGCGATTTCTTGGGGGTGGGGGATATTTTGTAACAAAAACATGATATATCGAAAAGAATCTTACTGCGCATTAAAATCGTGAGTGTCATAACTAATTAAAACGCGCATATTCGTATTTTCTTTTCGAGAGCTCGTGTTCTTGTTACATTATTGCAAGCTAAATAAGACATCAACAAAAATATAAGATATCATTAATTCAATTTTGCATATATACAATTTACATGTAACTTTTGTAAGCATATATACGACAATAAAATACAGGTTAAATTGATCATCATTCTAACTCATTTAAGCCAAAATAGAATTTCATACTCTTCACATTTTTGGACTAGTCCGTTTTCATTTTATGGGTTTTCCAGTAGGTAGTTTTAATTTTATCCAAATATTAATAGAACCTTCTGAAAGCAACCATATGAGACCCTGATCAGACGCCACTTTCTGTAGTGTCTGATTTGAGTCTGCACTGTTTGTCTATGTCCGCCAAAAGGACGCAATGCTTATATGGGTTAAAACATATGAAAAACAGACATATGTTTGTAAATGCTGATATATTGTCACTCTTTCTCAATGGTTCATAAAGTCATTGGGGTTGCATTTTTCAACATGCCAGAGCCCCTATTTGATTCTGATGAGATTCCTCACAGAAATTTACATTGTCCAGTTCACCGTTCAAAAGTTCTTCTACTAACAGCATAGCCGATTTTAGTTTCTCCCACTGTAGAAACGTTAGGGCTATGCCAGCTTTCGTTGGGGTTAGTGTCTCCTGGCCCTCTGGAACAAACCAGCGTCTGATGTTTACCAGGGGATATCCACTTTTCACAGAAACGTGATAATTTCCCCCCCAAGTGTATAAACAAGTCCACCGGTTTAGAATCCTGGTATTGGCCAACAGCACTGTCAACATTTTCTAAGAAACAATATTGAAGTTTCTTCCACTTTTCAAGATTTAAAGCGATCCCCCTTTTTAGTTGGAAATAATGTCCCATCGTCTCTTCTGTCATACCTTCTTACATGTATGAACATTTGCCCCTTAAACAATTTACCAACAACATAACACTGATTCCCGAGATCTATTTGGCACAATTGTTCTTGTTGGTCTCCTATTCGGCCACACACAGTTTTCATCCAGTGTTCTGTCCAGTCATTAGCAGGCATGTTTTCCGAACAGTTGTTACTAGTGTCTATCACAAGACGACCAGGCTGGTCGTATCCATCGCTGGCGTTTTCATCAACGTCTGCTATTTTTCTTTTATTATTCTGCGCGAGCGGCAGTCTAAGAAGTGTGGCACAGCTATCCTTTCTATCCATAATAAAGCGGATAATTTTTCGTAGTCTTTACAGTTGCGTTACTGAATTTAGTATGAAAGCGTTTTCATTTGCTTTATATTTGTAAAAAACCGGATATCCTACGTCATGCTTAGATCTTTTGTCTTTTGGCGGCCATTTTGATGAGTCATTCTATATTTAGTAACAAAACAGCCATATCATGTTACTTGAGAGCCCTATTATTGACACAAGACAATTTTTTTTTTTTCAATTGAAATATTGCACAACGATATAAATAAACTTTCAATACAATAGTTGGCAGTATTTCAAACCCGATAACAAAAACGTGTATGCGCAGCTATCTAGTGGGGACTAGTTTTCTGACTAGTCTTTATCCACATACATTTTTGTGTATGCCAGCAGCGAACGGTCTGAGGGCGATAGCGCATTTGCGTAGGCTCGCCTAAGCATTTCTGGGACCAGATCATGAAAGAACCACGGTACTTATCACGTATCCGTATAGTCATGCTACGTGAAGCTATCTAGTGGGGCTATAGGTCTGACTTTTTGACCGAGTCTTTATCTACATCCATACTTTGTGTCAGCGAGCAGCGAAGGCTCGTAAGAGTTTGTACAAAAATTTTCACTAAAATGCAGTCTGACCAACATAATCAGCCAAATATACACATGCATCACCACCCCAATACAACTCAAATATTGTTGAAAGAGTCATAAACCATAGTGCAATGGTATCTACCCTGTGTAATTGATATGCTGATGAAAGGAAAAGTATCAGTCACTGTATATAGACAAACAAGACAAATTTTTGCCCCTCTTTCTTTCTTTTATAGTAAAATACTCTTGTAACCCGCTCTGCTAGCCTGCAATATGGTTAAGGGGGCTTAAAATGGTTCTTCAGTGTATAATAATATTTAGCCTGATCAGAGTCCCCACTGTCAAAACATGAAGGTTTTCGATAAAAATACAATCTCGTTGATTGCATCAATTATCATGACATCCGAGACAAGGTTAAAATGAGTTAAAGTTCATTCAGGTGTACAGTATTTCAACAACAATGACAGCAGTGTAGCAAGAAAACCGTCTCGGGTGTTTCGGACTGATTAAAGACTCAAACCAGCCTGCCGAATATAACACATGGTTTACATTAAAAAGAGAAACCATAGGTATTATACTATCTAAGAAGCAAACGATCAAGGTGCTAAAATTCGCAAGCTGATCAGCGCCTTTATTCTTAATTCTTTGCAATGACATTAAACTGGATTTTTTGTGACGATGATCATATATATAATACTTATAAATCATAAAATCTGATCAGTTGCGCTACTGATATTAATTGTTTTTTTCGATCTCGCGCAATGTTGTGAAATCGGCGGCCATCTTAGATCTATTGTTTTACCTTCTGACGCAATGTGATCATCTCCCGTAATAGCCGTTGCATCATTTCCAGATGTTGTGCAATCGTTTTCATGGGGGCCGCCATCTTGGAACAACAGGAACAACTAGCTTATAAAGAATCCTTCCCTACTACTGCTGAAGCCGGATTGACTTTCAGAATGCCCTATTACCAAAAGTCCAAAATCAATTCGTGATTTTTTGTCCGGGGTATATATTTTAAAACTACCCGACCAGATGGCATGATATGGAGTGAAGGGGAGGAGGTGGGGGGGGGGGTGAAGGCGCAAATGTTTTTGTGTAGATCGTGTGTTTTTTCGATAAGGCTATTCACATCCCTTTGTCGTTATGATTGTAATGAAATGTCTGTGCTATTTCCATGGCCAAACTAAATTTCTGGTCAAACATGGTAAGGATAGTCGCTATTCGCAATGGCGGCACTGTAACTGCTAGATACCTTTTCATGGACGGATCCAGAGGGGGACCGGGGGTCCAGATATCCCCCCACACACACGAAAATCACAACAATATATGGTTTCCTAGCAATACTGGTCCAGAACCCATGAAAAACCAAGTCAGTATTCAATGTTCGGCCATCATCAGCCCGCCAGCGAAACGCCATTTCGTTGGCGGGCCGATGATGGCCCACTTTTAGTGGTATATTGATCCTCCCTCCCTCATTATTTGAAGAAAAAAAAACATTGTCAGAGTTGGACCCACTCTGTCAAAACTGTCTGGATCCGCGCATGCTTTTGAATGTCTAGCTAAAACAATGCTATTGATACCGAAGGAGTTCACGAGAATTGACCTTTGTTACTTATGTATAACCGTTAGCATATCTAGCATATGTTATGATTTTGGTTTTAACGGTTAAAGAAAAACAACGTTTCAAGATTTTTCTCACATCATAGGAATCAAATTTTACCTTGTCATAGATTAGGTCTACGTCAACATAGTGTCATAATTTGTGCCAGTTTTGAAGGGCCAACATTCCCAATGCTCTATATACCAAGGCACAAGGTCATTGAACTATTGGTTCCAGAGGAGGAGATTTTTAAAGCGGTTTTACCATACATGAGTATGGTGGCCATCTTTGTTATGTGACATAAATCATAAAGTCGAATTTTGATTGTTTCGTCTAACGAATACTCCTTGTGAAATTAAGTTGAATTCTAACACTGATCGCCTATATAGCCAATAGTTAAATCCAGTGATTATCACTGCACGTAGCGTGACGTCATTCGGTCGCCAGTTTGATTTGATAGGCTTGTATGGGGGGGGGGACAAATATCCATATCCTTTGAGGTAAACAGGCAAGTATCCCTTGTAAACTGGCAAATATCCCCATAATCAATTTCCCTAAATATTCAATATCCCTGAAAGTAACCAAAATATTGATTACAGTATCCCATATCACTGGAAGTAAAATGGATAGTATCCTATATCTCTGGAAGTAAAATGGCAAAATATTTTGTATTCCTAAAACCCCTGTACAAGCCTTAGTTAATCATAGTGTTTAAATTTAATAAGATTGTTTCTCTGAAATGATGCATTGCACTAGTTAGGAAGCCTCCATGCGAGCTAAATAATTTTGTCTAGATAACAACAGAATCTAGGGCGAAGATTTGGCACCAGTAAAATGCATTCAACCCTCCCCCGCCCCTCGGTGGCTTAGACTGGTGTCTGGTTTTGTTGTTCTTGATTCGTTGTTTATGTACCCCCACTGTTTGTGGGGTTCTGTGTTTTTGTCTTAGTTTAGGTATGCATTACTTTGTGTCCTTTCTAGTTTTGCAATCATCTTGACGAGGAAGAGAGAGCTGGTTGCTTTGCTTAAATTGTCTTTCTGATGTCTTGTTTCTGTTGCTCTTCCTAACGGTGCCATGGGATGGTCTGCATTGTGTGTTTGTGGTATTTCGTGATCATACTTACCTTTTTTCTACTGTTTTCAGCAGAGGGGCATGCTTGGGCAATATTAGCATTATGGGGAACATGTGTAGGAAATATGTGTGAATATTGCCCCCTAATTATAAAATACTATGAAGAAGGCAGTGAACTGCTACAAAGATTTGTTGCTATTTATGAAACTTGGATATCTCCAACTTTGATCTGTTCCCAAGTTGAAAGAACCCCTACGAGGAATCCTTTTGATAGTTTTGATGAGTTAATGTGTGCCGTGAAAGGGGTCCTGCAAAATAACTTCATTTACCTGGCAACCAGTATCCAGGACTTGTTGTGGAGATGGAATTCAGTCATCCGACCCAAGGTACACACTGGTAAATGTATACGTCGACTTGCTGGTATACGCGTATTGCCAGTACTTCATAGACCGGAAGTGGTAGATATTGGTGTTAATACTATATAGAAAAACATGCCATATGCCTAAATGACTATAGAATTAGATCCTTTTTAAAGCTGCATACTCTGTAACTATGAACATTTTTCGAAAAAAAAAATATTTTCTTTTTAAATCATTTGTAAAAGTAGAATATAGTTATGTTGTCACAATAAATCTAATTTCTACAGCTGAAAACTGCATGGAAATGTGAATTATTTTATAAAAACAGATGTTTTTTCTCTTGTTTGTAATTATTTGCGTCCATCCAATAATTCTAGACAATTAATTTTTAGCATTAATGCTGTTGTTTTGGCACTAATAATTTGTTAATTATTACGAAAAAGGTAAAATGTATACCTGAATTTTAGTATTTTTACTGTGTTCTTGAAAAAAAGAAACATTATTTCTAAAATGAAAAGATCAAAAGTTACAGACTATGCAGCTTTAAGTATTCGGCATGCACATGGCGATTTATGTAAGCATTTAGGAATAGATTCGAGTACGATCGGTACTCGAATCTATTCCTTAATGCTTACATAAATCGCCATGCACATACTGAATACTTAAAAAAGATCTAATTCTATAGTCCTTTAGGCATATGGCATGTTTTTTTTTAATATAGTATTAACACCAATATCTACCACTTCCGGTCTATGAAGTACCGGCAATACGCGTAATTACCACCAAATCGACGTATACATTTACCAGTGTGATATTACTTTGAGGAATTATAAACAAATAAGTTGTCTATTAAACTTATATGAAACGTTATGATATAGGGCTGTTATCATTGACCATGGTAAGTTTGAGGCAGGAGGACATCTCCTGCTGTTCTGCTGTCCCAAATTCAAAGATGTTTTGTTTCTATTTTCTAGTCTAGCTCTGTTAGCTATTTTGTCCATAGAATAGATTCTTTATAGCAACTTTGTTAGAGGATATTATGTGTAACATTTATTGGCAATAATTTAAAATTTGGACCAGCGGTTCAGGTAGAGATGTCCTTGTAAAGAAATATCTCGTGCCATTTTGTTCATCAGAGCAGAATTTTTTTAGCCGTTTCAAGTGGAGGAACATTTGTTTTAAGCATTCTAAAATTTGGGAGATTTTTCTATATTCAGTTCTGCCAACAATGTGTTCAGTGGAGTGAAACCCTTTGGGCAACTTTGGTAAAGGGCAGAATTAGGGATATCTGTGTATAACAATCTTTAATTTGAGTCAGCAGACCAAGAGGTGGTGTCATTAAAATATTTTTATCTATTTTAGCACTAGAATCCATTTTGTTTGCGTAGTGAGAGTAAGGAAGACTGCAAAGATCAGGAATCGATACAATCAAGTACCATGCCTGGTGCAGGACACCATATAGAAACGCAACAAAAACACAAAAAAGTGTCGCATACAAGAGAGCATTTTCCCTGCAGTTGACCACAAAGCTGCAAAGAACAAACAAGACAGTATGGCAGACAAACACGAAACATAAATAACAAAACAATCCACTTTTGGAAGTTTGGAACATTCAGTAAGAAGCTGGAGCGCTACAACATGTTTGACGCAACTCATTTTCAAGTGCGGATCCAGAGGGGGGCGGACAGGGGGTCCGGACCCCCCTGGAAAATCACAAGTTATATGGGTTTCTATAGGGAATAAGCGATTGGACCCCCTCCCCCTGGAAAAAGTTGGACCCCCCCCCCCTGGAAAATGTTGGACCCCCTCTGGAACCTTGAAAAATGATGGATTTCTTTGAAATTGACCGTTTGACTTCTTTTGAAATTAGTCAGGGGTTTCGGTGGTATTTTTCAGTTTTATTTAAATTTTAACAAGACAAATTCGACGAATTTATATCCCCCGACGAAGGGTTATTTGAGAGAAACATGTAAATCACAAAACATAAATCCCATTTATCTAAACCTTAGTTCACCTTCAGTATCATTCAGATCATAACAAACACCTGTCAAGTATGTTTTAGTGCTTAGTTTAATAAAAAATATACTTACATCTGCACAATTTCAATATCTGACCTTTAAACCCAACCCCAGCGGTCAAGGGTGTGTGTAAATTCAAAGTGTTACCTTGCATGTAGGTCTACACTTCTTCCACTTTAATTTGATATGCAACATGACCACTTTTAGAAAAGAAAAATAAAATGACTTTTTGACTCCACCCCAGGGGTCGTTGGTGTGTGTAATGACAGCATGTCTGCTTTAATTTGATATGCAACATGACTACTTTCAGAAAAAGATATAGTTTGACCCCACCCCCTGGGTCTAGGGTGTGTCTGTGGGCAAAATACTTGCTACCATGTTGCTGCCAGTGTCTTCAGCTTTAATTTGATATGCAACATGACTACTTTCAGAAAAAGATATAGTTTGACCTTTTGACCCCACATCTGGGTTGAGGGTGTGTCTGTGGGCAAAATACTTGCTACCATGTTGCTGCCAGCGTCGTCAGCTTTAATTTGATATGCAACATGACCATATTCTGAAAAAGTTCAATTTTGACCCCGGCCCCATTCCCTAAGTCCACCCAACAGGCTCGGACCCAGGCCTTCAAACTAAAATCCCGTTTGATATGTTTCATATCTATTGCTGCTCTGCCTGTATGCAAAATTTCAGCAAAACATATATGCAATTGCCTTAGTTATTGCGAAATTTAAATATTTGGCCTTTGACCCCTTAGGTGGGGTCAAAAGGGGGTGCGGTCAAACTTTGACACTGCCATGCTTATCTACAGGCACTTGGCAATCATGGTCTAATAGTGAGAAGATGTTAAATATAATAGCTTTGATGAGACGTGAAGATCATCACACAAAAAAGCTAATATAGGTTTTGCCTTTTAATTGCCTATACTAAAACAAGGGCAATAACTCAAGTGTTAAGGGGTCGATTTTGACCAAACTTAAAGGATATTGATAGTCCATGGTGCTTATCATTTGTACCAAGAATGAATCAAATCTGACCAATAGGTACTGAGATATGGTTCCGGACAGACAAAAAGTGTGGACGGACGGACGGAGGGACGGACGGACGCACGGACGACGTCAAAACTATATCCCTCCGACTTCGTGGGGGATAATATAATATTATGTAAGCAAAAAGTGGAGACTGATCAGACGCCACGTTCTGCGGCGTTTGATCTGGGTCTGCACTGATTACTCATGTCCCATAAAGTCGATGCATGGGTTAAAAATATTAGCTATGGTGACCATTTATTTTTTAGCATTATCGTTAAAGCAATTTTTATTTGAGGGCAATATGTGGAACACCTATGTTATCTTATTGAAAATTTTGGCGTGGGTTTCAGGAAGTATCGTTTAAATAGCTTTTTAGCTCCGGTGGCCAACTTTATAATCAGAGCAAAACCATCTGAACAACTCTGAAAAACGGCATTATGGGGAACACTTGCATGATTTTTTTTTCTAAATTGCACTATTTGTTTAGAAGATGTGTTTTAAAGAAAAAGTTTATAGAAAGCACATAGATGCCAGACAAAGACTGATCACAGAAGCTCATCATTGAGCTAAATAGACAAAAATTATCTCTGAGATGGTATGGTCATGTTGCGCATGCACCTTCGTGGAAAAAAAATCGATTAATGGTACCGCCATCCCTGGCCCTAGAGGACGTTGGAGGCCAAAGAAGCCTTGGAGTGAGAGTGTTAAAACGGACGTCGATGTTTGCAACCTAGAAGGTATTGACCCCCAGAATAGAGAAGCGTGGAGATCTGATGTGAAAAGGACAAAGTAAGGAAGACTGCAAAGACAAGGAATCGATACAATCAAGTACCACACCTGACTCAAGATACCGCATGGGAAAGTGACAAAACACAGGTCTACATCACCTACAAGTGAACCAAGAGGTCAGCCTTTTCCAAACAGGTGACCACATGGCTGTAAGAAACAGACAGTATGGCAAGTACAACAAAAATAGCAAAATAAATCTACAAAGAAACACCGCATTGGAACGGTCAGTAAGAAAATTACTGGAGGGCTCAAACTATTTTCACGGTACCAACCTCACCCTTAATTCTGATGTGGATCAGGACACATTGATGTTTGGTTTGCATGAAAATTCCCTAACTCATCCTTGAATCATCTCCTAGTACATATAAACCAAGACATGAAAAGGGGATCCGTAAAACAAAGAAGAGGACTCTACAGTACATACAACTGAATACCAGAGCAAAAGAAATCCAGCAAGTAAACCCCTGTGTGCATGACAACAGACGCAGCATCAAGCCAGAACCATCTCATCTATAGATAAGTCTTTAAGTCGGAACCGTCATAGAGTCTGAAACATCTGCAGCAAATTGCAGCTTACCCTAGACCGCAGGAAACTATCTGCAGTCTAAATATCAACCAGTATTAAGTAAGTAATTAATTCATCACAGTAGTTAAGACCATTTTTCGCCTATTTTGTTTTCAACTCTCATCATTGCTTTCAAATGTGAATGAGTTCAAGTTTCCCATATAAACATACAGGTAAAACAGCCACAGCATTTGTGACCACTGCCCCCCAGCCCAGGGGAATGTTGAGGACTTTGATTTTGATTTTGTGTCTGCAGTTCCCCATAGTACTTAACCACCACACTGTGGGGACAGTTAGCGGGCAAAACCATGACAGTCTGTTATTATACTGCACTGCCATGGTTGCCTATATCTATCAAACACCTACATTTCCTCCGCATTATGGAGACAATATAAAAGTAAAATCACAGCACATTTGTCAGGCTATCCCCGCCCTGCGAAGCAGTGGTTACAAAATAACAGGTGCATAGTTTATAGCCTATGATGCACTTCACATGAAAATTTAGTTCTCAGCCACCCCCCAAAAATATAATGACCCCAAACACAAAATATGACATCCGCTGATATATTTTTCAACCTGATTCCAAGTACATTCCCACCCAATCACTAGTTTCTCTTTCTAATCTCAACTGTTAAAAGAGACTAGATCTGCAACTATGAACATTTTTCGAAAAAAAAACCCTTTTTAAATCATTTGTAAAAATAGTATTAAGTTATGTTTTCACAATAAATATGTTCATTACAGTTGAAAACTGCATGGAAAAGTGAATTATCTTATAAAAACAGGTGATTTTTCTCTTGTTGGGAATTATTTGCGTCCCTCCAATAATTCTAGACAGTTGATTTTTAACATAAATGCTGTTTGGTCTAAGGGCCAAATCTCAAATTTTGAGTTCTGTTGCATCCCCCAGGAAGAAAAAATTGGTTACTATTTTCAGTCAGGGACATGTCTGGGGGCCTCAGAAACCCATGTTTTACTAAGTTTTCTGTGGTCAGCTTTCTGTAAATGGCCTGTAATCACCGTTACCCCAAAAACATTGAAAATATCAGTACATAAAATACAAGACTAATAATATAATTTATAATAGTATCAATGAATTTATTTGAGGTTAAAATGCTTAACATAGTCATAAACATCAATTGCAGACATCTGTGAGATGTATTGCAGCTCGTCAGCGTAACGTATGTTACTTTTTATACAAAATTGCAGATAATGACTTTATAGATTGCATATAAGAATGAGTCATGTTCCCTAGCCACAGCAAGAGATCCTAAATTACTATTTTCAGTCTTGGACATGTCTTAGGGTATTCAAAATCCATGTTTTACTATGTTTTCTTTGGTCATTTTCTGTAAATGGCCTGCAATAAAAGTTACCCTATTAACATTGAAAATAGCAGTACATAAAATACAAGACTAAAATGATATTTTCAAAAGTATAAATGAAATTATTTGAACTTAACATGTGTACGCTAGTCATAAACATCAATTGCATACATGTGTAAGATGTATATCTGCTTGTCAGAGTTACTTATGTTACATTTTTACGAAATTGCAGATAATGACTTTATAGATTGCATAGTAGAATATACCATTTCCACCAACCTTAAATGTGTATTAAAGATCTCTTTTCTTATAATGAATTTCCATTTTCACATATTTTAGGCTATTTACAACTTGTAACTGGCAATAGAGGTTGAAAAATAAGTAGTATGCTTATGAGCATGCCACTTCTAATATTAACATAGAGATTTTCTATCTGACAATTTACATTGCATTGGAATGTACAATGTCTTCTTCACCACTTTCACAATGAAACGAAAAAATAACTATAAACGAATTTCAACTACAATGGATAGTTTATTGTTGTTAATATATATCAGGTAACGTAGGTAACATCATTGTCCCTTGCATAAATGGATAAAGTACTAATTTAAAAAGTGTTGAAAGTAGACTCAAATTTTACCTTGGCCTGCCAACAAGCCAGGCTCAGAATATATTTGAGTCTTCTCTCCACACATTATTTAAATATTTTCAATTATGGACAAATTATTCTAAATAAATGCTTATTTAAGAGATTTTTGTAATTTTGATTGATTATTCTACTTTGATATGTCAGTTAACAGGTTTTTAATAAATTGTACATGTCAGTATGTAGAATATCTACTTCATAATAAAATTATTGGGCTGAATGTTTTACTATGTTTCCTGTGGTCTGTTTTACTACGTTTCCTATTGTAAAAGTTTCATAATAGGCCTGTAAACTACGTTACCTAATAAATGAGGATAGAAAACTTGTAAGCCAGTACAAATTATATGCTAATAAGCATATTTATAAATTAATTTCACTACAGTTACAAGTAATTAACAGCTTCAAATATGTAAAAATGAAAATTTACCATTAGAATAGATATCTACATTATAAATTTAAGGTTGGGGAACATGTTTTGTTCTAATATGCAATCTATAAATTCATCATTATACAACATAACATAAGTAACGCTGACAAGCAGATACATATCTCACAGATGTCTGCAATTGATGTTTATGTCTAGCTCAAACAAGTAAAGCTAAAATAAGGTCATGATACTATTAAAAAATATCCTATTAGGTAAGTGTGTCTTGGTTGGCCTTTTGGTGACTAAGGCTCTTAACAAGATTATTCAATGATATATGCACATGCTATGCAAGAATCTGTCATTCACCGTATTGCACCAGCTAATAGCTTGAGCGTAC
Organism: Loripinus fragilis; assembly: GCA_964019695.1. Taxonomy (NCBI): domain Eukaryota; kingdom Metazoa; phylum Mollusca; class Bivalvia; order Lucinida; family Lucinidae; genus Loripinus; species Loripinus fragilis. The sequence goes on from OZ026529.1 coordinate 36,342,156, forward strand.
ACCCAGTCTATCATCAGTTTATCTGAGGTCATGTTTAAGTTTGGAGAAATTACATCACAAAATGTTTATCTAATACAAAATTACAAACATAACCAGTTGGTGTAATGTCTGATTTGCTTGATGTACAAAAAATCCCTTAGGCGGGAAACTTGCCTGTCCTTACATATGAAAAATGCATCTGTGTTTTAACCATATTGGTTTGCTGAAACGGTGATTCGTTGCATATAAGGTTGGTCTTTACATAAAAGTTATCTACTACATGTATAAACCAGTGCAATATACGAGATTAGCTTGCACTTGTAATTTGTAACATACTCATAATTTGTAATCTTAATATTACATTACACTTAAAATAAAACTGAAATACTTTCCTTAAACCAGAAACAGCCTTCAAACAATGTTAGTATTAACAAATATTTGCTGTACATGGATATGGGTGCAAAAATGAGTCAGTTTATGGCTAAAATTATGTTTACGAGCTGTTGTCTGCAGTATTGCTCACAATTTTTGATGGTTTTGCATACAATAAGGCTAATTCAGTAAATCTTTGAAACCAACAAACTGATCATAAGTTCCTTACGCCTCATGTGTAAACATGTATCAGTGTTACAAATAGCTCAACAAGACCCAAAGGTGCAAAAAAGAAAGAAAAAAGAACTTTCTTGTGAATAATGTAAGAAAGCTAACAGCTGAGCGTGAGTCTTGGCACTACTTTTTCCACAGACACTCATGAGGCAATATAATCTGTGGGTTTCAGAAATTCAAACCATGTTGTTGAATTACAGCGAGTCATGTTTATGATTAAAGCTTTAGAATAACTCCTCAAAATGGGCTTTAAAATAAAGCTTCACTAACAGACATAACATGTGCAATTAATGTTAACATGAAATAGCTTTGTAATTAATGTTACCACGTAATATGTTTTTAAGTCTATGCGTATCGCTCAGGTTGCTTTACCTCAAACTTTCTTGGTTAACAAACAAAGTAAATTCTTACGAAATTGATGTATAATATATAATAAGATAATAAGCATTTACAATATGATATAATGAAATCGCGTACGACAAGAGAATAGACGATTGTAATTGTGACAGGCCTAGGGATACGTTGATTTTTTTTTCAAAATGTAATTGTCAACTTTGAAAATTAATGTATTAAGCATACAAGAAAAAGATAGTAAATGCTATATCTACAAAGCATCATGGACATTTTGGTGTAAACCATGCTATTTCTATACTGATAGGTACTTAAATTGATATCATATTTGTAATTTTAAAAAAGATAGAGGAATTTTAGATTATAACAAAATGCAGCCAAAACCTAAAATGTTGTGTTTTTCTTCATCATGGTACCTTTGTTTGATCTAGAGTCTGTGATTGGTTTAAACTTTATTTCTTTGTATAAATACACAATAGCAAAAATTACGAGCACTAAAATGAATAGTTACAAGTTTTATACAAAAGGGATTCAGAAGAAGGTCTATTGACTTTTGTGAACTGTATCCCTTTAGACGAATATGCGCTAAATGGTAACTGTGATATGTGAGTCTGTGATTGTGACATTTCATTGTCATTCTCACTTTTTAGTAAACATAGTTTTTTCAGACATGATAAAATACTTCTACTGGCAAAAAAAGAAGCATTTTGTCGCAGGAAAACATATTTAAGCTAAAATAATGACAGTGTGCTGTTACATATGTTATGGGCTTGACAAATATATGCATATAGTGCAAAGGGTAGATATCTTGTAAAACAGTGAAACGTTAATTTTGACCAATTTGTTACCCATTTTAAGAAGGCTCAGCTGGACCTTTACTAGTTTTAAGATGTGTTCTCTGTGTAAAATCGACAGAAAGCCCCTGCTCTGGAAGACACCAACACTATCCTCATGCCTTGCCACCAGATGTAGAAAATATTGCTTTTCTATTTCTATTTTCTATTTTGTATTTATTTATTGAGGTACGGTATACTCAGTCCAATATTTGAATGATAAAGTAAATATCATGTTTATTGCTATGAACCATTGACAAAGAAAAATCTGCAGATTACCATACATTTATGATTATTTATTAAAGTAACAGGATCGAACAAAATTACAAAACTCTCTTAGATTAATGTTTATTTTAAATAATGTGTCTATTAATGAAGTTAATAAAATATGTGGAGAGTAGACTCTGTTTGTCGTCAGGCTTAGGTAAAAATATGAGTCTACTCTCCACAATTTTTAGTATATCCATTTACGCAAAACACCATTGTTGTTACTTACGTTACCTTATTTATATATTGACAGAAATTAAATGTCCATGGTAGTAAAACGTGTTTTTAATGCTGTTATTTCATTTCATTGTTACAGAGATGAAAGAAGACACTGTCGATTCCAATGCAATATATATATATATGGTTGAAATAGAAAATCTGTATGCCAGTAGAAATGATATGCTTATAAGCATATTTTAAAATTTATTTTACTACAAATTATATCCAATTACAAATTATAAATAGATTCAAATATGGAAAAATGGAAATTCATCATTAGAATAGGGATCTTTAACGCACATTTAAGATTGGGAACATGGTTTATTATAATAGGCAATCTGTACAGTTATTATCTGCAATTTCATAAAACAATGTAACGTAGGTAACTCTGACGAGCAGAAATACATATTAGAGATGTCTGCAATTGATGTTTATGACTAGCTAAAACATAAAATTCAAATAATTCCATTAATACTATTGTAAACTATCCTACTAGTCTTGTATTTTGCATACTGCTATTTTCAAAATTAGGGTAACATTGATTACAGTTCACTTACAGAAAACTAACCATAGAAAACTTACAAAAATATGGGTTTCCATAGCCCCAAGACATATCCCAGACTGAAAATAGTAACCAAGTTCTTCTTCCTGTGGCTGGGGAACATGGTTCATTCTTATATGCAATCTATAAAGTCATTATCTGCAATTTCGTATAAAATGTAACATACGTAACGCTGATGAGCGGTAAAACATCTCACAGATGTCTGCAATTAATGTTAATGACTAGATCAAACATTTAAACCTCAAATAAATTCATTGATACTATTATAAAACATATAATTAGTCTTGTATTTTTTGTACTGCTATTTTCAATGTTTGTGGGGTAACGTTGATTACAGGCCATTTACAGAAAATTGACCACAGAAAACTTAGTAAAACATGGGTTTCTGAGGCCCCCAGACATGTCCCTGACTGAAAATAGTAACCAACTTTTTCTTCCTGGGGGGTGCAACAAACTCGCAAAATAGCCCATCATATCTCAGTTTGGCCCCTACACTAGTTGTTTTGATAGTGATAATTTGTTAAGATTTATGAAAATGGTAAAAACTTTACCTGAATTTGAGTATTTTTGCTGTACTCTTGAATAATAGAAACTTTTTTTCCAAAATGAGAATATCAAAAGTTAAAGACTATGCAGCTTTAAAGGGCTGAACAAGCATTTTTTTTCATTGGATGAGTCTATTTTCACTTTGGTGACGCCTACCGGGTGAGCCCTGTGATCTTTTCTTTTATCAATCATAATTGCCTGGAATTACAATGCATATTTTACATTGCCTGGTGTCAACAAATCAGTATTTGGAAAAACAGATTGAAAACTCAATATTTAATAAAACAAGTTGGAAAATTGTTTAAAATCTGATGATAAGAGGGATCAAAACTTTCATGGAGCAGGAAACACAGAAAATCAAGGTTTTGAATTGAGGAACAACGTAAGGCAGCGATTCATTTCATAGGAACAAGGGTACCCACTGCGAAGGCCTCAATATTTTTCTGTATGCCAAAATTCTGTGAGCCCAAACTATGGCCATAATTTGCATTTGTTGGAACTATTTTGATATGATAAGAAACCCTTCTCCCAAAACGTTACTTCGTCTTACAAAACTGTATAATTATTAATCGATAGTCAACTACAGGCAGTGATCCGTACAAAAGTGCGTTTAGGATAAATTAAAAAATGCAGATGCTCAAATGAGGACACATTCCATCATATCACAGCCCATTTGACAATACCTTTTGTAACGAAATTTTTTTTCACCAATTAGGCGATGTATAGATGTATTAAATTCTGATGTTTATTGGGCGATTAGTCTGCACATATAAAAATAAACGCAAAAAGCATTGTTCACTGAATTCCTGTACGCACAATAGTACTGGTTCAACCTAGGAAGACCCCTCCCTGTTTAACTGAAAGATTGTTGATGGGACGTAAGGAATCAAATCAAACAAAATCATAACAAAACCCACGTAATGCATCACCCCTGTTTGGCTAAAGACAGGATTCAAGGAACCATTGTTAGAGGAAAAACATATTCTGTATAAGTCACTTAGTGGGCGGAGCTTAACTACTGGCAGACTGGCCTATCAAGCTGTTAAAGGCTAAGTCACACTACAACAATTTAGCCAACTTATGCCAACGTATAAAATATTTTATCCAGTATGCTGGAAATGCTGAAACCGAATTTTAAAACTCAGAGAAAGCCTCTTTTGGAAAATACACAAAGTGTATCCTAAAGGAGCATTGAGAAGATAAAACGAAACTTATTACTAGCGTAATATAACTTGTACTAGCGAATAACAGCGTACAAGGGTTAGTCAAAAATAACTGAGCCCTACCTCATAACGTTTTAGTTTGGTATTGTAGACAACAAATGTCATTATTTTCTATATGTATCATATGTCATCGATGTTTTGACCCTGAAGAAGTACCCTAGTGAAGCTTCTATTATGGTTGCTAGGCAACTGAAGCTCGTCAGTCAGATCAATGCGTTCACGATCTCAGCCATTAGGAATATACAGTATGTCTTTAAAAAGCTTGCGTCCTTGATAGTTTTTGTGAAAGACGTATTTGACATTTATTTAAATAACATATATCATATTGTCTTTTCATTACAATTAGTATGTTGATGTTCAGGTGAACATTGATTGCATGCGTTGCCTAGCAACAAAAAACGCCAAAATTCCACAAATTCTCAAATACACGAGAATTGTGTTGACATGGAAACAAAATTGTGAATATAAATCAAGGAACTTAATATGTCTGAGGGTTGGTTTGTGTATGCAGTACTGTTAAAACATTAGAATGCTAATATTTTATGCTTCCTATTAAAATTGTGTGAATATGATTGTGGGTGGGGTAAATTATAGGACGTCAGGCATGCTAAAATTTGAAAAAAATCTTAAATCAAATTACCACAGTATCTATAATTTGGGGTCAGTTGGTTTCTGTTCTGTGACACTGAATAGTTACACCTTGAAGATATCAGACGACAGTGTATAAAGCCCTACTTTAACATTACTGTTTCCACAGCAACACTTAGAATGAGATGTATCACAACGTGAACGCACCCCTTTGATAGATCATACTCTGTTGCCTAACAACCATTATAAAAAGCCTACCAACAGAAATAAATTAGGTGATTAAATAGATGACATATACCTACAATGAAATATCATCTAATTATATGTCCATTTTACTTGATTCAAATGTTATCAGGTAGGGCTCAGTTATTTTTGACTAACCCTCGTATGCCAAGTTTATCACTAGTATTCTGACTTATCAGTAACTGATGCACAACGATCGAGTTACTTATACCAAGCTTACCCATAACATATTTTGAGAGAAGTTCGATTATTACTTGCCGCCAGATACAGTGAAACACAGTAGCTCTCGACAACCCCAAATCATTATGAAAGTGGATGTGGATCAATAACATGCAAACGCAAATATTTACATAATGGATGTGTACCTCTGCATATCATCAACAAGAGTGATGCTCTGTACCCACTTTATATAGTTGAACCAAGAACGCTGAGAGACGCTACCAGTAATTCAGTGCATTCTACACACGTTTTAAATACGTTGAGTAAGTTCTAGCTGCGTCAGGCAAACGTTTAATGCGCCATTAAAAGTTTGATATAAGTCACACATAAGTTAAAAGTACGTTGCTTGTACGTTAGAAATATTTACACGTGCTTTACAAACGCTACACAAGCGTTCAACGGACTGTGACGTAAACGTGTGAGTAACTGTCATGTAACGCACGCCAACTTCTGCATAACTTGAATGTTCGGTAAATCTAACTTATGTCCAACGTATAATCAATACATCATCAATACGTCGGTATATGTTGAAAATGTTATGCATGCACAAAATTTTAGGACCTATTCGCCGTATGACAACGTATACCAACGTATTACAGCGTGTTAGTAACTTGTCTAAAACAAATCTCAAACTTGTTCAGGGTACAAGAGTGTACTCTCTAAATTTGTCATCCATCGGTATACATTGGACTGGTACGTCGTAGTGTGACAGGGCCTTAAGCAGCATGGGCAGTATGCTGGTAAGTTCACATGTAAATTTCCCATAAAAGCCGAAACCAATCAAAATGTAGATACTAGTGACAGGAGCTGCTGTTGCTGTTACTCTTCTGAGATAATTCTACAATGAACCCTTTGTATTCTGATGGATTTTCTAATACATATTGATGAAATAAGTATAGGGATGCCCATTTTGTATTTTAATGGGTCACAGGTAGAAATTTCTAAATGATGGTGTATTTCTGTCCTTGACGGTTGTTTTAATCTTATAAAACAGTGCAGACCCGGATATAATGCAGCATTATGCTGCTTTTCATCTGGGTTTTCACTGTCTCCAAAAGTACCCATTTAGGGTTATCCAGCATAAAAGGGTTTAGGGCGAGATTGGCGTCGTGAAACTGGTTTAAGCCCTCCAGTAAAATATTTTTCTGACCATTCCAAGGCTGTACTTTTTTGTGAATCTTTTGTGTTTTGTGTGTCTTGTATTTCTCATGCTTTCGCGTCTGTTCATTGCTGGCCTCTTGTTCTGTTGGTGATGTTTATTATATTTTTGTTACTTTCCCATGCGGTATCCTGGGTCAGGCCTGGTACTTGATTGTATCTTTTCCCGATCTTTGCCCTCTTTCTTACTTTAATGGACAAGCTAAGCAAGGTTTAAATAATTTTACTGAAATAATGTGTATGGCTGTATTTAAGATTATAAAAAATAACATTCACCCTTATCATGCCAATATTTTTGTTCTTAAACTGTTGTCTGGTTTTTCAATATGCTCCATATATATTCAAATGCACTTCAGATTACTTTTATTATGGAAGCAAACACTATGCATCCTGATCAGACTACTCCCTTAGGAACAGTTTGATCAGAGTCCATATTGTTGCAATATAGGCTAACAAAGTGCATCATCAGATGGGTAAGCGGACAATAGTTTTTGTGAAAAGTGTAAAAAGTCTTGTCAATAGTAGATCACAATTTACTTCTAGCAGCATCTGTTAATGGGCCATCCCATTTCTCATCTGCAACATAAGAATTAATACATAAATTAGTATGTACTATATAGAGGATCTTACATGAGTGCTCATGTTTTATTGAATTTATTAAACGAGTTGGGAAAAAGAGATAAAATGCTCGGCTTATAAAATGCGAGGCTTGCCGAGCATTTTATCTCTTTTTCGCGACGAATTTAATAAATTCAATAATACAAGAGAAATGTTATATTCTATTAATCATATGACAAATACTTTGAAATCTCATTTCTGGCGTAAAAAACGTTATAATTTTGTCATTATGTACGCAACGTTGTTATGGACGTCATAACGTTTCCTTGAAATCTGTAAACCACGAGTGGTTTATCGATTTTATTGCATGGCGTTATTTCACTCCCAGACGCGACGTCATATGATAAGTATTTATATTCAATAACAATTGTTTAGCCAATTATGGACTTTTTAGCTGGTTTACATGATGTGAAATGCACAGAAAAATGTAATATTACAGCATGTACACCAGTTGAAAAGGTCGCAACTGTATTATTATATAACCAGCCCGTTTGATAATGCATCAACAGTCAACCTACTTGCGACTGACCAATTTATCAACAGTAGTATTTATGTCTTCCTTACTGATTCTGGAAGTCAGTTGAAAAGAAGCGAAATTGATTTATCTGCTAATAACTCACAGGAACTGTGATTTTATTTACAACCCCTGATAGGTTTCCTACAAGAAAGTTGCAGCCTTCAAGTTCTTCTATCTTTCCTCAAGAACATAGATGCATGGAATCTTGCTAAAATAAAACTGCAACACTAGATTTTACATTGATGTTTTTAACGCACAGAAAAGGTGTATCGAAGTCTAACGTCACTTAAAGTAAGGTAGACATGAGGTCAGAAATTAGTGGCAAAATCACACTTTCTTTACGGGAAAGATAACTGGTGTATATCAACAGAAAATGGTGTACAAAAACAAACACTGTTATACTCATTGAATGTGTGAACAGAGAGTAAATACAGCAAGATAGCCAGATCATTCACTGGTGCTGTGCGCAATAACTACCTTGATTTCTAATATCACTTGAAATGTATTTTGATAGACAATTTTTGTTCCACAAAGACTAGATATGAATGTATTGTTTTCAAATCCCTACTACATAAGGTCAACTTATATAAGCGAATGGGTTATTTCAGTGAACTTACCCAATAGCTGGGCCAAGATGGGAAACCTGTCAGAGCCAAACAACATCATTTTCTTGTTGTTAACATGAGCTATAATGGTTGGGGATCCAAATGCCTGAAAATATACAGTTAAGCTACATTAACCAACTATATAAGGTGCATTATATGTCAAATATATGACCTGATTTACTGCTAATGTGACATCAACACTTTGTGTCAGATCTCCGCCTGCTTGGGGAATCACCGTGGGTGTTGGTGGTAGGTGGGGTATTCTAGATATCAGTTATCTTTATAATTAAAGCCCAAACATCAGTTAGCTTAGTACTGGTTCAACACGGGAAGATTCGTCCCTGTTTAACTGAAAGATTGTTTATTGGACGCATAGAAACAAATCAAACAAACAAACCAAATATCAGTTATCATGAGTATTAAAAAAGTAATATTTCAGTTATTAGCTAGATCTGAAGGATCTAGATATCAATTATCTTTATTATGTTGGTCCAAATTTCATTTATCAGAAGTTGAAATATCCAAAAATCAGCAATCAGTTAACCACCATCAACACCTACATCATTGTGAGCCTATTTCCAAAAAGAACATGAAGGCAGTCTCAAGGACAGCTACATGTGTATATACGCTACCACAGATCAGTACATCTTCTCACTGAAGAAAATATTTTAGCATTGGGAATAAATCTGACCAAAGTTTAATGAAAATTAATGTTAATGATGATGGTAAAAACGTATTGAGCAAAAATGAAATCAGAGGTTGAAACGATTGACCTTCAACTGTACCATGACCTTGATAACTTGCTTGAGTTGCCATGGTCTAAACATACGTTATGCATACAGTCTCAATGAGGTGAACACCTGACTAAAGTTTAACGAAACTCCTTCCTTTATAAAGGAGATAAGGAGCAGACAGGAAATTAAAGGTTCAAACGCAAACTTTAACCTAGACTGTGACCCAGCATCTTTTAATACGTTCTGCACAACTTCTCACTGAACCAAACATTTTAGCAAAATTTTATCTTGATTGAGCAGGTGTTTGTTATGATACTGAAGGATAACTAAGGGTTAGATAAATAAGATTTATGTTTTGTGATTTACATATTTCTCTCAGATAACCCTTTGTTGGGGGATATAAACTCATCGAATTTGTCTTGTTTTAATTAAAGTTTGGTCAAATGTACATCATAGTAGGATGGTGTGAAGAACTGTTGACTCAACTATGCAGGCTCATGGTCAATGTCTTGAATAACAAACAAAAGGCAGAAAAATATAATGATCCACAAAAGAAGTACCGCCTTGGAAATGGTCGCTTAACATATTTTACTGGAGGGCTTAATGCGCTGACACCCACATTATTTCACTGAGGCAAAGTAATAGAGATATGGAGTAAACACGAAATTAAAAGCTCAACCTCAAGACCTTCAACTGTAAATTTGACCTTGATTCTACATGATTGAATTATATGGTTCTATATACTGTCTCACTGAGATAAACATCGTATCAACGTATAATGAAAATCCTTCCAGTGGTAAAGGAGATTTGAAGCAGACACAAAAACTAAGATTCAAACTTGTGACCAATTATGAGTTTACTTGGATCAGCATGGTTAAATTATTGATTCTGCCCATCATCTCATGAAGGGGAACATTTGATCAAAGTTTAATGAAAATCCTTCCAGGGATAGAGGGAAATATAACGCAAACATGAATTATGGCTTGAACTCATGTCCTCAGCTGTGACATTGACCTTGAAGATGTATGGATGAGTCATGGTAATGGTCACTGAGGTGAACTTGTAATCACAGTTTAATGAAAATCCTTCCAGGGATAAAGGAGATATGGTCACGAAATAAAATGATAAAACGTAAGTTACTGTGACATTGACCATGAGCCTGCATAGTTGAGTCAACAGTTCTTCACACCATCCTACTATGATGTACATTTGACCAAAGTTTAATTAAAACAAGACAACTTCGATGAATTTATATCCCCTGACAAAGAGTTATTTGAGAGAAACATGTAAATCAGAAAACATGAATCCCATTTATCTAACCCTTAGTTCACCTTCAGTATCATTCAGATCATAACAAACGCCTGTCAAGTATGTTTCAGTGCTTAGTTTAATAAAAAAAAAAAAATACTTACATCTACACAATTTCAATATCTGACCATTAAACCCAACCCCAGAGGTCAAGGGTGTGTGTAAATTCAAAGTCTTACCTTGCATGTAGGTCTACACTTCTTCCACTTTAATTTGATATGCAACATGACCACTTTTAGAAAATATAAAAATGACCATTTGACCCCACCCCAGGGTCGTTGGTGCTGTGTAATGACAGCATATTTGCTTTCATTGTGCTCTGTGCTCAATTCCTTTCATTTGATATGCAAGATGACTACTTTCACAAAAATATATGGTTTAATCTTTTCACCCCACCCCTGGGTCGAGGATGTGTCTGTTGGCAAAATATTTGCTATCATTTTACTGCAAAAGTCGTCAGCTTTAATTTGATATGCAACATGACCATATTCTGATAAAGTTTAATTTTGTAATTGGCTCACCCCACAAGTTCAGCCCAGGCGCTCATCCTCCATGCTTTCAAACTCAAATCCAGTTTGATATGTTTCATATCTAATGCTATTCAGCAAAAAATATTGACAATTGCCTTAGTTATTGCGAAATTTAAATATTTGACCTTTGACCCCTTAGTAGGGATCAAAGGGGGTGGGGTAAAACTCTGACACTGCCATGCTTATCTACAGACACTGAGTAATCAGGGTATAGAGTGAGAAGTTGTTAAATATAATAGCTTTGATGAAATGTGAAGATTATCACAAAAAGCTAATACAGGTTTTGCATTATAATTGCCTATAATAAAACAAGGGCAATAACTCAAATCTGACCAATAGGTACTGAGATATGATTTCGGGACAGACGAAAAGTGTGGACGGATGGACAGCGACGCTAAAACTATATCTCTCCAATTTTGTCTGGGGATAATATCTCAAAGGCTTAAGGAGATATTGAGCGGACAGGAACGTGTTATGGATGGACAAATGGATGAACAGAGGGATGGGTGTACAAGAGACGTACATTCTGAGGTTCCTAATATTCTGTGGCCATAACAAATTTATGGGGTTAACCTCACCTCAGAAAGTTAACCCAACAATTGCATTTTAACCCCATAACACCAAGCTATCCTAACCATAACCTCCATTAACATGGCTGTACAGTACAGTACTTGAGCCAAGTACAGACAGACCAAGGCTATTCCTGTTATTCCCTTCATGCTTCCCAGTGGGGGATTAATTATTGAATTTGAAAATGAGTGCAAGAAAAAAATCTATCACAGTTAAAAGGTTGGATCGAAAAATATGCCTCAAACGATCGCTGTTTACCATTAACTCAGGAAACCCCATCACATTTATGATATAATAGTCTATCCCTCTCTAATGCATGATATAATGTTTTATCACATGACGTCGCGTCTGAGAGTGATATAACGCCATGCAATAAAATCGATAAACCACTAGTGATTTGTAGATTTACGGGAAACGTTTTGACGTCCATAACAACGTTGCATACATAATGACAATATTATAACGTTTTACCGTCAGCAATGAAACTTCAAAGATATCTTAATGTCATATAATAAATAGAATCTAACATTCATGCTCTTGTATTATTGAATTTATTAAACTTGTTGCGAAAAAGAGATAAAATGCTCGACAAGCCTCGCATTTTATCTCTTTTCCCCAACTCGTTTAATAAATTCAATAAAACATGAGCACCCATGTAAGATCCTCTTTATAATACTTACTCCATGAGATAATGCTTCTTCTGTATACAACTTTAATCTGTCTTTGACTGCCTGGTCCTTTAATCTACTGAGAGCTGACTTTATCTGTTCTGCACTCATTCCAGCTTTCTCTCCAGTCTGTTTAGAAAAAAAAGATGAGCCAACCAGGGCCACAGTTTTAAATAATGCTATTTCAAATAAATGGCAAGTTTACGTTTTTCTGCTGTAAAATACTTTCAGTATACTCTAGTATCAGTTTCCATGACATGTTCATGTCCTACAATGGTCTGTGAAATTTTATTAAAATAGCTTAATGGAAAAAAATATACCTAAATAACTAGGCAAAAATGTCAGAAGTCTGACATAAACCTTCCTTGAAAACCTTATTTTAGTGATCAATTCAAACAGATTATCAAACGTTATAAAAAAAAAGTTGGATATAACTTGGATATCATGCGACAGTCTGCATGCCTGCTCCTAAACCCAATCACGGTTTCTAGCTATGGTTTCTTCTTTAACTGCACGACGGTGGGTCAGGCCTCAGACTCAATGATAGCTCGGACGTAAAGCTTTAATCGGTGGGTTGGTGCCTGATGCATGGCTGTAGCTGGGCCCACCTTGGCTCAACTTGAGGATTTCTTTAGCTCTGACTATCTGTGAGTCATGAGCTCTTTTCTCCGTTTCATCATAGTGCATTAATTTGATTATATTGTTTCTCTATGATGATATATTGCAATAGTTAGGAATCCTCCATAGGAGCTTAACATTTTTGTGCTTCAACAACAGCAGAATCTAGGGCAAAGATTTGGTACCTGTAGCCAGTAAAATGCATTTGAGCCCCCAGTGGCTTTGGCTGCTGTCAATTCTAAGGTTGTGGCTACGTTGTTGTCGATTCGTTGTTGATTGTTACTCTCATTGTGGGATTCTGTAATTGTTCTATGTTTTGTTGTGCGTTACAATCATCTCAATGGGGAAGAGAGAGCTGGATGCTTTGCTTTGTTCGTCTTCCTGGTGTCTCATGATTGCTGTGTGGCTCTTCTTCACGATGACACAGGTTTGTCTGCAGTTCGTGACTGTGGTATTTCCTGATCATAGTCACTTACTATTTCCTGTTCAAAACATTTGTTTGGAAAAAGCATTAGAGTGGGCAAGCTAAAGATTGTTCGAGTAAAAGGTGTATGTCTTACACATCATCTAATATTAGAGTTGTAGAATTGTCTGATTTATGAAGGTGTTTTACTGTCATCAAGGAAGTATGGTATTGCAAATAAAATCTAAATAAAAAAGGCAAATTTTACTGGAAAAATATTTTGACAATGCATATATCATTTAAAAATTGCTATACGCTAGGTTTTATTTACGTTTTACTTAGTTCACTGTGTCAAGGATTCCAACAAACATGTATTGGTCCATGTTTGCAACTACATAGAAGCTCAGCAGTATTTAGAAAATTTGACCCAAACTTGATAAGAATTGACATTGTGCATAAACTGCTATTTTTTGACAAGATATTGTCTACCTATATAATATGCTGCACTTTTTCCTGATCACTTTTGTCAGATTATAAACATTTGACCACAACTCCAAGTGACCTTAATGACCAGTTTCTCAGTATATGACCTATATGTCGCATGTCAGGAGTGTAACACAAGTTTCAATTATTTGTCCATTATCCAAAAGCATAAATTCCAAATATATTTCTGTGTATGTTTGATGTTATTTTGACTTGAAATGGAAAAGGAATGTTAATAATTCAATCAGTGAGAATAAAGCATGTCCTTGTTCTCATGCTTTCTTCAAAAGTATACCTTACATTCGCGGATCCAGAAATTTGTGTCAAAAGTTGCGCAACTCTGATAACATTTTATGGAGTTTTTTTATTAATTTTTTTTTTTATTTTTAAACGTTTTTTGAGTTGATGAGGGGAGGAAAGACGATCAAAATATCACTTAAAGTGGGCCATCTTCGACCCACCAGCGAAACGCAATTTAAATAGAAAGAAACAATCGAACCAATGACTAATGCAACACTTCCTGACTTAAAATACTGTAAAAAAACATTTTCCAATGGAACTGAAAACGGTAAAAAAATAGCAAAAGTACAAAAATATGTTTGCAAATAAAATTCTCTGCAAAACGGTTTTTATCATTAACTTTTTCATCTGCACTATCAACTGAAAGATTAAGAACTTTTATATTTTTCATAGTTCTTACATTTTATATTGTATCAACTGTTTTAACTTTCATCATCTCTATAATTAGAAACATGAACTATTTGGGTGTGTTCAATGCTTATTTCTACTTATTTAAAGTGTTTGACGTGTATGTGCCATATGAGAACAAACCGGACACAGATCAGTTTGTGCTGCCATGCAATCTGTTCACTGTCTAGTTCAAACTTTTCGACAACTTGCTTATCCAAGCAGGCTGGTTTTAATCTTACCTGCTAATATATGGTCAAATCTGAGTCCTGCTTAATACATTGGATAGTTCAAGTGTCTTGTTTAAGACTTGAACTACTTAATCATAAATTCCACCCGTGGACTTGCACCACTGCATGCTGATAGGGACATACTCAATAAGCATCTATATTTGTTAGCATTGACTGACTTCTATATTATAATATACAGTATTCGATATTATCTGCCTTCCACTTACATCTTACTTCGCATTGGAGAAGAACTATATAAGCTACAAGTTTCCGTTCTTATCCTCATCTTATTGTTTCAATTTGTATTTACCATGTACAAATTAATTTGAATAAAATATGTTTAAACCAAATGGTACACACAAGTTTTCCGGTATTGCTGTTCAGTCGGGATTACTTTTGAAGCACTGACCATGACTACCGCAGATGACGTATTTTGTGACATATTGGTCCATTATTTAGGGGATAACTGTTTTCAAAATTTTCATTTATGGAGGTATATCAACATATGTACGGTTAGAAATTCAGTTTTATGACGATGCAAGAGCGGAGCCGTAAAACGTGATTTCCGAACGTATATCAGACGATGTACTAGCCCAAATGAACATTTTGAATATGGTTATCCCCACACATCATCAAACGAAATGTGACGTAATTAATGAAGTCAAACTATTTCCCACAGCATATCGCAGGATATACAGTCACAAATTTTTGACCTTATCCAATTAGGCGTCACGTTACAAACTCAAGTGCTATGAAGTTTGATATTACAGGTGAGTCAGTTGCTGGTCCATGAAATGCTATATAAACACACACTGCAGACAAACCCATGGCACCGTGAGGAAGAGACTCAGATCACTAACAGCTCCATTACAGCATGAAGATAATTATCGTAAAGCAACAAGTTCGCTCTACCCAAGTTGTATTTATATTCTTAAGACAGCAACAATATTCAAGTAATTTATCTGCTGGAATGTTTGGTTAGGTTTTCTGTGTTTATTGTTATAGCTACTAACCTGAATAAAACTTTCTAGTTTTGTTATATCTTCATCCTGTAACAGAGAAAACCTGAACTTAATCATTACAAAAATGGCAACTTTTTTCTTAATTGTTTATATAATGTATTGATCTGATCAGTAGATGGTCGTGAACGCCAGTTGATCAGTAACAACTCTACTTTTGATTCAGCCCATCATGTTATTGGCTCCAAGCTATTGGATTGGCTAAAAAGTTAGCTGTGTGTATGTATCCAAAGACCCCTTACCCTGCTCCATATTCTCATATGGAGTTAGCTGTGTGTATGTATCCAAAGACCCCTTACCCTGCTCCATATTCTCATAAGGAGTTAGCTGTGTGTATGTATCCAAAGACCCCTTACCCTGCTCCATATTCTCATATTGAGTTAGCTGTGTGTATGTATCCAAAGACCCCTTACCCTGCTCCATATTCTCATCCAAAGTTGGCGTGATACTTCTTCTGTCAAAGAACTGTCTGCCATATCCACAGCTGTCAGAAATCTTTGGGTTGTTAATGAGCCTTTGATGAACATAACTTCACCAGGATCCTTAAACAGAAACAACAATGGTCAAGAAATAAACTTTGTTATTGTAAAATGAGAATATTTTCTTATCCATCAGTTTTAACATTTGTTTTGGCCCAGTTCATGAGCATAGGTCGAGATAAACCTTCTGAGCATACAACTTTGATATTTTTCCTGTCCATCAGTTTTAACATTTGCTATGAGTGCTCAAAAAAAACCTATAGTGTGAAAGACAATGGTCAAGCTACATTATATAAATTTCAGCCAAATCCATCGTGGGTACAAAACAGCTAAATTGAAACTAATCAAGTAATGTGTCTACAATCTCGTAAGTTTGCAAGTGCATATATATATAGCTTCAAAACTATCACTGGGTGTAGTAAGAGACGAGAGATCCGCTAACAATTTCAAACCCCACTTTGGTCATCAATTTTAAAGCCCTACCTTTGGCATCTTCAGAGGAACATCGAAGTATTTTGCCAACAATTTCAGTTCTTTTCCCATATATATGGACTTGTTTGGTACAAAACCAGGTGGTTTGTTGTCTGAAAACAAAAGAAATGGTTTCAGTAGTGCATAAGTATATAAAATGTGCCGATACACGATATTGTGGTACTTATCGCATAAAGATATGCGTTAAAGCCTCGTTTAAGCGTCCATGCTGATGCTTCCAGCTAAATTTTGGTCCGAGTCTTCAACTACATATACATCCGTTGAGTATGCGAGCAGCAACGGAACTGGCCAGTTTGTGCTTTTGCGCAGACCTGCCTGGGCCCTCGTTGCTTGAAACTGCAATAATTACCAATATAACATGTACAAAAATCTCGTGTTGGCTCAAATATAAAGCATGTATACATTTGCACATTTTTTCATATTTGTATATTTCCTGCGAGTGTGACAGTCAAAATATAACTATAACATGGACGTTTAAACCTTTTTGGTACGCACCTGTCACCTAAGTAGGCGTTTTGACAATCGGAATAGAGCTTTGTTCACAAAATATTCATTGTGAGTCTTGGAGCAATATATCGAGGGTACATTTTCCAAAACAACCATATTCATCGAAAATTCAAGTAATTTACATGTAACTTTATAACTGATCCAGTATAGTTTTCACGCACATCAAGTTACCGGCAAAAAATACTAATTCCCACACTTGGATAGTTAGTATAGCACATCCATCTGTCAACTTCATACGGCGGTATAAAACAAATATTCTCTTCAATATCAAGATATACGAGGGTTGTCCCAGTAAATCGTGGACTTTAATTATAACGCGAGACTGTGTACCAGTAATTCTATGATATTTTCAGGATGTGTTTATATACTTATGTGAACCATTTTGTATAAATATGGATGGAATCGCAGTTTCGATAACAAATTTATGAACCTATACTTGACGATATGTCGGCGTGAGCGGCGCACGTCAATTTTTTGATAATAAAACTATTCTTGACCTTTGACCAATCATTTAACATTAAAATAACGTAGTTTTATGTGATTAATTAGCTAAAAAATGTTGAAAGTCAAAATTTTGCGCCGTACCGTTTTTCTAACCTTAGCATTTTCTGAAAAATAAAAAATGTAGTAGGTATTTTGAATTTCAATATTTTTGGGGGTTTTCAGAAAAATAAATATTTTTTGGGGTGTGAAGATTTTGTGGATATTTTTTGGGGTCATCACAAAATTGGACTATAGTTAGGGGTCATTTATATGCATTTTAAAGTCTTTTCTTAAGGTCAAGGTACAGAATGGGGGATATTTTTGGGGGTTTCTAAAATCTCAAATATTTTTGGGGGTGTTTGAAATTCCTGATATTTTTTGGGGGGTGAAGGGTAGATGCTGGGTCCGAGCCTACGTATGCAGAAAAATTGAGAGTACCCCCCCCCCCCCTGCCCCTGGGGCTGTGATGCCTCGATTGGTTCAGTGACATATATTAGTTACTTATATAGGTCACTGATTGGTTCATGTACCTGATTCATTCATGATTCCTCCTAAGAAGACTGGTTTTAGCTTCAGGTTTATGTTCCATCTGTGTTTGTAGCGACTCAGTACCTAGGAGAAAAGATTCAAAATATATAGTGCTTTAAACCAAAACAGTATATGTTGGTAGAGCAGAGAATGCTCAGACAAGCCTGTGCATCAGGGATGAGGACAGTCAGCCATTCTCAATCAGGAAAAAATGTTGGTTGGCTCCAAAATGGAGAAAAGCAATTTTTAAATTACTTATTACAGGTTTAAAATCACAAAATATCAATAGAAAGCAGTCAGTTTATGCTTAATTTATATCTAAAATTCAGTTTAACTTCGTTCAAAAATAAATTTCATCAAAAACAACTGGCATTATATAAATCATACTCCAGTACTCAATCAGGAAATCCTGATCAATCCTGAACTTTCTCTTGCCTGGTGCATACACACAGTTTTGCCAGAGCCTTCGCTTCTCGAATACAGATAGTATGGAATTATGGCTTGGCTCTGGCCAAAAAGTAGACCTAGCCAGGTACGTTCCTGTGGTATTTTATAGAAGGGGACTGGGGTACTCTCCCTGTTTGGGGACTGGGATGAAGCTCTGAGGCAGAAACTGATTTTAGGGCATTTCAAAGGGCTAAAATGAGTCGTCAAGACACGCAACTAAACACTATTATATTGTGTAGTTGGATTTCTTCTAAAATCAAATTAAACACTGTAAATCCTGTATTAGGCCTAAGTGGTCACTTCAAGACTGATTATCGCTTAGACGTAACGTCAAAAGTTGGGGGTCACGCTTGTAACATAATGACGTCGTCTTTCTGAACGTCGTTTTCACCAGTTTAATTACGTCGTTTAATTGTAAATCTTCTTGGTAGATTGTATGATCTAAAATGCTATATTTTCAATTTCCTCGGGTGATGTTACTATTTTCATATTTTGTAAAGTGCTAACTGTTGGCGATCTCATATTTTCTAAGTAGGCTTTTATGACAGATAGCCGTCGACCAGGGGTTGTCGAAAGTGACTCTTATAGTGTGTGTTTTTGCCCATTGCCAAAACACGGATCAGTCACGGACTCGCGGACCAATAGAGAAATTTTATTGAGATTTGTTGATCGTTTTATAAACCCTAATGGTCCATAATGAACCCAAAATCAGATTTAGTCCGTGATTGTTAGCATTTGATGGGCATGTTAGCGGTATTTGTGACATAAGTCTATAGATTATAGGTCCGTGACATCGGCCTGTAAATGGTCCGTGAATGGAATGGTATGTGGATATAGTTTGACTTTGATCCGTGAATGGAATGGTCTTTTGAGAATTTGAGTTTGGTCCGTGAATGGAATGGTCCGTGGAAAAAAATGAAAATACAACAAAAATTATCTCATTTAAGATCGACAATCTTAGACTATCTAGGCATTCTATACATTTTGGCGATCGAATTTGGTGTTGAATGACAGCTAGGATGGACCCATTTTTTACATTCTGTACATGTAAACACGAAGCCGTGCTCTGGCATGCGTCATGTACAGAATACGGGAATGCCTGTTAGTTTTAACACAGGCTTGTTTTTTTTACAAAAAAAAAGTTTTCTATAGGGGAAACGAGTGATTTTCTTATTTCGAGTTCTTGTTGAAGATGTCTCCGCATGACAGACACATTAAAGCTCAAACTTCTAGGATCTATACCATGCAGTATGCTTATCATATTTGCAATGGCCTAGACCCCACAATCATTTTCATTAGTCTGTTTTGGGCATTTCATATGTCTCACAAAGATCTTAGGTAGGGGGGGGGGGTGTGCACATGATCATTGGCAACTGCTCATGCGCGGATCCAGGAATTTTCGTCAGGGGCGTCCAGGTCAGTCTGACAAAAAAAGAAGCTCTGACAACGTTTTTTTTAGTCCTCAGCTTAATTTACAGAAGTCAATTAGTCAATTTCAAGAAGTCCATCTTTTTTCAAGGTTCCAGAGGGGGTCCAACATTTTCCAGGGGGGGGGGGGGCCAACTTTTTCCAGGGGGGGGGGGGGGGGTCCAATTGCTTATTCCTATAGAAACCCATATAACTTGTGATTTTTCAGGGGGGGGGGTCCGGACCCCCTGTCCCCCCCCCTCTGGATCCGCACTTGCTGCCCTTGCAGTAGCAGTTAGTGTATATTTCTCCGCTACTGCCATATAGTTTGAAAAGCATATCCAATGTCATCCTCCGTCATTCGATTTATTCAGATGGGTGTTGATTATTTGAACAAATATTCCAGATACAGGTTGAAACTCAGGTTTCGCAGCATAAAGTACAGACTGCATACCCTCATCGTGGGAAAATTGCTGTCTTAATACAGCCTGGGTTGCGTCTTTCATTGTGTCACTACGCCACCCATTGTCGAAACTTCCTTCAACATCAACATTTAAAACATCTGTAATCTTTCGACGTTACGCGTCTTAAACGTCAAAAAAGCGCAAGTGTGACAAATTTTAAGACGCCACTCTCAATAGAATCATTCAAAATCTGTTTACACAATCGTAAAAATGTTTGGAATTTGAAAGTTTTACTCAAAATGTATTTTAAAAGCGTATTCAAATTATAAATATTAAAAGACATATAACAGAGATTCAATTTTTAAAAAGAAATATGTGTTCACCAAAACGACGTTTTTAAAAATTGTGACAATTTTTAAGACGCTATATTGTATTGCTGAAACCACTATATAAACGCCATAGATATTTTATATTTCGAATATACAAATAACTATCTAAATGTATGTCAAATTAAAAATATTTTACAATTATTTTAATGGAGTTTCATTTTATAGCATTTTGGAAAATAAGTGCCTCAAAAAACGGCCATTTTTAGAAATCTTTCAATTTTAACTTTGCGTGCGGCCGCGTCCATCTTTTTTTGTTTGTTTGGCCTATCGACGTAAGATTCTTGTGCCATCTATACTGACGTCATAGGCGCCATAAGGTAAAAAATTGCGCCATTTGAACGTTAATTGAGCTTTCTGTGCCTGGTAATTCAACCTAGCGTGAACAAGTTTTGTTACATCTTTCAACGTTATTTTGACGTTTTCCGTTATTTAAATTATCAAATTTTATGCACTTTCTAGATTAATATTTAGCAAAAATACATAGGAATGAAGAGAATATCATTATCTCAAAGATAGTACTCATTACAATTTTCCTAGATTGATGTTGACACAAATAAACAAGAATGAATGATCACTCTTCGTCAATTTTTACATGATCCCCTACTTTTGACGTTACGTCTTAATGCAGGTTAAAAGCATTGCAGAATGCTCCAAGGGGAGCATTCTGCAATACTTTCGACCTTCATTAAGCTATAATTTGTCATTAAGGTCGTATTTTGTCTAATTTTGAGTGGCCTATAAGACAGGTTTTGCTGTAACTGAAAACCCTATAGTTGCAGCGTCAAGTTGTACGCACAGTATGCGTAATTGCATACACGTAGGTACACCCCTTTAGCCCGTCCATAAACATGGGCGTGTATTAGAGGTTTTTTACAAATATGTGGACGATATGGTTTTTCTAAAAGTTATACTTGCTTTATTATCAAAGCAATACTTGTTTTCTTATCAAAATGTATTCTGAATGTTATTGCATATAGGCTATTAAACACACATAAATAAGGGTTTACCTCAAACGCGAACCAGGTGTATGGTGAGATGACATCGTAGAAAAGCTCGACAGTTTTCTTTGACACTGACATTTTCCGACATCTACAGAATTTGGGTTCAAAATCTGTAACGCCGCCACCCATAATTACAAGCTTTGCTTTTCGAAAAATAATCGTTCCCGTCCAGCACACGAAATCGGGGTACTGAATCGCATATACACACAAAAATCTCCTTCAAACGCTTATGTTGACGTATCCAGCGGAGCTACAGTTCTAAATAACGAATGCTTTTGGCCTGGGACTTTATCTACATAGATCTACATACTTTGTTCTTAGTGGTAAAAATTAAGACTGCTCTGAAAATATAATTTATGTCGTTTGAACAAAGTGAATTAGACATAAATAGACTTTCTCTTGTGGGCCTTTAAGCAAATTTACATATGTGTTAGGTAAGGTCGCTTTTAGATAGATATCACGTGCACACTTTGCACGTGAGATTATGTCTTGGTGCCTAAAGGTATATCTGAAGAATCCATTCAAGCTAGAGCGGAGTTTCAGTGAACAACTAAATTTTATCAAATTAAGCTCAAAGTTCGGAGGAAACGTAGTTCGACTTAGCCAGATTCGAGATAGCCAACTATCTCTGATAACTGATGTTACTAAGGTTGATGTGTTTGAAACAGCATGATGTATGGTATACAAGTTGTTAAGTTGTGTTATAAGCTAAGGTTTTGTGGAAAATCGGTTCGTTCACTTAAAGATGCTTACCACGCTTGTTAATCTCTAGATGAATAAATGGTGAAATTATGTTCGTTGTTTATTATATGTCAAGTTGCTGGGGGTTGGGTGGTAAGAGAACTATATATCCTGCATATTGAACTAGAATATAATTCAGCGACTTTGTCGCTTTGCAGGTTCATTTTAGCCTCATCTTAAAGTGAAAATTCACACTTTTTTAAATGCATTTATTATAGAGCTTATAGGATGGAAGGAAAAATATTTCATATAATGTTTGTGAAATCCCTTCAATTAGCCTGTAATTAATTACTTTTCTTTGCCCCATAGAGTCTTGCCATTTTCATATCAATGAGTTCCTAACAAGTGGACTGGAAGCACTATGGCCTGCTTACACACTAACAGAGCAGAATGTAAATCTTTGATAATGGCAAAAATTCACAATGTTTCAGAGTAATATTTTTAGCAGTGTGTACATTGATGATTATATTTTGATACATGGGCCGATGTTTGATAATTATTTCTAAAATTTAACCCTTAAAGTACGTATTATTACTATAGCAGACGACATATTTTGTAACAACTTTCTTCATTTTGGGTAGAATAAGACCTAGCAAAATCAACTGAAACTTATTGAAAAACAAAATACCTTTCTTCCAATAGTCGTTACATTATAATTTACATTAATCTGACTGTTGATTGTTATTAAAACAGAATATCCATTGTCCAATATTGAAATGAAGCAATGTATGGAACCACTAGCAAGGTGATTCCATGAGTCACTTAGCTGACATGAAAGAGAGGTTAATGGCATCTGTTTAATGCCCATTATTGTAATATGGCAGCCCTCAGATGTTTATATAAAGGCAATGAATACTGCTGTAATTAACTTAGCAGATGAAGGAATGATTTATGAAAATTAAATAAGTACATACCAGTAAGTAAATTGCGCATCCACTCAGTCTCGCCAGAGTGAACAACACACACACACACACACACACACACACACACACACACACACACACACACACACACACACACACACACACACACACACACACACACACACACACACACACACACACACACACACACACACTCATACATTCGAAATTCTCGGGCTTGAGATTTTATTTCGAATGATCATGACTTTTCGATTCCCACAATGTTCATTTGGCGTAAGAAAGCCTGAGCAGAGGTTCGACATTAGGCCCTGTGTATGTTGGTCTATCGACAAGGACTTTTGACAAGGAAAGTTGCGCCGCCAAAATCTAGACAAAGCCTATTAACATCCTTAATGTGTATTCTATCTGAAAAAAAATGTATCTTTTAAAAAAATGAGTCTTCGAAGTGCAACCAAGAGTCAGTGCTAAAAGTAGAGACTTTGTAAAAAACCTTCGGGACATATGTGAAATAATCTCAAAGAAATATGCTGAAGAAAAAGAAGCGAAAATCGTGACTGTATGAAAAATATTTTGTCTAGCATTTCGTTTCTTTTGCATCAAGAAAAATATTTTTTAGCAAAATTCGTGACCAAAAGGTCCCAAACGCATCAATGAAAGCATTAAACGCACATAGACACACTCAAAAATTTCTCGAGGAGACCCTACAAACCCCTTTACCAGAGGGGGCAATCCCCCCTCTCGTGCCCCGGCTGCCCCCCCCCCCACCCTTTCGGCACTCGACCGGACCACTTTAAAATGTGCGACGACGGCCCTGGTACCGACATAGGAATGACGGTGTCTAAGCCCAGTGTTTTGCCGTCTACGTTGATAAAATAACCAGCGATTTCGCTGGTCACGGGATTATCGTGCGCAAACATGTGGTCAGCAAAAAAGGGAATAACTCAAACTATTCTGATGCTAGAGTTATGGTTCTTGTGCATTGTACTTACTTCATTGTTGCTCTGTCTGCACGTTAAGTAACACATCAGTAGCTATATAATAATACTTTAAGAGCAAATGGTCGAACAATCTTTGAATAGGAAATGGTTAGAAAATAAGGGAATAACTCAGAACGCATGGGCGCTACAGTTATGGTTCTTGAGCATCGCACTACGCACAATGCTGTTCTGTATGCCGGTATGTCAACTTGCCAAGTATCATGTCAATAGCTGCTATACTTTTAGACAATTGCTGAGCATGACATTATTCTAAGTGAAAAAGGGTAATTATTTAAGAACCCGAAGTTAAGAGTTTTGGTTCTTGTGCACTGCACCTACTCCATTGTTGCTCTGTCTGTGTGTTAAGTAACTTGTCAGCATCTGCATAGTAATACTTTTAGAACAAATTGCTTTGGATAGAAAATGGTTATGTGAAAAGGGGGAATAACTCAAAACGCATGGACGCTAGTTTTGGTTCCTGTGCAGCACATACTAAATTGTTGCTCTGTCTGCATGTTAAGTAACGTGTCAGTAGCTGTATGGTAATAAATTTAGGATAAATTGCCAAACAAGCTTTGGATAGAAAATAGTTAAGCAAAAAAGGGGAACAACTTGAAACACTTTGGTGTAAGTTATGGTTCTTGTGCTTTGCACTTTACCCCATGCTACTCTGTACGCATGCCAAGTTACATATTTCTAGCTGTAAAACATGTAGAGAAATTTGCTGGACAAGCATGAAATTATTTAATAAGTGAAATGGGTTAGCCATAAATAGGAGAAACTTGGTCTTCAGGTTTGTGATACAGTAATGCTCAAAAATAGTGAGTATGATCAGGAAATACCACAATCACAAACTGCATAAAACCCCATGGCACCGCGAGGAAGAGCCATACAACAATCACGAGCCACCAGGAAGACAAACTAAGCAAAGCAACCAGCTCTCTCTTCCCCATCAAGATGATTGTAAAACTAGATTGGAAATAAAGTAAAGTAACATACAATAAAACATAGAACATTTACAGTCAAACTAGTCTGCTCTGCTACACAAACCTGCTAGAATATTAAAATTTTATAGGAGGAAGTTTGACTACACTTTCTATACAGTAAAACCTGTGTAAAACGGTCATTCAAAAATAGACAAAACAAAGATCTTAATGACAAATGGTAGCTTAATAAAGGTCGAAAGTATTGCAGAATGCTCCCATTCGAGCATTCTGCAATACTTTTGACCTGCATTTAGTGATTGGTCTTGAAAATCGATTTGTGGTATTTATGAGAGAGGCCATTTTACACAGGTTTTACTGTAAAGTGAAAAACAAAGGCACTGATCAGACTGCACATATACACAGGCTGGTCTGGGCCTTTATTATTTGCATGCAACGGTCAGGTTTTCCGGCATCAATGCCCATTTAGTTGCCACATTTTATGTAGTCAACAGTGGGGGGACATAAAATGACTCAAACACAACATATCAAGTATTAAAAGTTTTATTAAATAAGTAACAAGACATTTAATGGCAAATGGATACACACACAAGGGGAATAAGTTTGTAACGTAATCTAATATTAACTCTGTATGCTGGGTTACATTTGAATACTTATTTGTACTTTTCAGAAGCATAACATATAGATGAGGACATCATGAAAAAAATATATATTTAAAACAAACAAAAAAAATGGCTTTTGCGTCTTTTGCAGAATTTTCAAAAAACAACTTTTCCACAAAAAAAACTTTCAGGAATACCATCAAAGTATCAAACGCTGAGGATCTAGTTCTGATCTGAGTCAATGAATTGATTCCTTTAAAGTACAATTAAACCTGTGTTAAACGGCCACTCTAAAATAGACAATGACAACTGGTAGCTTAATGAAGGTCGAAAGTATTGCAGAATGCTCCATTCTGCAATACTTTTGACCTGCATTGGATCATTTTGCAATACTTTTGACTAGCATTAATCAATAAACGGTCTTGAAAACCGTTTAATTGGTTTTTTGAGGGTGGCCGTTTTACACAGGTTTTACTGTACAAGTCAAAGGTAAGTGTAGTTTTCCTTTTGGAAAATATGTGAAGAAAATTTGATGTGTATCCAATCACCATAAAACCATAGTATAAACAGTTATGAAAAATCAATATACAGTCAAATCTAGTAAATCCAATGTCTTCGGGACTAGGGGTTTTATTTCCAATCATCCCTTAGTTCGAATTATAGGGAGGTAGACATAGGCTCATTAATAAACTTATTATTTCCTGTCATTTGTTTGGATGAAAAACAGTGTGGATCAAGATCAGCTGGCTCATCTGTATCAATGAATTTTGAAACAACAACAACCTGACAGCCAGTGCTCAAGATAAGGTGGTAGGGTGGTGCACTCTCGGCTGTAGCTTTCAGAGAGATGGTCCTGTAAATTTTTTTGGCTTGTTTCCACGATGAAAATTACTTCACTTGATGTAGATTTGGGTGGGGCCTTTTTGTTTATCCCATTCTTCTTTTCTCTCTACCTCCCTCTGGGAGGAGTCACGACATGATTAAAATACTGTTGACTGTGACTTTAAGCCTTAACTCAATCAATCAATGAATCAATCAATCAACCAGTGCTTAAGATAGAATAGAATGGAATGACCTTCACATGGCAAAACAACTCTGAACCCCTCTCATTCTTTTTTTTTTAATCCTGATATATGTAAATAAAAATCTGGGGTTTCTGGTGAATTAATTATCATTATCTGCGATTAAAAAACATAAAATTAGTGTGGGTACAAACACATACAATGCACTTTCACTCTTTGTATAAATGTACACAGACCAAACCAGTTTAGTATAACATGTACAGCTTCGCAAAATCAAAATATCTAACATAAATAGTTATTTTGAGATAAGCTTTTTAATGTGATTGCAGATGAGCTTGAAACTGAAATTTTTGTCTGTGTTGATGCTTTTCTTCAGTCTTGTTAGGACTTTGTTTGTCCTGAACCAGTACTAAATAGATAAAGTGTCTTGCTCAAAGACACAACACAGTACCTCCAGTGAGGCTCGAACCAGTAATCCCTTAATTTAAAGTTGCTTACTCTACTCAATATCCATTTCAAAATTCCCTGACTTTTCACTGACTTTTCCCGGACTTTCAACCGTTTTCCAGACCCTTTTGGAAGGCCAATTTTAGCCATTTTCATCCATCGACTATTCGAAGATTTTGCACAAATATTTGAACTTGCTGATTTAATCTTTAAAGAAAAATCTTAACCAATAAATATTAGAAATGGAATGTTTCTGAACATAAATTGCTTGCAATATATGTTCAGAAACAATCCTTTTCTAATATTGCTTGCAAATTATGGAAACTAAAATTTCCAGAAGCCTGTTAACTAGCATCTTTTTAGGAAAATTTTGAAATTCCCTGACTTTTCCATGACTTTTTTCATTTTTTTACAATTTCCCTGACTGAAAATGTAATTCCCTGACTTTTCCCTGACCTGGAAAATTTTTCATTTTCCAGAACTTTTTCCCTGACCGTGGCAACCCTGCTACTGTGCTCCTTGAAACTGAGATTATTTTTTTTAGCCGAATGCTTAGTGCCTTTTTTAAGTTTGGTGGATATACTAGCCAGCACCTAAAATTTTGGCACTTAAAGCATTTCGAGAGGCAAACACTCGGGCAATCCTGCGTATATGTGTAGACTCCCAGAGCCTCACTGGATATGACAACATGGAAATCTAAAGGACTTTTGCACACACGCGATAAGTACCAAAATAAAATAAAGAGAGACACACACACACAAACACACACACACATGAAAAGCTGCCAAAGAACAAAATAACCAGCTTTCACACAAGTCAGTGTCATAAAAAATACAAACAAAGTCTTCACTGTTATAAGTGGAGCCCCAATTTGTATATAATCACATTACGGTAAATCTTCTAAATTTTGAACACCTTTCTCATTCTTTCTCAAATAAAATGTTGGTTATTATCAGGGCTGGAAGTCATAAAATGCTTGTCAGAATAGCAAATAAGGCATTTTTGGCAGGCAACTAGTGTATAACTAGTTTTAGAACAATTATCATACAATATTTACATTCTCAATGTAGCTGCCTTAGATGAAACCATAATTCCTAGCTGCTTGCAAAACATTGAGCAGTCACGTGGTCTAGGTCACGCCTCTAGGTGGAGTAACGTCAACGTCAGCCAATAGCATTCTTTGTTTATCAACATTTGCGTGACGTCATTCAAGTATCTCCACGATGTTATGTACAGGACTTTCGTTCGCTGATTGTTCCAACACCTCCGTTACAATTAAAATATTTCATTTTTCAAGGATTACCAGCGAATTTGGGTGGAAGATAATTAAGTATGTTTGATTAATAATATAAAATGTAAATATAAGGATTGAAATTCAGATTTTTAGCTTGCACTGGATGATGCAAAACATTAGTGTTTTAATGTCTCCGAGAAGCCCTTCGGGCTTCACAGACATTAAAAAGCCTAATGTTTTGCATCATCCAGTGCAAGCTAAAAATCTGCATTTCAATCCTTAAAGGGTTGTCCAATGAAGCACAAAAGGTGGGTTAAACAAAGCACAATCACAAACTAAGGCATAAATGGAATATGAACATGTTCATCTCAATAAAGAAAATGCAATAAAAATATAAAAAAGGTATTTAAAATTGGGAAAGATTCTAGCTATCCCTGATAAAAAAAATCTTTTCTACAATCTCTTATGATTTCTGGTATAAATATTATATATGTTTGATCTCTTTCACCACTTTTGCTCTAACACTCAGACATAAAGACCTGGTCAAAAAGTGTACACCCATACCAGCCTGCTCCCTTAAAGAGCAGGCTGATCAGGGTTTATACTGTTTGCCATTCCAGTACAACCTTTTACAATAAAAATCAGGCACAGAGGTTACAAAACTTTTTTTCTTTTTTCTTGCTCAACTCAACTGAGCATGAAATTTCAACTGCTCATAAAAAATGAAAAGACTGAAAAATAAAGACTTTCCTATGCTTTCAAACTATCAGATGTTGTATTTATACAAAAAGACTTGCTGATAAATATTAAAATGCCAACAATTGTTGGCATTTTAATATTTATGAGCATGATACAGTTCATGCTCAGTTGAGTTGAGCTTGAAAAAAAATTATAACCTTGGATCCAGGTTGTCAAATCAACTTGCGCAAATTTTCAGAATATTTAGGATAAATAAGGTTCAAATATTTTGTTTTTTGTGCTGATGCTTTACTCCCCAGTCAACAATTTTTCGGTCATGTCGGGACAATTTCCTGTAATCCTGATTTTAACCAGTAATAAGCAGAGAGTATATAGTGCCTCCAGTGAGTCTCAAACAAGTGACCCTTAGACCTCCAATCTAACACTCTACCACTGAGCCACCACAATTATCATGATACTCATATATCAAATAATCAAGGTGAACACTAACTGAGCCACTGAACTGTGGTCCCTTATAATGGAATCATTAAGTCAATCAGATGTAAATCCCTAAATTTGTTTGTTTTGATTCATTATGTCCCATCAACAATCTTTCAGTTATATAGGGACGAGTCTTCCTGAGTAGAACCAGTACTAAGCTAGGATAAATGTGTCTTGCTCAAGGAACACAATGCAGTGACGCCGGTGAGGCTCGAACCCGTGGCCCTTCGGTCTCGAGTCAAGCACTCTACCACTGGGCCACTGGGCTCCCAATAAATCTCTAAAACCTCACTTTTATATAGTCTCAGGGATTATATTATTTTCTTTTTAACAACTAAAACATAGGCTGTGTATACCTTTTAGAAGTGACACAATGAGACATTTCTAATGAGGACTTATAGCGTATGCTTTGACAAGAAATCAGAAATTGCACATCTTTCGAAAATGTTATAAATTCTATAAGATAATCATTTAATGTAGCTATGTCAACTAAATGAAAGGCAGTTTAATCAGTGAGTTAGAAAATCTACCTGAATGTACATGTATACGGTACAAATAGAATCCATCTTTGACTCATATACGGTAAATCTTGTATTAGTTCGTACAGTAAAAAATAATTATTTTCCGTTGTGTACGAACTAATAAAAATTATTTTTCTGAGAAACGGGACTGTACGAACTAATAAAATGAAATTCTGAATATCGAAAAACGGGACCAAAAACATGCGAAAATTGCCAAAGAGAACGGGGAATTTCTGTTTATCCTTTACGCCTTATTACAGGCTGAACGTCTGATCAGTATTTTCTATTAAACTAACGTTCTTAATAGCATGGTGAAAGATTGAAAATAAACAACCAAACATAAAAGTCCGCATTGCCGTATGCAATGTGCGATATACCCGGCGATATCACCCGTTTACAGGACAACTTTACATAGGCCTGCTTTACGGAAGAGATGTCACGTCGGACTTGTTCTATGACGATTGTCTTGATTGGAATCATACTCGGACCCACTGGGTCCGAGGAATCATAACAAAAATACAACTTCTGTTCACTACCGACGGCTAGCTCTACAACGTAACAGAGCAATGTATATCGCAGCTTTCGTTTTTGGTCATGATGTAGATTCTTATTTTCTTAGAACCCTCGAAAATACAGCATAGAAGTAGACAAGACAATACATGTACGTACATTCAGTCCTACACGTTAGACGTACGCGTACACTCATTGATTTGGAATGAAATCTGAAAATGAAAATGGCGACTTCTAAATATGAAATATGAACAACTGGAACGCAGAACTCTCATGAATCAGAGTAGTACATTTCTCTGCCTTCATATTGTAAAAAGACCCACAACTTACGTTTTTGCGAATGCTTACTCCATTTAAAGGCTTTGTATGAACACCTATATTTCTGCATAGGTTGGTTGGTTCGAGTCTTCATCATACGTCGTATTCCTTGTGGCGACATAACATGCTCAGCTTGTTCGCACACTCCCTTACGTGTTAGCTCGGACCCAATAGGCTGTTAGCATTCTAAGATTATGATAATGGCAATCAATGTAGAACCAGATTCCCATACTTTGTCATCTTCGGTCGCTTGACCATGGAAAAGCCATTACATGAGAAAATCTGTCTTTCGTGATTTGAGGCTGACTGTCTCTTTTACAGCCAGAAACAGGGTTGGATGCACATGCTAGTCTTTGCACTGCTATTTGAACACCATGCTATCCCGTGTACACTTTGCTTTCCATGCGCGAATCCAGGATTTTTCGTCAGGGGGTGGGGGGGGGTCCGGGTCAATCTGACAAAAAAAGCCCGGACAACGTTTTTTTTAGTCCTCAGCTTATTTTACTGAAGTCAAATGGTTAATTTCGAAGAAAACTATCATTTTTCAAGGTTCCAGAGGGGGTCCAACATTTTCCAGGGGGGTCCAATTGCTTTTACCCTATAGAAACCCATATAACTTGTGATTTTCCAGGGGGGGGGGCGGACCCCCTGACCCCCCTCTGGATCCGCACTTGCTATCTCGACCAGCAGGAGATAGCTTTTTTCCGTTTAGTTGTCGTTGGGTGGTATTTTTCAGTTTTATTTAAATTTTGATAGACTAAGATTCTGTAAGCAAACAGTGGCGTCAGGCGACACCACATGCGGATCCAAAGGGGGGTAAGGGGGTCCGGACCCCCTGGAAAACCACAAGTTATATGTGTTTCTTTGGACACCCCCACCCCCTGGAAGAAGTTGGACCCCCCTCCTCCCCTCTGTAATAAAACCATTGGATCCACTCTGTAAACTGTAAAATAGGTTGCTGACTAAAAAAAACATTGTCCAGACTGTTTTCTGGTCGTCGGGCCTCGACCCCCCCCCCCCCCCCCCCCCGCCTGACCAAAATTCCTGGATCCGCGCATGAACCCTGTTCGACTTGTTCATAACGTCCGGGTCACTGTTTAATGTGTAATGTACGTTTTCTTGCGTCAAGGCCATCATCACGTGCGACCCAAAACTTTAAAACAACACGTGGCCGGAATTGATGTGCGCGGTCTCTTTGATCTTAAAAAGGATCATGCTGTCTTTGCCCTTGGCGTCAGCTGATATTCACCATATCTACATTAATTGCTGGTTCTCGCTTTACAGGTGGTCAGTAATGGAATAACAGGTAACCAGTACCCCCCCAATACCTGGAAATGGGGGGGTTACCTGTATTTACATTACTGACCACCTGTAGACAGGGAACCAACAATTAATGTAGATATGGTGAATAATTAGCAGACGTTTTGTGAATTGACCAGGCCAAGCAAATAATAAATAAATAAAATGTGAATTCAAACTGTTTGAAACTCTGATATGGGCGGAGACAGAGGGGGCAGGGGGTCCGGACCTCCCCATGAAAATCATAAGTTGCCATTTGTTTCTTAGAAGAAAAACTGGTACGAACCTCCCTCGAGAAGCAATTCGACCCCCCCCCCCCCCCCACGTTGGAATTGTTTGGATCCGCGCAAGCATGTCTGACAGGAATTTATTTTTTGCATGTAGCAGGTTTAGCTATCATACTTTCTAGAGATAATTGGTAGAACTGATCAGCGCCAGTGTTGTTTGCATACAAAAAAAGTTTCTCGCGGAATTGGGTAAAAAAAAGCTAAGTTGCAAATTCAAATATAGACGGACGGTAAACGAGAGGCTTTTTCGACCATTTTTTCTTATCTAAAAGCAAGCAATTGTTGCGGTGTTAGTTGGACTATAAGCCTAACTTTAGACATGCACCTTAATCTACATTCCTTGTATGTGAGCATTTATGCCCCTGGCAAGACTGTGCGGATGTGCAGGCTCGTCTGAGCCTTCGCTGGTTGCATGTGCGAGAGGTACCATAATCTCATGAACTGGCTCGTTTCATAGACAGCCCAATGTAAAGCATGATGCAGAAGCATGCATAAATCACTTTTCATCTTGGTTTGTGCGT
Source organism: Loripinus fragilis (assembly GCA_964019695.1). Taxonomy (NCBI): domain Eukaryota; kingdom Metazoa; phylum Mollusca; class Bivalvia; order Lucinida; family Lucinidae; genus Loripinus; species Loripinus fragilis. The sequence goes on from OZ026529.1 coordinate 36,375,563, forward strand.
CTGTGCGTACGTGAGATGATCCACAGGAATCATTTAATGTGTAAGACCCATAATACAATTTCTTGAGGACGCCGCGCTAGGCTCATCAGTGTCGTCTTTGTTTGATCGGATATACAATGTATATAGTTATTCTATTACGCTTATTGCGTGCGCGTTTTGGTGAAACTTAGAAATGAAATTGAAGCACGCACATTTAAAGCACAGCTAATTAGTGGGAGTACGTAGGTGTCTGGATTCTTCATCCACTCCAAAACTTTGAGTTACCCGACGAGATTGCACAAAAGCACAGGCTCCCCTGAGCCTTCGCTGATATCATTTGTGATAAACACCAGCCGATATGGTTTCATCATGCTCGGATCCAGTGATGCAAAAAAAAGACGCATGGGCATATTTATGACACAGAAAGACCAGAAAGAAAGGCTCAATGATCACAGACACGTAGGACACTGTGTGTACGCGCGCGTGGTTGTGTACATGTATTTGATTTTTGTCATGACTGGACAAAATATCTCGGCGATTTGCATCTGTCCGACGTTCATTGAAACTAGCGTTTATCATTGAATAAAAGTTTGGCATGCATCAATGCTGGATGCACGCGCATAAGCGACACTGACGATCGCACTGACAGGCGAAACGCTCCTGTTGTTAACTGACGTGCTCGACGAAAAACGAAAGCATCGTAGACAGACACACTGATTGACCAAATGAACGGAAAAAACGCTGTGTACGAACTATTAAAAATTACAAATAGGAAAAATGACCACTGTACGAACTAATACATGACATTTTGAGCAGACCGGTCATGAATAATTTATGGTGTACGAACTATTCGAGTGTACGAACTAATACAAGATTTACCGTAACTCAAAAAGAACATACAGTAAAACCTGTGTAAAACGACCACTCTCAAAAAGCCCAAAAAATGGTTTTCAAGACCAATTATCGCTAAATGAAGGTCAAAAGTTTTGCATAATGCTCTCTTTCTGCAATACATTTGACCTTCATTAAGCTACCAATTGTCTTTAAGACCTTTGTTTTGTCTATTTTTGGGTGGCCACTTAAGACAGGTTTTACTATAGCTATGTTAACTAAATGAAAGGCAGTTTAATTGGTTGGTTAGAAAATCTATCTGAATAATATTCAGATAGATTTTCTAACCAACCAATTAAACAATTATATGAGTTAAAGATGGCTTCTATTTGTACCTTATACATGTATATTATACATGTATAAGGTACAAATAGAAGCCATCTTTAACTCATATAACTCAAAAAGAACACATTGTGTGCTTATAAGAGCGTGCAAGGTTTATACAGGCAAGTTTGTTTAAAATTCTAGGACTTCTAACGACTTTCTTACTGTTTTCAAGGACTGAAAACCTATGAGAAATACTGATTAAGACATTAAAATTCTACTTCGGAATTGCTAGACTGCATTACTGAAGATATTATTTTAAGCAAATTACATGTAGTATAAATTGTGGCACCTTTATTTGGTGCAGCATATGCTGCACCAAATAAAGGCACCACAATTATATACTGATTTAGGTCTTCAAAGACAGTGTTGAATCCCTCTGTAAGTGGTAAAATTCAAGGATATTTCAAGGCCTTAGAGTGTATTTCAAGTACTTTTCAAGGCAAATTTAATTTTCAAGGGTTTTTCAAGACAGTTCTAGATATTCAAGTACTTTTCAAGCCTGTGCAAACTCTGGCATGTGTGCTTGAAAGGTTGATGAGAAAAAAGCAATAACTACCATTTTCTCACCAGCTAGTCAAAATTAACTCTTTGCCTGCTAGCCGTGAATTTTGACTTCTGCTGATGATTTTTGCAAACAGTTTGGACCTAGATCAGTTCGACAAAATGTCGGGCCTGACCTGGGTCCAAGCTGTTTGACATTCTGATGTTATTCCTGAAAAAGAATTTTGAAAAAAAGTAATGTTGATAAATATCTGCAGACAACCAGAAAATCATGATAATTACCCAGTAGTCAACGAGTTAAAACGAAAACCTAACATTTATGCACAGCACAACAGAAATCACACCTAAAAGCATTATTACTTTGCCTACCTACAAACTCTTTAAGCGTCACAAAAGATTTATGGCAGTCAACATTTTCAAAAATGTCACTGCCTTAGGTTTGATATAACATGGGAATTATCTGCCAGCAGATAATTCACATGATTTATCAATCAAGTCTTATTTTCCACAAAAATTAATAAAAATATAACACAAAAGTTGTCATCTGCTGCAGTCATGTTTGGTGCATTAACCCATTACTCAATAAAAATGCCTTTTGACGCCTTTGATATATGTTTTTGAAAAATTATGGAAAATGGAGCATTTGCTCCATAATATTTTCAAAAGTACTCAAAACTTTACTTAAAATTTCCTTGAATTTTTTCAATGTTGTCTAAATGTAGAAAATGATGTTATGGTCTAAAAATAGCCCATGGAGTAAATGGTTAAAGGAAATTGAATATTATGGAAAGATTAGAGCCTAGAGTATCATTTCTGAGTCATGTGATGCAAAAGTCAACATTCTTTAACACAAGTGAAAACCCACAGGTGGCAGCCATTTTGGTGGCCATCTTAGTTATCATTCATCTGACAAAACCTATTTTCAAATTTGGACAATCATTTGATAAAAGCAGTGCATATATGCAATTTGGAAGAAATCGGGTGATAAATGACCATGTTAGAGTGTCCACAAGTGCAGACTAACAGGAGGCTGCCAATTTTTGCAGACATCTTGGTTATCATTCATTGGACAAAACCAAAAGTCGATCTTAGGAAGAGTTTGATAAAAGTAACCCATATATGAAATTCAGAAGAAATAGGATGATAAATGACTAAGTTAGAGTGTCCACAAAGGCAAACAGACAGACGATATCCATTTTAGAGGACAACATCTTGATGATCTTGCATTGGACATTACCGATATTTGAACATGGACAATAGTTTGATGAAAGTTGTCTATATATATATATTTATATATGAAATTTTGAAGAGATCAGGTGATAAATGATAAAGTTAGAGTGTCCAAAAGCATCCACAAAAGCAAACAGACAGGCAGCTGCCATTTGGATGGGCCATCTTGGTTATAGTTCATTAGACATTACCTATATTCAAAGGGCGAAAATTTGATAAAAGTAATCCATGTACGAAATTTGGAAGAAGTATGACAATAAATGACTAAGTAAGAATGTCCAAAACTGCAAACTGACAGGCAGCAACATTTTTGTCGGCCATCTTGGTTATCCTTTGTCAGGCAAGACTGCGACAAAACCCATATTCGAAATTGGGCAAGATTTTGATAGAAGTAATCCATATATGAAATTTGGAAGAAATTAGGTGATAAATGACTCAAACCAGCCTGCTCAGCTACAGAGACTAGGTAGAACATTGAAAGGGGATCATGCATTAAGGGGCTATTTTGGCCCCCTCTAGAGCCAAAAACTGAAAATTGCTTTTCACCAACTTCTTTTGATTGGTTTATTAGAAGAATAACTGTAGTGTAAAATTCGGCATTTATTTATTTTACCTTGCTATGGTAACAAAAATGGCCAACAAAATAGGCTTAAAACAGAGAGATTGCCATTTTCGACAAAATTTAAGGCTTTTGGAGACCGATTTATTAAGAATTAGATATCAGCACAGCTAAATATCAAAAATCCTTTTAATATGTTTTGTGCCGTGGTAATTCTTATCTTCTGTTAAAATATTGTTTTGGTATTTGCTTGTGCTCTATATTAATTTCTCTGTCAAACCTCTCAACTTTGCTCCAAAATGGTTGTTTCCTATTTTCAGCATATTATGGCGGCCATTTTTGTTACCATAGCAATGGTAAAAGTCAAAGTAATTTGAGATCTTGACACTTTGGTTATTGTTCTAAAAAACTAATAAGAACAAATTGGTGAAAAACAATTTTTATATTTTAGCCTCACAGGGGGGGGGGGGGGCCAAAAAAGCCCCTTAATGCACGTAGCTCTTTCATTTGTTGAAAGTTTAAGTATTCCACTTTCTGAAAAGCCGAAAAAAAGGGTGCTGATCAGACTGCGCTAATGAAGAAGCTAATAAAACTTTCTGTGGAAAGTCAGCCTCAAAATCCTGAATTCAGGAATAATCCTGAAAACGTTCACCCATGTGGCTTGCATATTTGCATTGTGTTTGTAAAATTTTAATCTCTGTTATAAGCACTATTGCACAATAAAATAAAGACATGTACAATGTAAAATGCTAAGCACTCATTAACCCCATATATACTAATGGATTTTTCCTTCAGGTTTGATACAATGCACTTGGAATAGTCCATTTTATATATCTAGGGGTGTCAGGTTATAATTTTCAAAAATAGTGTTATTTTGTCTGAAGATCTTATTTACCTTTACAAACAAAGTAGACCCTTATGAAATGCAGCATTATGCTGCATTTCATCTAGGTCTTCACTGTTTGCAAAAGTACTCCTTTAGGGGGTTCCTGAATACAAAGGGTTAACACATCTAGAACAAGTCAATGGACCATTCCATCCACTTTGGTGCAAATATGTTTGGATGGTCATTTGCACAAAACTATACAATGGAAAGAAGTGAAAACAGCTTTTGATAAAATCTGCTGAAAATGTAAACAAGAGGGCCCTAGGGCCCTGGATCCCCCACCTGAATCCAGGCACATGAGATGATGACTTTGTCTGTGGTAAAAGAGATATGAGCTGCGACATGAGATTTCCAACAATGTGGTATGTGTGACCAGCAAAGGCTCAGACCAGCCTGCACATAGGCGCAGTCTGATCAGAGCCTTTGCTAGTTGCTTGAATATTCTATGACTGTTAAGCTACTGACCGAACAGCGTTTGGAGTTTCTATGCTTAAAAGGAGGCTGCACAGGCTTGTTTAAGTCTACACTTGTTTTGTTCAGTGCAGTAGAATCATTTGTGTAAATTTGGTAGAGGGCATTATAAGGAACATTTCTGTGAAACTATTTTGAATTCAGGCCAATGGTTCAGGAGATGTCCTTTAAAATATTTCTTATCTAGAGCTCTAGCAGCCCTTAGGCTCAGTAGAGCAGAATCATTTGTTCAATTTTGGTAGAGGGCATTACAGGAAACATTTTTGTAAAATTATTTTTAACTTGGACCAGTGGTTTAGGAAAAGATGTCGTTTAAAGAAAAGTTTACGGATGGACGGACAACCAACGAAAGACAACGGACAAAGACCAATCACAAAAGCTAACCATGAGCCTTCGGATCAGGTGAGCTAAAAAAGTGGGAGTGAATGCTGACTTAATAAAACTCCATTAGTGGCAACATTAAGAAAACCACAGAAAACAGGGTATCAGCTTAAAATTCTCACCCCTGATTATTTTATTATATTGAGGAGTCCCAGGTTTGTCTGGTTATAATTTCTTCCAGGTTCAGCCTCTTATACCGGTTAATGTTAAGGCAGCATTGCCCAATTTTCACATCTAATCATCATCCAGATTCAGCCTCTGATACTGGTAAATGTTAAGGCAGCATTGCACACTTTTATCCCTTAAAGCGCCAAGAGAAAAAATGCATCTGAAAATGTCGTCTGCTGAAGACGTCTGCTGCAAATAATTGCCTAACATAACTGATGAATTAAAAATAGAAGCAAACAGCTTGGACCCAGAACAGACTGCTCCTATTGGAGCAGTCTGATCTGGGGCCACACTGTTTGCCATAGAGGCTTCTTAAACATTTCAGCAGACAAGAAAATCAGACGACTTTTGTTGCAATTAGCGTATAAAGGGTTAAAACCTAATCACCCTCTTCCACATTCAGCCTTTGATACTGGCCTATACTGTCTACTCGGAATGATTCAGTAATCTGTTCTATTGACATTCCTTTGGTCTCAGGAACTCGGAACAAGGTATACAGCCAGAATATTGCTAGTAGCACCACAAATGGAATGAACGAATATACATTTATGACATCCTGAAAGAAGAAAAAACATTGTTACAGATACAGTTTGACCATGGCAACTATAGGGCAGTCCCTTTATATCACACCTCATTATAACATGGATTTTGATATAACCTGGTCATGTTGTGGCTCCTTAACTTTTTAACTATGGAATATTACAAAGGAATTATAGGAAAATGACCATGTAACCTTTTGTTATGGGCACTGTTAAACCATGCCAACTACTGGGCATTCCCTTACAACACACCTCATTATAACAAGGATTTGAATAAAAAAAACTGTCATGTTGTGGCTCCCAAATTTTTTTAACAATGAAATTTTACAAAGGAAATATAGGAAAATGACCATACCATAGCCATTTTTCTATATTTCCTTTGTAAAATTGACTCTTTATATCACGGTTCACTTATAACATGGGTCATTCATGTGTACTGCTAACATAACATATAAAGAGACTGTTCTGTACCTAATATTACAAAAGAATAATAGGAAAATGACCATGAAACCTATTGTTACAGACACTGTTAAACTATGGCAACTACTCGGCAATCGCTTATAACACACCTCGTTATAACAGGAATTTGGATAAAACGCTGTCATGTTGTGGCTCCCAAATTATTTTTACCAATAAATTTTACAAATGAATTGTATGGTCATTTTCCTATATTTCCTTTGTAAATCTGACTTTGTATCACGGTTCACATTTAACATGGGTCATTCCTGTGCCCCCTAATATAACATTATAACGGGACTGTTCTATACCTACAATTTACACAGGACTTGTTTACCATGACAAATAAACATCATTTACACAAGGTGTACACTATAGCAACAAAACATTCCCTCATAGATAATCGCCATGATAGGTAAGACACTATTGTGTGCACTCTAGTGTGCACCATGGCAACAGCAACAACCAGCCCAATCTTTCAAATGCTTGACAATGGCAGACATATATTCACTATTGTGTGCACCATGGCAACAGCAACAACCAGCCCATTCTGTCAAATGCTTGACAATGGCAGACATATATTCACTATTGTGTGCAACATGGCAACAGCAACAACCAGCCCATTCTGTCAAATGCTTGACAATGGCAAGCATACAATCACTATTGAGTACACCATGGCAACAGCAACAAACAGCCCATTCTGTCAAATGCTTGACAATGGCAAGCATACATTCACTATTGTGTACACCATGGCAACAGCAACAAACAGCCCATTCTTTCAAATGCTTCACAATGGCAAACATATATTCACTATTCACTGTTATGTTCATGATGGCAACTGCAAGAAAAAGCCATTCCCTTTTAGATGTTCACCATGGCAACATACATTCACTATTGCGTTCATGGTGGCAACAGCAAGAAACAGCCAGATTACTCAAGTGTTCACCATGACGACAGTACTTGATATGTTTTACAATGTCAACAAACAATTTACTCTTGCATGTAATAATTTGTTCTTGTTGGCAACTGTGATTAACATGACATCAGTCAAACATTTAGGGGATAACTGTATCCAAAATTTTCATTTGGGAGGTATATCCTCGGATTTACGGTGGGAAATTTAGTTTTACAGTGACGAGCAAATGGAGCCATAAAACATGATTTCGGAACGTATATCCGTCTATATACCTCAACAAATGAAAATTTTGAATAAGGTTATCCCCATTCTAATGCACTTCTGCAATTTCCTCTCAAATTGGAGTGTTGCAAGATACAATAAGCATGTCATCCAACCAAATGTGATGTAATTAATGAAGTCAATCTATTTCCGACAGTATATGGCAGGATATGCTGTCACAAATTTGCGCAAATTTTCAACGCTATCCAATCAAACCTCAGGCTACAAAAGCAAGTGCATTAGAATCACTCATATTTATTAACCATTTGCAATAAACAGTATTTGAGATTGAGCAGCTTTTTTACAACTTTTTTTTATCAAGTTTGGTTTGCATTTATTGGCACCAGGCCAGTTTGTTCTGAGTATAATACACTGTCTGGCCTCAAGATGAGACTGCTGTATCAAAAATTAATCATTAAGCATGAGATTTTGAGCCATTATACCTTTAAAATAAGATAATGAACAAAACAGCAAAATTACATTTAAAATGGGATAGAACCAACAAAAAAAAGCAATAATAACTTTAATATTGGATAAACAACAGAACAGCAAAAGTACCTTAAACTGTGATATAAACAACAGAACAGCAAAAATACCTTTAAAATGGGATATAAACAAGAGAATAGCAAAATACCTTTAAAATGGGATAGACTAGACCAACAGTGAAATTAGCTGACCAATTAACACCTGTAGCTATACTAACAGCTGCTGGGCGTGGACCCTGGGCAAACAGTTCTGCCACATAGAACCATGGAATTGACCCTGAAATGAATAAAAATAACAACTTGGATTAACCGGAACTCTGCTTGCTTCAAATACCTACTTTTCCCCATTAAAGCAGAATGGGATTGCCTACCTTTATCAGTAGTATGAGACCATTTCCAATTATAGGGATGTTAATATTTTATTTTGTTCCCAATTTTTAATAGATAATTCTGTAAGCAAACAGTTAATCTCCTGATCAGACACCGCATCATGCAGTGTCTGATCAGGAGATTCACTGTTTGCTAATGTCAGATAAAAGGGACAATAGGCAAAAATGGGTGAATTTAAACAAAGAAAATCTCACATGAGTGATTTAAAAGTTATTGAATTATTGAAATGAGTTATGGTAGAGAAAAAATGTGTGGTTTGCAGAGCATTTAATCACTTTTTCACATCTCGTTTAATAAATTCAATAATGCAGGAGCATGTTTTTCATACAGGAGCATGAATGTTATATTCAATTAATCATACAGAAGCATGAATGTTAGAATTTATTAATCATACAGGAGCATGAATGTTAGATTCTATTAATCAAACAGGAGCATGAATGTTACATTCTTTATATCATACAAGAGCATGAATGTTAGATTCTTTTCATCATACAGGAGCATGATTGTTAGATTCTATTAATCATACAGGGGCATGAATGTTAGATCCTATTAATCATACAAGAGCATGAATGTTAGATTCTATTAATCATACAAAAGCATGACTGTTATATTCTATTTATCATACAGGAGCATGAATGTTAGATTCTATTAATCATACAGGAGTATAAATGTCAGATTCTATAAATCATACAGGAGCATGAATTTTAGATTCTATAAATCATACAGGAGTATGAATGTTAGATTCTATAAATCATACAGGAGTATGAATGTTAGATTCTATTAATCATACAGGAGTATGAATGTCAGATTCTATTATTCATACAGGAGTATGAATGTAAGATTCTTTTTATCATACAGGAGCATGAATGTTAGATACTATCAATCATACAGGAGCATGAATGTTAGATACTATTCATCATACTGGAGCATTAATGTTAGATTCTATTCATCATACTGGAGCATGAATGTTAGCTTCTATTCATCATACTGGAGCATGAATGTTAGATTCTATTAATAATACAGGAGCATGAATGTTAGATTTTATTAATCGTACAGGAGCATGAATGTTAGATTCTATTCATCATACAGGAGCATGAAGGTTAGATTCTATTTATCCTACAGGAGCATAAATGTTAGATTATATTAATCATACAGGAGCATGAATGTTAGATTCTATTTATCATACAGGAGCATGAAGGTTAGATTCTATTTATCATACAGGAGCATATATGTTAGATTCTTTTAATCATACAGGAGCATTTATGTTATATTCTATTTATCAAACAGAATCATGAATGTTAGATACTATCAATCATACAGGAGCATGAATGTTAGATTCTATTCATCATACTGGAGCATGAATGTTAGATTCTATTCATCATACTGGAACATGAATGTTAGATTCTATTAATAATACAGGAGCATGAATGTTAGATTTTATTAATCATACAGGAGCATGAATGTTAGATTCTTTTTATCATACAGGAGCATTAAGGTTAGATTCTATTTATCAAACAGGAGCATGAATGTTAGATTCTATTAATCATACAGGAGCATGAATGTTAGATTCTATTTATCATACAGGAGCATGAATGTAAGATTCTATTAATCATACAGGAGCATGAATGTTAGATTCTATTTATCATACAGGAGCATGAATGTAAGATTCTATTAATTATACAGGCGAATGAATGTTAGATTCTATTTATTATACAGGAGCATGAGTGTTAAATTTTACTTATCATACAGGAGCATGAATGTTAGATTCTATTCATCATACTGGAGCATGAATGTTAGATTCTATTAATCATACAGGAGCATGAATGTTAGATTTTATTTATCATACAGGAGCATGAATGTTAGATTATATTTATCATACAGGAGCATGATTGTTAGATTCTATTCATCATACTGGAGCATGATTGTTAGATGCTATTAATAATACAGGAGCATGAATGTTAGATTTTATAAATCATACAGGAGCATGAATGTTAGATTATATTCATCATACAGGAGCATGAATGTTAGATTCTATTTATCATATAACATTGAAATTACCCTCAAATCACATTTTAGGTATGAAAACATTAAGAATGTGTCATTGTGTATCCAACATTGTAATGAGAATCATTACATAAAGTAACTAAATATGCAAACCACTAATGGTTTATAGATTTTAATGCATGGCATAATATCACTCCAAGAGACAATGTCATGTAATTGCTTCACACAGAATAGAAAATAAATTTGTTAAACTGTAAGTCGGTAGAATATTTAAGAGTTGATATCTGAGTATGGGGACCTATCCTTTTCAATAAAGCTGAAATAATATTGAAAGACTCTTGCATTTTTTTAACAATAAAAATACATTGTACAAAACTCCCTTATTGCTGTAGTCCCTTATTTGTGTTGATTTGCCCCTCAATACAGTTGTGCAGAGGGGATCCAGATACTCTTTACTAATACTTTCTAAATTGTGCTGACAACATCTATAAAAGAATAAACTGCTTTAAGGAAATTAATAGACTAGTTCTATTTTGCTGTTACACTTACATGAAATATACAAAAGATGAAACCTGTGCACAAATTGCACAGGTTTCATCTTTTGTTTATTTCATGTGGTTGTACACTTTTATAGGTAAATAAAGAGCTATATGCAATAAGGTACTAATTTTGCACCCCTCTGAAGACAAAAATTGAAAGTTTCTTTTCACCATTTCTGCTGATTGATTTATTTAAAGATTAAGCCAAGTGTATATTTTTACTTTTACCGTTGCTATAGTGACAAAAAAATGTCCACCAAAATAGGCTTAAAATAAAGAAATTGTAATTTTGGACCAAATATGAGGCTAAAGGAGACTAACTTTTTAAGAATTAACTACTTGTATTGGCACAGCTAAATACCCAAAATCCTTTAAACATATTGTGTATCTGATAATTCTTATCATCTGTTAAAATATCTTTTTTTGTATTTGCTAATGCTCTATGTTAATTTCACTATCAAATATCTCCAATTTGTTCCAACCACTTTTCTATTTTCAGCCTATTTTGGCAGCCAATTTTGTTACCATAGCAATAGTAAAAGTCAAATTAATACCTGACTTTTACACTTGGACTATTGTTCTAATAAAGAAATACAATATTTTTTCTTTTTTGGCCTCATAGAGTGGGGCGTGGGGAGGGCAAAATAGCCCCTTAATGCACGTAGCTCTTTGTGTCACATTTGGATCAGATTACACAGCTATTTTTGTATTGTTTTCCTTATTTCTTCTCAAAACAAATGTTATGCATATTTGACTGTGCTCCATGATACTTTTTGTTAACAACAAGTATATACTTGCAGATATTTCTTTTTAATGCTCTAGTTAATTTTTCAATGTTGAAAATCAGTTTGAAACTACATACAGTAAATGTTCTAAAATTCTTTCTGTTCTTAAATTCTCTTTCTGTTCTCCCAGAAATGTTGATTATCAGCGCTGGAACCAACAAAAATGCTTGTCAGAAAAGCAAACAGAGAAGACACTGATCAGACTGCTTCTGAAGAAGCAGTCTGATCTAGGTCTGCCCTGTTTGTCTAGACTTTTGTTGCCGGCAACAACAGTTAGACAGTTTAGAACATTTACTGTACTTGGCGTACCTGGTCCAGTGGCGAAAGAAATAATAAAACCTATCACAGCTATAACACAGATATAACTCAACCATTGGTAGTAGGACTGAAAAGAAAATTAAACATAGTTAAGTCCCTTTATAAAAACACTCACAGCTATAAAATAGATACAACTCAACCATTGGTAGTTGGACTGAAAAGAAAGATAAATGCAGTTAAGTCCATTTATAACAAACATCGTTATAACACAGATTTAACTCAACCATTGGTAGTTAGACTGAAAAGAAAAGTAAATATAGTTAAGTCCCCTTATAAAACCACTCACAGCTATAGCATAGATATAACTCAATCATTGGTAGTTAGACTGAAAAGAAAAGTAAACACAGTTAAGTCCCTTTGTAACACACATCATTATATCCCAGATATAACTCAACCATCGGTAGTTGGACTGAAAAGAAATTAAAGTAAACACAGTTAAGCCCCTTTATAATACCCCTCATTATAACACAGATATAACTCAACCATTGGTAGCTGGACTGAAAAAAACAACACAGTTAAGTCCCTTTATAACACACATCATTATAACACAGATATAACTCAACCATTGGTAGTTGGACTGAAAAGAAAATAAACACAGTTAACCCTTTATAATACCCCTCATTATAACACAGATATAACTCAACCATTGGTAGTTGGACTGAAAAGAAAAGTAAACACAGTTAAGCCCCTTTATAACACACATCATTATAACACAGATATAACTCAACCATTCGTAGTTTGACTGAAAAGAAAAGTAAACACAGGTAAGACCCTTTATAATACCCCTCATTATAACACAGATATAACTCAACCATTCGTAGTTTGACTGAAAAGAAAGTAAACACAGGTAAGACCCTTTATAATACCCCTCATTATAACACAGATATAACTCAACCATTCGTAGTTTGACTGAAAAGAAAAGTAAACACAGGTAAGACCCTTTATAATACACCTCATTATAACACAGATATAACTCAACCATTCGTAGTTGGACTGAAAAGAAAAGTAAACACAGTTAAGACCCTTTATAACACACATCATTATAACACAGATATAACTTAACCATTGGTAGTTTGACTGAAAAGAAAAGTAAACACAGTTAAGTCCCTTTATAACACACCCCATTATAACACAGATGTAACTTAACCATTGGTAGTTGGACTGAAAAGAAAAGTAAACACAGTTAAGTCCCTTTATAAAACCTATCACAGCTATAACACAGATATAACTCAAACATTGGTAGTGGGACTGAAACAAAAAGTTAAGTCCCTTTATAATACACCTCAAGTTAACACAGGTATAACTCAACCATTGGTAGTTGGACTGAAAACACAGTTAAGTTCCTATATCATACCCCTCATTATAACACAGATATAACTTATCCAGTTCAAACGTGTCGAGCAGCTAACTGTCATTTCCTTCTGACAAAAGTCTAATGTGTAAAAGTGTGGGTTGTTTATGCAATTTTTGTGATATATAGATTGAATTCACATGTCAGTGCCACAATTTAACAGGAAATACTCTCCCTAGTTACCTCTTTACACTTCTGTTACTAACGACAATAACCACGTGACTTTTCCTCCACAGTTTTAGTACCTTAAAGGCATATATTTTGTGATATATGGAATCATTTGTAAATTTACTGATAAGGGACAGTTTCAGTATCTCACAAACTTAAAGGGGCCTCAAGAGGGGACTTACCTGTAAACAACACAATTTCTTTCACTGAGGTAAAGATCAATATTTTATCAGAAAATACCTAATCCCTTCATGGGACCACTTTATTGCCCCCTGTAAGGAAGTCATAATCACCTAATAAAGATTAGCCTTTGATCTGTCCAGTATGACTCCTGGAGAGAATCATAATGAGTGGTACCAGTATTATTACTAAATTTTCTATGACTTTAAAGCCATATTTCTTGGGCGAACTTATTGATAAATACAAAGATATAAATGCGAATTCAAAGACAGTATTCACAGACTACGCAATGCTCAAATTAGTACCCTATAGTCCCCATATGTTTCTATTATTCTGTCAATCAAAGGTGGGCGTGGTTAAAAAATTCTTCTCACTTCAGAAAACTGGGACCTAGCTGGTACCTATTACCATATAGATGCAATGCGTGCTGGAAACCAGCTAAATCGAAGCGAGAGATTTACGCGACTAATTTCAGACACTGACCATTCAGTGTCAATTCGTCATATATTTCCCATATACTTAAGTTTCGAAGTTAAATTGTAATTAAATATAACAGAAATAACTTGTGAAAATAGTGATGCAGTAACCGGACAGATTGATAGAATATGGGTTATATTGGGTAAATTAAGTAACCGTGGATAGATCTATAAATAGAAAGATGCTGAATAAGCGATAACAAAATATTATATCTTCATGAATATCATGACATACAGATAGTCACATGGCGCAATCGATAGCGACGGTAACTGTTATCAGCAGTTACTTTTGCATTTAAATGGTCGCAGGTTCGAATCCACAAGGCGTCGCTTTTTTTTTTTTTTCATTTATCCCATGTAAGTTATTTTTTCTGGGGCAAACTTATTGATAAATGCATAACTATAATTGCAAATTCAAAGACAGTATTCACAGACTACGCCATTCTCAAATTAGTACTCTATAGTCCCATATGTTTTCCACTATTCTGTCAATCATTGTGTGACGTCATTCATTCTATATTTAGCAGTTGGCGAGGTTAAATTTTTCGTGCCACCATGAAACAGAATCGAACTTTTCATGCTATCATTTATTAGAAAACAAGAGCAGGAAAAGGTAAACTCATACACTCACAAACAAACAGAACAATAGGCCTACAGACAGAGAACATGAATACATAAGAAAAATCATATAAACATTTACGGGTTTTGGCGAAATGCGGAAAATAGGTCATTCGATCATCAGTTTGTCCCACAGCTGAGGATAAAAATTGAAGCAAATTAGTCCTCACCGCCATGCAAATAGATTTTCCCTGTCACCTGCAAACAGATGACTGGGGTTGGATTTCTGCGTATTTAAAGGAAGGTATGGATCTAGTAGATCTTGGATGAGCTTTTCTTTCCCCTCGGACAGGTATTGATCTTCATAAAACGCTGTAAATAACAAGTATTGATTTTACATAAAAGAGATAGTTTTAAGGAATTTCCCCCCATGGAAAGTCTAAGCAAACAAGCAAACAAATGCGACCCGCTGCTGATTTTTTATAAGAAAAGTGTGTCTACTTGTCATGCATTTGTATGCATTTTGTAAAACATGGAGTGTAGTGGAGCATGGAGTGGAGTGCTACTTTGGGATTATTGTCTTTTAGTTTCTCTAAGATCACAACCCAGTCACATAGAGGCCAACCTTTGACCTCTTAGAGAAGTGACCATGAATTTCACTTATAAAAAATAATAAATAAATAAACAACAAACAAAAAAAATAAATACGCCAAACACAACTCTCAATACCTTTTTACTTTTTCCACGCCATTCCATGTTTAATTACAAGCCTCCTGTTGCTATGTATGAATCAAAGGGATTGTTTCAAAGCTGTTCATGGTGACATACAACCGATTGCGAGATATATACAACTGTATGTTTAATGATGAAAAGACCCAAAATATCTGTCTTTCTGGCAGGACCCACAAACAGAAGAAATCTATAACGTAAATACTTTGCTGTTAATCCTAAGCATTGGTATAGTCTGATTTTGTAATTTAATGCATCTAAAGTCAGACAAGGCAAATTAGGGGAGGCAGTTTTAACTTTACTGCGAATTAAATATGTTCCAAACTATTCAATTAAATATGTTCTAGACCAAAACTTAATGTCATTTGCAAATGTTTGATAATTCGATGGGATTGTCAATCATGTACATTTCATTTTACCTTCTATCAATCATAAACTTTTTCGAACCGCCCTTATAACATGTTTTAAAACATGTTATTATTTTCTTGTTCTTTATATGTTATATGTATCCTGATGAAGCTCTTGTGAGCAAAAACTGGTAGATATTACTCTATTAAATAGTTCATAATAGAGCCAGTGGTCGTTGATTTTGTTTCTTCCTCTTGTAGATTATTTAATTGTTTGGGTTTGGACAAAAATTCTCTCTCTCCTTCCCTCCATCTCTCTTGCATACCATATAATCTCTGTCTTGGACCCGCTTAGAATTTTGATATTACCTCCTCTAATCTGGAAGCTGGTAAAATTAAAAATCAGCAGATGGCAAAAAAATCAGCTTATAACCTTTACAAACAGTTTGGAACCAGATCAGGCCCCGACAAAGTGTCGGCCTGATCTGAATCCAAAATGCTTGACACCTTGATAGTATTCCAGAAAGAGTTTTTCAAACAAACTGGTTTTGAAAAAAATCAGCAGACGACAAAAAAAAATCATAAAAAATTACCCAGAATGCAATGAGATATTTACCTGAAATATTAATCTGACAGCCAATAAATAACTAGAAACAAACATGCCACCTAGAGCTGGTATAATTGAAAATCAGCAGATGGCAAAAAAAAAATAACTTGCAAACAGTTTGGACCCAGATCAGGCCCGACAAACTGTAGGGCATGATCTGAATCCAAAACATTTGACACCCTGATAGTATTCCAGAAAGAATTTTTCAAAACAAATTGGTTTTGAAAAAAATCAGCAGACGGCAAAAAAATCTGCTGACAGCTTTTGCAAACAGTTTGAACCCAGATCAGGCCCGACAAACTGTTGGCCTGATCTGAATCCAAACATTTGACAACCTGATAGTAGTCCATAAAGAATTTTTAAAAAAAATGGGTTTTGAAAA
Organism: Loripinus fragilis; assembly: GCA_964019695.1. Taxonomy (NCBI): domain Eukaryota; kingdom Metazoa; phylum Mollusca; class Bivalvia; order Lucinida; family Lucinidae; genus Loripinus; species Loripinus fragilis. The sequence continues at coordinate 36,392,447 of OZ026529.1, forward strand.
AAAATCAGCAGGCGACAAAAAAATCATAAAAATTTACCCAGAATGCAATGTAACAATTACCTGAAATATTAATCCAACAGCCAATAAATAACTAGAAACAAACATGCCACCTAGACCAGTGAGATGTAACGTCCGCCTGCCTACCCTGTCCATGATCAATGCGGAAACAAAGGTCATGCACACATTGACAGCTCCGGTGGCTAAGGTAGCATACTGAGCATTCTGATCACTTAATCCAGCACCATCTGGACCAAAGATACTTGTGGAGTAATATATCACCTGCAATAATAACAGGGCTCATACAGGCAAGTCCATGTAAAATTCAAGGACTTTTCAAGGTCTTCTAAAAACTTTCCTACTTTTTTCAAAGACTGAATACTTATGAAAAATACTGATTTACACGTTAAAATTCTACTTCTGCAATGCTAGTGTCCATTACTAAAGATATTAGTTTTAGAAAATCAGTGTAAAATTATGGGGCCTTTATTTGGTGCAGCATATGCTGCACCAAATATAGGCACCACAATTTTATACTGATTTAGGCCTCCAAAAACAGTGTTGATTCCTCTTGCAAATGCTAAAATTCAAAGACTTTTCAAGGCCTTTGAGTGTTTTTCAAGTACTTTTCAAGGCAAATTTTGTTTTCAAGGACTTTTCAAGACAGTCCTGTATATTCAAGTACTTTTCAAGCCTGTGCGAACCCTGAATAATCATACATGACAATAGAATCTGAAAAATATATTTAGAGATTAATACATATCTACCGCCATGTTACTAGGCATATCGGCCCGGTGTCTCCTAAAGGCCCCTGTCAAAAACGGAGTCACCAGGCTGATATGCCTAGCTACGGTGTCGCGGTCATGTTTTAAACTTTTTATTACATACTTACGAAAGTGTTTTTATGTCGTGGGGATTTAAGACGCTTAGGGTGCACATGAGGGCCAATATGGGTACATGCGAGGGTCGATATAAGTTCCCAATATGGGTTCAAATGAGCTGGCTATTATGGGTTTAGAATCACAAGCAGTATCTTCCTAGGTAACTTAGCATTTTGTTACTGTTTTTAGAAAGCCCACCAGGGTTTACCTGTTGGATTTCTTTTGCTGGGGTATTCAGTTTTATGTACTGTTGAGTCCTTATCTTTGTTTTATCTCCTTTTTATATCTTGATATGTATGTTTTTGGAGATGATGTATTGATAAGCTAGGGGTCTTTCATGCAAACCAAAAATCTATGTGTCTTGATCCACATCTGAACTAAGGGTGAGGTTGGCGCCATGAAACGGTTTAAGCCCTCCAGTAAAATATTTTTAATAACCTTTCCAAGGCGGTACTTCTTTTGTGGATCATTTGTGTTTTTTGTTTCTCATAATTTTGTGTCTGTTCATTTCTGCCTTGTGGTCACCTGCTGGGAAAGGGTTGACCTTTTGGCCCTTGTTGGTGATGTTTATTGTTGATTTTTTTTTTACTTTCCCATGTGGTATCCTGGGTCAGGTGCGGTACTTGATTGTATTGTTTCCTGATCTTCGCCGTCTTTCTTACTTTGAACCAGTACTAAGCAGAGGATAAAGTGTCTTACCAAAGGGCAAGTTTACCACAGTGCCTCCAATGAGGCTAGAATCATCAATCCTTCAATATCAAGCCAAATAGTCACAGGTGAAAGTTCAAAATTTCCAAAATCCTGAACTTTTGAAAATCAAATTTTAAACTTGCATGATTGGTACAAAAATGGACAATTTAAAGTTAAAATGATTGATTGTGTTTAGATAAACTGAAAACTAATCAAAGAAGCTATTATATAATCTACTTAATTCAGTATTTTGAGGCTGACTTTCTATGGAAAGTCAGCCTCAAAATCCTTAAAATTCAGGATTAATCCTGAAAATTTTCACCCATGAATAGTTGACCACTGAGCCATTGCACTCCTCTGGAAGCTACATATTTTTTACCATTATACTGGCCTTGTCCAGAGAAAACCTGTCTTCTGCGTTTAGCTTTTTTCATGCTCAACTCAGTTGAGCACTAAATTTATCCTGCTCAAAAATGTTAAAATGCCAACAATTGTTGGCAATTTAACATTTATTAGCATGATAAATACAACATCTGAGAGACTTAAAGCAAGAAACTTCTTCATTTATCGGTCTTTTAGTTTTTATAAGCAGTTGAAATTTCGTGCTCAGCTGAATTGGGCATGAAAAGAGTTTTATAACCTCGGGCCTGGTTATACAAACCAGCTTGTCCAGCAACAATGACTACCTTGAGTATTGAAATTTCCCATGTGGCATGTTCAGAAATCATACTAACCAAAGGGAATATTAGCACTAATCAGACTATATTTCTGTTAGTTTGCGCTCTCTCCAAAACCTTCCCCGCTCTAACATACAATATAAGCGTGTAGATGAAGGTTCATATCAAAGTTCAGCCCTCTATTCCCACTATATGGCCCTGCATGCATTTATATCTCCATAATATCATAGACTTTTGATGTCTGCTGATAACCTTTGCAAACAGTTTAGACCCAGATCAATACAGACAGAATGTTGGTCCTTTGTTTGTTTGATTTGATTCTTTACGTCCCATCAACAATCTTTCAGTTAAACAGGGACAGGTCTTCCTGGGTTGAACCAGTACTAAGCTAGGATAAATGTGTCTTGCTCAAGGACCACAACTCAGTGACACTGGTGAGGCTCGAACCCGCGGCCTCTCGGTCTCCTGTCAAGCACTCTACCAATGATGGTCCTGATCTGGATCCAAACTGTTTGACACTCTGATAGTATCCCCGAATAATTTTTCGAAAAAGTTGATTTTTTGTCGTCTGCTGATAATCTTCGCAAACAATTTGGAGCTAGATCAGGACCGACAGAATGGATCCAAACTGTTTGATACTCTGATAGTGTTCCTGAAATAATTTTTCAAAAAAAATGCTTTTTTAAAAAACCAGCAGACAACATATATGCTCACAAAATTGCCCAGTAGGCAAAGAGTTATATACAAAATCTCATGAACTGGCTCTTTTAGCCCTTAATGGGCCAATCACAACAAAAGTCGTCTGCTTTTCTCGTCTGCTGATACGTTTAAAAAGCCTCTATGGCAAACAGTGTGGACCAAGATCAGACTGCTCCTATAGGAGCAGTCTGTTCTGGGTCCACCCTGTTTGCTTCTATACTTAATTCGTCAGTAATGTTAGGCAATTATTTGCAGCAGACGACTTCAGCAGACGACATTTTCAGATTTTAGGATTAGTGTTTACTTACAGCATTAATCCCTGAGAGTTGTTGAGATAAGTGCATCACAAGACTGATTATAAGAGGTTTCTTTAAATCAGGATTCTTAGGTACTTACAGCATTAATCCCTGAGAGTTGTTGAGATAAGTGCATCACAAGACTGATTATAAGAGGTTTCTTTAAATCAGGATTCTTAGGTACTTACAGCATTAATCCCTGAGAGTTGTTGAGATAAGTGCATCACAAGACTGATTATAAGAGGTTTCTTTAAATCAGGATTCTTAGGTACTTACAGCATTAATCCCTGAGAGTTGTTGAGATAAGTGCATCACAAGACTGATTATAAGAGGTTTCTTTAAATCAGGATTCTTAGGTACTTACAGCATTAATCCCTGAGAGTTGTTGAGATAAGTGCATCACAAGACTGATTATAAGAGGCTTCTTTAAATCAGGATTCTTGAACAGATCTTTTACTGTAAACTGTAACAGAAATGAGCCGTGACATGTGATTTCCAACAATTTGGCATTTTGACAAATGTAGACTGACGAACGAGCCTGTGCAGCCACCTTTTAAGCCTAGAAACTCCAAATGGTGTTCGGTCAGTAGCTAAACAGTCATAGAATATTCAAGTGACTAGCAGAGGCTCTGATCAGACTGCGCGTATGCGCAGGCTGATCTAAGGCTTTGTTTGTCCCACTTACCACATTAATGGAAATCTCATGCCGTAGCTCAATTATATTTGACGAAACCTATAGACTATCAACTGTTCAAAGTACTCATCATTTATACCATGAAAGCATGAAATCAGACCAATAGGTACTTAGATATGGTTCTGGACGGACAGATGGAATGGATGGACACCTCTAAAAATATATCCCTCCGATTTCGTTGGGGGCTCAGGCTTTGTCGGGGATAAGAATATTGGGGCAACTCAGTCAACTGCATAATATACTATAGGTGCAACCACAGAAACTGGAGACTGCGATACCATTGTAATACTATTAGCATTTATGACCATGGGCGTAGCTAGAACGATGACATAGATATCCACACCAAAGAGAGACTACTGAAGCCAGAATGCTTACATAGATATGCACACCAAAGGCAGACTACTGAAGCAAGAAGTGATTATTATATATTCAATCGCATCTCTTTTCATAAATGGAAACTTCTCTTATAGGGAAGAATTTGCTCCCAGAGGGAGCAAATTCTTTCATTTAAGAGTAGTCCCTTATGATTGGAAAAACCTGGTTTCCACATTATGTAATTTTAGATGAATTTATACAATTTTTCTTACTCATGTGCATAAGTACGTATTGGGAGCTGAGCCTATGATGACAGCTAATCCGTTTATCAATCTAAAATAAGGTTTGGTCCTGGAACACGAAAATTAATGGGAATATCCATAAATTTATTGACTTTGAAATGGCAATAAAATATAGTGCCATACTTTTTGTAAATTTAGGTGAATATATCGCTAAATTTATGTAATAATAATATACTCAACACAAAAAGTTAAGGAATTTGTTTTTGAGGGGCTATGACAAAAGATCAAAAACATTAAAGACTTTTGAATTTCTCATTATTATGATGTGTCCATTTGTCTTTAAATGGATGCTTATTTGGGAATGTGGCACCCATAGCTGCTTAAAAAATCAATGTCAACTAGTCAACTTGACTAGTCTTCACATAATTTTTTGCAAAATTTCAATATTGGTATAAAACATGGATTTTCATGCATTAACGTTCGCCAGGTCCCTCTGGAGATGTTAACAACCGATGGCAACAGATCTGGTGGTTATAGAGTGATCAGTCAATCGTACATGGATGGGGTGTTGAGGCCTGTTGCCATGCCTTTCATGTGCCAGAACCAGAGCCAGTACCAGGCCTAGGATAATAAGGCCAGAACACGCCTTGTCAGAATCAGCAAAATTTCTTTCGTCAGAACAATGTTGTGCACATTGACTGGTCAGTATGCTCGTCAGACATGTCTACGATTGAACATGTGTAGGACTTTTGGGGGGCAGTGGGTCTGAGGCATAATACTGGCACCAAGAAACCGTCAGGATCTCAACGCTGCATTACAGGAGAAATCAAGGCTGATCCCTCGGCACCAAATCACCAGAATTATTCTGATTATAGGAAGCTGGAGAGCCATAATTTGCTGCTCACTGGTAATACACTTGTTCTTGAAGGCATTTTCATCTTCCAAATGTGACATTTAAGGTTATCACATTAATTTCATGACATTCAAAGGAATAGCATTTCAAGTTTTGAAAACTTAAAGCTTATTCATGTGTTTTGCGTCAAAAGAGGGAATAATCTGATACATTTTTTGCAAAAAATGACTTTGACCCCTAGGCTACTTGATACAGTGCCACAACAAGGGTATTAGTGCTGGTGCACTAAAGGAAACATTTTTTTCAACCTATGAAATGTATCTACACAAATAAATAAAAATTGAATAATTGTTTGTTTTGGTGTTCTTTTGTTCTATGGATTTCTGAGATTTCCTTAACTTTTTTGTTGAGTATATAAATCAAACATTGTTTGTCAATGCATTAACCTTCGCTCTCAGATTTCATTATCTCCCTGGGGACCAGGCTAACTTCAAGACATGAAAATCATGTTTGATCCTAATAATCTTATCAATGTTTTTGTTGTGGTTTAAAACAGAACAGCTAATGTTTAATCAGACAGTCGCTGAAGCATAACAATGTCTTCTGTTGACTTAATTGTAACTGCTGTGGATGAATTTGTTGTTAGAGGCACATTGCATGTGCAAGTGAGCTTAGTAAGCTGTCATTCATATTTCTGTTGTTCATGCAGGTATGAAAGGTCATGAAAATTGAAAGATTCTATAAAGGCCCACTTTGGAAATGTATATATTCACTGTGGTCATACCACTACGGCAATTTAGGTCTCGTCACTTATTTCGGTGTTAAGGTAACTTTATCATCATGTTAAATTTCTTCATTTAATCACAGACAAACGCCCCAAAATGCTTGGGTTTCGATTCATTTTTGTTCATCAAATTCACATTGTATCTTTTAGCTTTAAAATTATATGAAAACTCTAACATTTGATGACTAGGCATGAAATAACTTATTACAGTTTTGTCGTCGCGGATAATTAATCAATGACAAAACCGTATAATTATGAGTAAACCGTAATTGACAATTTTTTAATATAACTAAAAAAACACATTGAAAATCTGATTTTATCTCCGTTTTGGCAAGACAACACAGAGGTTGTTAACTAGAGGATGCAATCTCCAAGCAAACATATTCGAAAGTTCTCATTTTTGTCAGCCTTTATTTGAAGGTAATTTTACTATAACACCGGAGTGGGTGACGAGAGCCAAATTGCTGTAGTGGTATGACCACCGTGATAATACCTTTTTAATATGTTTTGCTATTTCTCTTTCTGATATCATTTCTTCAATCTCGTCACTTACATCGTCCCGCTTCCTTAACCATTTAAGAACTGAAAAATATCATAATGATCCAGTCCTTGACAAGTTCTAATACACTGGACAGTAGTGTTGCATGCGCGGATTCAGAAAGTTTTGCCAGAGGGGGTCCAAGTGTTGCATGCGCGGATCCAGAAAGTTTTGCCAGAGGGGGTCCAACTTTGACAACTTTTTTTTTTTTTTTTTTTACTTTTTGATGAGGGGAGAGAGGATCCAAAATAGCACTAGAAGCAGGTCATCATTGGCCCGCCAGCGAAACACCATTTGAATGGTGTTTCGCTGATGGGCCGATGATGGCCCTACATTGAATTCTGACTTGGTTGCTTTGTGATTTTTCAGGGGATCTGGACCAGAATTGCTAAGAAACCCTACATTTTTGTGATTTTTCAGCGGGGGTCCGGACCCCCTGTCCCCCTCTTGATCCACGCATGTGTTGTGCTGATTAAAATAACTATTGATTAAATTATATATCTAAGAATATAATTGGAAAATGATTTCTTAAGTAGAAATACATGTATAGCCAGGCCTTAAGGTTATAAAACTTTTTCATGTTCAACTCAACTTAGTATGAAATATTTTGCTCATAAAAGTTAAAATGCCAACAATTCTTCCCATGTATGCAGCCTCACCAGTCTTCCAAACTTGCATACATCAAATATGGAAGAAGAGCCAAAATTTACTGTTACGGTCCATATTTATAACAATTCTAACGCATGACGTCGCATGTTGGAGTAAAATTATGCCAGTGGTTTACATATTTTTGTAACGTTATGTACTGATGGCCGTAATAATGTCACGTATATATGGCAAAATCTTAGTGTTTTCATGCAAAAAATGGGATCTCAAAAAGTAGTTTTATGGTCATATGATTAATAGAATCTAACATTCATGCTTCTGTATTATTGAATGTTGCAAAAAAGAGATAAAATGTTCAACAAGCCTTGCATTTTATCTCTTTTCTCTAACTTGTTTAATAGATTCAATAAAGCATAAGCACTCAGGTAAGACCCTCTATTCTCTTTATTATAGGGTACACTAAACCATTACAAATCAAAGGAATCTTATTGCAAAAATGAACACTTTTTCTAGTGATGGTTCCCTTTTAGGACCAAAAGAATTTCCTATAGAGCTACATACAATGAAGTAAGGATGGTCCATTGTGTACATTGAGGGGTAACAGGCTATTATTTCAAAAAATATTGTATTTCTTTCTCTGTAGATTGATTTTGTCTTAGCAAACAGTGCAGACCCTGATTATGCGGCATTTCATCTAGGTCTTCACTGATTACAAAAGTACCCGTTTTAGTGTGTCTGGTCCACAAAGGGTTAATATTCTACTTTCATTTTTGTTGTAACTTTAAAGAAATGTCCAAACTACCAGGCCAGGCCAGGCCAGACCAACTAATTAGTTACCTGTTTCTGCTTCGTCTTGTTTATGCTGAGTCAGCATAAGATATCGCGGGGACTCCGGACATGCTGCTAATGATATCAGTTGCCACAGGACTGGGACAAGAGCAAAACCTGCAAGAATATTAAAAGAAATTAGAACCTCTATTTTTCAAGGGTTGCAACATTAAGCACCTGTATAATAAATAAGTACATGTAATACCTAAACTTCCAGTATATACATTAGATGTACATAAACACAAGGTCAACAGTCAATTTGATAGTATACATTTATTCTTTGTCCATCCATAGTAAAAGTGCAAGATCTAACACTTCTATACAAACACACACATAATTACCTGCACAATCTAACACATACAACATATATCAAAAATGTTAAAATGTTAAACTTTGTAAATGTTCCAAACTTTTGTGTCAAAATGTTTGGATCCAGATCAGGACCAACATTCTAATCAGGGTCCCAGCTGTTTACAATGTTTATCAGCAGGTGACAAAAGTCACTGCTTGCAAGAAAAGAACTCACTGTGGAGGATTTGTGATATCCAGATAAGATACCTCATCAACTAGTAAATTTTTTTCACCGAAATAAGATGTTGCCCCACCACACATGCTCAAATTTGGGCTTTTTAGTTCCCTTGTGACCATGAAAATTAGGCCAAGATCACCGCACCAAAAACAATATACGCATGTATCCCCTTCCCCTTCAGGGGGGACTTAAAAACTTATTTTCTTATTCATTAGCCAAACATATGTTGTGGGTTCTCTTAAGGATTGCCTCAGTGAAATGCACACTCAAAACATTTGGAGACTGTGCAACAAAGCAAATAATCACAATTTTATGTACAAAAAATCTGCTTATCTGGACCCAAGACATTCTAAATTTTTCATCGAAATTTTTTCCGTATCTGGACCAATGATACAGACCAGCAATTGGTCCTTAACTTTTATCCTGTCACTATTTTAACCTTTAAAATATCAACTTCTTTTTACGTCTGCTGCATATATTCAAGTACACTTCAGACTAGAATTTTTCACAAAGCAAACACTATGAACCCGGATCAGACTGCTCCCATAGGAGTCCATATTGCATGGTTGAAAGTTCAAAAATTCCAAAATCCTGAACTTTCAAAACTCCAATCTTAAACTTTGCAGTATGCCCACTAACTATTCATAATTTCAAGTTTAAATGGTCAATTGTCTATTAGACAGACTGAATATAAATCAGAGAAACTATTTTAATATTCCTAATTCGGTATTTTGAGGCTCAAAATCCTGAATTTAGGAATAATCCTGAAAACTTTCACCCATGATATTGTTTGCAATATAGGCAACCTTAGGACACAAGCAGACTAGAGAAGCAGACAACAAATGTCTCGCAGAAAATGTTTGTTTGTTTTGTTGCTTTACGTCAACAGCTATGGTCATGGCGGGAGGGTCAGTTCACCTAACCACACTTTTTTTCCTGGGCAAGCTTGACCAAGCAGTTAACCAGTACTTCGTGCACATACTTTCGCTTGTAACTGACAGCAATCCTTCTTGAATGATTCAGGGGAAAGGAGGAGAATGACCTTAGAAATTATTTCATAATCATTCTCCACGAAAGTATGGGACCAGGCCGGGATCAAACTCTCGACCCCTGGATCTGCAGTCAGACTTGCATCTGTTGCAAGACATGTTACTGACTGTGCTACGCTGCCTGGTTCGCCAAAAATAAGAAAATGACAATACTGTGATAGATACCTAGAGCAAACTGCCATGTGTCTTCTCGTCCAAGAACTTGTCCAAGGCCTATGATTTCTGAGATAAACACACCAAATGTGGTTGAAAGCTGGTTAAAAACACCACACAGCCCTCGAAGAGATATCGGGGCTATCTCTGACAGATACATGGGGGCCAAGCCTGTGTTGATACCTATAATTGAGAGCAATGAGCATTCATATGAGGCCTTCAGGCCCTTTGTTAAGGCTGAAGGGTGCGTAATTAAAAATCATTTTTCTTATTTCTCAACCAAAATAGATGTTTAGGATCCTATAAAAACTCTCTGAATGGGATAGATAAGTAAACAACCATAATGTGATGCACAAATAGTTTACAAATTTGGTCCGATGTTTGTTTGATTTGATTCTTTACATCCCAGTCAACAACTTTTCAGTCATGTCTGGACGGGTCTTCCTGGGTTGAACCAGTACTAATCAAGGATTAATGTGGGTTGCTCAAGGATGCAATGATGTGAGGCTTGTGAGGCTCGAACTCGCAACCCCTCACTCTCGAGTCAAGCACTCTACCATTGAGCCACTGCACTCCTTTAGACCCCATGTAAAAAGTGTCATTTGCACACCTCATAATGTTGTCAAAATCTACTTGTTTAACTATTTGCATGCTGGGTAATTTTTCACATTTTTATTTGTCTGCCGATTTTCTTTTTTTCAAAAGTAACTTTTTCAAACAATTCTTTCAAGAATACCATCAGAGTGTCAACCAGATTGGATCCAGATCAAGTCCAATGTCTTGTTGGGCCTGATGTGGTACCAAATTGTTTGCAAAAGTTATCATCAGACAACAAAACATATTACTAGAAGGAAAAGTTTAATTTGAAATAAACTTGATATAATAGCTTTGGGGATATGTGAAGTTCATTACACAAAAAGCCAATATAGGTTTTGCACTATAATTGCTTTTTCCAACTATGTCAAGGGCAGTAACTCACATGTTAATAAGTCGATGTTTACCAAACTTATGGGATATTGACTGTCCATGGTACTATACCAAAAATGCATCAAATCTGCCCAATAGTTACTGATATCTGGTTCCAGATGTACAGACACAAGGACAGATTCATGCACAAACCACCTCTAAACAGTATCCCTACAACTTTATCAGTGGATAATATGAAAGTTTATACCTGAACTAATTCCCATTAATAAGCGTCCAAGGATCAAAACTTCGTACGACTTGAAATACTTGGAACTAAATTCAACCGCAACAGCCAGCGTGGTTATAAAATTATTTCTCAGCAGTGTGCCTTTCCTGAAGAAAACAAAGATTAGAAGGGCCTCGTTGCGAGACACTTGCAAACAACAAAGCTGTAGACAAGCCTGTGCATTCACACAGTCTGATCAATGCACTACATTGAAACCTGTCTTAAGCGGCCACTCAAAAATAGACAAAACAAAAGTCTTAAAGCCATGTGATAGTTTAATGCAGGTCAAAAGTATTGCTGAATGCTCCATGGGACCATTCTGCAATACTTTTGACCTGCATTATCAAAGCAATTATCGGTTTTGAAAACCTATTTTTTGGTCTTCTTTTGAGTGGCCACCTAAGACAGGTATTACTGTAGTTTGTTATTCTTTGGAAAATATTATAGCAAAGTTTCAATATATTCTAGCTAGCCTCTTTAGCTGAGCAGACTTGATTTAACAGCTAGCCTTAACCCATTCAAGCTGAATGGACTTGCCTACCCTTATCAGTAGGATGGGCCCATTTCCAAAGGTGGTATTTCCTCATTTTTTTTTCAAATTTTAATAGAACATTCTGTAAGCAAACAGTGAAGACCCTGATCAGACACCGCATAATGTGGTGTCTGATCTGGGTCTGCACTGTTTGCCTATGTCCCACACAAAGGGTGTTAGACTTATATGAGTTAACGTGCTGCAAACTCTAAAGACTGATTTTAACATGATGAGGTCCAGATGAGCATAGGTCCCATGTGTGGATCCAGGGAGGTGTCAGGTGTCCAGACCCCCCCCCCCCCCTCTGGAAAATTGCAAGCTCTATATGTTTCTCCTCAGTCCCCCCCCCCCCCCCCCCCCCCTGGAAAAAGTTGGACCTCACTGGGAAACGTTGGACACCCCATGGAAAGCGTAAGACCCCCTTTGGAACCTTTGAAAATTATAGTTTTCCTTAAAATAAACCATTGGACCCCCACTGTAAAATTGTAAAAATAGTTTAGGACTAAAAAAAGAAGAAATGAAAAAACTTGGCAAGTTATAGTTCAAACCAGCAGACCTTAGTTTTGAAAAAAAAGATTTCAGTAGAATCTGTGCTAACAAAAATTATAAATTCCTCCATGCATATGTTCAATGTGTCTACATTGTATTGGCAAAGTATCAAATTTCTCCATCAAACGCTGTGGTAGGAGTTGATCGGCCCATAAAGGCACTATCCAGTCATATAAGGGAATAATTGTCTAAGTTCTCATAGCTGTCATTTTGTCAAAAAATTATTTTTTTCAACCAGACTCCTTCATGCATATGTTCAATGAGTCTATATTGTATAGGCAAAGTATCAAATTGCTCCATTAAAAGCTGTGGTAAGAGTTGATCGGCCCATGAAGGCATAATCCATGCATATACAAAAGCCTTATAAGGATAAAATTGTCTAAGTTCTCACAGCTGTCATTTTGTCAATTTTTTTTTTTTTGAACCAAACTCCTTCATGCATATTTTCAATGTGTCTAAATTGTATAGGCAAAGTATCAAATTGCTCCATTAAAAGCTCTAGTAGGAGTTGATCGGCCCATGAAGGCACCATCTATGCATATACAAAAGCCTTATTAGAATAAAATTGTCTAAGTTCTCACAGCTGACATTTTGTCAAAAATTATTTTTTCTGAACCAAACTCCTTCATGCATATGTTCAATGTGTCTCCATTGTATAGGCAAAGTATCAAATTGCTCCATTAAAAGCTGTGGTAGAAGTTGATCGGCCCACAAAGGCACCATCTATGCATATACAAACACCTTCTAAGGGAAAAATTGTCTAAGTTCTCACTGCTGTCATTTGGTCAAAATTATTTTTTCTAGACCAAACTCCTTCATGCATATGTTCAATGTGTCTACATTGTACAGGCAAAGTATCAAATTGTTCCATCAAAAGCTGTGGTAGGAGTTGATCGGCCCGTGTATGGCCTATAATAGCATAAGCATAAAACCCTATATTAAAAGCCATTTAGAACTACAAAGGGAAATAACTCTAATAGAATTGGCCCCTAGCCCTAACTTTTTTGTCTAAAGTATTTGTCTTGCATATTTATATGAACATGTTTGCAAAGTTTGATGAAAATCCAGCAATGACTCTTCAAGATATTAAGGAAACAAAACGTTACGGACAGATGGACGGATGCACGGACGGACGGATGGATAACGTGAAAACAGCATACCCACCACAAACAAAGTTTGCGGGGGGGGGGGGGGGGGGGGGGGGGGGTATAAAAAAAGCTTTTTTTTCTGTCAGTTCGGCTTGGGCCCCCTGATGAAATTTCTGGATCTGCGCATGGGTCCTTGTAAGGAAAATTACTTACTCGAAAGATGAAATTCATTTCTTAACCATGTGTATACTGGTAATTTGGCAAGCAGTTAAGACCCAGATGAAATGCAGCATAATGCTGCATTTCATCAGGGTCTGCACTGTTTGCTAAGATTATAACAGCCGCCCGGGACAGAAATACATCACAACTTAGAAACTTTTACCTGTGACCCCATAAAATGCAAAATGAGCAATCCCATTCCTATTGTATCTCTTTGTATGGGAAAATTCATCAGCATACAAAGGGTTAATCAGGCTTTCAGGCTTCAACAAAAAGTAGGGAAAAAGAAGGGATAAAAAAAATTGGCAACAGTAGAGAAAAAGTAGGGATAGTAGAGCTTTTCCAAGAACAAAATTCATTACAATGATGAATTGAAAAAAACATTAGATAGTAAATTTTATACTGAATAAGCAGGTTAAGAGCTGTGAGAATAATACTGGCAAAATCAAAGTGACTTTTAGCTATAATTAATTCAAAATTGAGATGTTTAGCAGACTGCCCCCTACAAAGTATAATTGCTAATTTGTAATTTCTGAACGAGCAATCAAGCGAGGAAATTTTCTATATTTTTATTGCGTAAATGACATTTTAGAGTGAAAAAGTAGGGATATTAGGGCATTTTCAAGAAAAAATAGGGAAAAGAAGAAGCACAACAAATAGTAGGGAAGAGTAGGGCCCACTTGAAAGCCTAGTTAATATTAAGCCCCATTATCTCTTGACCAGCTAGCTGGCCCATTTATCTCGGTATGAACAAATTATATTATATTTCTTACTTGTTATGTGATCCAGTGTTTGTTTTAAGATTGGATTTCAAAAAGAATTTTGTTGCATCATGACTCCAAACCTTAAAAATCTTTAATCATTATTTTTTTCATTTTTTTTAAATCTTGTTTCAGTCTCATTCAGTGGTCGAGATATAATTTTCAGACAGAAAGTGGATCAAATTTAAAACAGAATTCTTTAATTGAAATGAATATTACTTGGAGAAATAAAGAAAACCCGTCTTTCGAAGTGTGCGAATAACAAAGGTGCTGATCAGACTGCGCATCCGCGCAGTCTGATCAGCACCTTTGTTACTCGCATTTTGGAAAGTATCATATCTAAACTTGCTACAACTGAAATTTCAATTTATAGCTAGTCTCTGTAGCTGAGCAGACTGGTTTTGATATGACCTGGTCATAAACCCCTAAGGCAGGTTTTCACACATCAAGGCCCACTTGTTATGTATATATGTGTAATAACCACAGAAAATGTGCAAAATTTGAAACTTGTGCTTTTTGGTTTTTACTTTTGACTTTGGTGTCTGTCTGTCTGTCTGTCTGTCTGTCTGTCTGTCTGTCTGTCTGTCTTATTGTCTGTCTGTACATGCCCACAGTACATTATGAGGATATGCAATCTGCGCAGTTGCGTTTATGGAGGTTAGGGTCAGGTGAGGGTTAGGGTAGCTCGGTGCTATGGGGTTAAAATTTGCAGATCTTAATAACAATTTGAAGCTTAATGAAGGTCGAAAGTATTGCAGACATGCATCAAGCGATAATTGGTCTTGAAAACCAATTTTCTGTCTTTTTGAGAGAGGCTGTATTACACAGGTTTACTGTATGTGATTGCAGCTCAAAAAAATCCCCAACAAACCCAGGACTTTGGTTAAGAGTGTGTAACGAAAATTTAATTTTCTTATTTCTCAACCAAAACATATGTTGTGGGTACTCAAAAGAACCGTCTCAATGAGACGGTTCTTATGAGCACCCAAAACATATATGAAAACTGATGGGTAAGAAAATATTTACATTTTTACGCTGAAATTTTCTGTTTATCTAAACCTGTGAAACCCATTGGTAAAATTATCATTCTGGACTGCAATGATTTTCTGTGTAGGGTCATGCAAAGAATAAGGGCTTACGGTAAATGTGCCAGAATTTCAAACACTCTCCTCTTTCTGTTCTCAAAAAATGTTCGTTATCAAGGCTAGAACTCTCAAAATGCTTCTAAGAACAGCAAACAGGGAGAACCCTGACCAGACTGCTTCTTCTGAAGCAGTCTGATCTGGGTTTGCACTGTTTGCCTAGGCCTTTTGTGTAGGCAACTAGCGTCCTTTGTAGTACATTTACCCAATCTTATGTTTTGTCAAGTTAAAACCTACATGTATAGATATTCAAACAACATCTGAACCTCATGATTTGACCATGAGTTTTTGTTCACTGAAAAATGGCTTCACATGGCAATGCACAGTTTCTATATAAGGCTAAAAAAATAAACAAGTGTTTCTCAGGCCACTTTTTTTGAAAAACAGATGAGACAGGCAGGTTTTTATTTTCATTTTTTATTTTCCCAAAAAAAGATGAGGCCACTTTTTATTTATTTCATCAAAAACTAACAAGGCACCTTTTTTTAGTTCATTTCAAGTAAATAAATATTGATTGTTTTTTTTTTTTGTTTGATTTGATTCATTACGTCCCAGTCAACAATTTTTCAGTTATGTAGGGACGGGCCTTCCTGGGTTGAACCAGTACTACGCAAGGAAAAATTTGTCTTGCTCAAGGACACAGCGCAGTGACCGGTAAGGCTCGAACCCGCAACCCCTTGGTCTCAAGTCAAGCACTCAACCACTGAGCCATTGCTCTCCCATTTTCCTTATTTATCAACCTAAACATAATAATGTTATGGGTACTCTAAAGAACCATCTCATTAACTGTCTCAATGAGTACCCAATGCAAACATTAAGACTAATGGATTAGAAAATACTCACAATTTAAGCTAAATGTTTTTTGTATATCAAGACCTATGTCATCTTCGCAAGCCAAGGGTACTAGGTCCAAGCCAAGGGTACTAAGTCCATTTTGTTCCTTACGTGTAAGGAACGAAGTGGACTAAGTACCCTTGGCTTGCTAAGACAGACCTATGTATCCACATAGGTAACATATCAAAACTGACTCAGAATGACATTTATGCTGCCCCATTTGTTGGCCCAGTATCCTGCAGAGACTCCCCCCAACATTCCTCAACACAGTAGATGGATACAGTAACTGACCATAAGATTGTAGAAGCTGTCTGCAACAAATAATTCTCCCCTCATATCTGTTGTGATATGTATTATAAGTGTACATACCTGCCCCATTTGTTGGCCCAGTATCCCGCAGAGACTCTGCACAACATTCCACCGACACAGTAGATGGATACAGTAACTGACCATAAGATTGTAGAAGCTGTCTGCGACAAATAATTATCCCCCATATATGCTGTGATATGTTTAATAAATGTACATACCTGCCCCATTTGTTGGCCCAGTATCTTGCAGAGACTCGGCCCAGCATTTCTCAACACAGTAGATGGATACAGTAACTGCCCATAAGATTAAGATTGTAGAAGCTGTCTGCGACAAATAATTATCCCCCATACATGCTGTGATATGTTTAATAAATGTACATACCTGCCCCATTTGTTGGCCCAGTATCCTGCAGAGACTGTGCCCAACATTCCACCAACACAGTAGATGGATACAGTAACTGACCAGAAGATTGTAGAAGCTGTCTGCGACAAATAATTATCTCCCCCATATATGCTGTGATAGGTATAATAAGTGTACATACCTGCCCCATTTGTTGGTCCAGTATCCTGCAGAGACTCCGCCCAACATTCCACCAACACAGTAGATGGATACAGTAACTGACCATAAGATTGTAGAAGATGTCTGCAACAAATAATTCTCCCCACCCCCCACCCCCATATCTGCTGTGGAAGGTATAATAAGTGTACATACCTGCCCCATTTGTTGGCCCAGTATCCTGCAGAGACCATGCCCAACATTCCACCAACACAGTAGATGGATACAGTAACTGACCATAAGATTGTAGAAGCTGTCTGTGACAAATAATTATCCCCCATATATGCTGTGATATGTTTAATAAATGTACATACCTGCCCCATTTGTTGGCCCAGTATCCTGCAGAGACTCCGCCCACATTCCACCAACACAGTAAATGGATACAGTAACTGACCATAAGATTGTAGAAGCTGTCTGCGACAAATAATTATCCCCCATATATGCTGTGATAGGTATGATAATAACTGTACATACCTGCCCCATTTGTTGGTCCAGTATCCTGCAGAGACTCCGCCCAACATTCCACCGACACAGTAGATGGATACAGTAACTGACAATAAGATTGTAGAAGCTGTCTGCGACAAATAATTATCCCCCCCCCCCCTCCCACGCCATATCTGCTGTGATAGGTATAATAAATGCACATACCTGCCCCATTTGTTGGCCCAGTATCCAGCAGAGACTCCGCCCAACATTCCACCAACACAGTAGATGGATACAGTAACTGACCATAAGATTGTAGAAGCTGTCTGTGACAAATAATTATCCCCGCCATTTCTGCTGTGATAGGTACTGTTGTAAAATGCTCGGAACACCTATCAATATAGAATAAGAGGGATATTCCTAGGCCTAATTTGGGGCTGAATATCGGCAGCTTCCCAATTTAACCCTTAATACGCCAATCGCAACAAAAGTCGTCTGCTTTTCTCGTCTGCTGAAATATTTAAGAAGCCTCTATGGCAAACTCCTATAGGAGCAGTCTGTTCTGGGTCCATGCTATTTGCTTCTATACTTAATTTGTCAGTAATGCTAGGCAATTATTTGCAGCAGACGACTTCAGTAGACGACATTTTCAGATGCATTTTTTTCTTGGCGCTTTAAGGGTTGAAATTAATCTAAAGATTCCCAAAATGGTGTACAAAGTATATCATTTCCAATTTCTTAGTTCTACATTTTGGTGAAAATTTCATGAAAATCCAAACAAAAATAGCCATTTCATTCACATTTTTATTCAAACTTTCATAAGTTTTAATGAAGGGCAATTAAAGCAACAAATATGTTACATATGTGTTAAACATTATTTCCTATGGAATATATACGAAATATATTACAGCCTTACACTGCTAATTTCTTATATGGTTTTTAATCCATCTAAAATGACAGTCCAGTTCTTTTAGACTGCATCAAATCTTCCCAATTTTGATGGCCCAAATGCTTTTTTCCCAAATTTAACAGGTCTTTGGCCCCACCTTTAGAAAGGTAGGAAAATCCCTAAATCAAACACGTCATAGGAAAGTGTGGATCTAACGCGAGTGCTTCAGTATAAATTAATTTGTTTACCAAATGAGGAAAAGTAATTAAATACAAAGCTTATGATGCCAAGCATTTTATCTCTTTATCACAACAAGTTTAATACATTAAATAATACAGGAGCACATATGTTAGATTCTATTTATTATATGACACTAAATTTACTTTGAAATCACTCTTTTGGTGTGAAAATATCAACATTTTGTCACATATAATATGGGCCTCATCACGACAAAACCCGTCTTCGGGGTTTCCGTCAAAGCGAGACTCTAACCATTCTCCTCATCTTCAGAGAACTACTAGAATATTGAAATCTCGTTTGAAGCAAGTTTAGATATTATACTTTCTAGTAAACAAACAACAAAGGCACTGATCAGTCTGCGCGGATGCCCAGGCTGGTCTGCACCTGTGTTGTTCACAAACCCCGAAGACAGGTTTTCTTGCGTCGAGGCCCATACGTGACAATGTTATGCCTTATGGACTTCATTACATAACAAACTAAATATGTATCTATTGATTTAGGCATGGCGTTATATCATTACCAGACACTTAGCCATCTGATAAATTGGCATATTTGTAGAGACACAACTATAGGTTTTGTCCACTATTACAGAAGATAAACAGCATGTAGATGAAGGCAATGCCAAGATTTAGGGCTCTATAGACCTAATAGAGCGTTGAACATGCATATTTAACCCTATGTGTACTGGCGGATTTCCCCATAGATATTGATACAATAAGTATGGGACTGCCGATTGTGTATTTTAAGGGGTCACAGCTAAGATCTCCTAAATATTGATATATTTGTCTCTGATTGTTGTTTTGATATTAGTAAAAAGTGCAGAACCTGATAAAATGCAATATCATGCTGCATTTTATCTGGGTCTTCACTGTTTGCCGAATTACCCATTTAGTTTGTGAACACTTGAAATTTCATGCTTGGTTGAGCATGAAAAATGTTTTATAACTTTTATCAGGCTCAAATGTAGACTGTTCTACTCATGAACAAATGAGCTGCGACATGCAATTTCCAACAATGTGGTATGTGCGACCAGCAAATGCTCAGATCAGCCTGCGCATACGCGCAGACTGATCAGAGCCTTTGCTAGTTGCCAGAATATTCTATGAGTGTTAAGCTACTGACTCAACATCATTTGGAGTATTTAAGCTTAAAAGGAGGCTTCACAGGCTCATCTGAGTCTCCACTTGTCAAAATGCCACATTGATGGAAATCACATGTCACGGCTCAAATTTTCTCGTGTGATGGCTCAAATGTCTTACCTTTTCTGGTGCATTTACAATTCCTGAGTTGAAACCAAACTGAAAGGAGGACCCCAATGTACAGGCTGCTATAGCCAAGGCAAGGGTACCGGTAAAGTCCTGGAATAGAAAACATACATCAGTGTTAGAAATAAGCCAAAGAACTCAACTTGTCCCACAGGCAATCTGAAGACAAATGCAACTTGCCCCCTACAATGTTAACTTGCCCTGCATGCATGATTCGTTCATAAAATTCCGAAAAATGCTTATATTATTTGAAAGTTTATGGCCCGTTTGACATTTTCAGTAATTTTAGGACAGCTTCCTGGATTTAACCAGTACTAAGCCACTAGAATAAGTGCCTTGCTCAAGGACACAACATCGCGCCCCAGGTGAGAATGGAACCCACGACCTTGTGATCGAGAGTCTAAAGCTCTCCCAAGTGAAAAATTGCTGTAATCAAACAATGTACTTTTAACATGTACAGTTATGGCTCAAAATATGCAAACACAATGGCAACAGTGAATGCCCTAATTAGTCCTTGATCTGGTCTGCACTATTGGCCTGAGAAGTCTGATATGTGTCTGCACTGACAGTCTGTTGCCTAGATCTGAACTTCTAAAGGTTCATAGTTTTAGATTGTTGAGTTTTTTAAAGATGGCAGCATGGCAACATATTATTTATTAATTTGCAGAGAACATGCAATACTTAAAGAAAGACATGCAAAAAAAAATATATAATATTCAGGAATTTCAGATTGCCCAGGGGGCAACCTACTTAGACTCTCAGCTTGCCCCCAGCAAATTCAACCCGTGGGGGGCAAGTGGGCAATTGCTTATTTCTAACACTGTAACATCTAAATGTACTGTATTTGCCCCAAGTATTTTAACCCATTTTCTGCTATTCACAACAACTCAACAATTGTCATCTGCTCTCTCATCTGCTTATCCTATTTTTGAGATAACTTCTTAATATGAATTAATTTTATCAAAATTGTTCGACAAAATTATTTTTCCACAACGTGCATGTTCAACATGATATTTCCTCGAAATGTTTATTAGACAAAATGACTATCTATTTCTCAATCAAAACAAATTTTATTAAAACTGATGAATATATGAAAATGATCTCTTTTTTTACACAAAATAAAAGAGTTTATCTGGACGAATAAAGGCCTCCAGATAAAAGTTTGTATTGGAAAATTATTTTCTTTATTTCTCATCCAAAACATATGTTGTGGGTACTCATAAGAACCGTCTCAATGAGACTGTTCTTTTGAGCACCCAAAACACATGTTTAAATTACAACCACGCAATTAGCAATTTAGCAACATACTCCCATGAAACGTATCAAGAAAAGCTGCCAGAAGCATAAAATAGACAGTCCACTATTGGGGCCCCCCCAGGGGTTTTGGGGATCTGGGGAAGAATGTCTATTTATTTTCAGGGAGCTGGGGAGCAAGCTCATAATTTTGGGGATATAGGGAGCCTTGCCAAAAAGCAAAAAAAAACAAGGAAAAGCCTCCATTTTGTTTGATTTTTTAAAAATTTCTTCTGCTTCTGGGGGTCTAGCTCCCCAGACCCCCCTGGTACCCTGTACTTATTTTCATACTAACGTGCTTATGAAGATTTATCTGAGAGAGGAATATGACAATTAAGATTTCTTGATGATTTTTCCCCTTCAAATTGTTGATTTTTAGCTTGGTAATAACATACTTTGGGACGCCACAGATTGCACCAGATCACACCATTTTTGTCAAAAAAAATTCGGGGGAGCATGCCCCCGGACCCCCCTAGCAACAGTGTGACTACACAATGTTACGGGGCCACCTGCACATCTACTATATTATATTTTTAGGTAATTAGCCCTTTTTAAGGGAATATTTGAAAAATGCTTATCTGGGCCCGGAATTACAATGTCTCCTTAGAGTTAATGAAGACTTAAGTTAAGTATTAATTTTTGAGGATGCGAAAAATAACGTTTAAAACTGATTAAAATCAAATTTGTTTTAATTTTTCTGAAGATCACAATGATATCTTTGACCACAAATACCAGATCGACCCAGGCAATTGAATTTAGCATTTTATATAGCATGTTGAAATATCAATACTTAACTTAAGTCTTGCTTAACTTTAAGGACACATTATAATTCCGGGCCCAGATATATACTTACTGGATTTATCTGAAGTTAAACAAGCATATAGCCGCTAATAAGCAATTGTAGAAAAGACTTTTTATAGTTAAATGCTTTCACTTAAGTGTCTAGAAAAATCTAGTTTAAGCTGTTAGTAAAATCCAGCCCCTTTCCCAAACAGAAAAACGAATGTTATATGTCTCTAAACCTCCAAGCCTACTCTACCAGGTACAGCAACAACATTTTAATTAAGGATGGCCTCATATAATGCATTTCATTGAAATTAATTATATGTCATGCATTCCATGGCTTTTATATGTCATGTATTCCATGGCAAAGACCTATCTCTACATGTATAAGACAAAATATTAAGTGATCATTTAGTCATGCGCTCTAAAATAGCTTCATAGTTTTAAGTATGTGATTTTAATTCTACGGAAAGATAAATACATTTTAGGGAGAATTGGCTTAAATTTTGGGGGATTTGGGGAGAAGCTGAACTATTTTTAGGAATTTGGGGAGCAAAGGCAAATACTTTTAGGGAGATGAGGACATTATTTGCAGGGAGACGGGGAGATCAATGCAATATTTTCAGGGATCCTGGGAGCACAGACCCCCCTGGGGGGCCTCACTATTGTCATCCAGGTGCATGACAAACTACATGGAAAGTTGTTCATTTCTACATGCTCATTTCTTTGAATAAATGAAAGTGGTTGAGAATTATGGTGACAAAATCATTTATTGAACGGCATATGTTGTAGTTACACATAGAGGCAATTCCAATATGTACCTACAACATATGCTACTGAAAATAAGGAATAAAAAAACTATTTGGAAATTTACATTTTCCAAGTATCATGTCTCTTTTAAACATCCGACATTTAAAACTGCCAATCAGTTTTAAAATTCCTGTCACTCTCCTGCAAATTGTTTATATTTGCATGACAGCTATGTCTCCAAATTCGAGTTCATGAACTACCTCTTTGCTAACCTGCTAGTTGTGTGGTTGTAATGGGTAAGAAAAAAATTAAAATTTTACGCAAATAAAATTTCCTCATCTGGACCTATGCGTATGAATATATGATTATCCATATTACACTTTTCACTATTCCACAAAACATACCTCACCAAACATTTTTTTCTATTAGTGTTTTTTTTCTACAGAAAACAACAACAACAACAACAAATCCTGCCTTTAATAAGAACACATTGGAGTATCACATATGAAATAGTAGGTTCGCAATGCACTGGCCCAATGTTAAAATTATAACAAAATGATAAAGTGTTTATCAACATTTTATTCAAAAACACATGAACAGCTATTGTTCTCAAAATACATGTACATGTAATTGTTTTTCTAATCTACGAGGGTTGTCCCAGAAAGTTGTAGACTTTTTATGTTACAAGAAAACTATGAAATGTATTGCAATTGAATTTTACTTGTGAACTCTTCCATTATTTCTGCATTATCATGCAAAATTTGAAGGAAAAATATCTGATAATGAAGTTCGTGCACTCATTTTACCTGCTATAGGTCTGGCCCACCGGGGCACGCCATTTGAATGACTAAGGACGTCGAAAAGTTTACAATTATAACTAGCATGGTTGTGTGCGCAATCATCTTCCAATAATAAATGTGGAATGAATCTTGCAGTTGTCTGTGCCATTTTCAAAGCTGATTTTAATATCATATGCCCCGTAGGGTTCCCTTAGCCTGTCATTTTAGCTAGGTAGCGCACCTTTTGTCTTCTGTCTTTGCTGACGACTGATTCGACTTCCGTACCTTCGCCAGTATTTCTAAGTGGCGGTCTTTCCATACGCTCATCTGCAGGTTTCCCCTCGCGAAAATCTCTAAAATAATTTGTATACTAAAGCCTGTGATAAATTCAGCTGGTATTCGTCTTATTTTACTTAGTTTAAAGTATCGAGTGGTGTCATTCCGGAGTCAAAACAAAACTGTATTACTGTCCGCTGCTCCGCCCATTTGTAAGACGTCGCCATTCTTCCATCGCTCGATCTTACCCCTACTTGTTTTAATCATATTCCATCAGTTCTTAAATTATGCAATCGCTTTGAAATTTTGTGACAATACGCGCGATTCTATAAAGTTTCCTCCAATATGAATGATTAACGGGTATCATTTCCAGTTTCAAAACAACCACTTATCAAAAATGAAATATTTTATTTTATTTCTTTCACTTTTGGCGTGCGCCGGTGATGCGTACCTTACCGAGATAGAATGACCATAAAAATGATTCCCTTTAATTTTGGTTGTCATTAATACACTCAGAATGTTAAAAATAGATAGTTCAATATTTCTACAAAATATAAACATGCTCATGCGTCAACTTTTCTTGCTTTTAAAAAGTCTACGACTTTCTGGGACAACTCTCGTACATGTACTTTATATACTTTAATCACAGTTTCTGACTCTTCTTTTCAGTGAGTGTTCTCAAAACAATTGTGGTTATCAGGGATCTCCATCAAGACAGTTTACTACTGATTTACGCCCAAACCGAAAATCATTCACCTAGATCTGTAATAAGGGAAATTATCCCCTTATTCTCACCAGTAGAGGGGTTCCAATATTTTTAAAACCTAAAAGTCCATTGAAAGAAGCTGCCCTTATTAATATATGGATGCATGATGTTTCATCTTAAATCATTTCGACTAAATGCCAATTCATCTAATGACCATTTTGTCTAATTGCAATTTGGTCTAATAGACATTTGGTTAAATAGACAATTCGTCTAATGAACCAGTACAGGAGGCAGCGGATAATGTGCCTTGCTCTCAGAAACAACACAGTGACTCCAGTGAGTAATGAACTAGCAACCCTTCTATCCCCAGTCTAATACTCTACCATTTTAACTGAGCCACTTAGGCTCCAAAATTCATTTCTGAACTGCTTGTAAAAATTGAGGAACTTCATTTATACCCAAGTGCTAGAAGTGTATCAAAAGTAGCGTATAAAGGGTTTGATTATGCAATGGGTAGACTCAAGATCCTTCGAGACAGAACATACTGGAGATGTACAGATCCCACATAATTGAATTGTGAGAATAAAAATAATGTTCCATGATACAGTAAAACCTGTGTAAAAGGGCCATTCAAAAATTGACAAAACAAAGATCTTAATGACAAATGGTAGCTTTATAATGAAGGTCAAAAGTATTGCAGAATGCTCCCCGCATTCTTTTTGACCTGCATTAAGCGATAATTGGTCTTGAAAACCAAATTTTGGTCGTTTTGAGAGTGGCCCTTTTACACAGGTTTTACTGTATATTTCAATTTGCCTTAATCATTAATTCTGTTAAATGTTTTAGACGAAATTTAGACGAATTTTAGATGTTTTAGACATATTTAGATAAAAACTTGTATTTGATGAATTGTCAATTAGACTAAAAGGTTGTTAGGCAAAAATGGTCATCAGAATTCATAGTTCCCACTCAACCAATAGTTACTTCCCTTTGAAAAAATGGTCAGCCATGATGTAGGTCAAAAATCAATAGACCATGCACATAATGAAAAAATAGAAAATCTATTTTTTTACTAAGTAAGTTGATTTTGTCATGTTAAACCATACATGTTTATTTTTTAATTCCATTTTTGCAAAAATCATGGCAACTGTCACGGCACAAGGATGCAGCAGTTTTTAGAAAAATAGGTATATCTGTTCTTTGCCTATTTGTCTTATTGATTTTTGACCATCAAGATGGCTGCCCTATATTCCAAAGGAAAGTAACTATCGGTTGAGTGGGAACTATCAATTGCCTATTAGACGAAATAGCGTTAAGACAAAAGTATTGTTAGACGAAGCGGTCATTTTAGACGAAATGGTTTTAGACAAAAGTCATATATCTGAAAACTATCTGTGCCAGCTTTAAACGTGTCAAATGCCATTATTATTATCATTATGAGTGGTGATTAAGGTAGCTCCGGGCTAAGGGAATGATCTCAGGTCATCAATCAATTGGTAAACTGCTTTGACCTTTAACCCTTTACTCCATAATAACGCCTTTGAAATATCATGCAATTGAAAATATTACGGAAAACGGAGCATTTGCTCCTCTGGAGCAAATGCTCCATTTTCTATAATATTTTCAACAGTATTCAAAACTTTACTTAATTTTTTCTTGATTTTTTTTTTCAATCTTATCTAAAAAAAAAAAGATGATGTCATGATCTAAAAATAGCCTATGGAGTAAAGGGTTAAGTTCTTTGTATGATAGATGGAACTCCCACCTTGCTTTTCAGGAAAGTAAACAGGGAAGTACTGGTCTAATCTTGGTCTGCCAGGCAACTATTTTTCAAAATTTTAGAACATTTACGGTAATTTAAATTTGCTAAAATAGGGTAAAGTCAGTTATATTCTGACAGACAGCTAAATTTGAACAGCGACCTTGTTTGTTTCGTATTTCAAATATTGGAATAAAAAATAAGTTAACAAAGCAAACAGTGAAAATCCTGATGAGACGGCTCATAAGGAGCCGTCTCATCTGGATTTTCACTGTTTGCAAATGTGTGTCCGAATTTACCTGATGTCCGAATTTACCCGACTTTACCCTAGTTATTACTGACCCAGTCTAATTTGAGTGCTACTTTCTCAACTTTCTGATTGCCTAATTTATGGTTATAGTTATTGACTCAATAATCTTTAAAATATTTCAACTATTAATGGTTGTCAATGCTGCTAGATAAAAACAATATGGTTATCAATGCTGATAGATAAAAACAATTTTTTAGAGAACAATGGGTGTTTGTTTGTTTTAGATAAATGCTGCTAATAATTTGTGTTTTAATTGTAACAATGATCAAGCCAGTATTTTTTCTTTCAAAAAAGTAAAAAAAAAATATACTAGCAGAAAAATGTGCTATGAATCTTTCAAATGAAGCACATGAACTTGGATTTCTTGGGAGGGGGTTTGTCCATGTTGTGAAAAAGATAATGGATAACTTTGCCCACCTTTAAATTGCAAAAAACACACGAAGGATTATGTCCACCTTGCAAAAAACAAGGAGAGATTAAGCCCATCTTGCAAAAGCAGGGGGATTACATTGTATGTCCTCCTTGCAAAAAACATGAGAGGGATATTTCCACCTTTAACAAATCACAGAAGGGAATATGTCTACTTTGCAAAGGCACAGGAGGGATTATATTCACCTTGCCAAAAAAACACAGGAGGGATTATGTCCACCTTGCTAAAACACGGTATGTGCATAAGAGAAAAATTGCACCTCATGTGAAAACCCAACTTTTGTTCCTACAAATGAGCCTGCTTAAAGTTGATTGAAATCTGCATATGCACAGTCAATTCTGAGCAGTTTTATGATATGCACAACCTTTGAATAATGGGATACGCACCGCTTGTGAATAATTTTTGAGACTATCCCATACGAATTTTACCTGACAATAAAAGACTTGGGAATTTAGGATGCATTCAATTAAGAGCTCTGATGGCCTTTTGGCTCAGTACAGCTAAACCATCTGTATAATGTTGGTAGAGAGCATTATGAGGAACATTTCTGTGAATTAATATTGAATTTTGACCAGTGGTTAAGGAGGAGATGCCTTTTAAAGACATTTGTTATCTAGGGCTTTGTTCAGCGGAGAGGAACCGTTTGTGCAGTTTTGGACCAGGACCTTATGAGGAACATTTCTGTGAAATTATTTTGAATTTGGCCTAATGGTTCAGCAGGAGATGTATCTTAAATATACTTCTTATCTAGAGCTCTGATGGCCCTTTTGTTCAGCAGATGGAACCATTTGTGCAATTTGTGCAGAAGGCATCATGAGGAACAATTCTGTAAAAATATTATGAATTTGGACCAGTTGTTCAGGAGAAGATGTCTTTTAAGACAATTCTTATCAAGAGCTGGATTTAACTGGTTAAAACACCCCGGTCAATTGGCAAAAAGTGGTCAATACTGATCAATACTGAGTGGTTGATTGAAATTTTAAGTGGTCATTTTCGTGGTGGACTGAGAAATACCAAAGCTGCTGACATTTCGCTGTTGAAGCTTAGGATTCTTTGAAGGTGGCTGTTCACTGATGTCTGTTGAATGTGCTGGTGTAATTTGCTCATGGGTTGATTCAACAATCTGTCTTTTTAACAGTTTTGATTTGGTTTTGTTGCTTATCAGTTCAGGGCAATTTTCACAGGAAGATTTCAAACTCAAGACCTTAGCACTGACAGGGATCCTACAGGGATTTTCCTAGGCCTAAAATGGGGCCAAATAGTGGCCCTTCCCAACTTAGAAATTAGCAAAAACTTCCCAAAATGTTGTATATTATTCCCGATTTTTTAATTCTATATATTTTGGCGAAAATTTTACGAATATCCAAACAAATATACCAAAGTCACCGATGCATGAAAAATTGCATGAAAATGTGAATCACATTT
The DNA here is from genome assembly GCA_964019695.1 of Loripinus fragilis. Classification (NCBI taxonomy): domain Eukaryota; kingdom Metazoa; phylum Mollusca; class Bivalvia; order Lucinida; family Lucinidae; genus Loripinus; species Loripinus fragilis. The sequence goes on from OZ026529.1 coordinate 36,420,787, forward strand.
TTATGCAAATTTTCATGAGTCTTCATGGTAGCAATTAAAGCAATAAACATGTTACAGCTTTGATTGTTTTTAATCCATTTAAAATGGCGGTCAAGTTTTTTTAGACTGCATCACATTTTCTCAATTTTGACGGTCCAACTGCTTTTTTTCCAAAATTCAACAGGCCCCTGGCCCCCAGGGGGGGGAAGGTACTCTGATATTTTCATACGAATTTGAATTTCAATTTTTTTTTTTTTTGGGGGGGGGGGGGGGGGGGTCAGAAAAATGAAATTTTTGGGGGTATGAAGAATTTGTGGATATTTTTTAGGGTCATACATCGTTGGACTATTTTTTTTTTTTTGGGGGGGGGGGGGGGGGGGTGGGGTCATTTCTATACATTTTAGGGCTCTCTCATTAGGTCAAGGTACAGAATCAGATTTTATTAAGGGCTCGCAAAATTTCAAATATTTTTTGGTGGTATGCCTGATATTTATTTTTGGCAAACTGATTACTGTTGCTGTTTACTGTTTCGGTAGGGAAATGAAGAGCCCTGGTGGCTCATGTGTCCCCCTCTGCAATCTTCTCAAAAACTCTCTATTCAACGTCGCTCATTTGAAACAGTCAACATAAGCTCTGTAGAGCTTTCACTGCGACATAACGATATCTTTTTAACAGATACTTACTTGCCTTACTTTATCTTCCTAGCACAACCCCTTTTATGGGAGCGTTAGCAAGGGAGCTGCTAGTATCATTTTTTACACCTTTGGTATAGTGCGGCCAGGATTCGAACCCGAGACCTCCCACTCCGAAAGGGGACGCTCTACCAACTGAGCTATCGGGGCGGTTGTGACTTCTGGTGTGCTAGTTACAGTCAATATGAGTTTATTTGGATGCAAATTTCTATCTACATTTGTTGGTAGATCTCACTGGTGTCAAAATGTTCATGCACAAGGTGTTTATCTAACAATGACTTGAAACTGTTAAAGCAGTAACAATTTTTTCTTTTAAGTTGCTCCAACGATCTTCCACTCTATAACAAAAACAGTAGAACTTTGCTGGGTCCAAACTACGTATAAAGAAAAATTGAGAGTACCTACCCCCCACTCCCCGAACTTCAGAAAGCTAGGAAAATCCCTGTCCTAACCAATCAATTTCTGGCAGAGCTCTTTTTTTACAAGCTAACACCGACTATCTGAAGTAAGCTGATTCACTGTGGTCATACTACTACGGCAATTTGGGGTTCGTCACCCACTCCAGTGTTATAGTAAAATTACCTTCAAATTAAGGCTGACAAAAATAAGAACTTTCGAATATGTTTGCCAAAAACAGAGATAAAATCAGATTTTAAATGTGTTTTTTACAGTTATATTAAAAAACTGTCAATTACAGTTTAGTCATAAATATATGGTTTTGTCATTGATTACTTATCCATCATGACAAAACCGTTATTAATTATTTCATGCCTAGACATCGATCAAGCTTTCATGTTTAAAGTTAAAATATACAATTGTGAATTTGATGAACAAAAATCATTCAAAACCCAATCATTTTGGGGCATTTATCTGTGATTAAATGAAGAAATGGAACATGATGAGAAAGTTACCTTAACATCGGAAAAAAGTGACGAGACCCAAATTGCCATAGTGGTATGTATTGTATTGTATGTCGTATAGAGTTCCGCCGCTGACTTATCGGCCACCCCTTTAACTGTTTAAGCCATAAAGACACTAAGGGTAGTTTCACGACATGCCCCACAGGCAAAGTGCCTGGTTAGAAAAATGTGATAAAAAGGGCTTACTATTTACAACAACCAGCATGCTGCCACAATACCAGCAAGGCGGTCGTGGCCTGTTTATCAAACCACAGGTCATTGACATTATGCTACAGCTGTAATAAATGCCAATTTAATACCTAAGATATACTTCTAGTCAACGAAGTTGACCAGGATTCCAACGGACCAAGTGGGTGGGGTACCTCAAAGTTAGATTTGTTGACTAGAACAGGAAATCGGGTAAATACGAGTAGTTTGGGATTTTTACGGTTTAGACAGGGAGAGTCAAAGGCCTGTGATCAAACTTTATGACTACTGTTTACTGTTTACTGTTTCTGTAGGGAAATGAGGAGCCCTGGCGGCTCATGTTTCCCCCTCTGTAATCGTCTCAAAAACTCTGTGACTTCCGGTGTGATATTAAAAGTCAATATGAGTTTATTTGGATGCAAATTATTTTCTATATGTGTTAATAGATCTCAAAAGTGTCGAAACGTTCATTCACAAGGTGTTTATCTAATAATGTCTTGAAACTGGTAACTGTTTTAGCAGTAACAATTTCTTCTGTTAAGTTGTTCCAATGATCTACCACTCTATAACAAAAACTTTTCTGTCGCAATGATGTTAATGTTCTATGTTTAACCAATTTTTTACTGTGACCTCTTGTATTGTGGGTTCTGTCAGTATCAAGTGTGAAAAAATCTTCCCAGTTTATATCATAATGTCCATTCAATATCTTGAACACTTGAATTAGATCACCTCTTTTTCTTCTGTATTTCAAAGTGGGCAAGTTTAACATTTTAAGTCGGTCAGTGTAATTTATGTTTATTAATTCTGGGACCAGCTTTGTTCCTCTCCTCTGAATGTTTTCAATCATTTGAATATGCTTCTTTAGACTTGGGTTCCAAACAGAATCTCCATAATCAATTATAGGCCTTATGATTGATTTATATATTATTAAGAAAGTGTCTCTATCCATATAAGAAAAAGTTCTTTTAACTAGGCCCAATAATCTGTTGGCTTTATTAACAATATTGTTTATATGAATATCAAATTTCATGTCATGTTGAAATGTTATTCCCAGGTCTTTCTCAGAAGTTACCGTTGTTAGCTCATATATGTTTTCATTCTTATCCTTCATTTGATATGTGAAAGCTGGATTTCCTTTTCCAATATGTATGACCTTACACTTTTGAATGTTAAAAAAGAGCAACCATTTTGAGGCCCAAACACATAGTTCATATAGGTCATCTTGTATTTCTTCAAAATCTTTTAATTGTTTTAATTCTTTGAATAGTTTAGCATCATCGGCAAAAAGAACACAGTGGGATTTAACTTTTTGTGGTAAATCATTTATATATAATATAAATAGCACAGGGCCTAAGACAGACCCTTGTGGCACGCCCGATGTAACTGAAGACCATTTGGAAGACTTCCCATTTAATGTAACTCTTTGCTTTCTGTTCGTTAAAAAGTCTTTGATCCATTTATGAATGTTTCCACCAATTCCCAAGCATTTGATCTTTTTAATTAGTCTCTTGTGAGGCACAGAATCGAAAGCTTTTTGTATATCTAAGTATATCATATCAACTGGATTACCGTTTTCTAATGAAGTGACTAATTTATCTCAATGACGGGTCACCTTCATTTTCAGATTCACCTTCTGTTGAAAGAATATCGTGTGATATACTGTCTGAAATGTCTGAATTATAGTCATCATCGGAGGATTCTGTTTCTAATGATTGATTATCATATTGTTCATCATGTTTGTTATTTTCTTGGGAAAGTACTGTAACAAAGAAATTTTAAGTAATATGTACATCATAATCAATAACTAATGACTAGTATCAAACAGAATAACTAGTATTGAAAAGGTTGTTTAACTTAACTTATCTAAAAAGTAACTTTAACTAATTTCAGAAAAAATAGTAACAGGAACAACTATTTACATTTTCATTCAAGTAGTTTTATGCATGTGTAGACGGATGCCCAGCCATGGCTGTCGCACCCTCCCTTACGTCCTTGAATCCGCCTGCAACATTTTCATTATCCTTGTTACTCTCAGGCGTGTTCTGTTCAATTTCTACAATTCTACCTCTACTTATTTTCACATTCTGTTTCTTTAAAACATTTTTCTGATACCTCAACTGTTCTCTCAGTAGGAATGCTTCCTTTCTTTGCATTTGGGTTAGATCTGGCGTAAAAAATAAGGACTTAAACTTACCAGTCTCTTTTCTTAGTTCCGCGTTAGCCTTAAGAATCTTATTTTTGTGGTCAAAACTGTCAACTGTTATTTTAATAGGTCTTGGTTTTTGAGGTTCATTTGGTTTACCGGCTTTTAAGGCTCCAGAAGGGTTATCTGCAGTCAAATTTCCCCCTCCCACCTTGGCCTATGATGACCAACCGGGATTTTAAAATCAGAAAGTCACCTGCTTCTCCTCGTGTTTTGCAATAACATCGTTATCATTATGCCGCACGCTTTCTGTGTTTAAGTCTAAACTTTGTACGGAGACCTTTTTCTTGCTAATCAGCGGGTCATCCTCCATTTTGTTTGTGTTCAATCACATGACAACCATGTGACTCACTTGCGGTAATACTAAATAATACAAGGTGAGTATAGCAAATCGGAGAAATCAAGTTGATTTCGCGAAATCAACTTTTGTTCACGAAATCTATCTATCTATCTATCTATCTGTCTGTCTGTCTGTCTGTCTGTCTGTCTGTCTGTCTGTCTGTCTGTCTGTCTGTCTGTCTGTCTGTCTGTCTGTCTGTCTGTCTGTCTGTCTGTCTATCTATCTATCTATCTATCTATCTATCTATCTATCTATCTATCTATCTATCTATCTATCTATCTATCTATCTATCTATCTATCTATCTATCTATCTATCTATCTATCTATCTATCTATCTATCTATTTTAGAATTTTGAGAAAAAAGGCTTCTGGCTGTGTCATTTAAATGAGTGCCCTGAACTACTCTGTGGTCTCAGCTGCGACCACAGATGGAGCTAGACTATTCCAATGAGGAACAGTCCTTGGGAAAAAAAGAATACTTCAGGGTATACTATAAGTCTGGGGCCTGCAATACTGTGAGTTGTGTGATGACCTGGTAGATCTTGTACTCTGAGACGGGGTCAAGTACTTGTCTTTATAAATAGACATAATCCCACAATGAATCTTGTGGGAGAAAAGCAGAGAGGACTGATCCACCGGGCCTCCAGAGTTGGCCATTGCAGCTCATCGAGCATTTCGCCAACACTACTAGTGTTGCGCCACCTTCTGCAGGTCCAGAGGGCTGCCATCCTCTGTACATTCTCCACTTGTTGAACCTGAGTTTTACAATAAGGGCTCCAAATGGGTGCTGCATACTCCGATTTAGGGCGTACCAATGTTTTGTATGCAACCTCCTTAGTACTCCTAGGTGCGAAAGCCAAGTTCCTTCGAAAGAGACCTAAAGTCTTAGTTGCTTTAGACGAGATATCAGAGATATGTTGACCCCAATCAATGTTCTCTGTGATTGTTATACCAAGATATTTCGCGGAGTGAAATAATTTGGGGGATAACTGCTTAATTTTGGTGATTACCTTTGCGAACAGTTTTGACTTAGATCAGGATCTACATAAGTCGGTTCTGATCTTGACCAAAACAACCTCGCAAAATAATAGCCAGTGTGCTAGTAATCTGTTGGAACGTGTTGCACATATCTCAAATTATGACGACGTGTGCCATGTAATATACAACCAAGACACGAGTTGTTAATATATTATGAGTCTTCCTATGAAGAGCTTTATGGGTCTTCCTATGTGGATCTTTTATGTTTTTGTTCTGTCTGGTGTTTGCTATGTCTTTGTGCGCGTCTGTTTATATGTGCTTTGTGGTCACCTGCTGGGAAAGGGCTGACCTCTTGGCTCTCGTTTGTGGTGTCTACTGTGAGTTTGTCACTTTCCCATTGGTATCCTGGGTCAGGTGTGGTACTTGATTGTATCGATTCCTGATCTTTGCACCCTTACTTACTTCCTATGAAGAGCTTTTAACCAGAGCCAATTTACCAACACTGTACCTAAGAAGACTCAGAACAATTGCTCTAGAAACATACAAATGTATAAATAACTCTGCTCCCAAATATATCAGAGACTTAGTCAATCTAAAGCAGTCTTCCTACTCTTTCAGGTATGAAAATACACTACAAATACCTACGGTAAGAACTGTGGTCTACGGACAGAAATAATTTTGCTTTGAAGCTACCAGGGTATGGAACAGCCTCCCGAACGAACTGAGAAAAGTTTCAGCTTTCAAGGACTTCGAGAGGCTTATCCCCACTTGGACTGGCCCAAAATGCAAATGTCCTGTATGCCACAGTTAACCTGCTTTATAATCCTGTTGGCTTTACATTTGCTTTTAAAATGTTCGTGTTCATTTTAATTTCAAATTATGTTTATAGCATGCTTCAACCCCCCTTTATTCAGTTTATTTTATTTCATGTTCTATACCTATCCCATTGTTGTTTATTTTTTATGTCAAGCTCAGATATGTTTTTAGGAGGTCAAGATTATCTGTCGATTCTCTGTCAAGCAAATCTTCTGCCTATTTTGAATTTTTTGTGCAAGAGTTGAAGATTATCACTGCTTTTTCTCTTGCTGTTTCTTTCAACTTTGGCCAACTTGGTAGAAGGCTTGTTTTTCAGGAATCTTTTATGTAACATTACTTGTTTAGGCATCGGCCCCGACTTTTATATCTGCATTTTCTGACAGATAGAAATTGAAAGGATGATGCACTGATGGAGGCTCGGCTATAACAACCCGGAGGTTGGATAGCCCCACCGAAGGAGCTCATATTGAATTATAATCTGACCCGTGGGTGCTGGTCACAGCGGGGATCGTCTGGTGCAGACGATCTTTGTTCGGACTTGTACCTACAGGTCGGGTCGTCCTTTGAAAAATGCTAGGGTACTTCAATAAAAAAGAGTGGGGACACAGAGCGGCCTGTTCCAGAAGGGAGCAATCGACCTGGGTCCACACTGTTTGTCTCTCTTATTTGTTTAAATTATTTATTTATTTATTTATTTATTTATTTATTTATTTATTTATTAGTATTTTCTCGGACCCAGTTATTCTCGGCTTCTCCCAGTCTGTCGGATGAGACTTTAAACCGTTGCCCCGTCTTCTGAGACGCTGTAAAACCAGAACCACTGACGGTTGAGCCTTCGGGTGTTCCTGGACATAGAACCACAAAAAAAAACACAAACCCACCCGGCCAGTACTGGTACAGCCAAGGAACACGGCCACAAAAAATAAATCGACCTCTAATACTTGTACGCCCTATAACTCCGTTACATTTTGGGATATTTTCATGAAATTGTATAGGAATGTATATCAGGTCAAGACGATGTGTCGAGTACAATTATGGTTGCTTTCTTAGTTTAATAGTTATTGCCCTTTGATTGTGTGTTTGTGCTTATTTTGTGTAATGTTTATTCTTGTACACTCCATTACAAACTCACTATTCGTGATATCTTCATGCAATTTTAAAGGAATGTGTAATATGTATTTAAGACGATGTGTCACTCACAAGAATAATTGTTCCCTTTTCTTAGTTTCCAAGTAATGTCCCTTTGATAATTTTTTTCCGAAAAAAAAAAGAGATTCTTCTAAGATCCATAACTCAGTAATCGTTTGGTATATCTTCATGAAACTTTATATGAGTGTATAGTCCGTCCAGTTAAGAGAGACTGGGCGGTTCTTAGCAAAGACACATCCATGGACATTTCCATATAAAAATCGGTAAGACAAGTGTAGTTATTCACCTGTGAAGCGCTTTACAGCTGTATATCTGTATATACCTTGATAGTTTTGAGCCAATCGTGAGAAAAAGGCTTCTCGATTTAATTTGAATAACAAGGAGACTGACTAGTGTAGATATATGCGCTCTGACAATATTTCGAAATTTTAAGTATCACAACTAGAAAATAAAATAATAGTCAGCAATGAAAAATTAATACTATAAATTGCTCAGCACACAAGTTGATGGTTCTTATTACATTGGCATGTGGCGAAGCCTCGGGATGCATGACCTCGCCAGGGCTTTCGCTTCTCGCATAAACAATGTATGCAAGTTGAAGAAGACTCCAAACAACTTTTAGACATCTAGTCTCTCTGGACACGCCAGAATGAGTGATTATTAGAAGCTTTTTCTGATATGCGATAAGACCAAATCTCATGTTTGTATGCCCTTTTATCATGATCCAGATACTTAACCCTTGTCCAGCTGAATTATAATTGGTGAATTTGAAGAAAGTGCAAACCTACCCTCCCCCAAAATTTTCGCAACATATGCATCCCGGAAAATGAAATGCAGCAGGTCCCCAGCAGCATAGTTACTAAAGATAAACGTTTACCAGGCATGCTAACATATAAAGTTGGTCTCCCTTGTCGTCTGCCCTTCAGTTGGTTGCACAAGTAAAGCGTACATAGGCTATTACACCCAATTTACTGTAGACTAGTCTTATTTGACAGTGTATGACAGCACTCTGTCTGACACGCCCAGTCTCTGTTAGCTGGTCGCACTATATAACAGGTGAAGACACTGTGTTGCGTACAATAAGGATTGATTTCTGTTTCTGAGTTATGGCCCTTTAATTGTGTTTTATGCTTATTTTGTGTAATTTACATTCTTGTACACCCTATAACTAATTCTTGTAATGCCATAGGTCACTCAGAATTTAGTCAGGACGATGTGTAGGGCACAAGGATGAATGTTCCCCCTTTCTAAATTTGAAAGTGATGCTCCAACTGTCTTAGTGTAATACCGTCTCTGTTCTTTCACGTTGTGTTAAGTCAATAATTAAGAAACCTGAATTTAGACAATTTTATTCTACAAGTCCTGAACTGGAGTGAGAACTTATTTAATTCAATAATAATTTTTGCACCGAATGCCAAAACCCTTTTGCCAAATTCACTCTCTAAGTCGAGCCTATAAACTGACTAGAAGAAGTGACACTCTCAGTTTTTGATGATCTCACCTTCCCAGCATGCAATATAATAAGTAATTTCAACCAATCCATTTGATTCGGGTTGTGACATCAGGCAAATGGAATTGCTTCATTAGTCTAAATGATGTCTGCTCCTCCAGGGCACTCTGACAACAGAAGTAACAACATCTCCAAACACAGTTCAACCCTTGTAATGCTAAATAACTTTAACTAATTTCAATCTCTACCCAATTGTTGTTCTGTTAACACCTAATAGTGACATACGCTTCCATTCGAAATATAAACAGTGCAGACCTGATCAGACAACCTCACCAGAAACCAGCTGATCTGAATCCACAGTGTCTTGAAATATTGTTCAACATTACAAGGTAAATCAAAACCATCTGGTCATTATTTTAATTTAATCTTTGGTGCTTTCCATATAATTTAACTCTAAGTGTTCGTACCAGGGCATACTAAGGTTAATGGATGTACTTAATCTATATTTATCAAAAGTTCGTGAGGTTTCAAGTTGTTTCCCTGATACACAGACTTTAATTGAAAATGTCACTTAAATGTTTCATAACTGTACTTCTTAGACATATATATGCCAATATATGGATAAAAGGTACCTACACACAAAACTGTTACATTAACCTGAACCTACAAGTCAATCGCATGAGGCATAAGATTTAAGCCTCACGCAATTATCTAAAGAAAGGAAATAATAAGTAGACAGGAAGGTATGTAACATGAAAGTTACATATACACTGATACATTGAGCTCAGAGTGGGGTCTCTTCATTTGGTGTTTCACTGTTCTGGAGGTCCTCGGTAGATGTAGCCTTAGCTGCTCAGTAGACGTCGTTCTTGTTCTTCCATGAGATAAAGAGTTTATGAGGATAAGGGAGTTGAAGAGACATAGTGAATCGGTTATATGCATTAAAAAAGAAATACACCAATTCTTAAGTTGTGTTGTTGAATTCTTCTTAAATTCATGAATACACCATATTTGGATTTTCGTTCTACTTTCCAACTACATCGAATATTTGCCTTTTAAAGCTCTTTCGCTGATAAACTTTATCAACATCCTAACCCAGATCAGGCTAAAATATTCGGCATTATTTGGATCCATACTGTTTGAAACCTACTTGTATTGCTGAAAGACATTTTTTAAGCAAGTTTCTCGAAAGAAAAATCAACAGAAGACAACAACGGCATAAATTTACCCAGCATTTAACGTTCGCTTTTGAATACAGGCCATTTTAATGCTTGATTTTAGGAGTACAGTGAACTTTATTAGTTAGTATAAGCAGTGAATCATAGCTTTAATGCACGAATTACCACTACTAACCTGTATAAGTAATAGTTTATCTATATGGTTAGGTTTACTTTGGGACTAATTCAAAGAGGTTCAGCAAATGCACGCCAAAATTCCATCTAATCCCAGCTTATATAAAAACTCATATTTAAGTGAAAAAATCAATTACACGATCTATATCTAAATTCATTTCTCTAACTTATTTTTCAATTAAAATCACCATTAAAGAATAATCGGCAAAAAACGGGGGTCACTTAAAACTTGGAAAGCACAGAAGTATGTATTGGTCCAGTCTCATCATTGTTTATCCCTAAACATCATTTACATCGTATCAAGCTTGATTATTTACTGGGACAATCTCGAGGCGAAAATACTAAGTCAATACACAGTCATTTGACGAACTGCCCTTGTGACGTCCCAAATCCAGAGGAAGTGACTCGCTGCAACAGAATTCAAGGGAGATAAGCAGGATAATAAATTATCTGCACTAGTTAATAAATGGTCTGATTAAAGAAGATATTCTTATTTTTTACCACAAAAAAAATGATATGTTTTGCTCTGAGTAACATTTTTCTTCCATATTTTATTGGAGTTAGAATTTTAATATGTCCTCTTTGAATATGTATATGTACAGTAGTATACAAAATTTCATGCAAAATATTGTCTTTGGGGTTGATTTTGTCGAATAATTGACAGATGTATAATTTCTTATTGTCTCAAAATCAACCCTTTCAATGTGAAGAAATCAGCCTATAAAACCAAATCATTTGTGTAAATTAATATTTTTTCTTTTAACATGTGCGTTTATCTAGTGTGCCAAATTTCATGCATATCCAACTTAACTGTTTCGCACCAACGGCTGGTGTACAAACTACAATACTATGGAGTCAGAGGTAACACATCCAAATGGATCCAGTCATCCCTCAGTTATAGGAAATAGAAGGTGTTACTTGAAAGAGAGTTGTCATCAGAGAAAAGTAAGTAAGGGTTTAAAGATCAGGAATCGATACAATCAAGTACCACACCTGACCCAGGATACCAATGGGAAAGTGACGAACTCACAGTAGACACCACAAACGAGAGCCAAGAGGCCAGCCCTTTCCCAGCAGGTGACCACAAAGCACATATAAACAGACACGCACAAAGACATAGCAAACACAAGACAGAACAAAAACATAAAAGATCCACAAAAGAAGTACCGCCTTGGAACGGTCAGTAAAATATTTTACTGGAGGGTTTAAACCAGTTTAACGGCGCCAACCTCAAAGATGTTTTATCAGGAGTCCACACAAGGCACTGTACTGGGACCACCTTTCTTCCTGACAAACATTAATGACCTCCCTGGCTGTGTCGCCTCATCAGAAACCAAGTTATTTGCTGATGATAGTCTACTTTTTCGTTTGGTCAACTCCCAACAAGCTCCCAACAAGATGCAGATTATCTACAGATAGACTTAACAGCTCTTGAGAAATGGGAAAGAAAATGGCAAATGTCTTTCCATCCAGAAAAATGTACTCGGATCAGAATGCATGCCACAAAGAAAAGTGTGATTAACACCACATTCACCCTGTACAACTAAGTCTTGCCAACCACAGACAGCAGCAAATATCTAGAAGTCACATTGAGCGATGGCCTCACTAAGTCTTGGCAAAAACATGTGGACATAAAGACCAGCAAAGCCAACAGAACTCTAGGATTTATCCGCCACAACCTCGGCGACTGCAGTAAGCAAGTGAAAGTGACTGCATACACCGCTATGGACAGGCCTACCCTTGAGTACTCATCACCAGTATGGGACACTAAGCCACCACCATTGCGCCAAAAATAGAGCAAGTTCAACGGAAGGCTGCCAGGTTTGTCCACTCAGCATACACAGGCAGGACCCCAGGTTGTGTGGCAAAGGTGGTGCAGGATTTAGGCTGGGAATCACATGAACACAGAAGGTACATCTCACGGCTAATGATGATCTTCAATATACATCATCAGATTGTCAAGGTCTCCGGTGCAACTGAAGTACTACAGCTAAATGTCACAAGAACAAGGGGCTCACACGGCTTCAAACAGTCAACTTGTGCAACCACCAGCTACAGGGATTAATTCGTTCCTCACACTATCAGGGACTAGAATCGTCTACCAACATAGGCCACCGATCGCATCACCATAGAGGCGTTCCCGGCATGTCTGGGATCCCTCAAATCATGCTACTAGATGACGACACCCAATAAATAGTTTTCATGTTTTAATCCTGCACACACAACTCTCTTATTGGGCAGCGCAGATTTTTACTATCTGGATTTTAACCTTGCACCTAAATGATGATGATGATGATGATGATGATGATGATGATGATGATGATGATGATGATGATGATGATGATGATGATGATGATGATGATGATCATGATGATGATCATGATCATGATGATGATCATGATGATAACGATGAAATATTAAATTTGGGGGTTTATTTTGTAGAATAGTTGACGGAATCATATGCTAGAAAGAAATTATGCACTTGGCCCTCAAAATCGGTTTAATACGCTGATTTCGTAATAAAAAGTTGATTTCGCGAAATCAACTTGATTTGTCCTATTAGCTATACCGTAATCTATTCTATTCTGTGACATTACGGAATCATCCGAGGTTTGACGCTTGCGGAAAATGGCGACTGCAAACACTCAGGAGCAACAACAGGAAGAAGATGCCTCTGAATTGCAATTTCCAAAAGGTGAAATTGGTTGTCACTGTGTAAAGAAGTCACGCTTTCCCCCCTCTATTCACTTAAATTTAAGAAGGAAAATTAACTGTCCCTGAAACGATTATAGTTCGCATACGTTTTAGCGGATAATGCAAATGTGCTGGGTGGGGTACGGTGTTTTTTTTTCAATTGTATGGTACATGCACAGGAGCTTGACGTTTTCCTTTTCTATACCACTGTCTATATGCTTTTGTTTACAAAAGCGAAGGACGGTCACTCCCTGCTGCGCAAATTTCTTCTGGGTGAATTACGCTGTTATTATTCAGGTTAAAAAGTCGGTCGGGTCTGAAAGCCGCTGCCGAGCCGAGTGCCGACTTACATAGTTTATTTTTTCAAAGTCATCCTCGGTGAAGATTTTTCATAAATAAATTTTATTGCTTGAAGGGGATCTGAAAAATCACAGCCGAGTGAACCAAGGTTTCAGTTGATTTTTATTGGAAATTTGAGACGTCCACAAGCCAGTTTGGCAAACATTCTGAAAATTAAAGATAATTGAAGAAAAAGTTTTTAGGAATCTTACTTAGAAATGTGTTAATTTCATGAAAATCGTCATTTTCCTATAGGCCACATCCAGGTCTATTTATAGACATTTTGATTAACCTTAATGAAATGGCAATTAAAATCAAATTATAACTGTTAACTATTATTATTAATCTTCCACTTATTGCCTTTAGTCTATGTGATGATTTTAGATAATATTCATTTTTGAAAAATCTCCACAGATGATGATATTGAAAAATAAACCATGTGGGTCGGCAGCTCGGCTCGGCAGGGGCTTTCAGACCCGACCTAAAAAGTCATGTTTTATTATAAGCCGTAGTTGACTTTGACCTATTTTAACATCAGACATGTTTACTACTACGTTTTTTGCGTATTTTCTACGCTTTTTAGCTTCAAAATACGCTCTACGGATCACTATTGCCAAACTACGCACAGAGCGAAATCCCGATTTTCTATCATATTTTATCCATTTTGGTTCGTTTCAAGACGTTTTTTTCTCTGCTAAAAGGGAGGTAATTTCTACAGTGATCCATGACTGTGTTTTATCAGCTGGTCAATAACCGTAAACAAACAAGCCAATTAGTCATGCTGTGTGAGCAAGTTAGTGCCAATCAACTCCAAAACTGGTAAGGAATGACAATAATACGGTCTTTTCATTTATTCATTTCATGAATAACATTGGTTTTATGCCATTGTTGTAATTGTCATAGGTTTTCGCGACCTATATTTTACCGTCAAGAGTATATTTTCAAAGTTAATGAGACTGTATTTTGAGGTCAAAATATTAAAAAGGCAATCCTTACATGTGTATAGACCAAAACAATTGTCAGTTAAGCGAGATTTTCTTTGTTTGTTTTGGTTTTAATTTGGTGGCATAATGTTCAAAGAAATATAGAAAGAAATATAGAAAGATGGACTGTTTTAGTAAATATTCAATAGGGTTTTTTAAAATTGAAAAGACTCAGAATAGATCTAGTTTAGTGGTGAAATCAATTTTACATTTCACCAGCTGCTATGAGTGGGGCAAATAAACCCCAAGCACTCTCCCTCTAGACTTTTTAGTGCTTGCAAAAAATAAGTCAGATCAGGGTCTTTCTCCTCTGGTAAGATGCATTCCTCAGCACTTTATTCTGCCTTTGGTATTACATGTTTCTATATTTATTCAAATAATCCACCCACTATACCCAGGGGCGGATCCAGGATGTCTTGATAGGGGGTTCAAATTTACAAGGGGGGGGGGGTCGATTTGTTAATTTTATAAGATCATCTATCAATGTTTCCTGATTTTTCTGAAAAGCGAACCCCCTCTAAATCCGTCACTGATACCTGTCTGGTTTGCTGACTTTCTGACTCTACATGAGTTAAGCCTGAAGTAAACAGGACTGCATTATGATCTTTTATTATGAGAACTTTGATTGGCTTTTAAGTTTTTGGTGGGTATGTAAAAAGTTAATTAAATTCTTATCTATTTTAGCCTTTTATTTAAGGCAATATAGTTCGTTAAACTTTGGTGTATGATAGACTACACATCAGTACTCAAAACTACACATGACTGCCTCCTCGACTACACAAACACGACTTTCAATGTAAACAGGTCTGTAACATTATTAAAGAGATCAGGTGAGCGCCTCAGGTCCTCTAGTTTATCATGTACGTTAATGACATTCCTGACATTGTTAAAAGTAACATGTGGATATTCCAGATTAGACCCAATATTTAGTCAGGCGTGATCTGAGTACAAACTGTTTGCTTCAGTTTACAGTTGTCTTTTTTTAGCTAGGATATTAGATATTAAGTGGGCGTACAATATAAGTGGGTGGCTAATAATTTTGACCTAAATCAGGCCCATGCATGGATCTCGAAAGTTAAGTCAGTGTGGGTCCAGGTCCAAAGTAGTTTTACAGAGTGTAGAGGGGTCCAAGCTCATGTCCATGGGGGGAGTATTATAGAACTGGGTGGCACGTAGTTTGGACCCAGATCAGGCCGGACATGTAGTAGGGCATGATCCGGGTCTAAATTGCTTGCTTCAGGGTTGACACTACATGTAGATGCTGTTAGACTAGATGTTCCTCTTTAAACAATGGAAACTGGAATGAACTCCAGAGGACCGCTTATCTAGAATCTGTCCACATATACCAAACAACAGAGACTCAGGTCAGCTGCTTGGTGGGCTGACTTATCTGCTCGAGTCTTTGCTTGTTTGTTGGTGTGAGCATTGGCAAGTTAAACTGGTAGATAGACTAGTTGTTTGTTTTATCTGGAGTCTAGCCCTTGCAGACTCCAGGGTTTTTTTGGCCCGTTTTGACGACCGATATTCGGTCGTGTTCCCAATGCCAAAAAGTATGTTTTTTTCCCAATTTGAATAAGAAAATTCCCAATTCAAGGAACAAAAAAAAAACGGGAGAAAAAATAACAAAATATCGCCATTTTACGATGTTTATGTTTGTGGTTGAAAGAGCGGGTCCGAACAGTCCGAATGATACAAGGGAAATAACCAAATATTGCAAACTCCCAAACGGTAACGTCCCTTTGCGGCAATTCAGCAGAATTTATTCGAGAAGGTGCCGGAGAGTTTGTAATAAACACACATGGTTTATTTTACTGGTACCCTACTCTGGCGTATTAATTTAGATTAAACGGGGCACCTTTCTCATAACAAAAAAAGAAAAAGCTTGTAACATATTTTCGCGATGTCGCACAATACGAAATATTACAGAAAGAAACTAAAAAAAACGGAGTCAAGTAAAAAAATAGATGTGCTTTTTCGTCAGCAAGCATTAGCATCGGAGAATTCTGCAAATATCACCCCAAAACAGACCGAAAAAGTAGAAGCATCGGCCGAAATTGCCGAATCGTCTGCTTCCACAAAAAATTGTCCGTCGACATCCGCTGGTGTACCTTCTCAGTGTGATGACACTCATTCAAATCATGACAGCAGCGATGACAATCAATCGTCTGATGGGTCCCAGAGCACACAAGATACATGTCTAGTTCCAGACCAGCGACTGTTTATGTCATCAAAATATGAACGTAGATGCAACTGGTTGTACTACAGTGCAGCAAAGGGGGGCTATTGTTGTAAAATATGTGAGTCAGTGAAGAGTAAGAAGTTGAATAAACGAAATACTTGATATTTTTGTTTTTATTATAGGGTGTGTTTTTTCCCAATTTTGTATAAAACGACGCGAAAATTCCCAATTCTAGGGGTTGGGTCATGTTCCCAAAATGCTGAGAAAAAACCCTGGACTCCAAAATAACAAATCCATACGCTGTCTGAATATCAGGTCATCTATTTTGGCATGACTGGGCGTGAACGGTAGCATAAAATCTTTCAGAAACCAAGCATTTAACCAATAAAAATCATTCACAATACAGAGCTCTCGGAAACGCAGAATTACGCGTATTGGTACGCGCGTTTTTTCCCTGGGACGCACGATTTTCGCTAGGGGGGAGTCCCGCGTACGCATGTTTTTAGTCGGCACACGCTAAAAATCCAGTAGCTGCGAGATAAATACACACAGGGAGATCAAAAGCCCTTTGATATTATCGATCGCGACATGCTTTCCTGTCTCTGTTGACCAATCGTATGACTCGGACTGCAGTGTAGCAATTCTGACAGGTGATTGACAGGATTACCGATGCGGGACAGTGTGATTAATACGAGGAGGTGATTATTAAAGTAATTAAGCAGGGATTATCGGGTAATTGTTTGAAGATTTACCGTTAATCAAAGGGAGAAAAACTAATAGGGTATTGTAAACAACATCGGACTACCGACTGCCGAATTCGACTGATTAGGGATGAAAGAGAAAACCTATTTAATTACACTCGTTTGCGATTAGAGCAACATAAACATGGAGAAAAAACAATAATTTTACGGATTTGCATTTCTTCATCCGTTCATTGCTACGACAAACAAAAGAGTCTGAGAATTGTTGGGAAAAAACGGTACAGCGGTAAGCCGTATACGGTAACGTCCGACTGACAAAAGTTCCAAATGAAGCTACACTACAAGCCGTGCGATGAATTTTTTCATCGTCTAGATTAATAAACTTGCAGCAAGTAAAATCGTTCATTCTAAATCATGGAAGCCATGATAAATGAAATGGCTAAGTAATGTCAGTCTATTCATTACAATCGCCGTAGACACTAGCGAGATGCGTTTTTTAGAAGAAAAAAACACTTCCATCTGCATAAGATTATACAAAACAGAGGACTGCTGTCTGTCTGTCTGTCTGTCTTGTTAATGAATAAAACAAGTACCAACATATTTTAATCTTTTATTTTGATAAGGCCAAACAAAAAAATGTGTGTTCAGGTTACATGAAAAAATATAGTACCAAAATATTTTGTTTTTGTTAAGTAGGAACAATCAATTAATGCTTAAAGGGTTAAAATCAGTTGATCTAAAAATTATTCAAATGTATCACTTCTGGCTAAAATGGAAAAGATATATGGTATGCACAAATTGGTGGGACTCCAACTTTTTTAGAGTAGGACTCCCACTTTTTCCAGTGGGACTCCTACTTTTTGCCAGATGGGAGTCCTGAACTCCTGTTTTCAAAATCCTAGTGGGAGCTCTGACAATACAAGTAAAGACAGTGTTGGATATTCCCCCTGAGTTTCATCCAGGTTTTGACAACCTCATGCCTATATTCATCCCCTCTTTCGTCTTATCTGGAAAGCTGTGGAACAAAAGTTTCTCGTGATTTGTTCAAACTCCTGCAGGCAAAGTGTCAAACAATTAATTTAACACCTGCAGTCTTTTACACTTACATGTTACAGATGGTGCCTATTTGTTTGTATGCACCTCGTGCCTGGGTTGCTGTCTGCAACGAGTCAGTAAAGTTCCTGGATGTCTGACTGTGTCTCTAAGGTCCCGTATAAGTGAGATTTCTAGGTTCTTTACCTACATCTAGGTTTTAAACCTTTTAGGTTCTATAAGTGGGCGAAAATGCATGTTCACAACTACATCAGCCCAAATTGCAAAATGGTCAGTATCGAAAACTAATGATGTGTATGGGCGCAATTGGGCGGTGACCAAATGTTCTGTAGATTGCCAATTTTAGCGTGTCAATTTTGTGTAATACAGTGTTTTTTTTTAATTTGCTTAAATCGAGAATTTGCTAAAAATGAAATATTACAAATATATGCTTATATGGGCACAGTTGCAAAGCATTTCACCAACACTCACTCTTCAAAGCTTGGTTACATGAAAATAGCCGGAATTTTCCCCAGTCATTTTTTTCCCGGGGAAAGAATGCCCTGCAGTGGGCAGGCCCATTCTTTCTCCAGGGAAAAAAACTGACTGGGTGGGAGGGGGGAATTTCCTGCCTGTTATACAGGAATTCATTTAGACAAACAGCAATAAAGGATAATAAAATGGTAATGATGTTAAGGCTTAATTCATTTTTAGATTTATCTTATGCCCCCCCCCCCCCCCCCCCCCCCCCCCCCCAATGCAATAAACTACTGTAACAACATTTCCATTTCAGAGTTTGAAAATGCTGAGACATTGTTAATATCAGAGGTACAGATGTTACTAGAACATAGGTAAGTATGCTGGGTAATTTTTCCTGATTTTTTTGTTGTCTGCTGACTTTTTAGCGCACATGAGCATGAAGTTCCGAAAGTGAGCTATTGGGATCAGTCAATGTCCGCCATTCGCCTTTGTGCATTGTCAACAATTTGCATTTAATGACAAGTCCTATACAACTGGGCCAATTTCAACCAAACTTCACAGTAATGATCCTTAGATGGCCCTCTACAAAAATAGCTAAAAGAAATTTGATCCGTCAAAAAACATGGCCGCAAGGGGGCATGGGTTATCACGGTAAGGCAAACTTTAAAAATCTCCTGAAATCAGTTGTCATAATTCAAAATAATTTGGTAGAAATTATCACTGAATTACCTTCATGCCGCAAGGGGATGTGGCCAGTTTTCCTTATGTACCTATCTCATGTTAGCGATTAAGGGTAATCTTGACCCTCTTGTTTCAAAATTAATTTTTCAATAAATTCTTCCAAGAACACTATATATGTTAGTGTCAAATGGTTTAGATCCAGATCAGGACTGATATTATGTAAATGGCCATAATGTGCTCATCCAAAGAAAGGTTTATTTGTCCCAAAGAACAGATAATGCACAAAGAATTTAGGCTAGTCCTTTCTGTGCTGAAGTCATATTAAAATTGTTTTAAAAATGTATGGAACCTATGTTCTATATGTTCTATTATTTAAAACGACCCGATTCGCTGGTCAGGATTCACATTGTTTTCTGTACAATACAGATCAATCATACATGTAATAATAAATTAACCCTTTGTGTACTAATGTTTTTTTCCTTCTGGTTTGATACATAAACTTGGGATAATTTATTGTAATTTATAGGGGTGTCAGGTTATAATAAAAAAATATTGTATTCTTTAGTCTGAAGATCTTATTTACCTATACAAACAGTGTAGACCCAGATGAAATGCCGCATTATGCGACATTTCATCTGGTCTTCACTGTTTATAAAAGTACCAGTTTAGAGGTTTCCAGGATTCCCATATACAAAGGGTTAAACATTTGAAAATAAGACTTTAGCATAGCAATTTTTTCAGCATGTTAAAGGATAAGCCAATTTGAACAATATGAATTACTGCCTTTCTATTTCTGAACAGTTTTGTAAGAACAGATATGGGACCAGGTGGGACAAGTCGAGCACAGTACTTCCACTTCCCTGCCTAACACCCTCTCTGCAGATCTACATATTGTCGGTCGGGAGTCAAAAACTCGTATCTTTGATTTTCACATTTTTCAGGAGAGACAAAAAACTGAATAACTTTTGCTAGGAGTGTTCTATATTGCTGAAAGTCAGACAGGACTATATTTAGTAACATCCAAATTCACTGTTATTGGTGTTTTGAACTTCCAATAAAGATTTCACGGTCATTATGAAAAGTTTCACTTGAGTTAGGTCATTTTGAGCATATTTTGGTCGTAAACCATCCAATTACGACATTTTAAGCATCTTTTTCATGGCAAAACTTTGTATCTCGGTAAAATGAGCACCAAAATAATGGTATCTTTCATAGATACAATATTTTGAAGCATGATTGATGCTTTTTAAGGGGGTTCTATTTGCTCTAGAGCTACGAGATTTTGACAGAATGTGGGACATGCTTTGACAAAATGTCGTCTTGGTAAAAATCAGAGTTACAAGGTTCTTTAGAGCACCCAAAACACCTGTTACAACTTAAGGATAAGAAAATATTAACACCTTTAAGCTGAAAATATTTCTTTATCTGGACCTATGTCCAGGCCTTTAGTTAAGAGTGCATAACAAAAAAAGTATTTCTCAACCAAAACTTGATATGTTATGGGTACTCAAAAAACCATCTCAGTGAGACGGTTCTTTCAAGCACCTGAAATATATGTTGAAATTGATGGAGAAGAAAATATTCATAATTTTATGTTCAAAAAGTTTGCTTATCGTTTTGTTGTTTTTCAGAAAAACACAGAATGAAAATGCTGAGGAGGAACAAGAATTGTCCGAAGTGTTCATGAAGACATTACAATACACACAGAGGTTCTCCAAGTTTAAAAACAGGGAAACAATAGCAGCTGTTAGAAGGTATAGAGCTCAGACTCCAGAGAAAAGATCTTTAGCCCTTTCTTTCATGAATATTCCCACTAAATAATTATATGAAAAAACTTTTATGTTGGTACATAGAACAAAGAAATTACTTTTATGATCCACTTGTGTAGGATCAGATATATCATATAGGCCGGGCAGCGTAGGGCAGTCGGTAACGTGTCTGGCTACAGATGCGTGTCTGACTGCAGATCCAGGGGTCGCGAGTTCGATCCCGGTCCAGTCCCATACTTTCGTGGAGATTGATCATGAAATGATTTCTACGGTCATTCTCCTCCCTTCCCCTGATTCATTCAAGAAGGGTTGTTGTCAGTTACTAGCGAAAGTATGTGCACGAATTACTGGTTAACTGCTTGTTCAAGCCTGTCCAGGAAAAAGTGTGGTTAGGTGAACTGACCGTCCCGCAATGACCATAGCTGTTGACATGGGACGTAAAGCAAAAAAAACAAACAAAAACTTGTGTAGGATCAGATATATCATATTTCCATAAGCAACAGAAGTAGGCCCTTATCAGGCAGCTCTTACAAGAGTTGCCTGATCTGGGTCTGCTCTGTTTGATCAGACTGTATGGATGCCCAGGCTAGTCTGCGCCTTTGTTTTCGCAAACCTCCATAGTCAGGTTTTCTTGCATCCTTACTCATTTGTCTGTAGACCTGAGTAAAAGGGAAATTCATGGTTTGCCAGTCAATGTTGGTACTTTAACGTTTATGAGCATGATAAATTTCATGTTCAGTTGAGCAGGAAAAAAGTTTTCAGGAATAGTGTGATAGATTAACTGACTGTCGTGACATGATTGAAACATTGTTGAAAGGAGGTGTTAACTCTTTGCATGCTGGATAATTTTTCATGCTTTGTTAACTTTAAAAAAAAATCTATCAGTGTAAAACAGTCAGGATCCAGATTAGGACCAACATTTTGTCGGTCCTGATCTGGGTCCAAAGTGTTTGCAATGGTTATCAGGAGATGTTGCCATCGCCGCTAGCAAGGAATGAGTCTTTTGCTACGGTATTCAGTTTTATTTACTGTTGAGTCCTTATCTTTGCCTTATCTCCTTGTTATATCTTGATTTATATGTTTAGGAGATGATGCATTGACAAGTTAGGGGTCTTTCATGCAAACCAAATATCTATGTGTCTTGATCCACATCTGAACTAAGGTTGAGTTTGGCGCCGTTAAACCGGTTTAAGCCCTCCAGTAAAATATTTTACTGACCGTTCCAAGGCGGTACTTCTTTTGTGGATCTTTTTGGTCACCTGCTGGGAAAGGGTTGGCCTCTTGGCTCTCGTTTGTGGTGTCTAACTGTGAGTTTGTCACTTTCCCATTGGTATCCTGGGTCGGGTGTGGTACTTGATTGTATCAATTCCTGATCTTTGCACCCTTACTTACTTTAAACCAAAACATGCAAGAAAACAAAATGCAATGTTTAAGAATATGCACACAGTTCATAAGTCCGCTGCTGGTGTGGGTTTACACTATTTACAAAAGATGGTATAGAATTCTGAAAAAAATGCAAACAGTGTACTTATTCAAGCCTCAAGATAAGAGAGTGAGTATGCAAAAATTGATTTTCTAATTTCTCAACCAAAACATATATGTATGCGGAGGGCACTCAAAAGGGCGGTTCTTTTGAGCACCCAAATCAAATGTTAAAATTGATAGCTGAGAAAATTTAAATATTCACAATTTTACGCTCAATAATTTTTGTTTGTTTATCTTGACCCACTTTCATATATATTTTTTTGCTCAAGTAGACCTATGTCTACATGGGTGAAAGTTTTCAGGATTATTCCTGAATTCAGGATTTTAAGGCTGACTTTCCACAGAAAGTCAGCCTCAAAATGCTGAATTAGTGAGATTATAATAGCTTCTCTGATTTATTCTTAATCTGTCTAAGGACATTTGACCATTTAAACTTGAAATCGTGAATATTTAGTGGGCATACTGCAAGTTTTAAGATTGGAGTTTCTAAAGTTCAGGATTTTTGGAAATTTTGAACTTTCACCCATGCGTCTAATTCTATGATACATATAATTTCAGTCTCCTTATGCAGAAGAAGTTACACAAGTTTGAGTTAGCAGCTTTAGCCAACCTGTGCCCAGATAATGCAGAAGAATCAAAGTCACTTATACCAAGGTAAGTAGAAGAAACCTAACCAGGCTGAACCCAGATAGATTCTTTCTGTAAATTCAGAAATATTTGCGAGTGTTTTATTTTCACGAAACTTCGCATCTGTGAAGTTTCTCCAAAATAAAACCCTCATGAAGTAGCAAAATCACTCTACCATTTACTGATGAAGGTAAATCACGCTCCAGTCGCGATTTTTTTACTTGACAAACATGTTTTTAACACTAATCGAAAAATTAAAACTCTCGTGACAATTTCTGCATTTACATAAGATAAGATTTTCTGGACTTTTGACCTGTGTCAACAAACCTTATCTTGTTTATCTGTTAAAGACAATATAGTGGACCCATGGGGCAGATAAGATGTAACTGGCTCATGACCTTGTTGGATGTCAAGTGATGTCATTGTTATGTTAATGTGGCATCATCATGTTTTGTCACATTCTCTGTAATCCAAGCATGACCCATTCCTTTCCTCTGCATACACCAACCCTGGGGCAACTCCCTCACATATGCTTGTTATCACGTTTTATAAATGAGGCAGTCTGATTGGTAATCCTAGTATTTTCATGAGAAAATTTATTCTATTCTCATCACACACCTGTTGAAAATCAAGTCATTGTTCTGTTTTGGATTTTGGGGATATCCAATCATATTGTTTATTTCAAATCTTGGTAAGACTTACAATAACATGTATATTGCATTCACAAGTTTGCTGTTTCAAAAGAATCGATCTTGTTCAGTTTATTGGCACAGATATAACACGACGCGAAGGGCAGTGCGCTCAGTAGGTAGAGCATTAGGCTGGGGATCAAAGGGTTGCCAGTTGGAGATTCACAGCCAGCAGTAAATGTGTTGTGTCAAGACACTTTATACTCTGCTTAGTACTGGATCAACTCAGGAAATCATCACAGCATGACTGAAAAAATTGTTGACTGTGATGTAAAGCATCAAACCAAACAAACGAAGATATAACATGTCTTTCCTCGGTCATCTACTCCCCATCGCTAATTGCACACCATTAACAATCAAATCTACATTTACACTCTTTGAAAATGTTCTGTAATGTTTGCCAAGTATAACCACATTACAAATCTTGCATGCCTTTATCATTCTTGATGACAATCTATTAAGTTATTTGAAGTAGCGAAAAAGGAAAAAAGCACCTCCGCATAACTTAAGAGAGTAGTGATACATTACCGACATTTTAAAGGGCAACTGAGGAACTCTCCACTGATATGAATATTCATAGGAAGAGATGGTTATCAGTCAGTTTACATTGGGGTGATGAATGCAGAGTAATGACATTGGTCACACCTGGGTTACCTAGGATTGTTATGATTAATTTTAGCAAATTCAGAAACTTCTGGGAACCTTTTATCTAGAAGTAAAAAAAATTGAAATTTTAATGGTGAGCAAGAAAAAGAATTTACTATTTGTGTGAGGATGGGATAGAATATAACAATCCACCATGAGTGTCCATGTATGTATCTCACCCAAGGGGTCAGAATTTTAACCAAGGGATGAGGCTTGAGGGTGAGATTTCTCTATCCTACATGGACAGACTTATGATAGATTGTTCTTCTCCCACTTTTCCAAGTTTTTTTGTCAGAACATAAAAAGTCCAAAAAACGTGAAAAGTTGAACTTTTTACTCGTTGTATTACATTATTTCTGAGTTCACGAGTGTTTTTATTGGGTATTTCAATGGGTGTATCATAGTTTGCACCTCGTTACTGACTGGAAACATGATTGGAGCATTAGTTAAGTCGTGAAATGCAAAATAAAATCCTGCTTGGCTCCCTGTGCCATTAGCGTCACATTGCCATTATTGTCATGCTTGGTGCCTTTGAGTTACTTGGGCGCAATATATTTGTCCTTTGAATGTCTTTTTTTTTTGGAAAAAAAGAATATTTTACTCCGCCCATGTAAGAAAGCAGTCACATGGTCATGTAAGATAGAAATTTCTCCCACCTTTGCCCATATAAGATAGGCTGTCAGCTCATGTAAGAAATTTCTATCTTACATGACCACGTGACTGCTTTCTTACATGGGCAGTGTTAAATATTCTTTTATCCCAAAAAAGGATACTTAAAGGACCAATATATTGCGCCTAGGTAACCAAAAGGCACCAAGCAATGTTAAGCGTTACATACTGACGTCATATAACGTTAATGACGTCACCGAACGTGCGCCGCGTGACGAAAACGGCAATGTTACGCTAGTGGCACAGAGAGCCAAGCAGGAATTTATTTTGCATATTACAACTTAACTAATGCTCCAAGGGTGTTTTCCTGACAATATCAAGGTGCAAACTACATTTACACCCATTTTAATGCCCGATAAAAACACTCGTGAACTCAGAAATAATGTAAACCCAACGAGTAAAAAGTGAGAAATTTCAGGTTTTCATGGAATTTTTATGTTCTGACAAAAACCCTTCGAAAAGTGGGAGAAAAACGATCCACCATGAGCCTGTCCATGTAGGATAGAGAAATCTCACCCTTGGGGTCGGAATTTAACCAGGGACTCGGCAAGCCTCGTCCCTGGTTAAACTTCCGACCCCTCGGGTGAGATATCTCTATCCTACATGGACACTCATGGTGGATTGTTATATTCTTACATGAGCTGACAGCGTATCTTACATGGGCAAAGGTGGGAGAAAAACATGTTCCTTGGGCTCACCATTTGTCATCACAGCAAGTTTGGTACTGCTAGAGTGATGGTCAGGCCCCATGCTCACACTTATAGTCTCAAGAGTTTGTTTTTGTTACAGTTTGGAAGGAAGGTTTGAAGATGATGAGCTACAGCAGATTCTTGATGACATTCACACAAAGAGAAGTTTCCAGTACTGAGAAACTGTAACAGTGTGCAGTATCAGGGTTGCAGGATGATTGTTGAACAGATATTTGGTCTCATTCGCACAAAGAGTAATGTTGCAACATACCACCCTTACTAACTTTTTAGCACAAAATATCTTGTGATGTACACTGAAGTTGGTGGTATAAAATACTCGCTACAGCTTGTGGATTATCTCCACGTACAGGCGGAAAACCCATGGTATAACTATTACATACAAAGTTGTTGAAACATTCAGAATCAGGGACAAGTTTTGTTAGTGTAGCATGCCCAGTGAACACAGTTATTGAGACTTCTAGTACCATAGGAGAAGGTTGTATTGTTTATAGGATAATGTGTCTCAACATCCTGTACAGCATGTTACAAAAAATTGATTAACATCCACACTTCAAGGAGCTGCTAATATGAGGGAATAGATTTTTAATCATATATGCCTTGTTTTAAGACTGTCTTTTCAGAATTTGCTACCAGTTAATATTCAAGCCACTAACTAGACTAGCAAAGTCTTGCCTGAAGGAAGTTAAGTTATTCTTCTTTTCAGAGAGTGAATAATAAAGTTACTGGTTGGTCTGCACTGATGCACAACTGGTCTGCACCTTTGTTGTTGGCATGCAACAAAATCAGGTTTTCTCGCATACTTCGATGCCTATATGGTGCTTTTCAGTGGATAATGTTTTGTCATAAAAAGTGATTTGATAACACATTTGATTTTAAACACATTTTGGTTTATTTTTGGGTCTTGGTGTGAGAAAACCTGTCTCTGGGGGTTTGCTAACAACAAAGGCCCAGACCAGCCTGCGCATTCACGCAGTCTGATCAGCGCCTTTGTTATTTGCTTGCTGGAAAGTAGTGTATCAAAACTTGCAACAAGTGTAATTTCAATAATCTAGCTTGTCTGTGTAGCTGAGCTAGCTGGTTTAGGCATGACATGGTTGGAAACCCCGAAGACAGGTTTTGTCACATTGCAGCCCATTTAGTGTCACATGTAGGTGCATCCATGACAGTGTTATTTTTCTATAAGAATATTGTCTTCTTTAAAAATCTAAAATCCTAGTTAATATGGCATATTATAAATAGAGGATTTACAGGAGTACTCGTGTATCATTGAATTTATTAAATGAGTTGAGGAAAAGAGATAAAATGTGAGGCTTGTCAAACATTTATCGCTTTTTCACAAAAGTCTAATAAATTCAATAAAACATGAGCATGGATGTTAGATTCTTTTGATCATGACATTAAAATTACTTTGAAAATGGCATTTTTCGTTTGAAAAACGAAAAAAGTTACGATTTTGTCATTATGTACGCAACCTTGTTATGGACGTCTTAACATAATGCTACTAAATATGTAAATTACTAGTGGTTTATTGATTTTGATACATGGTCTTATATCACTCCCAGATGTGACATCATATGGGCCGCGAACCGACAAAACCTGTCTTCGGGGTTTCGGAAAAAGTGATATTCAAACCAGCCTGCTCAGCTACAGACTAGCTAGAAGATTGAAATTTCGCTGGAAGTAAGTCTAGATAGCATACTTTCCACTTAGTGAATAACAAAGGCGCTGATCAGACTGCGCGGATGCGCAGGCTGGTCTGCGCCTATGTTGTTCGCAAACCCCCGAAGACAGGTTTTCTCGCAAAGAGGCCGATTTTATAACTGATCATACCCTTGTGGTCATTTCATATGAATTCATGAAACTTGCTATAGCTTGTTTCAGCTCCCAAGTAAGTTGAAGTTCAGCAGCTTTTAGAACAAATTTTTGGACAGAATTTTTGATTTTCCTATAGATTTATTCTTGACATTAAAACTTCTTCCGCAGTTAAAATAGGGAGAAGTACCCCAGATTAAGAAGACAATTTATTTTAAATTCTTTCTTGAGCCCTTTTATTTTACAAATTTCATATGAAACAGCAATATGTGTAAGATCCTTTATTTAACCTGTAAAGCGCCAATCACTACAGCAGACAACAGTTTTTCACGACATCTTTCGTAATTTTCGTAAAATATAAGGTATATTTCATGAGAATTGTCTGCCAGCAGACATTTCTCATGAAATATCATGCCTTGTTTGTTATTTTCGAAAGAGCAGCAAAATTTGAAACTGTCGTCTGCTGCAAGTTAAAGATTGCACTTTATGGGTTAAGGAAATATTCTTTGGCAGAATTGAAGTTCTGAGCTCTTTATAAAGCAATACATTTAAGCCTTAGTATTTTATTGTTTATTTCTTATTTGAAATGAAACAAAATCCCTAGATAAGGATTGGGAGTATTGAGTCTTTAACTCCCCGTTTGATAATTCAGTGAGCACAGGAGGACAATGGTTAAAAATAAAAACTGAGCTGAAAATAAAACTGAATCCATGAAAAATGAACAAAGGTCTCACAGGGAGCGCAGTGGTAGAGTGCTTGATTCGAGACCGAGGGGCCACGGTTTTGAACGTCACCGGCGTCACTGCGTTATGTCCTTGAGTAAGCCACATTTATCCTAGCTTAGTACTGGTTCAACCCAGGAAGACCCGTCCCTATATAACTGAAAGATTATTGATGGGACGTAAAGAATCAAATCGAAAAAACAAACAAATAAGTTTGAGCCCTTTTGTTTCACAAATTTCATATTTAACAACAATTTGTGTAAGATCCTCTGTTAACCCTCTACTGCAGCAGACGACAAATTTTGCGACATCTTTCCTAATTTTCGTAAAAAATAAGGTTTGATGTTTCATGAGAATTGTCTGCCAGCAGACGATTCTCATGAAATATCATGCCTTATTTGTTATTTTTGAAAGAGCAGCAAAATTTGAAATTGTCGTCTGCTGCAAATTAAAGATGACGCTTTATGGGTTAAGGATATATTCTTTGGAAGAATTGAAGTTCTGAGCTCTATATAAAGCAATACATTTAAGCCTTAGTATTTTATTGTTTACCTCTTTTTTTTGAAACAAAACAAAATCCCTAGATAAGGATTGGGAGTATTGAGTATTTTACTCCCCGTTTGATAATTCAGTGAGCACAGCAGGACAATGGCTGAAAATGAAAACTGAGCTGAAAATAAAACTGAATCCATGAGAAAATGAACAAAGATCTCACAAAAAGTGTTGTTCGAAGAGAAGTCGTGATTGGTGCTTTATGGGTAAAAAGCCCAGTGCTTGAAAATATTCATGTACATGTATTGTATTTCATGTTAACTCCTAGCCCGCCAGTCAGGTTGT
Organism: Loripinus fragilis; assembly: GCA_964019695.1. Taxonomy (NCBI): domain Eukaryota; kingdom Metazoa; phylum Mollusca; class Bivalvia; order Lucinida; family Lucinidae; genus Loripinus; species Loripinus fragilis. The sequence goes on from OZ026529.1 coordinate 36,449,906, forward strand.
TGTCTGCTCTCATGGTTGCTTATTTTCTAAAGATAGCCTATATTGCAAACAGTATGGTCCCAGAGCAGTCTGGTCAGGGTTCATATTGTTTGATTTCATGAAAAAATCTAGTCTGAAGTGCACTTGAATATATACAGCAGATGTAAAAACTGACAAAAATATAATGGCGGCATACAGGTTAATATGGTACAGTAAAAGCTGTGTACAACGGCCACTCAAAAATCGACAAAACAAAGGTCTTAAAGCCATATGGTCGAAAGTATAAGAGATAATTAGTCATGAAGATGATTTTTGGGCTTTTTGAGAGTGGTCATTTTACACAGGTTTTACTGTATATTGTATTTTTATTTCCTTCAATAAAAGATTGCCAATATTCTTGCCTTTACTTTTTATTAGCTCCACTCAGACTACAAGTAAATCAGGGTTCGCACAGGCTTGAAAAGTACTTGAATTTTGAGGGCTTTCTTGAAAAGTACTTAAAAATTAAATCTGCCTTCTAAAGTACTATCACTCAAAGCCTTGAAAAGTCCTTGAATATTACTTTTTTCTGTAGGACTTAGCACTGTTGATAGAGACCAAAATCAGTATAAAAATGTTGTGCCTTTATTTGGCATATGCTGCACCAAATTAGGCACAACAATTTTATACTAATTTTTCAGTACTAATGTCTCTTTTATCTTAGTCTATCATTTCTAAAGTAGAATTTTAACACTTAGATCAGTATTTTTCATTAACTTTTAGTCCTTGAAAACTGTTAGAGAGGCTTTTAGAAGTCCTTGAAAAGGCCTTGAATTTTACTCATACTTTCCTGTATGAACTCTGTAAATGCTTATATAGATCCAGATAAACTCAATTATTAAGCGTAAAATTGTGAATTATTTCTTATCCGTCAATTTAAACATTTGTTTTGTTTTGCTCAAAAGAAATTTCTGATGGAGGTGGTTCTTTTGAGTACTGCAACATATGTTTTGGTCGAGAAATAAGAAAAATAAGGATGTTTTTTTTTTTATTACACTCTATAGAAGAGACTATACTGGGATGCACAGGGCTTTGAAAATTACTTGTATATGAAGGACATAGACCCCTATCAATGTTTCAGGCCTCCTACTTTTCAGTCCTCTTCAGGTTTTCAGGCTTTTGCATCTTGAATTTTACTAGATTTCAGGCTTAAATTTTTAATTCTTCAGTTATTATGGTGCTTTAAAAGGGCAATTTTACACTGTGAAAATGGGCATATCAGGTTTGAAAAAGCTTTATCAGTATGAAGCCTGAATTGTTTATAGAGTTCCTTGTGGCATAAACCCTGACAGTGCCATAACTTAGGTTACTACTGATTTAACATTGCATTTCATGATTTTACAAATCAAGGTCGAAACAAATCCTATTGGCGTGGCTGCCATCTTGGTCATGTGATTTGGACTATATACCAGTTTAGTAAAAAAAAATAACAACAAACAAACCCAAAAAAGTGAGTATAAGGAAATGTCACAATCCCCGTTCACAGCATTTCCTGGTATACTCACTTTGACACTACCCGATTCCAAGTTAAAATGGGCAGCGACGTGAGAAACCTGTCTTCGGAGTGTCTGGTCAGGTCATACAAAAACCAGCCTACTCGGCAACAAAGGCTAGATAGAATAGTGAAATTTTGCTTGGAGCATGTTTTGATATGATGCTTTCCAATAAACGAATAACAAAGGCGCTGATCAGACTGCGCGGATGCGTAGGCTGGTCTGCACCTTTGTTTTTCACAAACCACAGAAGACAGGTTTTCTCACTTTGACGCCCAAATAATATGTCAACGATTTGCTGAGTGGTTACCGAGAACAAGACATGAAAAGATGAAATGCACAATATCTGTCTTCGTACAAACACACCACACAAGGAACTAGCTCCAACAGAATCACTGCCTGCTTATAACAGATAGCAGCCAGAGGGGGGAGGCAATTTCAGTACATGTATATACTTTTTCGGGCGCACATCCTTTGTTACTAACAAGACTCAAGATTACTGGTTCTTTTGTTCAGGAGAAGGATGTTTTAAATGTAGTGGAATCTGACAACCAGTTTGGTAAAGTATAAAATCCATGGAAGCCATATCTGATTCTGTACAAGTAGTCACCATTTGAACAAATCATTACTGACCTAATGATTGTCACAAAAATTGGTTTTATTTGGGAGAATCCCAAATTCTATTTTCAAGATAAGGTGCCTTGGTGGCCAAATTTTGTCGCCTTTTCGAAAATAACAAGGCATATTTCATGAGAATTGTCTGCTGGGAGACGGTTCTTATGTAATATCACAACTTATTTTTGTCAAAAAATTGAGAAAGATGTCACAAAATTTGTTGTCTGCTGCAGTCGTGATTGGTGCTTTATGGGTTAACCTTTATCCTGCCAATATTATTGTTCTGAAAATGACGTCTGCTTTTTATGTCTCCTGCCCATTTTCAAATGTGCTCCAGAAGCCTTTTCTCATGGTAGCAAACACTATGAATCATGATCAGACTACTTATTAGAGAGCAGTCTGATCTGGTTCCAAATTGTTTGCAATAAAGGCAACTAAACTACATAAGCAGATGAGAGAGCAGACAACAATAGTGGTGAGTAGTAGGAAAATCTGAATCTCTTCAATACCATGAAGGTCCAACCCAAGTTTGAAGTCAATTGCACTGGTGGTTTGAGAAGTTTTAGAAGCAAAATGTTGAACATGCAGGCAGATGAGCAGACAGACAAATAAGATACCCTGGAACTTAACTCAAGGACAGCTAGGACTTTTGGTTGTACAATATAATATACTTAAGAAATAGATCAGCTCTAGCAGTGAATTGTTGAGTAATAATTCACTGTTTGGAGGTCAGTTGTATAGAAGATCAAATCACCAGCGCGCAGCGCGAGTGATTTATCTTCGTACAACTGACCGACAAACAGTGAATTATTACTCAACAATTCACGCACTGGAGCTGATCTATTTCGATTCTAACATACAATAAACGATGAAAACACATTCGAAGTCTTCAGCTTCTTCCATCTTCCCGCCATTGCACTGAAGAACTCCCGCCAATACTTAGACTATGTCGCATACGCTTACATGTAATTGTAACGTCTTTCAAGCGTAAAAACGACGTTACACCGTCTAACGCCATGAATGACATCATTTTCCAGTGAAGTCAGCTATCACACACTTTTGCTGTGAATTATTGTCCGATATATCACAGTTTGTTACCGTTGGCTCTATAGGCGAGGTGTGTTAGAATTCAACTTATAAGACTCGCAAAAAAGCAAAACAAGTATATATTTGTTTGACATTTAATAAACAATTGGCAATTTGATCATCAATAACAATTGATCCCTCAAAGAAATGTAGACTAGCCCATGAGGTAATGGTACTTTCTGCATTTGTGTAAAGTTACTTTAACCCAATTCCTGGCGGGAATTTTCATGCTTTTTTGTCGCCTGCTGATTTTTTTTCAAAATCAACTTTTTCGAAATATTCTTTCAGGAATATTATCGGAGTGTCAAACAGTTTGGATCCAGATCAGGCCCGACAAAATGTCGTGCCTGATCTGGGTCCAAACTGTTTGCAAAGATTATCAGCAGATGACACTTGTAGGTAAAGAGTTAATCCCACCAATTGTCAATTGCTCATCTATCTGCTTGACACCTTTGAAGCGTATAGGGCAAAAAATATGGACCCAAATTTGACTACTCCCAGATCAGGGTTCATGTTTGCTTCCAGGGTAAAGGTATTCTGAAGCGCATTTGAATAACGCAGCCTGTAATCAGGCCAGATTTTTTTTACTAGTTGATTTACGGGAATTTTTTTTCAGATTTAGGGTCGGGAGATGAAAAAAAATAAATCAAAAAGCTCTGAAAATGACCAGTTAACTGGTCATTTTCAGAGCTTTTTTTTTTTTTTTTTTTAAAAATCTCCAGCAAAAACAGTTAAACAAGTAAAGTAAACCAACAGGCTGTATTAAATCTTTAAATATTTTATCATTTTCCTTAAAATCTGGACAGGACAATTACTTTTAACAGTGTCACTCTCAAAAATATAGACAAAACCTCAAAAATATTTTATTTTATTTTTTCAACAAAACAAATAGTATTTAGAGTCGGTGGATAAAATATAAAAATAATTTTAGAAATTAATTTTTTTTTTCTTCTTTACGGAAAATTACTGTAGGAGAGTTTTTAAAAGTAAGTAATGGTGCAAAGATCAGGAATCGATACAATCAAGTACCACACCTAATGAATAAATTCTGGCCTCAGCCAGACATTTCACGACATTAAAATATTGGCAGGAAAAGGATTAATATGAAATGTACATGCACAGCTATCTAAAAACAGCTATCTACCATAGGCCTAACCTTTTTCCATCTAATATTTTTTTGTCCAGATAATGGCTGCATATTACTTTTGCTGCATATATTCAAATGCACTCCAGACTAATTTTACACAGAATCAAATACTATGAACTCTGATCTGGGACCTGTCTGATCTGGGTCCATATCCACCAAAATGCATAGGCAGAAAAGAGAGCAGGTGACTATTGTCATGAACAGCAGGAAAAGAGATCATTTTATATATGTCAGTAGTGAAAACTTTCGTTAGACTGCATGTATGTGAATATTCATCTTCACTGTCCTGCCGTGCATTTATTAACTCTGCATCTTGGATAATTTTTCATGCTTTTTCAAGTTTTCTTGTCATCTGATGACTTTTTCAAAATTAACTTTTTCAAAATATTCTTTCAGGAACACTATCTTAATGTCTAACAATTAGGATCTAGATAAGGACTAACATTGTGTCGGTCCTGATCTGGATCCAAACTGTTTGCAAAGGTAATTAGCTGGAACATTTTGCATGCTTTTTTGTTGCCTGATTTTTTTCAAAATCAACTTTTTCAAAAATTCTTGCAGAAACACTATCGTAATGTCAAATTGTTTGGATCTAGATCAGGACCAACATTGTGTCAGTCCTGATCGGGATCCAAAACTGTTTGCAAAGGTTATTAGCTGGAAAATTTTGCATGCTTTTTTGTCGTCTGATTTCTTTCAAAATCAACTTTTTCAAAAAAATTATTTCAGAAACACTATTGTAATGTCAAACTGTTTGGATCTAGATCAGAACCGACATTGTGTCAGCCCTGATCTGGATCCAAACTGTTTGCAAAGGTTATTAGCTGGAAAATTTTGAATGCTTTTTTGTCGTCTGATTTCTTTCAAAATCAACTTTTCCAAAAAACTATTTCAGAAACACTATCGTAATGTCAAACAGTTTGGATCTAGAACAGGACCGATATTATATCAGTCCTGATCTGGGTCCAAACTGTTTGCAAAGGTTATTGGCTGGAAAAATTTGCATGCTTTTTTGTCATCTGTTGACTTTTTCAAATTATTTCAGGAACACTATTGGGGTGTCAAACGGTTTGGATACAGATCAGGGCCCGCAAATACAATGCCTCCTTAAAATTAAGCAAGACTTAAGTTAAGTATTGATATTTCAACATGCTATATTAAATGCTAAATAAATTGCCTGGATCGATGTGGTATTTATGGTCAAAGATATCATGATCTTCAGAAAAATCAATACTATTTTGATTTTAATCAGTTTTAAATGTTATTTTCGCATCCTGAAAAATCAATACTTAGCTTTAGTCTTCCTTAACTCTAAGGAGGCATTGTAATTCCAGGCACAGAACAGACATTGTGTCGGTCCTGATCTGGGTCCAAACTGTTTGCAAAGGTTATAAGCAGACGGCAATGACAAAAGTTGCCACTAGCAAGGAAAGAGATAAGTAACAAAACCAAATGTGCTTGCATAATCCAATATACATCAACATACATGTTTAATAGGAAACCACTTACAAAAGTGGCAATTTTGATTTAAAATAAGTACACATGTTCTCTCATTAATCCTTGGTATATGGGTAACCCCTAAAGGTACTTTTACAAACAGTGAAGACCCAGATGTAATGCAGCATAATGCTGCATTTCATTGGGGTCTACACTGTTTGAAAAGGTAAAAAAGATCTTCAGACAAAAGAATACAATATTTTTTGAAAATTATATTTTGACACCCTAGACATGTATACTTGACTTGCCCAAGTTATTATATCAAACCAGAAGGAAGAATCCATTAGTATACAAAGGGTCAACTAGTAAAGGTAAATTACCTTCGTAGATCAATATTTATAATCTCATTTCACACATACCGATAGAATGAATTATTGAACTACTTTCAAGCAAACTTATAAACAGACTCTTGATTATTGTGATATAATTATGTCATTTTTCAGAATATATTTTTTAAAATCCAGACTTGGCTTTTACAACATCTCATTCCATTCAAAATAAAGTAAATCTGATGTGATCACGAGTCGGTTTAACATGACGCCAATCAAAATAGAAGATCACAGATTTCATCAATAGGACAGGATTTTGAGGATACTATTTTGGTTAAATTTTGACAATACTGAGTATTCCCTCCCCGATAAGCAAGAATTATGGCAAGGAACATTTACCTTGTGGAAACGATGTTGCTATTCCTCAAGACATTTGAGCCGTGACATGTGATTTCCAACAATGTGGCATTTTGACGAGTGTAGACTCAGACGAGTCTGTGCAGCCTCGTTTTAAGCTTAGAAACTCCAAATGATTTTCCGTCAGTAGATTAACACTCACAGCATATTCAAGCGACAAGCAAAGGCTCTGATCAGACTGTGCATATGCGCTGGCTGATCTGAGGCTTTGCTAGTCGAATATACGACTGTTGGAAATCTCATGTTGCGGCTCATTTGTATATGAAGTAACAACAGCCTGTATGAGCTGTCAAAGATTTATTACTAGATCTGTGACTTTCTTTTTGAAGACTGACATGTTAACCAGACTTCTTATAACTAAAAATTTGCATCATTTTGAATGACATTTTTTAAGATTATTGTCAATAAATTGTAGAAGCCAGACCTGGAATTTTTTTTTTTCAAAATTGTATTAAAAATGATGCACTTATATCACAAAACATCAGGTGTTCGTTTATAAGTTGGCTTGAATGTACATGCATTTTAGTTATAATCTCTAAATGTATTAACCAGCTACACCTTCAGGTGGCTGCTCCATAGTACTTTTGAAGTACAGTGAAACCTGTCTTAAGCGGCCACTCAAAAATAGATAGAACAAAGGTCGGTAAAACAGGTGATAGCTTAATGCAGGTCAAAAGTATTGCAGAATGCTCCAACAGAGCATTCTGCAATACTTTTGACCTGCATTAAGCAATTATTGGTCTTGAAAACATATTTTTGGTCATCTCTTGAGTGACTGCTTAAGACAGGTTTTACTGTATAAATTAAATTCATGTGTGTAAGAAGAGTGAAGAAACTTTCTAAAATGAAAGGACATGTAAACTTTTAAGCCTAAAAATAAGATCTTCACATCAAATAATATCTGTATTTCAGCAAACAAGATCTGCATTTTGAATAAAATAATTAAACCAATAAAAAGAGATGGCCATATTTCAACACATACCTAGTACGTTTTTTGTCATCTGCTCTCTCATCTGCTTATGTTCTTAGGTAGCCTATATTGCAAACAATACGGACCAGCAGTCTGATTATATATACATTATGAAGGAAGACACATCTCCAGTATGACACACTCATAGGGCCAGTTAAGCAAATATTTTCAGCATAAAATTGCAATTATTTTCTTATCCATCAGTTTAAACATGCGTTGTGAGATCAAAATAACCGTCTCATTGATACGGTTCTTTTGAGTACCCACAACATATGTTTTGGTTGAGAAATAAGAAAATAACTTTCAGTCACACACTCTTATTTGGGGGCCTGACACTGTCACACTGACACATTTGCCTGTAAAAGTGCTATATACAATATTAAAGTACCGGTAGTTGATTAATAAAAAATATCCGTAATCAAATGATTTTGTATTGGTCCAGCTACAGGTCTGAGTTCAGCTGTATTGGCCCAATACAACTGACCCTTGAGCCAATTGACCCTGGAGCTAACTGAGCCAATTAAAATCAACTTGATTAGTAACATATGATAAGATATTGCGTCTAAAATTTATAAAATCTCAATAATCACACAAACTGTGATTGAAAACATAAAAATAAACACAAAGTGTGACAATGATAGTAAATACAGATAAAATAAATACAATAAAGGAATGTTTTTTGTGATAAATCAAATACACGTTGAACAAACAAGAAAATATCATACAGTGGACATAACATTAACATAACACAGATATGGGTACATTTAGGGGATAACGGTATTCAAAATTTTCATTTGGGGAGGTATATCGTCGGAAATTTAGTTTTACAGTGATGCACAAGCAGAGCAGTAAAACATGAATTCCAAACTAAAATCAGATGATATACCTCCCAAAATGAAAATGTTGATTAGGGCTATCCCCATTCTAATGCACTTCTGCAGTCTCATCTCAAAATGGAGCCTTTCAAGCCCCATAAAGCTGCACGTCATCCAACATAATGTGACATAATTAATGACGTCAAACTATTTCTGACAGTATAATGCACTATATACTGTCGCAAATTTTTGATATCATCCAATCAGATGTCCCGTTACAAAAGTGCATTAGAATTTCCTTTCTAAACAAACAAGATGATTTTTACCAATACCTTCAAATAAGCCAACAACCTGTTTAAAAACGGACATCTTGAATATATATGTGATAGTTTTATTTTGCCATTACAATTGCAAGAAATATACAAGCTTCATATAATTAACAAAAGCCAGATATGGGTAGATTTGGTCTTCAATACAAACAAGATAAAATTTACCAATACTTTCAAAAATGAGCCAACAACCTGCTAAAAACAGACATCTGTAAATGTATGTGATAGTTTTACTTTGCTATTACACTAACTTGGGTGAAAGTTTGAAATTTCAAAAATCCTGAACTTTCGAAACTCTGATCTTAAACTTGCAGTATGCCCACTAAATATTCACAATTTGAAGTTTATATGGTGAATTGTCTTTAGACAGACCCAATATAAATCAGAGAACCTATTGTAATCTTCCTAATTCAGTATTTTGAGGCTGACTTTCTATGGAAAGTCAGCCTCAAAATCCTGAATTCAGGAATAGTCCTGAAAACATTCAATTTTGCATTACAGGAAATGTACACAATAAGAAACCTGTGCATGTGCAAAATGTACGAGTTTAATTTATTCTAAATTTCCTGCAGTTGTACTTAATGAAGAACTAAATCCTCTTAAAGCAAAAACAGAGTGTATGTTCAAGATTCATTTCTTATCTCTCTCCATTTGGACCCAGATCAGGCCTGACAAAATGTCCGGCCTGATCTGGGTCCAAACTTGCAAAGAGTCAACATAGGGGCCAATTCATGAATTTTGGTACTTACCGCATATTTAAAAAGTCATTTTATTAACCATGCACACACATATATGGACCTCGACATGAGAAAATCTGTCTTCAGGGTTTCCGACAAAACGAGATTCAAACCAGCCTGCGCAGCTACAGAGACTAGCTAGAAAATTGAAAATTTGCTAGTATCAAGTGATACTTTCCAATTAGTGAATAACAAAGATGCTGATAAGACTCTGCGCAGGCTGGTCTGTGCCTGTGTTATTCCCAAACCCCCATAGACAGGTTTTCTCGCGTCGAGGCCCATATCTAGTGGAACTATAGACCTAAGCTTTGGCCTGAGTCTTTCTTTATGTCCATAATTAAGGATTGACATTCATATTTTAAGATTGCACTGGATAATGAAAAACATTAGCTATTTTAATGTCTGTGAAGCCCAAAGGGCTTCTCAGAAACATTAAAATTGCTAATGTTTTTCATCATCCAGTGCAAGCTTAAAATATAAATTTCAATCCTTATATTTACATTCTATTTTATCAATCAAATTTACTGAATTATCTTCTACCCAACCCCGTCATTTATCCATATAAAATGAAATATTTCATTTAGAAAGGAGGTGTTGGAACAGTCAGGGAGCGAAACTCATAAACATTACGCGGTAGAGATATGTGTGCATGACGTCACGCAAACATCAATAAACAAAGTTATTGGCTAAAGTTGACGTTACTCCGCCTAGAGGTGTGGTCTAGATCACATGACATTTCAAAGTTTTGCATCAAGAAATGCAAGCAGCCATAAATGTTGGTTTCATCTAAGGCGACTAAACTGAGAATGTAAATATTTTGCAGGTACAAGCAACCATAGCTCTGGAAAAACTGCTTGCACATGTGATAAGTACTGTATTCTGATGTTCTGGAGTGTATAAAGTTTGTAATCAAATCAACCTGCTCTTAAGTACCCACACCATTCATATGTCTGTTTCAGTAAAAAAAAAACACATTTCAAAATGACCTTCATATTGGAATGTGTGATAAAATATTAAAACTAGCAGCTTAACAACTGAAATGCAACAACTTGTGGAGAAATAAAAGAAAAAGATAACCATATCTAACCCAGAATAAGTGTACATGAATGACATGACATCATCAGAGTAACTATGACATCACTACAGTAACCATGGCAATATCTCAGTAGGGAGCTACCATTGAAGCAGGAATATGGAGTCAAATCTAAAAACTTATGTGATAATTCTGTTTTCACGAATAGAGTTAAACAAATTTGTGATCTTTTGTGACTGGAGCATGATTTATTGGCAGAGTGATTTCACCATTTCGCAAGGGGTTTAACTTTCTCAAAACTTCGCACTTGCAAAGTTTCGGGAAAGTAAAATCCTCCCGAAATTTTCTAAAAAGTAATTTCAGTATTTGTGTGCATTAACCTTTTGCATGCTGGGTAATTTTCAAGCTTTTTTTGTCATCTGCTGACTATTTTATCAGAGAGTCAAACAGTTGAATCCAGTTTTAAGGACAGACGCTCTGTTGGTCCTGATCTGGGTCTAAACTGTTTGCCTTAGATTGTCAGCAGATGACAAAAGTCACCACTAGCAAGGAAGCCCACACTAGCTTGTTTATGTGTTGTTTACACAATATCAACTTTATAGTTTTCAAGTCAATCCAATTTCATTATTTATATAGATTTACCATGTTGATGAAAAACAGTGTGGATCCTGATCAGCGGGCTTCATCAGAAGTCAGCTGATCTGGATCTATGCTGTTTTATTGGAAAAGTACATATGGTATACATAAAAACTCTGTAATATTTGAGGTATTCATAGAGTGTAATAATCAGACAACATATGGGCAGATCAGCCTGTCTGAATGTCTGATAAAATAGTTAAATTACCAGCTTAACAATAGAAATTTAACAACTTGTGGAGGATTAAAAAACGGTGCCATACCAATCCTAAAACACTCATATGCTCCTAAAAGCATTCACTGGGTAGTATATGGGTTGTTTACACTAAGAATTTCTAATTTTCAGTCAAACCATTAAACATTTTCATTGTGTGGATAAAAAAAAGTGTAGTTCCTGATCAGCTGGGCTTCATTAGAAGCAAACTTATCTGAATCTACATTGTTTACTAAAGGGAGTATAGATATTTTGAAAAAGTTATGCACACAGATTACTTATTATGTTAAGTACGATTTATATAAAAACTGCAATATTTGAGCTTTTTTAGAGAAAAAATGTTCTGAATGTTCAATAATCCAACAATAGAGGCACAGAAAACTTGAGAAAAGCCTGTCTGAATGTCTGATAAAACAATAATTAACAATAGAAATACAACAACTTGTGGAGGATTAAGAACTGAGCCATATCTGACCTAATACGCTGATATGCTCCTAAAAGCATTCACTGGGCAGTGTGTGGGTTGTTCACACTACTCAAATTTCTAATTTTAGAGTCAACCCATTAAACATATTCATTGTGTGGAAAAAAACAGTGTAGATCCTGATCAGCTGGGTTACATTAGAAGCCAGCTGCTCTGAATCTACACTGTTTACTAAAGGGAGTATAGATATTTTGAAAAAAAATGCACACAGTATACTTATTCGGTTAAATACAGTTTATATAAAAACTGCAACATTTAAGCTTTTTCAGAGAAAAACTGTTCTGAATGTGCAATAATCCAACAATAGAGGCACAGAAAATCCTGTCTGAATGTCTGATAAAACAATAATTAACAATAGAAATGCAACAACTTGTGGAGGATTAAGAAGTGTGCCATATCTGACCTAATTGCTCACATGCTCCTATAAGCATTCACTGGGTAGTGTGTGGGTTGTTTACACTATATGCATTTCTAATTTTCAGTCAACCCATTAAACATATTCATTGTGTGAATAAAAAAAAGTGTAGATCCAGATCAGCTGGCTTCATTAGAAGCTAGCTGATCTGAATCTACACTGTTTATTAAAGGCAGATTAAAATTTTGAATAACATACATAAAAGACATTATTAGGTAAAAAAAGGTATATTGTAAAAACTGTAAACTTTTTTCTGAGAAAACCTGTTCATGTGTAATTATCAGACATCTGAGGTGCAGATCAGCCTGTCTGACTGTCTGATAAAATACTAAAATTGGTAGCTTAACAATTGAAATACAACAACTTGTGGAGGAATACAAAATGTGCCATATTCAACCTAATAATCACACATGCTTCTATCAACACACACTATATGGTGTTTGCGTTGTTTCAACAATATGAGCCAATCAAATGATGCCATTTTATTATTAATATAGATGCATTGTGCATTCAAAAACTGTGTGGATTCTGATTAGCAGGGCTTCATTAGAAGCCATCTGATCTGAATCTACATTGTTTTCAAAAGGGAGTATAGAATCTTTAAAAAGTCATTCATATACATGTAGTAAGCTTTTTAGGTTAAATACAGAAAATATAAAAAACTCTCTTAAATATTTGAGCTTTTTCAGAGAAAAACTGTTCATGCGTAATAATCAGACAACAGAGGCACAGATCAGTCTGCCTGAATGTCTGATAAAATAATGAAATTAGCAGCTTAACAATTGAAATGCAACAACTTGTGATGGATTAAAAAGAAAAATTGTCCCATATTAGGCCTAATAAACACAACATGTTTCTATAAGCACACACCGGGTAGTGTATGGATTGTTTACACAATGATGCAATTTCATCATTTATATAGATGCATTGTGTGTATGAAAATCTGTGTGGATCCTGATCAGCTGGCTTCATTAGAAGTCAGCTGATTGGGATCTATACTATTTTTCAAAAAATTAGAATTTTGATAAAGTTACACTTATTAGGCTAAATACAGTATATATAAAAATTCTGTATTATTAGAGCTTTTTATAGAGAAAAAACTGTTCATGTGCAACAGAGACATAGATCAGCCTGTCTGAATGTCTGATTAAATAACAAAATTAGCAGCTTAACAATTGAAATGCAACAACTTGTGGTGGAATAAAAAGAAAAATTGTGCCATATTCAACCTTATACACTCACAAGTTTCTATAAGAGACAACAAAGACACAGATCAGCCTGCCTGAATGTCTGATAAAATAATAAAAATAGCAGATTAACAATTGAAATGCAACAACTTGTGGAGGATTAAAAAAAATTGTGCCCTATTCAACCTTATACGCTCGCATGTTTTTAAAAGAGATTACAGATGCACAGATAAGCATGCCTGTATGATAAAATATTAAAATTAGCAGCTTAACAATTGAATAGCAACAACTTGTAGGGAGCGCAGTGGCTCAGTAGTAGAGTACTTGCCTCGAGACCGAGAGGCAGCGGGTTTGAGCCTCACCGGCATCACTGCGTTGTGGTCCTTGAGCAAGACACATTTATCCTAGCTTAGTACTGTCACAATCCAGGAAGACCCGTCCCTGTTAAACTGAAAGATTGTTGATTGGACGTAAAGAATCAAATCAAACAAACAAAGCAACAACTTGTGGAGGAATAAAAAGTGTGCCTTATTCAACCTAATAATCACACATGCTTCTATAAGCACAGAGTAGTGTACGAGTTGTTCACGCAATATGAACATCCGATTTTCAATCAACCCATTGATGCAATTTTTATTAGTTATACAGATTCATTGTGTGGATGAAAAACAGTGTGGATCCTGATCAGCTGGCTTCATTAGAAGCCAGCTGAGCTGGATCTTTACTGTTTTTCAAAAGATAAGAATTTTGATAAAGTTATATACAAAGTATGCCTATTAGGTTAAATACGGTTAATATAAAAACTGCAATATTTGAGCTTTTCATGTGCAACAATCAGACAAAAGAGACACAGATCAGCCTGTCTCAATGTCCAATAAAATAATTAAACAAGCAGCTTAACAACTGAAATGCGACAACTTGTGGAGAATTAAAAAAAAGTGTACCATATTCAAGCTAATAATCACACATAAGCACACATTGACTAGTCAACCCATTATACATATTCAATGCGTGGATGAAAACAGTGAGGATCCTGATCAGCTGGCTTCATCAGAAGCCAGCTGATCTGAATATACATTGTTTTCTAATGAGAGAATAACATTTATTAGGTTAGATATAGTTTTATGGCATAAATTATCACTACTTATTTTCACCAAAAAAGCATGTTCACTAGCAGCAGGCATGATTGGCATTAGAAGTTGTTTGGCACATACAGGTTTTTGTGTGTTTGATTTGACTCTTAACATCCCAGTCAACAATTTTTCAGTTATGTCGGGACAGGTCTTCCTGGGTTGAACCAGGGCTAAGCAGGGATTAATGTGTTTTCCTCAAAGACACAACTCAGTGATGTCCCCACACAAAGGTTTAATATATCACCGTTTTAATATTCAATATCACTTCACCAACTTCAAAGAATGTAACCCAGTCATTGTTTCAAGGGAGATAAACACTGTCTAAGAATTGATGCTCCCAGTCTGACCTTGATGAACTGTTACATGTATTTCACTGTCAACTGGGGGCTTTATTAATGTGCCATTCTCTTTGTTTCTGTAATGTCGGAACTGTAAAAGTAGCTGAAAAACTGGTCAAGGAAAACATTATCAACAATAATCAGTACGGGAGATGTTGCTTATTTATTTTAGTATAGGTCCCAGTCAACAATTTTTCAGCCCTGTCCGGACATAATCCTTGGTAGAACCAGTAATAAGCAACAAGCATAGGGGCATAGCATTGCTCCGTTGGTGGGATTTGCACTCACAATTTCTTTGGTCACAATGCCACACCCTACCTATTGATTTTTTAATGCATATTTTTTTTTCTTACTTTTTGCTCTTCTTGCTATTTTTCTATGCAAGTTTGGTCAAAATCCATCCACTGGTTCAGAAGATAACGCACAGAAAAGAAGCTATGTGGACGCCAACTCCAATGCTGACGGCGACATGATCCCCACCAAAAACAATATGAGCCAGTGCATGAGATTTCCAACGATGTGGTATGTGTGACCAGCAAAGCCTCAGATCAGTCTGCACATACGCCCAGTCTGATCAGAGCCTTTGCTAGTCGCTTGAGTATTCTATGATTATTAAGCTACTGATTGAACACCATTTGGAGTTTCTAACCTTAAAAGGAGGCTGCAGAGGCTCGTCCTAGTCTACACTTGTCAAAATGTCAAATACAGTCTACTCTCGTTAGTCGTTACCTCTAATTCCAAGGGACTGGACAAAATATGTCCAGTTATCAGTAGTTCGAGGTAACCCAGCGCCCTAAATAAGCTTTTGGGCCAATTGGGTACTTACGCAACCTGGTTATCCTCAATTGCGTACTTGCAAAAACAATTGCGTATTTTCATATATTTTTACGCCATGTTTTTTTTCTGTGATAACACCTTTTCTTATTGCATGAAGCCATCGGGAATGTGCTTGAATATCTATTCACTCCCATCGTCTGCCTTTCTAAAGTATCAAACTCACAGATTTTATTGTTCCTGAAGCAAAGTTGACATTCGAGTGTGCTAACTTTGCAAAGTTTCACTTTCATCACTTTCACTTTGTTTTTCCTCGAAATACTTGACCGGGCACCGATATTTTCATAAAAGTGGAGTATATTGCGCGCTCGCTAGTAAAGTAAAATCAATACCCGACTGGCATTTGTTTATTAGCTGAATGGAAACGAAATGGACCAAATGGTACGTAATGACATCGCATGTAATTGCATACCGATCTTTAGAATTGCTTTTGTGTACGCAAACATTTCATTTCAATTGCTTTTTTGATGATTTTAATTGCGTATTTACGCAAATACGCTGCTTATCTAGGGTGCTGGTAACCAAATCATGACATATGGCTACATTTTTTGGGCGAAATAAATCACGTTCAACTCGTACATTAATAGATCGTTATTTGCAGCTAATACATTATTGAACTGCGTGATGAATTTACCCAAGAATCAATTGACATGAGGAAATGAAATAAAAAAAGAAAGAATACTAAAGGGAAAAATAGAATTGATTCTCATGTACCCGACTGTAGTCTCGATATTATGCCTGCGTTTTCACTTTTTAAGACAAAATAAAATAAACATAGCATTTTCAATTCAAAGTATCGGTAACTGGTCCTGCGGTCGCAGATACAACGTCATATTTTTAAGCTCCAACAGTGTACATGCACGTTTTAATTTTCGTCAGCTTACTTACCAATCTATTTTTGGCATGACATGACCAATGTCCTAAAATAGCCATACACGCCCGAACAAAACACTGCGCCTGTTTTTCAAAATAGAAATTAATAAAAAAATGGCCTGAGAAACAATTAAATTATACTTTAGCCTTATCATCGGACGGGCTTAATACAGAAAAGATTGCTCAAATATGACACATTAGCCCATACTGTCACTTATACATGTACCCGCTTTGAAGTTGTACACAATAGATCAATAGAATTCGCCGATCACGGTCAGTTATGTAATTATGCAACACACTTATTTACAACTGCATGTGTCACACACCTGGATCAAGTCAGGTTGTTTATTAATCAAACAATTGGTGGTTTTAATGGGGATAATTAACGTTGAAAACTGTGGATTAAAAGGAGGCACATTCAGATAAAAAGGAAAGTTAAAAATAGACAACAATGACTGTTGTTTTCTTATGAAATGGAATTGATTTAGCCGTTGTAAATTTCACTAAAATTGATCAGCGGGACCTGGATTTCATAACGAGTTATCAGTTTTATTGACATAGCTGTTGTCGAGATAAACGTTGTGGAATTGCAATAATATATAGGGGAAAATACAGGTACTGGGCCGTCGGGTTGAGATAAGTGATAGTATTGAGTTATGCATAGTTGAGTTAACGAGAGTCTACTGTAGTTGGAAATCTCATGCCGCGGCTCAATTATCATAAATAGCTCATCTTTGCAGCTCTTCATACTCTGATAAGCTAAAGCATTTACATGTAACTTATAAATTTGAAAGGATACAGCTAAATCTAGGAAGACCACACCTAGACTGCCCACAAGCCAGGGTAAATGCTTAAGGACATAGTTGCCATCTAAATTCCGCACGAGTATGGAAAATCCATACGTCACATTTCCCAAGACTGCCAGAAGAAACATCATGAAAGATAATCCATCTGTTGACTGTCTTTTATACTGAAATACAAACATAGGATCTTACATGAGAGTTTATGTTCATGGATTTTTTTGTGTTCTCAAGGGCCGAAATTTAGCCCCATACCCTCGACCCAATTCTCAATGAAATTTAGGTGCCTTTTTTCCCAATTTTGAAAAAAAAATTCCAATCTTCAATAAAAAAATTTTTTTTTTTGAAGATTGGAATTTGAATTCAGTCAACACACACACCAGCTACTTGGTGACATTTTCCTTCAATTCAATGGCAATAGTATGTGTAATAGCTAATTTTTGTTTTTTTTTTATTGACCAAAAATGACATAATTGTGCACTTTGACAAGTTTCCTAATTTAGGGGTTTGCCGCGCTAATTTTCCAAATGTGAAAGGTCATAGGGCCCCTTCCCAAAATTGCAAAAAAAAAATCCCTGATTGTCTGCTTGACTTAGGAGTGCCTCAGACTGCAGTGCAAGTGAAAATTTTGTTGATTTCTAGTGTAAATTAACATTTTTTTCCATAACTGCCAATAATTGTTATGATGCATGGCAAGTACCTAATTTAAGATAATGTGTGTGGGGAGCTATACTTGTAACTAGGCAACATATACTCACATTTTTATACATTTGTCCTGTTCTTGACCCTACATAGAACAGGGAAGAAACAATCCCTATTGCATAGCCCAGTTCATCCTCGAGGTTCTATAATAAAAGAAGAGAGAAACAGCATAACTATTGATCAATCAAATGCAATAGTTTGCAACAGTTCCATGCTTTTACAGACCCCATAGGTTTAGATAAACAAAATTTTTGAGCGTAAAATTGTAAATAATTTCTTACAAATTAGTTTTAACATATGTTTTGGGTGCTCAAAAGAACAGTCTCATTGAGACGGTTCTTTTGAGTACCCACAACATATGTTTTGGTTGAGAAATAAGAAAATTATTCTTTTGGTACGCACTCTTAACTAAAGGCCTTAACCCCCTAGATAAAAGTGCAAAATGAAAAATTAATTTTCTTATTCATGCTGTGGGTACTCAAAAGAACTGCCATATGTTGTGGGTACTCAAAAGAACCATCTCTATGAGACGAGCACCCAAAACTAATGATAAAACTGATGGATAAGAAAATATTCATAAATTTACACTAAAAAATATTTTGCTTATCCCGACCTATATTTTACCAATAAAATTTGAGAAGCATGCCAATGTCAATTGACACACATTAACTTATCATGACAAGCAAAAGAAGCAATCATTATACATTCTAATGCATTTGCAAATGCAATGCGACATTTGATTGGATAACGTCATAAATTTGCGACAGTATATCCTCCGATATACTGTCGGAAACCTGACGTCATTAGGTAACGTCCCTTTTCATTGGCTGACAAGTGAATATATGCAGCTGGCAAGTGGTTTTATGCAGCTGGCAGCCACAGGACGCATAGGCGCAACAAAGTACATTTTCACTGTCTTTTTTAAGGGAAAAATTTAATAGTGCATTAGAATGCAGCTAACCATAGTCAAAATTTTTATTTGGGGAGGTATATCGTTCGATATATGTTCGGAAATCACGTTTTACGACTCCGCTTTCGCGTCACCGTAAAACTAAATTTCTGACCGTATATCCGACGATATACCTCCCCAAATGAAAATTTTGAATACAGTTATCCCCTAATTACATGTATGTAAAAAGAAAAAAAATCATAATATTGAAGACTTCATTTGTATTCCACAGTGAACAGTATAAAATTTTATTTTTCACTAATACTCTTAATTCAATATTTCTTGATAAAGGCCTCTGGCTGAAATATTCAATAAAGTGAATAAATTTGAAAACTAATTGTTATTCTAATTCAACTGCATATTCTGTTCATAGCCTTTACTTTTGATATTGCATCGAGTATTCAGGAGCCGCTGTGGCGTGGTGGATAAGCCACTTGCAAGTGTAAACCAGGGGTCGCAGGTTCAATCCCCGGCTTCAGCAGTCTGTCAGATGAGACTTTAAGCTGTGGTCCCATCTCCTAATGACCTTAGCTGTTGGTTGGACATTAAACACAAACACAACAATAAAAAGCATCAAGTATTCATGTGTGTGTTTGTATTTAACATCACACCAATAAAATGAATGTCATTTAATTCCAAAGTTAAATATCCTCTATATAGAGAGAAAGTATATTTAGACTCATAAAAATGTGTTTTGTTTTTTCATTCTTACATGTATCATTTTTCATACTTACATTAAATATATGCACATGATATCCCAGCCTATTTTGACTAGAGTCACTAGATAACAGACTCCTACTAGCAGAATGTCGTATACTGCCTAACTGACGATATGACATTGACGCTTGGAATGTGTTATAAGACTCTAATATTCTTAACGATCCATGAAAACTAAACATAAGAATGCCGGCTAGACACAGAACAGCCTGCGTTGGTGTTGCGGGATCACCTGTGGAGACAATAGTCTCGTATCCTGAAAATATACACATTCACTGGTTAGTTTCATCACTGTATTTGAGCCGCGACATGTGATTTCCAACAATGTGGTATTTTGACATGTGTAGACTCAGACGAGCCTGTGCAGCGCTGCCCCCTTTTAGCTTAGAAACTCCAAATGGTTCGAAGTCAGTAGCCAAACAGTCATAGAATATTCAAGCGACTAGCAAAGGCTCTGATCAGAATGTGAGTATGTGCAGGCTGATCTGAGGTTTTGCTGGTCGCACATACCACATTGTTGGAAATCTCGTATCGCGGCTCATTTGATCTTAAGAGCCACACATGCTTCGCTCCATATTGGCATAACTGTAGAATCAGTCCGCCACTAATTTTTGGGTTCATTAGGTGAAATGCGCTTTAATATACAATGTTTATGGAAGAAATGTACAAGATTAAACAACTATTGTGATGGGTAGGATAGGGTTATGCTAGGTAGCATCTATAATATCTATATTCATTCTACATGTAGCTACTAGCAACTATAACATCTATATTCATTCTACATGTAGCTACTGAAAGTGTGGGTCTGATGAAGTGGCGGACAGATTCTATAGTCGCTCCAGTATGAACAACACAAAAAAGTAACCAGCATGTGCAAGTAGGAGCATGTGGAATATGCAAGTCAGTTTTTTTTTAAATGTTTAGGTCAGGAAACAAATCATAAATGGGAAATGCCGACCTGTGACTCCATAAAATATATAATGGAAAATCCCAATCCTGATTGCTTTTTATCTGTATGGGAAAATCCATCAAAATATAATGGGTTAAAATGGGAGTTCTATCAATTGACTTACTGAAGATAGACTTCAGACATGAGCAATTCTGCTTCTAAGACACTGAATGACTAGTGGTGGGGGAAAGCCAGTGCAGTTCTTGATGTTCAGCAGGAAAATACCCTGTGAAACCTCCACAACCTGGAAGGTGACAGTCTAACCATTGATACATATTACTGCAGGAACAATTGGATAATTTTTTCACAAATTGATATTTTTCCTAGTGATGCTAGCAAGATTCGAACCTGCAGGGCAGCGGTAACTTTAGCTAGCCAGAACTAAACACACTTGACTGACTATCTATATCACACTTACCTTCATATCTTCTTTTCCACCAGAGATTGTAGTACAAGAATTGACCAAACAAAATGAGATCAGCAAAAACAAAATAAATTGCAAGGTAAATCTGAAGAAAAAAAACATAGATCAAGATATTAATATTTTTATCTTAAAAATGTCAATAATTTTTTAATTATCAGTTTTAACATTTGTTTTGGGTGCTCTGTAGAACCGTCTCACTGAGACAGTTCTTTGAGTAACCACAACATATGTACAAAAAATAAATTTTGATTACACCTTCTTTAATCTAGAGGGATGAAAAAATATGTGGTTTTTGACCCTTTCACTGTTATGCAGGGTTTCCCTCAATAATGAGGTAATCTCACTTCCCTGTCCTGAGGGTTCAGAAATGACAAGAAAGGCTTCTCATTTACCTCACACATCAAATCAGCCCTATCAAACAATATATATGAGGGTGAAATTTCATTTAGTGTTTTCAATTTACACAAAAATCAAATGTTCTGTTATTAACACGTTGCATAATTATTCATGTATTGTTGTTCTCTACTGACTTTTTTCAAAATTGACCTTACACTTTGCACAACGGTCGGTCAGGCCTCAGACTCAATGATGGCCCTGATGTAAATCTTTAATCCGTTGGTTGGTGCCTGATGCTTATGCTTGGCTGGGCCCACCATAGCTCAACTTGAGGTTTTCTTTAGCTCTGACTATCTGTGAGTCATGAGCCCTTTTCATTGTATCATCACAATGTGTTAATTTGATTAGATTGTTCTCTGTGATGATGCATTGCATTAGTTAGGAAGCCTCCATGCAAGCTAAACAATTTTTGCTGCATTAACAGCAACAGAATCAAGGGCGAAGATTTGGTACCAGTAAAATGCATTTAAGCCCCTGTTGGCTTAGGCTGCTGTCTGTTCTAAGACGGTGGTTCTGTTGTTGTGGATTTATTGTTTTATGTACCTCCCATTGTTTGTGGGGGTTCTGTGTTGGTGTTTATTTTGGTATACATTACTTTATGTCCTTTCTAGTTTTGCAATCATCTTGACGAGGAATAGAAAGCTGGTTGCTTTGCTTTTATTGTCTTTTGGATGTCTTGTTACTGTAAATGTCCTGTAGCACTTCCTCAACGTGCCATGGGTTGGTCTGCATTTTGTGATTGTGTATTTCCTGATCATACTCACTTACTTTTAGATAAGGCAAAGTAAGTAAGGGTGCAAAGATCAGGAATCGATACAATCAAGTACCACACCTGACCCAGGATACCAATGGGAAAGTGACAAACTCACAGTAGACACCACAAACGAGAGCCAAGAGGTCAGCCCTTTCCCAGCAGGTGACCACAAAGCACATATAAACAGACGCGCACAAAAGCATAGCAAACACAAGACAGAACAAAAACATAAGCAAACCCAATCTTCAGAGAAAGAATACAAATTTTATTTGGAAAGAAAAACCTGTGTCCCCTGATATATACAATGGACCATCCCAAATTTCTTGTATCTAACCAGAAGGAAGTATTCAATAAGTGCATAAAGGGATTTATCAGTCACCCCTAATATTAACTGAAATGTTTCAACATAACCTAATAAACGTTTCCTATCTCCCGGCATGTTACCTTTATCAGGTCATGATGACGTTGTACTTTTTGAATGACGTCGCTAATGACGCTGAATCAAATCAAACATAAAAAATACGTCATAATCGCTAGTTTGAAGAGTGTTCAACAATGGGTAAACTGATAAATAGAATACCAGGTTCGCGTCTTTTGATATCAAGTTTACAAGGCTCGCGATGTCAACAAGTGTTCTCAAAGCCTTGCCTGGTAAACTTGATATCAAAAGACACTCACCTTGTATTCTCTATATATCTTACCTGTAACGGTAACTGTTTTGTAAGAATAGCACCAACAAGGTTGGAAGAATCACCCAAGGTCCACATCAAAATTAACAATAGTGAAATTCCCTCAATTCCTCGTATGTTGCGACAATTCTTCACCATTTGGCTGAAAATAGAATTAAATTGAGCACGGATCTGACAAAAGGGTCCTTCGGGCATTTTAGCAGTTTTTGTGCAATCAATATTTCAAAAAACGTCTTAAGTTTTCAAGATTTTGCATGTTCTTAAAATAGACTCAAAATGCTTCTAACATGTAATACAATCAAAGGCGCAAACAGTTCTGATAAAATCAAGTGATACATATAATGTATGTTGCCATGGCAACAGCTGTGCATATGGACTACACACTTCCTTGAAAACAGGAGACCTCATTTCAAATGCTTTTGTAAACAGGGGCAGTGCGTATGTGGGCTATTAATTGCATACACATCAAATTTACAGAAACATGAGCCATTCTTGAAATGTTGCTCCTAGCATCTTTGTATTAGAATCATTTGTTAACACAATGGCATTAACGCCAGAATGTCATTAACAATGTTAAGTGACGTTATGTTTAAAACACATCATATATATGAGTTTAAACGGTCATGTCTTTGTTATTTATAAAGATTATCTCTTCAAATTTTCTGTAATTGTTCACAACAGCTAGATCTTTCTTTCTCTGAAAATATCCCAGTTTTGACTTTTATTGCCGGAAGGTCCTTTTGTCAGATCTTGGCTCAATTGTATTTTATCATTATATTCATGACTTTGTAAATAGGCTTTCAAGAATTTAATTGAGCCGCGACATGTGAATTTCAACAATATGGCATTTTGACAAGGGTAGACTCAGACGAGGCAGTGATGTCTCCTTTTAACCTTAAAAACTCCAAATGATGTTCGGTCTGTAGCTTAACAGTCATTGAATATTCAAGTGAATAGCAAAGGCTCTGATCAGACTTTGTATATGCAGAGGCTGATCTTTGCTGGTCGCACATACCACATTGTATGAAATCTCATGTCAGGGCTCATTACAACCAGGCAACTAGCAATTTAGCAATATACTACCATCAAACATCTCAAGATAAGCTGTCAGAAACATAAAATAGACAGTCTATTATTGTCATCCAGGTGCATGACAAACTACATGAAAAGTTGTCCGTTTCTACATGCTCATTTCTTTGAATATATTATGAAAGTGGTTGAGAATTTGTTTAAAAAAGCTTAACGTGAAAAACTCATTTATTGAAAAGACATATGTTGCAGGTACACATTGGAATTGCCTTATAGAGGCAATTCCAATGTGTACCTACGACATATATTACTGAAAATAAGGAAGAAAACTATTTGGAAATATACATTTTCCAAGTGGCATGTCCCTTGTCTTTACCTCGTTTAAACATCCCAAACTGCCAATCAGTATTAAAATTCCTGTCACTCTACTACAAATTGTTTATAATTGCATGACAGCTATCTCTCCAAATTCGAGTTCATGAACTACCTCTTTGCTAACCTGCTAGTTGCTTGATTGTAAGTCTGGATCCAAACTGTTTGAGACTCTGACAGTGTTCATGAAAGAATTTTTAGAAAAAACTTTATTTTGAAAAAAGGTCAGAGGACAACAACAAAAGCAAGAATAATTACCCAGCATGCATAGAAATTAAAGTGACTCCTGTTAGCTCACAGTCAACAGGACCAAGAGTTCTACTTTGAAATTTCAGTGGTTTTAGATAAAGTGTGGTGGTCTGTAAATACAGAGTTCTCACTAGGATTTTGAAAATAGGAGTAAAAATGCTGTTTGACAGAAAAAAAAATCGAGTTTTATCATACTTTTCTATTGGCACTTTTGAAATCTTACAAGAGTGTAACATTGTATTTATTAAATGAGTTTAGGAAAACTGATAAAATGAAGGCTTGCCGAGCATGTACCACTTTTTGCAACAAGTTTGAAAAATTAAAAATTACAGGATTCTTTTAATCATATGACCCTAGATTTGTTTGAAAATTTTTGCATTTTTGTGTGCAAAAATGCCAAGATTTTGACAGATATATGCATGTCGATTTGGATGTGACGGTCATTACATTACGATACTAAATATGTAAACCACTAACTAGGTTATTCATACTATTATATCTCTCCCAGACATGATGCCATAATGTATACAACAGACCTAAAAATCACACAATATTTTCAGGACAAACAAATACTGGCGGACTAAGGGTCAAAAGACATTTGACAGTATTGCCACTCATTAACTCTTTGTATGCTGTGTAATTTTTCATGCTTTACAAAAAATCTGTCAGGAACTTTAACACTGAGATCAGAGTGTCAAACGGTTTGGGTCCAGATCAGGCCCGACAACTTGTCGGGCCTGATCTGGTTCCAAACAGTTTGCAGACTACAAAAGTTGCCACAGGTAGAGAAAAAGCTTAAGGCCTGGAAATATCTTAAAATGGGCACTTGCCCTGCATCCCAAAAAAATATTGGCATACATGGGAAAAAATTAATTCTCACAAGAAATATCAAAATGTCCACTTGCCCTGCAGCCTGAGGCACTCATAAATACAAGCCGACGAGTGCTATTTTCGAGCCATGTACTTACGGTATGGACACAATCATCCAAGTGAGAATAGAGGCGAGACCGAGAACTTCCGAGGCAATTCCCTGCCCGTCATACACACAGTCATTGAGAGCCTTGTAAATCCACTGTACGCCATTACTACAGTTTCCATCTGTAACATTGCTCGCGGGGTCATCTCTCAGAGGAGTCGCCCATAATGGCTGCCACGGCATCTTTCAGTCTTTCTGACCTCTGTGACTATGGTTCTTGGTTTGTTACAGGTGAACGGTAACTCACATTTTCTTTACCGCTTAAATCTGATGGTTGGTTAAATAATTCCTGAAAATACAACAGAACCTGGATAAAGATATGCTGACATCAAGGTTATAAAACTTTTTTCATGCTCAACACAACTGAGATTTATCATGCTCAAAAATTTAAATACTAAAATGTCAATAATTGTTGGCATTTTAACATTTATTAGCATGATAATTACAATATCAGAAAGTCTGAAAGCAAGAACAGTCTTTATTTTTAACATTCTGGTTTCTATGAGCAGTTGAAATTTCATGTTCAGCTCAGGTGAGCATGAAAAAAGTTTTATAATCCTGATAGTAGTCTTACCAAGATCTTTGAAAAATATGAGGCTTGTTCAATTCTTGAATATTTTTATGTACTACACTCCTCCCCAATTTTTATCCTACGAACTATCACCAGCAGCATTCTAGCTGTACAATGTGAGCATGTATTGTCAAGTAGAGCAGAAAACAGCATGAATCCTCATCAGATGGTTTCATCAGAAGACAGATGATCCGGATCTACAGTGTTTTCAAAAACGGATTAGATTGCAAGATAGGGGTACAGGTAAACAGTATTTTGTCAAAAAAATCTTTACATGCTGAGAAATTTTGAGTGCTTTTTTATAGTCTATTGATTTTTTTCAAAATTAAGGCTTTCGAAAAATATATTGTTCAGGAATACTAACAGAATGTCATGCAAACATTTTGGATCCAGATCAGGCCCGACATTTTGTCTGGCTTAATCTTGGTACAACATATTTACAACGATTATCTTTAAACAACAAATGAGCCATGACATGAGATTTCCAATAATGTGGTATGCGCGCCCAGCAAAGGCTCTAATCAGGCTGCACATATGCGCAGCCTGATCAGAGCCTTTGCTAGTTGCTTGAATATTCTATGACTCTTAGGTAACTGTCCGAGCATCATTTCGAGTTTTCATGCTTAAAAGGAGTTGCACAGGCTCCTCTGAGTCTACACTTGTCAAAATACCACATCGTTGGAAATCACATTTTGTGACTCATTAATGTGGTCACTAGCAGACAAAGGTCCTGAACAAATTCTTCCAAAGGATTAAGATGTATACTTACTTTCACATAAATGATCCACTCACTCAGATCTTATGTATGGCTAAATAAAATTTAAATGAATAAATTTCAATAGAGTACAGACAGATTTCAATATATTAGAGTGAATTGTACGAAACTGACATTTCATGACTTCTGTCACTAAAAATTATTAAACATTTTGTAAAGGTGTGACAAATAAAAGGGAAGAATTCCAATTTTTGCCTTTTGCCCAGAGCAATTGTTGTGGGTACTCAGAAGAACTGTCTCGGGAATTAATGCTGATAACCTCTGCTAATTTGGACCCATGCAGGGCTCACCCTGCCATTAGCCATTGTAGCTATTTGCTACTACAAATGTAGAGTGGCTACAAATATAAGCCATCAGCTAAAAGTACACTCTAGGTGTTTCAAAAATTACATATTTTGGAAAAAGTGTATTTTGGTCAGCTTTTGGATTTTCATATATTGCTTTTATTATTCCTTCACACTTTATCATTGTGCAATATTTTACTCTATGGATGCTGGATATTTTCAATACCATCCGGGTGTCAAACATTTTGTCGGGCCTGATCTGGGTCCAAGCTGTTTGCAAAGGTTATCAGCAGACAACAAAAGTCAACCCAAAGAGTTTTATACAAAACAATTTTTTGATACTACTTTCTGGCTAAAACCTTGGCTAAAGTTAATTTCATATGGCTCCAACTTTTTCCATTTGGCTAAAGTGTTGGCTACAACAAATTCTGAGGTAGGGTAAGCCGACTGACTGTTTTCGGTTATGATGCCTGTGTGCCGCAGTCCCTTCGCACTAGGCATATACAGCACTCACAGCACACCCAGTTTTATGCACCCACTTTGGCTTCAAAAAAAAGGAATTCGGACTGTATTCTGTCCTTATCCTACGCCTAATTGCGTTAAATAAAGGTGTGGGGCATTAATTCGTTTGAATTTTGGAAATGCTGGTAGAGTAAGCCCTGCCATGGTTTATTTAAGTTGCTACGGTGCTTACTATCTCAGGCCTTGATCACTCTGAAGTGTCATGGTCAAAGAAGAGCCACGTTAACCCTTGTTCTGCTCAATAATTGAGATCTATGTGCTGTGGCTCAGTGGTATGTTGCTTGCCTCGAGATCGAAGGGTTGTGAGTCCGATGGATTCATTAGAAACCATCTTATCTGTATATATAATGTTTTTTTGCTTTTTTCATTAAAGGACAAGCTGATAGTGGGCCATTAGTGGCACTGCAGTTGGAGTTGATATGCGGTAGTAAAATCTATCACCAGAATGATCCATAAATAATCAGATTAAGGGGGTTGAAGTTGGATTTTTTCTCAATTCTAACCTTGTTCCCTAAAGTGACTAGACATTTTGGCACAGTAGACATTTTAGGAATAGAAATAACAGCACTTCCCCCACCAGAGACACTTTATTGTGTCCTTGAGCAAGACACCTTATCCTCTGCTAAGTACTGGCCATGGTTCAACCTAGGAAGACCCATCCTGATATGACTGAAATTTTTTTGACTGGGATGAAAAGAATCAAATCTGCTAATTAATTAACCCTTAGCATACTAGATTTATTTTATTCTACAATCCTTCCCATCTTTTTTCTTACTTAAAAGGACTTCATTTGTTTATTAACATGTACTTAAAAGCAGGGTGGAAAGCATGATAATATACCTCAGACCCAGTAATTAATTACACATTGTGTCTGAGACCAAATGATCAGGGTCTACGCTGTTTTCAAAACAGAGATATCCATGTTTAGTTTGGAAATTAATGGGATAGTACAAAATTACGCAACAAGATTGAAAAAAATCTTAACTTCAAAGTATGATGCAGCATTTATTTCTAGGTGTCATACTCAACATACCCCTTGTCAGTTCTGAAATGTTGTACAACAAGACAAGATACAACCCATAAAGTACCCTATGCTATGCCTATATGACCATGCTCGCTTATAAGGTTGAAAGTGGTATGTTAAAAAATCATCATATTTTAAGTTTTGCTGAACATTTCTATAAAACACAGCTTAAGGCAAAAAAATTATAACTGTAACCTTTGTCCTGCTAAACCTGGACTTATCGTTTTTGAAATCACTATAGACCCAGATCATCTGGCTTCAAACAAAGCCAGCTGATCAGGATCCACACTGTTTTCCACTCTGATTGAAAATACATGCTTACATCTGGAATGCTGCAGGTGAACAGGATAGAAACTTGGTTAAAAACATACAGCATGACAAGGGTTAATATCCCACTAGCTGTCAAAATAGTTCACACTTATGTCAAGGCACTTGGTTATTATTGATAGATGTTAAGTAACATTACACCTACCATTGTTTAAGATAAATGTTAATTACCATATTCATCCTATCAAGTGCACTTGCTCCTGTAACAATTGGAAAACAGTGTGGATAACAGGGATCAAGCTAGGGGGCGACTAGGGCGAAATAGTCGCCCTAGGGCCTGTAATTTCGCCCTAAAAGGAACCCAGGGAGAGGTGGGAGTCTCCTTAAAAAATAAAAATAAAAATTGTTTTTATTAGGGAGACTCATTTTCATTCATTCGCCACACAAACGCAGGCTGTGGTGACATTATCAGACAATCGACTACCCTGGTAGACTACATTGTGTTTCTCTTTCCATTAAATGGCAATAGTATGTGTAATGGCTAATTTGCTTCTAAATTAACAGAAAATGCCGTAACTTTGCACTATAGCTTCTCCCTAACTGACTGTCACTTCTCCCTAATTTTCCTGCAGGGAGAAGTCACTTTTCCTGAACTGTCAGGGCCCAGCTTGAACCTTGGGATAATGATCAGATGGCTTTGTCAGAAGCCTGCTGATCTGGATTTACGGTGTTTTAAAAAGATCAAGCAAAAGTACATGTGTAATTACTGTTTTAGAGTAAATAATTAAATCTGTCACTTTCACCAGAAAGTCTATTGGTTGGGTTACTCTAAACACACATGTACCCTGATTTAAAAGTATGATTCAGAAGTGCTGACAATGAACAGTGACAGACAACATTGATTACAACAGAAAACGCAGATTCTCATCTGAGTCTTGTTTGGAAGTAATTTAAGACATACATGGAACTGATAGCTGTTTATCCCAGAGGAACACCCACAAATCACATACAGTTGTGATATACCAGGAAACTGATACTACCCTTCTTAAGACTTGGGGTCAATTATTTTTAAAAGTAATTAATTACTTACAATAACATTGGAAATTGTTCAATTTAATTACAATTACAGGGCTTTTGATCAAAGTAATTAATTACATACAATTACTTCGGTACCTAGATTTACCAGAAAGACTCAAATTACCAGAAGACCGCCGAAATACCCAAAGGAGCAATGAATAATAGGGAAACATTGATTGGTGCTTCGTGGAAAACTTTTAATGAATCTGATAATAGTATAAGTTGTTTATATATTTTTTGAATTTTAACTTGCAATAAGTTTTAAAAAATGAAGTGTCAACTATTCACATGCTGAGGCGAGTTCAACAATACAAGCGCTCTGGGGGGGGAGGGGGGAGGGGGGTTCGTTGTACTGAAGCCAGGCTTTACACATTACGAATAAAGATAGGTACCAGAACAACGAGTGCCCACGAATGCTCGCATTGTTGAACTTGTCTCTGGTATGTTCACCTTTACTAATCATGCACACTGATTGGGTTGTCAGTTCTTGGTATTAACAAGGGTCCTTTAATTAGGCTGGTTGATTCCCCCTTATTGACACGATGATTGGGATTAATAGTTCTCAGTAGGGGTTAACAATGGAAAATGGCAAATGAGCAGTTTAAGGGTTTTTAATAATGTAGTGGATAGATTGGGTCATGCACTTTAGCATATGAATGTGCTGATCCTAGGTGTGAAAATTTAACAAAATGCATTCAAGGAGTCAATTCACTAACCAACACTATTCTATGAGTAAATACCATTGTTGAGATTTTCACACCTTCTTTGTTTTTGTATTGTTTTGTTAACTTAACTTTTACAGGTTGATTGTCACAGGGCCATATCTTTTATAAGCTGATGAACAAAGAATACATAATTTGCTTAAAAAAGGATGCTTTCAAAATAGTCAAGTCATGTATGCTTTATTTAGGCATAAACAAATACATGTATGCTTCTCGCCCTCACATGGGCGACATGGTATCTGAGAAATGCATAACTTCTAAGACATGAACTAAGACTTAACTTTCAAGTTAATTTTTCAAATTAAGTTTCCACGTGATGTGTATAGTGGAGTAAGCTTATTTCGCAAAGAATGTAATTTCGCCAATTGAACATTCCCACTGTTTTTTCACTTGTGTGTTGTCACAGACTCATTCTGAAAAGGGAATTTTCAAGGGCAGATGAAAAGCTGTCTGTTTAGTTGCAAAGCAGTATGAAAATGCATGCCTTAGTGGTAAGATAATGATCACCTGCCTGCATCAATGTTTTCCCGCCATTTTCACTAATTCTTTTTAACCCCAATCTTTTAATCATGATCCTGAAATGTTTTATTCATTGAATGCATTGCTTCCTCCTTTTTCATTTGCATTGACATCACCACTATGGAGGTGAGAAAGCTCAGTGATGAATGGGGACCCCAAGTGGAGAAATTATTGATTTAATCAAATGGGGGTTCTTATTAATGTTAAGACTCAGAAACAATGGTCTGGATAATAAGCAGCTGTACCGACCATATATCTAACAATGAATTAATGATAAATTATATCAATCTTTCACCTGCAATGGCTTGATGAATCCCTACAGTACATAAAAGAAAGCTTTTATGTCTACTTTTTCATTTACTACCTGCGTGGTAGCACCCCAATGAACCTAGGGGTCCAAATCAATCTGAATTTGAATTAAATATAGAAAGAAAACATGACTGAAATATTTTCGATTACAATGAATTAAATAATTAAAGATTCACAATAATTTATGTTCATTTAATGAAAAAAATGTTTTGTCTCAAAACATATATTGATTTTTTATCTATCCAACCCTTTATGAGGCCTCTTTTTCAGGTAAACAAGAGTTGTCGAAATTAGATTACTATTTTAAGTTTCAAGATGGCGGAAAAACGGGTGCACAAACAAATCAAAGTTTTTGAATTTAGATAACATATTTTGATGGTCTAAGGTATCTTACATTATTATAAAAGGTTGAAATTTTATGATTAAATCATTTTCTGGGCAGGTTGTATTTTGTTTTGCTATCCCCAGAGCCATATCGGCTTAAGTTGGCAAAAACTGGTTATCCCAGTATAATCTTATACTTTGTGGTGTACAGATAGGGCGCATATTGGAGTAATCTGAAGGCTACTCCAAGAAGTGCCCTCCCGTCCCAGTGCTAGCCTCTGATAACCCATCAATTTCAACATTTTTACTACTCCACTTCTCTGTACTAGTCATTCATCATTCTTTTAAATTATAGTTGTAAACTTTGAGTGGTCTGCCAATCCTGCGCAATATCCATAAAAAGACAGCAGATCAATTAATAAAGTTCAATTATCAAGCATCTTCTGATTCAAATTGGATGAGAAATACGGGTCGCAGGTAAAAGCGTACCATACAGGTAAAAACACCCCGTATTCGGTACTAACTGATTTTCAACTCTTTGGGGAAAATGGACCCGTATTTTTATGTCTAAACGGACGCTATCTGGAGCGCTGGTCCCCACAGTGCCAGAGAAGTGCGGGGACTAAAACATTGAGAAGCTACCCCGGAGAGATTTTCTGTAGTGTAGGGCAGGGCTAAGAGTAGGGTTGTTACCATCAGCTTGTCCCCACAGGGCAGGGCTTATACCAGGTCTATGAAGTCACTATCCCCACCATCCCCGTAAGTGGATACAAATGACATAAGTAGCGATTACCATCAGGGAACTGTCCTACTATAACATGGGCTGACTTGGATATGAAGTTATAATTCAAACAATTCAGTCAGACAAAAAGACAACTCTTCTCAAATTTGACAGCTTTTTGTTGACATTCAAATAAGGGGAGTTGGCTGCTATAGCTTTATTTATTATATTAATCTTTAATAATCTAAACCTTACCTATGGCACCACTACACTGTATAGCAACCCGTTCTGAACCCAAAAAAATATTCTCTATGCTTGTTTACCTCATTTTTAATGCCCCAAAAAATTAAATTTTAAAACGGTAAGCAGTGTGTTAACACATCATATGACTTAACACAGCAAACTTTGACCCGGAAGTAATCTAAATCTGGCGGAAACTCCCGAGACAAGCCGTCTCCTTGCGGACCAAGACAAGGTAGCCATATTTTTATGTATTTGTGAAAATCATGATCCATCTGGTACTTTAGTTGTGATCTTTAAAATATTTTTCTGTGAAAAAACACCCATGAATGTTTATATATTAGATTGACATGTTATTCTTTTATGCATACAGGAGATTGAGCTTGGAAACAAGCTTTGAACCAGTCCTCTACAAGGGACTGAAAGCTTCCCGTTCACGCTGAAATGAATGGAATTCGAGGTAAACCGTCAACATCACCACCTGTCCAAATATCGGCTCAGCAGCAGATACTCAACTCTGTGTATCCTTTGACCTAAATATATAACTATAATATGTAGTGCATGTTTTCTTAATCGCAAAAATGTTTGTCAAGAGTGGGACGTTTGCCGGGTTTTCACATTGCAACATGTGTTGCCAGGATCACGCGCTCACAACATGTTGAAGATTCAACGGGATCTGGCCGAATTAATCCTGTTGTTTAGTATCCTCACTGGTACTTAGATGTTTATTGAACCATCTCACTTATCTTTACTTATTATATTATTTGATTAAAACATATGTAGGCGGGGTCAATTTCGGGATTTTCTACATTTGCGTTTCACTACGTGACACGAAGTCGTGTGCTTTCGGTTGACTACTTTGAAACTTTTCTCCCCAATTTTCACCTCCTTTTCTTATTTTAAAACTATTTCAATGTATTGTATAATGTTCTTCATGAATAAAGAATAAAGTTACAACATTTGGGAACACAAATTCAACGAATTTTGTAGGTTTTTTGTAAACCGGAAGTGACCTTTTCAGTAAGGTCAAAACAGTTTTTCTTCACTAAGTCATATTGATCATAATTTTTATGTTCTATGAAACAATGGATTCATTAATTGTTTGTTCCTTGTTACCTGCTTCTTTTTGATGATGTGGCTACAAAATAACAAGACAATAGATAGTAGATCAAAAGGTTGTAATAATGGTGGGCAAAACACACTTATTTTATCCTTTTTTCTTTCTACTTTACTTTGCTTTGTTTACCTGACCATGTGTAAATGACTCATGAATGAAGTACAATGAAATTTATTTAAGAAAATGGGAGCTGCTTTTTCTGACATCTTGAGACACGAGAGGTTTCTAAATACAGATCTGGTTGATATGTATTGTCAACTTGAACAGACCTACCATTTGAGCTGTGACGTGATTGCCAACAATATGGCTTTTTGACAAATGTTGACTCTGACTAGCCTGTGCAGCCTCGTTTTAAGCCCCAGCCCCATTCCCGTAAAGGGGTGTGAGAGCCCTGGTGTCAAACAGTTTGGATCCAGATCAGGCCAGACTGTTTGTCGGACCAAGAAGTCCAAACTGTTTGCAAAGGTTTCAGCAGATGACAAAGGTCACCGTTAGTGGGCAAATAGTTAGATGAAGAACAACTTGTTGGTACTACTTTCTAGCATAACTCTTGGCTAAAGTCAATTTCATTTGGCTCCAACTTTTCTGATTTGGCTTCAACAAATTCTGCGCCAGGGTAAGCCCAGATTCACATGAAATCAAATGAAAATGACCCCCTTTAAGATTTCCTAGATTGAACACTGACTGTTTATTTTTATATCTCCGATGGCATGTGCCATGTTAATATACATGTATATTCGACATTTGGCTGTTACCTTTGTTCATGTACTCTTGCACGACCACTTTCGTATACAGTCACTCAACAAATTTGGTTGCAGTTAGTCCAATGGTTAAGGAGATAGCAGGGGTAAAACCTACATCACAGCATGGATGTTGCAAACATGTAGTATGGCGCCATCTTTGATTTATAGGGTAAGTTTTTCCCTTCGTAAAATTATACAAATAAAGTGTCTGTCAAAACTAAGCAGTTTAGGCGGTGACTAAAATCCCACTTGGACTGCACATATAATGATCACGCCCAGAAATGCCATTGCTTTCGTAATCATTCACTCACAACAGGGATTCAGTTTGGCGTCGGCCATCGGACATAGTCCGAAAATAGTTCCAGATGTCCGAGAGTTTGCTGTCCAATTTAGACAGTTTGTCCGAGACGATTTTCAGAATTGCATACTGTACGGTAATGCACAGTGATGCAATAGTATTTTTGTTTTAAAAAACGATCGCTGATTGGCCAAATTTCTGTAAGCGGTAGGCTGGTTCGCATAATTTTACCCCTAAAATACTTATTCACTAAAGCAAACCAGTGATAAAGTTTTGTTACGCGACGCCTCATTGGTCTATTGCATCCTGTCAACTTCTTACCTCGATTTCATCTCGAAGCGGACAGCATATTTGCATTGGCATTCGCCGATAAAATGACGAGAAAAACTTAATTGCCACCAAGAAACAACGGGAACTCAAGGTTTTTATGCCCCAAAACAGTTTGCCCGCTCCATCATTACCTGAACAGCCACTTTCCGTGACTGACGAGTCGTGCAGCGGCCGAAAATAGCAGCAAAAATACAGTACCCCACCCACTTCCACCGATCAGCAAGAAAGCTCCAGTCTTCTCATTAAATAAAAAGCCAGCAAATCAATCAGGCCGCACCTACCATCCGAAATGGTAGCAAAACAACCCCTGTTTTCATTATGAGAAGGGCAGATAGCATTTTCGGTTTCTGGTGGTAAAATGAGTGTCTGAAAAATGTCCTAAAAAATTTCCAAATGTCCGAACAATATTGGGGCTGCTCGGACAAAATGTCCGAAGCGAATTTCAGTCCAGCTGAAACCCTGCACAAGTATTGAAGCGGGAGACACGAGGATAATTTTAGCAGTCACCCGCTTCAATATTTGTGGGTGAATGATTATAAAGGCAACAGTATTTCTGGGCATGAACATTATATATTCTGTTCAAGTGTGATGTTAGGCACAGCCTGCTCTGCTTAGTTTTGATAGACACTAATTTATATAATTTTACGAAGAGGAAAATTTACCTTGTAAATCAAAGATTGTATCATACTATGTTTTTGAACATCCATGCTCCAGGATGACGTAGGTTGTTACCCCTGAGATAAAATGATTGACAAATGGGGGCAATATACAATGTCACAAACACTTTAAATAGCACCGAGATAATAATTAATCAACTCCCCATTGGCAGCCCTATACAGTATACAAGCTATATTTATCATTCAGGTTGAAAGGGTTTTTTGGTAGATTTTCTTGGGGTGTCCCCTGTGGGTTTGTGCCATATCTGGGATGAGAAACACACCCAACAAATGTATCTATAATACACTTTCAGCCTGTTTGATAATTGACTTGTATCTTGTCCTAAGGATTTCTGAAAAAAATAAACTGATCATTGTGATACTGTCAGGGCTTATTTTCACCATTTTGGGACAATGACCCATACCCCTGAAATTGGGAATTTTAGCGCGTAAACGCCCCAAATTGGGATTTTTTTTAGTGTCTTTTGCTATATTGTCAAATCATAAAATACATCATATTTATCTGAATTTGGCTGTACAGTTAAGTTATAATCAGAATTGCATGATGTATTATATGAGACTGTGCAATGCTGAATATTCCCAGAATCCCAGGGTTCCCACTCATATTTTTTTAGGGTGCCCTCTAGGGTAAAATTTTGGTGGTTCATTTTTAGAGGGTTCATGAAGCCACAAAAACTGACAGCCACTCATTTTTAAAGCACTGTGTATGCCTAGATTTGTTATTAACTACTTAAAAATCACTATGCAAACCCACCCTAAAATTTGAGCAGGGCTCCCCTAAACAGAATTTGCTGGAAAATGACTAAGTTAACACACTGAAAAAAAAAATTGGGCAGGGGTTCCCCTATACATAATGCTTTTTCGTTCACCCCCAGCCATTTTCCCCAGCCATCATAAAGTAGGGATAAGATAGAAAACTGAAGAAGTTGGGTGGGGTACTTTGAACTACAGAAACTTACACCAAAGTACCAGCTTCTTCAGGTTTGATAGACAAGAGACAGATACAAGATAGTCAAAATAAAATCTTACCTCTTTAATTTTCCATCTCACTTGAGTCCCACCTTTACACACAGATGTACCAAATTAAACTAACTATTTTTTCAGCTGTTTGGTATTTATCTTTTATGCATCGGGAGAACAAGTTTTAATGTTGCACTTACAGGGGCTATTATCTATTGAAACAAAGAAGTAACCCACGGCTGATATGCCGATGGTTAGAGGACATAACACCCCTGGGCCCTGATAATTAAACGGCAGAAATTTATACACGACCGATAACAACCGTCAGTAGAAAAATGTAAACATCCGGTTCACACCACGCTAATTTTCGTGATTGGCAACCCTGAATACACATGCTGTACACACATTTTTAAGCCAACTTTTACTAGACAAATTGATGATTTGTTTTCAAAACTTTTTAAGACTTGAAATTGGGAATTTTCCTCCGAAAATTGGGGAAAAAAAGATACTTTTTGGCATTGGGAATATAACCGAATAACGGCTATAAAATTGGCCAAAAATAAGCCCTGACTGTACACACCTTTTAGTATACAGCTGAGAATCACTATAATAAATGGAAAAAATAAACTACATTGTATGCTGATTGGAAAAGCTTTGGATTTGGCATGTTAATTTCATAAGCTATGCATGGGTTAAACATTCACACAAATTGGAAGAACTCTTTTGGCCCTTAACCTGACTTAGACCACCACCAAGAGGACAGACGCCTCCCTTGTACACACTCGGTGGTAAGTATGGTATGCAGTGCTAGAGATCGAATTCACATTTCAGTGTTTGGGAATTCGGCTATTTTTAAGATTTTTATACTTAGTAAATCAATTTTTGACAAAATATCACTCGCATTCCTTGAGATTTTTTCCTTCCTATATTAAAGCTTATAAGAATTTTACAGATTTATATATATAACTGAACCACAGTTTACCTTATTATGTCTCCCCCCCCTTCAGGGTTGGGAGTAGGGTAGACATCTGTTTATTGTAGAAAAAACAATTCTAGTTTTGTGAGATGTTTTAGTGCGATTTCCATTCAAATAAATGAGCAGCCTTCAAGAGAATTTGAGAATTTTATGTTATATCCTTTCAATTGCTACATGATAAATAAACTATGAGAGAAGAATAACCAGTAACAGTCAATTCCATTTGCGGGTCCAGAGGGGGGTGGGGGCAGGGGGTACGGACCCCCCTCCCTCCCCCCCTGAAAAATCACAAAAATATAGGCTTTCTTAGCAATACTGGTCCGGATCCCCCTGAAAAATCATAAAGCTACCAAGCCAGCATTCGATAATTGGCCATCATCGGCACACCAGCCAAATGCCATTTAAATGGCGTTTCGCTGGGGGGCGATGATGGCCAGATTTTAGTGGTATTTGGACCCACTCATTAACTAAAAAAATGTTCTCTTAGTTGGACCCCATCTGAAAAAACTTTCTGGATCCGCGCATGAATTCGGCACATCTCTTTGAGCACCTAAATATATTTTTTGCATTCCAGTTG
This sequence comes from Loripinus fragilis, assembly GCA_964019695.1. Lineage (NCBI taxonomy): Eukaryota > Metazoa > Mollusca > Bivalvia > Lucinida > Lucinidae > Loripinus > Loripinus fragilis. Next base: position 36,488,485 of record OZ026529.1, read on the forward strand.
ATGATTTAGAAAATAATCACGGTGACCATTCAGATTATCATGTAGGCAACATCTACTTCTCTGTAGTGTTTGTGTTTGAAGAATTCCTGATATAAATTTTCACTGTTACCTTTCCATAAACTGAAACTTTGATCATTTGTTTCCAGGTTCTCAGGACGTGTACCAACAGTCTCTGTACACCCAGAATCAGGCCCCACAGTATCAACAATTTCAGGTAAAACCTTCTAGCACTATATATATAAAGGTCAATTTTAAATACTGTAGGTTATATATTTAATGATCTTATTTTCAAATAAGTTCCCAAACTTTCCATTGATGTAACACCATTAAACAGTGTTCTGCCAAGGCTGCGTTTTCCGCGCCATTGACACATTATTTTGTTGTCTGGCGCAACTTGAAATTGTCTCGTGTGCAAATTTCGGGCTTGACACTGATATTTGCAGCTTGTGGGTCAAAACTGTCATCTTTCAAAAATAACTTGGCAGAACACTGAGCATCTCAATGAAGCGTGTAACAAATTCACAATAATGGCTGCCAGGCAGGGTAATCCATCTGTCTGTCTACCAATTGGCTATTGATCGGATTTGATTCATTTTTGGTTAAAACGATAATTTCCATTGAGGTTGTAACAACTTTTGACTATCGTCAGCAGAACTTAACTTTCCCATGTAAACTCTTTTTGAAAGTTCTGAGCCATCAAAAATTCAAAGCTAGAATTTCATGAACCTAAGTGACCATGGATAAGCGACCCATGGCCTATCTGACTTGCAGGGGTGTGGAAATAATAAAATTTTCTACTTGTCCAGGGACAACTAAAAAGCCAAAATGTACTTGTCAATAGAAAATTTTACTTGTCCGAAAGAACAAATTAGCTTATATATTACAGTGCTTAAACAATTTATTCTTAAAAAAACTGTACGAAACCAGATATATATCAACTCTTGTAATCAGTATGGATCCTGATCAGCTGTCTCCTCATGTAAACAGTGTAGATCTAGATCAGCTGGGATCCACACTGTTTTCATTGCAAGATGTGAGCTTCTCATAATTAATCCAAATATGAAATACAGAATTGTATTAACTTAATACATTTGTACTTGTCCAAGGACAAGTAAATAGAAATTTTCAACTTGTCCTAAATGAAATGGGCCCAGGTAGGACAAGTCGGACATGGTATTTCCACAGCCCTGGACTTGTTGTATCTTATCACATTTTGCCTCATGTTCTTAACCATGCAATTTTTGTCCTTTACATAGATTGGGTTTCCATCCCAGGGCTACGATGTAAACAAGCCGAGCTATGCTGCGCCTCGTATGCCAAGTCCAGGCATCACAAACCAGCCAGCTCCAGGAATGTACCAGCAACAGCAAACACAGGGGATGAGGCCCACTACCGTGAGTTCACTTTATACACATACACCAGTTCTTCAGATAGAGTGTGTAATGGAAAATATTTTTCATATGTCTGAAACAAAACATATGTTGTGGGTACTAGGGCTGGGACGATACGCTTAGCCAAGATACGATACATATCACAATATTTTAAGCCAATATTTAAGAAAGTCGCTAGACTACAACATCCTGGCCCACACTCCTGGGTAATTTAAATATACAAAATATGTTGTAGTCGAGAATAAGACAGCAGTGGCAATCAATTCCAAAATACTGCAACAAGGGAGTTAAACTTATAGCGTTCCTTGAATTAGCTATTTTTAGCAACTGTCTAGGCCCCGGGGTTATAAAACTTTTTTCGTGCTCAACTCAGCTGAGCATGGAATTTCAAATGCTCATAAAATCTAAAATGCTTAAAAAATAAAGACTGTTCTAGCTTTCAGATGCTCCGATGTTGTATTTATCATGCTCATAAATATTAAAATGCCAACAATTGTTGGCATTTTAACTTTTATGAGCATGATAAATTTCATGCTCAGTTGAGTTGAGCACGAAAAAAGTTTTATAACCTCTGGGCCAGGGCACATTTCATGAGATAATTCCTCAAGACAAAAGATACATTTTTGCAACTTGCTTTGGATTTTAACACTGTCAGGTTTCAAATTTAGCTCTCGCAAAATGCGATTGATTTTTGCGGAATGCAAGTAGGAATAATTAGGCCAGAATTGTTTTATTAGTTGCTTTACAGAAAATTTTTGTCAGATTTAGGGTCGGGGGGGGGGGGGGGGGAGGCTCTGAAAATGACCAATTGACTGGTCATTTTCAGAGCTTTTTTTTTTTTTTCATTTTCAGAGTTTTTTTTAATGTCTCCAGAAAAACAGTAAAAACTAGTAAGGTAAAGTTAAAACCGACAGTCTGTATTAAATCTAGTGTTGTTCGATTATTGGATTTTCATAATCGATCATCGAAAATAATCGTTCAGGAGGTTTCGATTGATGATCGATTATAATCGAAATTATCAAATGAAAGGGAAACACAGGTTCCATCCCATAGAATGTCTACCCTTGTACTGCTTGAAACTCTTATCTTTATAAAAATTGTTAGTGTCAGTGTCATGTTATTTATGTACAGTATCAAATACCAGAACTGGACCTGCAAACTAAAATTAACAGCAATTGGCATTTTAAACCCTTTACACACTTATGGATTTTTTCTTCTGGTTTGAAACAATAAACTTGGGAAGGTCCATTGCAAACATCAAGGGGTCACAGGTTATCATTCCCAAATAAATATTTCTTTCTCTGAATATCTTTTATGTCCTTATTAGCAAACAGTGTATACCCTGATGAAATGCCTCATTTTGTGGCATCAGAGTTTTCACTCTTTTTAGGAGTCATTAGCATACAATGGATTAAGATTGCACTGAAGACTTCTTAGTCATGACTTTAAAGGGGATAGAATACACAGCAAACCAGGCTACAGTTTATTTTTTTATTCCTCACATTCTATAAACCTTTGAATTTATGGATTGCATTTTCTTGTAGCAAAGTTGCAAATTTTGAATAGTAGCCAACAAGAGGGTCAGGTGTGAATCTTTTCGATTATAATCGATTATTACCAAACACAATCGATTAGTAGAATCGAAAGAAACTTTCGATTATAATCGATCATCGATACAACTCTAATTAAATCTTTAAATATTTCATCATTTTCCCAAAAATCTGGGCACAGTCATGTCTACCAAACGGTCAGATGCTCAACCTCTGGTTGAGCGAGAAAAACAATTTGAGTGTCTTATGGTTGAGATTTCGAGGAACTAAAAAGGTAAACAAATGTTGCATGTTCTGTAATTTATAATTCTTGTCCTAGGAAGAGAATCAAAAATCAGGGAATGTCATGCAACCTCTTACAAGTCCCTACGTTTGTGGTGTAAATAGGAGGTCAGAGAATTTTCGCCTTTTTTCAGATTTACTCTTTGCGTGAGGAAGGTGTACCAGAAGCAGATATAAACGTGTAGAAATTTGTGTTGTTTTGGGATGTGTATTCAATTTTATGATGTGCTCGAAGGTTATATATACAGGTCTGATCAAGACTGAGATCTGCAACTAGAATTCAGATTGTTATTTTCATCGAGCTTGTGCAATATGCGAAAAATCTATGTGGAAAGACCCGGAAAATTCTGGTTGAGCATCAGATAATAAAAAATGATAAGAAAATTTTAACAGCATCAGTTGTTGTTTTTTCTCACCCCATAGTCAAGATAACGCATTCAGTCTGTTACATGGGCCCATACCGAAAAAACGACAAATGATGCCATTAGATTTTCTTATCATTTACAGTTGTAAATCAACTAATAAAAAAATTCTGGCCTTAGCACTCCAATTTATTTGCCAGTTGGATTTTCTGGCAGTTTTCAAAGCGAAAATAGAAATCCGGAAGTAAATTTCTGATATTACCCTTTAAAGAAAATCAAAGTTTGATATTTCTCGAAGGCGTGGCTGAGTCGTCTGTTCAAGTTCTAGGATGTGGTTGCATCTGCCCAAGTTCATATCAACCTTTGCTGTCATCCCTGCAAAAATAATCTTTTTGTGTAAGGGTTGACACACATATTTATTTCTATGTAGATTACAGAAAAAAGTCTTGTAGTGATACATGTAAAGTGAGCATATATTTGGATAGGTGAAAGTTTTCAGGCTTATTCCTGAATTCAGGATTTTGAGGATGACTTTTCATGGAAATTTAGCCTCAAAATACTGAATTAGGTAGATTATAATAAATACTAAGCTTCGGATTTATCATCTAAAGACAACCTTTACCTGAGTGACCATTTGAACCTGAAATTGTCAGTTTTTTATAGGCTAAGTTTGGATTCTCTAAAGTTCAGGAATTTTAGAAATTTTGAACTTTCACCACTGTACATGTGTATATTTTTTTTTTATTTCAGCCCTTTTACCAAGGGGGTCAGCAACAGGGAATAAGACAGCGTTATCCAGGAAATGTTCAAAACACACAGAATCAGACTATGTACCCAGCAACAGGGGGTAACCCGTTGCTGTTCATTAACAGTCCACAACAGTTTGGTACCCAGCCAATTATGATGGGATCAGTCATGGTAAGTTTTAATTGTATTAACTCTTTACCCGCTACTAACAGCTTGTCTGCTGATTAGCTTTGCGAATAGTTTGGACCCAGATCAGGCCCGGCAAAATATGTCAGGACTGGTCTGGATCCATACAGTTTGGTATTTTAAATGGTGATATTCCTGAAAGATCATATTTTTGGAAAGGATAATCTTTAAAAAAAACATGCAGATGATGCACCAGCATGCAAAATTAAATTTTCCATTATGCAGAATAAATAGAGATGTCCTAATGCAGACGGTGATATGCTGTTAGACACAGTCAACCTTTGTGTCAGTTCATGTCATGAATTATACCACAGCGTATTTTTTTCCTCTTTTTACTACGGGTTTTGAAAATGACTCTAATTGCGGGCAATTTCGAAGCCAATAATGGATATATTCTTGCAAATTTGAGATGGAAACTCGCTTGATGACGTATATGGAAGGCTAGTGTACCGGTACAGTCAAAAGTGTATCGCGATCCGATATTTATTTATAGTGAATCGTGATTTACTGGTTTATGGTTGCACCCCTACCTTAAAGTAATCTGTATGTATTTATAAGAGCTTGCTAACTCATTAAGTCAAATGTGCTTGTAATCAAGTCAAGAAATAGCCTCTTATAAACTACATTTGTAATTTACCATTTCAGCCTAGAATGCCAAGTCCACAATACAACCCGACTAGCATGCAACAGCCAAATAGTGTATATCAGCCCATACAACAGCCACCCACGATGACTCAAGGTTTTGGGAATCCTCCCATCTTCTACAACCAGACAGCTCAGCAACAGAGGCCGCCTTCTACGGGGCAGCCGGCTCCTTCACAGAAATCTAAGGAGAGACAAAAACATGTGTTGAAAATAGTTGATCCGAGCACTGGCAAAGACATTATGCAAGAATATCAGACTTCAGAGCATTCCGGGGGATCAAGTGATTCAGGGTCCAGAAGTACCCCAGTGAGTGGGGCCATAGTTGAGGTAAACTCACAGGTTTAGATTTATAAGCAAAATTTTTAGCGTAAAATTGTAAATATTTTCTTACCTATAAGTTTTAACATATGTTTTGGGTGCTCAAAAGAACTGTCTCATTGAGACAGTTCTTTTGAGTACCAACTACATTTGTTTTGGTTGAGAAATAAGAAATTTATTTTTTCGTTACTCTTGACTAAATGCCCTTATCTTACAGACCTTGAAATATCTTGAAGTATGCACTTGCTCTGCATCACACAAAAATTGGCATTCATGGGGAAAAATGTAAATTTACATTAATCAAAATTTTCACGTGCCCTGAAGCCGGAGGCACTCGTAAATAAGAACGAATAAGTGTATTTTTCCAGAGCCCTGTATCTTCCAGGCCCCTAGATAAAAGTGTTTTCAAATTATTATTTTTTCTCAATCAAAACTTGTGGGCACTCTAAAAAAATGTCTGGATTAGACAGTTCTTTTGATACCGGGCCGCGTAGCGCAGTCGGTAACGTGTCTGGCAACAGATGCGAGTCTGACTGCAGATCCAGGGGTCGCAAGTTCGATCCCGGCCCGGTCCCATACTTTCGTGGAGATTGATCATAAAATAATTTCTACGGTCATTCTCCTCCCTTCCGCTGAATCATTCAAGAAGGGTTGTTGTCAGTTACAAGCGAAAGTATGTGCACAAAGTACTGGTTAACTGCTTGTTCAAGCTTGCCCAGGAAATAGTGTTGTTAGGTGAACTGACCGTCCCGCAATGCCCATAGCTGTTGACTTGGGACGTAAAGCAACAAACAAACAAACAGTTCTTTTGAGCACCCCAAAAATCTGTTAAAAACTGATAAGTAAGAAAATATTCAGAATTTTCCCTCAAAAATTGTGTTTTATCTAGACATGTTTCATATGTCATGTAACATGCCATGTAGCCCTAGTTTAAACTTTCTTGACTTAAGGAAACTTCCATCCAGCTTGATTGAGCTGTGTTTTTCCCAGGTACTTTTTAGCTCACCTGAGCAGGGTGCAGGTGTTTTTCTGCTTTTCATTATGGAATAAAATTTCCGCCGATACTTTATGCATACAAGTTTGTTTTAGTATGTTTGTTATCTCATTTTACTTTGTAAATTGTGTCATTATATCATGCAAATTGTCATTTAGTAGTCGTTTCACCCGTATTTAGATTCAGAACATGTCATTTCTCGGTTTTCAAAAGGCAGAACTAGGTTGTAAATAGGCAGAACTAGGTTGTCATGAGGCAGGACTGGATTGTCATAATACAAAAGTGAAATGCTAAGTTTTTTGACGCCAGAGGGCGCACCGAACTATCTGAAATTAATGATTTCTCCCAAACAAGTAGCACTCGTTCCAAACGGTGTTATGGATGATTTCTTTTACCTAGAAATTACCCCCTATGTATTTTTTTGTTTGATTTGATTCTTTACGTCCCAGTCAACAATCTGTCAGTTACGTTGGCACGGGTCTTCCTGGGTTGAAGGATAAATGTGTCCTGCTCAAGGACACAACGCTGTGACACCGGTGAGGCTTGAGAAAACTTCGTCCCGTCCCGCCCAGCTCGGACACAAACAACATATGTAGATCTATTACTGGGTCATTCATTCATTCCCGCCTCAAATCCGGACAAGCTTGGACACATCAATATATGAGCCGCAACAATGTGGCATTTTGACATGAATAGACTCAGATGAGCCTGTGTAGCCTCATTTTAAGCTTAGGCAGTTCATGAGAATATTAAGCAGCCGTCAAAGGCTCTGACCCGACTTTGCAGGCTGGTCTGAGCCTCTCACATTGTTGATAATCTCATGTCACAGCTGGGAGCGCAGTGGCTCAGTGGTAGAGTGCTTGACTTGAGACCGAGGAGCCACGGGTTAGAGCCTCCCCGGAGTCGCTGCGTTGTGTCTTTGACAGCATGCCCATTCACGTACTGCAGTACGTAATTCACGCACAGAAACGGCCATGCACGCACTTATCATTTGAAGCCTACGTGCAAAAACGTAGAGTTATTTTGTGCATGCATAACCAGTGATTTCTGTGCGTGAATCTCATGAAATTTTCAAGAAATCAAGTCCAGTTTTTTTTAGAATTATCGGCTAAGATTTACCGCTGACTGGTATCTTGCATTGATAGTAAACTGTTCAGTATGATATTGCGAATCTCGGGCCACAGTCAACCACGCTTCTATTAAAGTCAATATTGATTGGTTGTCTATTATTACTGAACCAATCAGTGTTACGCTTACATATGCGATGTTTAGTGGACAGGCAGAGGCACGGAAAAAGAAAACTTGATTAAATTGCTTGACATGTTTCAGAGCTTTAAATTAAATAGAGGAGTAACACAATCTAAGAGGTATGTGACATTTTACTGTATTCTATTTTTCAAAAATCATCTATCATTCTGAAGAAGAGGGTGATCTGGATATGTTTGTTTACATTTTCCGTCACCCCTCCCACTCTTCTTCATTCTGTCTTTACCCAAAACTTTCAAAGGCCAGGATTATTGTGGTTGAGGGTAAATGAAACCGGGTTTACGCCCCTAGGGGACCCTATGCCCAAATTTTTCTCAGGTTCGGACTTAGTTTTTTTTTTGCAGGGGGTGGGGTGGTTACTTGCAGGACTCATTTATTAGCATTATTCACAGCATAATGATATCACTGTTACACACGTCTAAATGATCTGATTTCATGGCCCCTATACGTTTACTATGAAAAAACAGCTCTAAAATATGTGTACCCTCAAAAATGAACATGTACCCCCAAATGGAAACACCAGGGGGTACGTGTACCCACAAACAGAAATATGAGTGGGCATGCTGCTTTGAGCAAGACACACTAATCTTAGCTTAGTACTGGTGCAACCCAGGAAGATCCGTCCATTTATAACTGAAAGATTGTTGATGGGACGTAAAGAATCAAATCAAACAAACAAAATCATGTCATAGCTCATTTTATGCATTACCACATGTTTGTATATATCCATACTTGTCTTGACTATCTTTACCTCCCTTTATTTTTCAAACTGACATATTTATACCTATTTTTTCATGTTGTAATGAGAGCTGGTGCATTTATAAAGTATTTTTCTACATCTAAATAGACTGTTTATCTATATGAAAAATAAAGAAAATTCAACGAAATGAGAAAAAAGGCGTCATCTCAGTCAAAGCATATATATTTGAAAAATCATAGTTATTTAATCAATATAACATGCAATTTGTCGTTTAAATGTTTTTTAATGTAGCCGCCGCATAGTGAATTGTTCTACTTGTTTGTCGGATCATACTTTAAGCCAAGAGGCTTTGAAAACCAGAACGAATGCCAGTGAGCCTGGCAATCGGATGCTCCTGGACATTAAATGAAAAATATAAACCAACCCAGACCAATACTGGTTACAGCCAAGGAATAGCCACAAAAACAGTATCATCCAGAGGGGTGGGTTCGACAGAGAGACAGGGACTCCTGACATGGAAAATCATAAGATGTATAGGTTTCCATAGCAATAAGCAAATGGACCCCTATCCCCAGGAAAAAATGAACGGGCCATATAATTTTTAGCTTCCTTTAAAATAGACAAATTGGACCCCTGTTCCACCCCCATCCTCTGTAAAATAAGTTAGACATAATTAATAAAAGAAACAACAACACCAGATGAACAGATTTGTGCCTGGTGAGACTGTGTCTTTGGTGGTCGTAAATGCGACAAGTACAAAATGAGGGTGTCAATAGGGTTTACTGATTAGCAAATAATGGCCCTAAAAGTTATCAATTAGCGAATTTCATCCCTAAAATTTAAGGGTTAGCGAATTTTTAGGGTTAATTTTACAGAATAGCGGAATGAGGGGTGCTAATGATTAGCGAATTTTTGGCCTAAAATATAATTATAAGCGATTTTTGGGTTAAAAATTACCTAATAGCGGAATGGGGCGTTTCAACAGTTAGCGAATTTGATGGAAAAAAGTTATTCCATGTCGTCCTACAGTAAGCCGTCTTAATGATCTATCTGCAGTTGTCCAATTGCCCTTCAGGGTCCATCAACTAATATGAAGTATGAAAACTTTATAGACATAGATGCATGTACCATTGAGCATGTAGCGAAAACTGATCAGACTTGGTTGATACAGATCCAGGCTGATCTACTGGGTGAAAGTTTCTCTGATTCACAAATCACTAAACCCTGAAGCCATTGATTGATTTGTCAGTTCGTGGCAGTGCTTAAGGAGCTCTAGCGATAAGGCGTATATTTTCCCTAGTTGACATGATTACAAAACCTTAATTTTCAAATTGCCCTAATGTTTTTAAAATTGGTCTGTTCCAGTAGTAAAATTTTCATAGAAAGCATCAAAATAGGTTTCAAACGATTCATCATTTTCAAAACCGTTAAAACTTGCGCCTTCTACTCCCACCCCTCATTTTACGTCTTTAGACAGGGTGCCGTTTAGACGAGAGTTTTAGTAAATCCTATGCAGGTTTTCAAAAAGTAAAAGTGCTAAAATATTAAGGACATAAGTGCCCTTCATTTTCGAAACTTTGCGGTATTCCTTCTGCGCATGCGTACGAAATATACTTAAAATTGTGACGTTTGTCATTGAAAAGATGAAACTGGCGTCTTTCAGTTTGTTTTTAGATGCTTTCCCCCCCTAGGCCTAAGATGCCCTTTGGACAATTAAATGCCACTATACAAATATATAACATATGTAAAGGGCGTCTTGGGCCTTGGGGGGGGGGGGAGGGGTTGTATAAGCGAAAGAAGACATCAAATATCTGACAAAAAATACACCACTTTGCAAGATAGTCGTTTTTATTGTACATCAACTGTATAAATAGTTTTACTGTACATGGCCTGATAGGACGGTTGGTAACCTTGTTTAACGGTCTAGTTCCCATATATGTTACTGAATAACACGTACAGTTGACGATCGAAATTAAATTCTCATTCAATAAGAAGTAGATTTATTACAAGCATTAAGGAAATCCCGTTTTAAATATACGAATTCGGGGGCAATGGTGCATCGACGGCCCGTCTATATACAGCAGCGGTCAATTAAGCGTACAAACTTTGTTGAACCTGGTTACAACTATTTGACTTGTCACAACAACTTTCCTTTCAACAGTCAACAATCGATTAAATTTATTTTAGCCATTATTCAAACACAGTCCTGTCAAAGCTACCTTGATGAATGACAGCTTCTTGAAATATCTTTTGTCCAGCCTCAAATGACCAGTCACTCTTGTTACCATAGCTATCCAGTTAAAAGTTTCAATGAAATGTAATAGATTTTATCAAATGTATGGCTCATGAAAAAATGCTGAATATCATCATCATCATCATCATCATCATCTGTATAGCTCATGAAAAAATGCTCATCATCATCATCATCATCATCATCATATGTATGGCTCATGAAAAAATGCTCATCATCATCATCATCTGTATGGCTCATGAAAAAATGCTCATAATCATCATTGTATGTATGGCTCATGAAAAAATGCTCATCATCATCATCATCATCATATGTATGGCTCATGAAAAAATGCTCATAATCATCATCATCATCATATGTATGGCTCATGGAAAAATGCTCATCATCATCATCTGTATGGCTCATGAAAAAATGCTCATCATCATCATCATCATCATCTGTATGGCTCATGAAAACATGCTCATCATCATCATCATCATCATATGTATGGCTCATGAAAAAATGCTCATCATCAAGTGCGTATTAAATGTAGATGCTATGAGTAGAAATAGATAATGAGTTGTATCATTTTGTCTAGAGATCATAAGACTTGAAAGTACCACTTGTCTTTTGAAAGTACCACTTTGATCTCACAATGATGGCTTTTGCACTTTTCTTTATTGAGTTTCAACCCGGACCCAGTATACATCATTTAGAATAAGGCTTGATATTTCATATGAATCATCTTCACATGAAGAACCATCTTTCATTTAATTTCAAAGACGGCAACAAAATTTAAAAGTCAAAATTTTGAAGGTCGCAAGACATAGAGGAATATGAACAATTTTATTTGTTACATGGAATATACATGTCTGGGGCAGAGGATGTAAGTTTTATTTTAGGATGTCTTTGTTTACATGATATTTGACCCCAATATCTATCTGACACGTTGGATATGTACACACATGAAGGCGTTGCTTTCTTTTTTAATAAATCCAATCAGAATCAATCATGTGAGTTTGTTCAGCACTGACTGACAACTAGGATAGTAAACATGGTTCATCACAGTAAAAAATTGATTTTTGAATAGCTATACATTGTAACTGACTTCGAGACAGTTTGTACGCTTTATTGACCACAGCTTTATATTTGTTGAATGTGCCTAGTTTCTCCAGTCGGTATTTCAACAAAATAAACCGAACGTCTCGTTTGGGGAGATTGCTCGCCTTATCGCTAGAAATTCTTTGTTTTAAGTCAAACTACCGTTCAAGCACGTTCATGTGACAGTAACATACTTTTAATAATTTGGCAATGCATTTAACCCTTTGTATACAAGAAACCCCAAAATGGATACTTTTATAAACAGTAAAGACCCAGATGAAATGCCACATTTTGCGGCATTTCATCAAGGTCTATACTGTTTGTTAGGTAAAAAAAGATCTTCAGACAAAAAAAACACTACTTTTAAAAACTATAACCTGACACCCTAAGGTATATACAGTGGCCTATCCAAAGTTTATTGTATCAAACCAGAAGGAAAGATCCATTTGTATACACAGTAAACAGTTGGAGGCAAGAAGTGACTGGCAAGAAGTGGCTGGCTAGTCATTTATTAGTGACCATGGAGCAAATATATTCCTTGCCTTAACAAAAACTGCATCTGAAAACGGCATCTACCAAAGTTATCTGCTGCATATAAGCATACAGGCAGATCGTGTGGACCCAGATCAGACTCTCCTACATCAGGAACAGTCTGATCTGCACAGTTTGTCAATGAGGCTTCTAAAATATTCCCAAAGACGACAAATGCAGATTTTTTGTTGTTGCGATTGCCGCTTTAATGCTTAAATGCTTATACTGTGACTTATTTTGTATCTAATATACACTTTGTTGCATAGTAACATTCAGTATACAATAAAGCCACAATTCCTGACAAAGAATTGATCGTTATATCTGCATGTCATTTGCATCAAGTAGTCTTGAAAATTAGTTTTTATCGCTAAAATGGCATGTCTTCTAAGATATTTTACAGATATTGTCAAAGATTTACTGATTACTGATTTAGGGGTCATTTTTTTCTGAGTAGCGATTTGGGGGCTTTTTTTGACTGATTAGCGATTTTTGGTCCTAATTTTACTGAGTGCTGATATTTGGGCCTCAATTGTACTGATTAGTGATCTGTGGGCCTAAATTATACTGATTAGCGATTTTAGAGGTATCCCATTAAGACCCTCCAAAATCCCTTGTGCTGGCTCATTAGGCTCCAGAAACAGGTCAATTCTCGATAGTTCGAGGCATGGATGGATCTGTAGGGGAGATATGGGGTAGGGGACAGGGGTCTGAACCCCCTGGAAGATCAGACAATATAGGGCTCCTTAGCGATACTGGTCACCCCTGGATATCACAAACCTTCCAAGCCAGCATTCTTGATGTTCGGCCATCATTGGTCCACCTAAATGTCGTTTTGCTGGCAATTTAAATGGCGTTTCGTTGGCGGGCCAATGGTGACACACTTTTTATGGTATTTGGATCCTCTCTCTCCTCATTAACTATAAAAAAAAGTTGTCAGAGTTGGACCCCTCTGAAAAAAGCGTGATCTGTGCATGTGGGACTTTTCTTCTTCAAATTGTCAATAGTTTGAATTAAATTCATAACAGTTTGAATTAAAGTCATGACTGTTTATAGTATATGACCATCTTCATCTTAGGGATGAACCATCTACAATATTTAGTTTGTCTAGATGCCAAAATTCTGAGCTTTCATCGACGTCCATTCGCTGAGAAGGCTCTACTTGACATACTCATCTCAGCCTTCTTCGCTTGCTATTGTGCGAAGTTCGAAATTTCATGATATAGGATCCTGGTGGCCCGCCAGCAAAACGCCATTTAAATGGCGTTATGTCCTTTCGCTGGCGGGTTGTTCAAGGCTGCTGGAATAGTCTCCTTTCATCATTCATATACCTAATCGTGTTTGCCTGTATTTGGAGATAATCCACAAGCTTCAGCGAGTGAATTATCTTACATACAATTGGGCAAACATCGCAAGCTATTTTATACCACATACATCAGTGTAGACCTTGTACATAATGAGATATTGTGCTAAAGTTATAATGGGCTAATTTCTAATCTTTTCTTAAAATATTAGCTTGTATTTCCACTAGGTTGCTTCCCTTTAAACTTAAGACATTTTCATTTTTGTAATGTTTTCGTTGATATTCATTTTTGTTAAGGTTTATTTAAATGAGTTAACATCTATGAGATTCTACATGGATGTTTTAGCAAGAAATTTATCTTACATCCTGTAACAAACGTTTTAAAAGAGGACAAAAATTGAAACCAACAAGTCTTGAATTTTTTTTATATATATATCTGAAAATAAGCAAAAAGTAAGAAAGAGGGCAAGATCAGGAATCGATAAAATCAAGTACCACATTTTCGGATAAATCATTCAGTCAAAATGACTCCTGGCACCGTTTTCCGAAATTAATCGATGAGTTCCGAAAAAGGGATATCCTATAAATTATAAATGAAAGCGCGCCCTCTGGCGTCAAAATATTTAGCATAGAAAGAAGCGCGGTATTACCGACAATATTCAATGTTTCATCATGTCACTTTATTATGTTGTTGATGCTATTTATAGTTTACTTTATACTATTTTTTTAATTCTTAAGCAACATCCGTTGATCAAAGCTGTTATAATAAGGCAATTCACATGATACAATGACAATATTTACGAAATAAAATTGCAATCTTAAAAAACAAAAACTAAATTGGACACAAAGAATTTCGTCGGAAAATCCCTTCCATAGGGTGCAGGTGTTTTTCTGCTTTTCATTAGGGCCTGAATTCGGGGTTGCCACAATCAGTGGAAAAATTCTGGAAAATGAAAAATTTTCTAGGTCCAGGAAAAGTAAGGGAATTTCATATTCAGTCAGGGAAATTTATTTTTGTTTAATGGTTTACGTCCCAGTCAACAGCTATAATGGTCAGTTCACCTAACCACATTTTTTTCCTGGGCTAGCTTGACTAAGCGGTTAACCAGAGAACTTTGTGCTCTATTTGCTTGTAACTGACAACAACCGTTCTTGAAAGAGAAGGAGGAGAATGGCCATAGAAATTATTTCATGATCAGTCTCACGAAAATATGGGACCGGGCTGTCCTTGAGCAAGAACATTAATCCTAGCTTAGTACTGGTTTAACCCAGGAAGACCCGTCCCTTTATAACTGAAAGATTGTTGATGGGACGTAAAGAATCAAATCAAACAAACAAACAAGTATGGGGCCCAATTCGTCACCCCAGGATCTGCAGTCAGACTCGTTACCGACTGGGCTACGCGGCCCGGTCAGGGAAATTTAGAAAAAAAGTTAATAAGTCAGAGAATTTAAATGATTTCCAAAAAAAGTTGTGGTTGAACAGGCTTCTGAAAATCGTATTAAATTGTACAATTATTTGCAAGCAGTTTTAGTTTATATTCAGAAACTTTCCTATTCTAATATTGATGGTTTGAGATTTTTCCGCAAGCATCAATTTTTGTACAAAATTTTCAAAATGTTGATAGATGCCTTTTATTTGCCTTCATAAAGGGTCTGGAAAACAGACTGAAAGTCAGTGAAATCAGTGAAATCCCTTTCCATTCTAATAAATATCATAACTTTTCTTTACAATTTAATGTGCTTTTTGTTATTATTAAGATAAAAAAAAGAACAGCCACTACTCTTGACCTCCTAATTCCAGAGATCTATATAAATATAATAAAAAATATAGGTTAAAAAAGATAGTCAAAAGCTTGTTTTTGGTATTAGCTTCATAACACAATCTGAAATGCCCTGATTAATGCAGATAAAGTACAATTCTATTATGTTTTAACTCATCTGAATACAGCCTGCTCAGTGTGAGTATTTGTGATTATTTGATGTCCATTATCAACATTTGCTGCAAGCAATACTTAACAAGAGTGATTATTCAGATTGTATAAATTGATTGTCCTCATTCAAAGTTGTTCAACTATTTCAATTAGACGTGGAATTCTGGTTGCCATGGGAATGGAAAGGTAACAAAATGCACAAATTCTCCTTTGTTGATCCTCCAAGATTGTTTTAAAACATCAGACAAAAGTATGTTCAATTATTTCAATTACATGTGGAATATTTTGGACTACTCCATTATGTTCTTTATTGCATATGCTTTTAAAGGACAAGTGCATGTTTTTGCAGGACGAGTGAAAATATTGAATACTTTTTGTCCCCTGCGTAAATCTGCCAAAACAGATGCTGGCTTATTACCAGCCTATAAGCATTTTAACCCTTGTCCACCTGAACCCCAATGTTTATGTTTTTTGAAATCACTGACAGTGTAGATCCAGATCAGATCAGCTGGCTTCTGAAGTTCTGATGAAGCCATCTGATCAGGATCCACACTGCTTTCCACTCTGATTGAAAATGCAAGATACTACAGCTGGAATGATGCAGGTTATGGTAGCCAAAGACTTGGCTTGATTTTCTCTGATAATAAAGTATTGGTTTTGTCTTTACAGCCCAGTATGATGTCACAGTCATTAACTAATGAAATAGCAGCAGAGTTTGCAGCCAAAGTAGCCGCTACCCTTTCTCCATCTGGTGTCGGTACCACACACATACAGCAGCCGCATCGACCACCTTCGGAGCCTGGCAGTGGTCAGCGCATGCCCCCACAGCATTACCCGTCTTCCCTAGAAACAAGTCAATTAAATGTGATGCCGCCTAGAATGATGGATGGGGGCATGGTCATGTCACAGGAGCAGCAACAGGGTGTTCGTATAGCTCAGCCAGGAATGGCCCCTCCTACAGTGCCAATAGCTATACCATCGGCAAACATGCATCATGCACACCAGCACAGGACTCAATCTAATACACCACCAAATAGTGTTGAACCTATGCATATGAATGCTCCTGCTGTGATGGACAGTGAAGCTATGGGGCTTGTGATAGAGAGTATAGAACAGCCCCCATTAAATAGTGAATTAGTTGTAGAACCACAAGGTCTTTCACAAGGGGACATGACTCATATGCACCCAATACAAGCACAAACTCATTATCCCCCTAATGTTCAATCCCAGATCCATCCATTGCCACATCAGTTAAATCAAGAATCTATTCATCAGCTGCCTCCACAGGCCTCGGTGAATCAAGCGCTACCACAGCAGGGACTGGTCAATCAGCCCCCAGCTCATGTTTCCGTGAGTCCACAACAGATGCCTGTTAATCAAGCTCAGCAACAGATGCTGATGAACCAACCACCACCAAAGATGGTTGCCCCATCACACCAACAGATGGGAGCTAGTCAGCCACCTCAGCATATATTGGCCAGTCAGCCTCCTCCACAAATTCCAGCCAATCAACCTCCCCCACAGGTGACTTCTAATCAACCCCATAAAGTGATGACCAATCAGCCTCCTCCAAAGGTACCGGCCAATCAACCTCTACCGCAGGTGCAGGCTAATCAACTACCACCACAGGTGCAAGCCAATCAACCGCCACCACAAGTGCAAGCCAATCAACCGCCACAACAACAAATGCAGGCAAACCAAGCACCTCCCCAGGTGCAGGCCAACCAACTGCCTCCCCAGATGCAGGCTAATCAGCCACCTCCGGTGCAGACCAATCCACAACCTCCTTCAGTGCAGGCCAGTCAACCTATTCCACAGGTGCAGGCCAATCAACTTCCTCCCCAAGTACAGACAAATCAACTGCCTCAGCAGATGCAGGCCAATCAGCCACACCAGGTACCTGCTAATCAACAGCCACCACCGGTGCAGGCTAATCAACCACCACCACAAATGGTGGTTAATCAGCCACCACCTCCGGTAGCAGTAAATCAGCCGCCTCCTTCGGAGGTAGGGAAGCCAACTCCTGTACCATCTGAACTGATGCAGACAGACAAGGTACCAGAAGTGTTACAGCGTCCAACTGAGCCTTCAGTGAAAAAACAGCCAGACCAAGCAATGAAAAAACAATCAGATCCTGTGTTGAAAAAACAAACTGAATCCGTTTCAAAGAAACAATCGGAACCAGTGGTGCAACAATCTGAACCTGAAAAACCTATAAAGGTGAAAGAAAGAACACCCCCTCCCCCAATTTCGACTGACCCGTCTCGCAGTGAACCAGTGTCTGTGAGTGTGGAAAAGGTTGTCTCACAAATTAGAACTAGTAGTGAAATAAGTGATTCTGTGAAACAGGAAACACCTGTTCTAAAGCGTGAAAAAACACCAGAACTTCATATATTGCCACCTACCCCGGTGGAAAAAGAGGCAAAAGTTGATCTACAGAAAACTATTCCAAGCTCACAGTCGACAGAACCAGTCAAAGAAATTACAGGTAGGGTTGAGATGCTTCCCCCCCCCCCCCCCCCCCCCCAAATTCTTAGCCCTTTTCATTCTGATGGATTTTCCAAACATATTTTGTGTTTTAAGGGATTGCAAGACAAAATTTCTTAATGATGTTTTGATGCTTTACATTCCAGTCAACAACTTTTCAGTCCTGTTGGAATGTTGGAACAATTTCCTGGGTTGAACCAGTTATAAGCATAGATTAAGGCACCACATATGAGGCTCAGTGGTAGAGTGCTTAACACATTTATCCTAGATTAGTACTGGTTCAGCCCAGGAAGACCCTTCCCTGTTTAACTGAAAGTCAAAGATTGTTGATGGGACCTAAAGAATCAAATCAAACAAAAAGACACCGCACAGCGACTCAGTCAGCGGTGAGTCGTGAACTAGCAGCCCTTTGATCCCCAATCTCTACCACATGAGCCGCTGCGCTTTCTGTCACTTATGATTATTTTTATCTTTGCAAACAGTGCAGACACTGATGAAATGCTGCGCTTATGCGGCATTTCATCTGGGTCTTCACTGTTTATCAAAGTACCCAGAATGAAAAGGGTTAACACATTAGCCTCACAAAAACATAATTGTCCAGCACCACAAGAGATTTCTGTACTTATTCAACTGGCGACAAGAACAGTTTCAGATCCATAGTGCTTGTGTGAAAGTTTTCAGGATTATTCCTGAATTCAGGGTTTTGAGGCTGACTTTCTATAGAAAATAGAAAGTCAGCCTCAAAATACTGAATTCTGCCAGTAATAATAGCTTTTCTGATTTAGTTACAGTTTATCTAAAGGTATTTGACCATTAAACATGAAATTTTTGATAATTTGGAGGCATACAGCACGTTTTAAATTCTGATTTTCTGAAGTTCAAGATTTTGGAAATTCTGACCTTTCACCCATGTGCTGAACATGTGAAAATTTTGTTTTAATATCTTGACCTACAGATGCAAGTAAGTTCTGCATGGGTGAAAGTTTTCAGGATTATTCCTGAATTCAGGATTTACAAAATGCTACATACTAGGGAGATTTTAATCGATTCTTCCATTTATCTTCAGTCTGTCTAAAGACAATTATTGACCATTCTAATGCACTTGCAAATGCAACGTGACGTCCAATCGGATAACATCATAAATTTGCAACTGTATATCCTGCGATATGCTGTCGGAAACCCGACGTCATTACGTAACGTCGCTTTCCATTGGTTGACAAGTGAATGTATGCAGCTGGCAAGAGGTTTTATGCAGCTGGCAGCCGCTGAGCGCATAAGCGCAACAAAGTACATTTTCACTGTCTTTTTCAAGGGAAAATGTTGATAGTGCATTAGAATGGGGATAACCATATTCAAAATTTTCATTTGGGGAGGTATATCGTCTGATATACGTTCGGAAATCACGTTTTACGGCTCCGCTTACGTGTCGCCGTAAAACTAAATTTTTGACCGTATATCTGACGATATACCTCCCCAAATGAAAATTTTGAATACAGTTATCCCCTAATTCAATGAAATTTGAAATTGGTTCGCACAGGCGTGAAAAGTACTTGAATTTATAGGGGTTTCTTGAAAAGTCCTTGAAAATTAAATATGCCTTGAAAAGTACTGGAAAATCAAGCAAAGGCCTTGAAAAGTCCTTGATTTCTTCTATTTTATGTAGGAATTAACACTGCTGATAGAGATCTAAATTGGAATAAAACTGTTGTCAGTGTTCGTGTTTACCCCGTAATAATATCTAAATACGCACCGAAAATCGTTGGTACACAAGATAGACAAGTAGCCTGTGTACATGGGACGCAAGATCACATGCAGTCGTCTTCCAACAAATTTAAGCCAGCTCAATAGTTAAGACAGTTAAAACCCTTGAATATCGGTCTTTTGTACTATGCGACGCTTCAAAATCACAAAGAGACTGCTATAAACAGTATTTAATTGTGTTTTTCCTAAATCCGTTGTTCATAGCAACGGTTGATATCAGAATGAGGCTCTGCTATAAATAATGATTTACAGTTTTCCCAAAATCCATTTGCTAGGTAAAAAAAATGGCGTTTGCCTCGAAAAATCACACTAGAAACATTTAAATAACTTAATACAGTTAATTCTGAAGCCAATACTATCATAATTCAATGTTTTGTCTGTTCAAAAATGCGTTCACAGACAGGTTCAACGATTTTCAATGGGCACATGATCTAGAACGTCAAGTAAAGGCTTTTAAAAAGCAAAGAAGTTTAATAGTCAAAGACGTCGGCTTCTTTCTTGCTTTTATCGTTAATCACTTAGTGTACACTAAAATGTTTGAGAAAAAGTTAACCGATAGTTTTAGATAACATTTTTGTGTTTAACATTGCAAAAAATATCAGTTTGGAAACTAAACTTTCTGGGACTCAGTAAAATTTACATGGGATCACCTTATGTTGATGCCCTAGGTCCAGGGACGCAATAGAAATCAAGCCTAAATCTAACACTGTGTTGTGCCTTTTTTCGGTGCAGAATTGCTGCACCAAATAAAGGCACAACAATTTTATGCTAATTTTCTAGCACTAATTTCTCCATTATCTCAGTCTAGCATTTCTGAAGTAGAATTTAAACACTTAAATCAGGATTTTTCATAAACTTTTAGTCCTAAGACCTTGAAAAACTGTAGGATAGTCTTATAGAAGTCCTTGAAAAATTCTTGAATTTTACTCAAACTTGCCTGTATGAACCCTGACTTGGGATCAAACAGTCGCTAGTGTGAGTCGTGGGGGGCACTGTGTTGTGTTGATGAGCAAGACACTTTATCCTCTGCTTCTTTACTGGTTCAAGACGTCCTGACATGCCTGAAAAATTGTTGACTGGGATGTGAAGCAAAAACATCCACACAAACAAAACATTAAAATATGGGAAAATACGATATTCAGAAATATGCCAACATGAAATACAAAAGCCAACCAATCCTTTGATAAAAGAAGAACAGCCAGTTTTGAATATTGGAAAAAATGTAAATCTTGAAAATATTTGAATGTTCTCTCTCATTTTCAGTGACAGAAGCTCCGAAAAAATCGAAAAAGAAGACCAAAGATTATGATAAAAAAGCTGAACAACTCGCTGCCTCATCAGATTTCGATGCCTATATTGACCGTGCAGTAAGTATAAATGATTTCAACCCCTATGACTTTACTATACTTAGGACAGTACTGTAATGACTGTACTATACTTAGGACAGTACTGTACACTCTGCATGCTGCGATTTTTTCATGATTCTTTAAGCCTAAAGCCTCAGTTTCAGTTACACAGGATTCCGGCCATGATTCACCACGATTCATACTGATTTGAGCCAGACGTTAAAATCTGGGTGCATTGGGATGGAAAAAAGAAAATACAGTGTCTCACGATGCTCCTATGGTGTCTGCACGGCAGCACTACGATTCACCACAGTAGAGCTACAAATGCTCAAAATGCATCCACGATTTGATAAGGTACTACTACTAAACTCCAGCTGTTAAGTTTTTAGACTTAATTTTTCGCAATAACTTTTTTGTCTTCAATTTTAGCAAAACGTGTTCGCGATGAAAGTTGTAGAGGAGAATTTCCGCCAACTTCTCCAAAAGGTCTTGTGCTTGTAGCGCAAACAAATTTTTGTGTATATAGATGAAGATTTTGCAATGAATTGAATTCGTCCTAAATGTCTAAGTCTTTTAATGACAGGTATAATTCGTATAGGCGTGACAGAAAGGGGTAGTTTCAAAAAATATTCGGAAGCGGTGCATATTTCGTTCTTAAAACTGCCGTTAACATACTCAGAATTTACCGTCCATATGCAGAATCAACTTAAAGCAGGCTCATTTGTAGGAACTAATGCTGGGTTATCGCATGACGTGCAATTTTTTTCTTATGCACGTGATATGAAATAAACGGTTTTGAGATGACCCTACTAGTTTAACGCATGAGTGAATCAGGCGCGATTTCTATTATATTTGAACAAGCCATCCATCGCTTTAGTAATTGAATTAAGGCGGTGCAATGTACATTTTTGACTGACATCTTGACTTGGTTTATTTACGTTTTGTTTAAAATGTTCAAAGAGTGCATCTAATCACAGAGGAACCTGCAGCATCAAGGATGCTGGAACAATTTGGAGAAGTTGGCGGAGATGTTCCTGAATACTTTTCAACGAGAACACATTTTGCTAAAATTAAAGACAAAAAAGTTATTGCGAAAAATTAAGTCTAAAAACTTAACAGCTGGAGTTTAGCATGGTTCAAGCGCTTAGCGCCACAACCTACTCTTACTGTGTTCGTGATGAAACGGGTGTCAGTGATACCCCAAGCGCCCACAAAGGACCACCAATACATCTAAAGGTGCCACTACAAATGAGCCCGATTCCGCTAAGGTAGAGCTACGATTTAGCCCACGCCCCCAATCCACCACCATTTGCCCCGAATGTTTTAAACGGTTTAAATTGTTGTAGGGTTGTGATGGAGGTTCCTGAATGACCAAGATTCCTCATGAGTCACTAGGGTACTACTACGATGTCTCTACGGTGCTACTCCGAACCATGCCGATGCGCCATGATTTGATAAATCGGGGTGAATCGTAGCTCTACCATGGCCAAAATCGTGAATGTGGAACTGGGGCTTAAAGTTTCAGGAATACCATCGGAGTGTCCAACAGTTAGGATCCAGATCAGGCCAGACATGGGGCCGGATTTGGGTTCAAACTGCAAAGGTTATCAACTGCACTAGTTGGCAAATGAATTTAAGAGTAGCATTTTAATAGAGCATATTATTGCTGATCTATATATGTGATTACCCAAAGACCATGTTTTATTATATGTACAATAAGAAAAGGAAAAAATCACATTTTGTAGTAGGGAGCACAGTGGCTCAGTGGTAGAGTGCTTGACTCAAGACTGAGGGGCCACGATTTCGAGCCTCACCGGCATCACTGTGTTTTGTCCTTGAGCAAGAACATTAATCCTAGCTTAGTACTGGTTCAACCCAGGAAGACCCGTCCCTTTATAACTGAAAGATTGTTGACGGGACGTAAAGAATCAAATCAAACAAACAAACAATTTGTAGACCCTGAATAGTATGCCAAATTTTGACAATGGCGATAGTATCACCATCACCATTGGAGGTACCGGGCCGCGTAGCGCAGTCGGTAACGTGTCTGGCAACAGATGCGAGTCTGACTGCAGATCCAGGGGTCGCGAGTTCGATCCCGGCCCGGTCCCATACTTTCGAGGAGATTGATCATGAAATAATTTCTACGGTCATTCTCCTCCCTTCCGCTGAATCATTCAAGAAGGGTTGTCGTCAGTTACAAGCGAAAGTTTGTGCACGAAGTACTGGTTAACTGCTTGTTCAAGCTTGCCCAGGAAAAAGTGTGGTTAGGTGAACTGACCTTCCCGCCATGACCATAGCTGTTGACTTAGGACGTAAAGCAACAAAACAAACAAAAACAAAATCACCATTGGAGGAATCCCTATCACAATGCTAATACAGTGCAGTCCCTTTATAACACACCTCATATAGCAGGGGACAAAAATTTCACTCGTCCGCTTGTAATTATGAATGAAATCTAGAAAGGATGAGTAATACTTCTCAAAGCACTTTGGGAAGAATTACTTGAGGGTGAGGGTGAAACTAGCATTTTCTGAGTATTGACTGTTGTCAGTATATGGGATGCAGTTCTGAAACTCAGACTGGGTGAATATCATTTTAGCAGTGATATTTAAGGAACTTTAGAAGTCATATTAACCCCTTATGTTCTCTATTGCATACGCTTTTAAAGGACAAGTGCATGTGTTTGCAGGAGGAGTGAAAATTGTAAGTCACTCGTCCTGCAGGACAAGTGCAATATTGAAATATTTTTTCCCATATATAGTACAGATTTGGATATAATTTAGTCATTTTGTGGCTCTCAAGTTTATTTACCATGGAATTAGAATTATAGAAAAAATGACCATAAATGGTCATTTTCCTCTAATTCTTTAGTAAAATAGTCCTTGTATACCATGATTCACTAATACTGTCGTTGGAACACGACCATGGACAAACCGATTCACGAGCGCGCTCACAACGCTTGTCAGCAGCTCGTCACATGGTCCATCCTGATTGGATTCAAATTTTCAAGCTGCAATGGAAAGCAACACCTACTTGTGTGAAGGGAAAGGTCACTGTGTATGTAGCGTGTCAGTGCTCCAAAAATAGATATTTTTGATCATTGGCTCTGTGTTGGGTAGCATTGTGCACAGTTTTAACAAAAGCATATTAAAACACAAAAACTTACATCCGCTTCATCATGTATCCATTTAAATTGTTTCTTTCCTTTGTCTGCGTAGAAAGATCATGTTCTTTCATCACTTACCGCTTACAGTAATAACACATGATAATAAAGCTGACCAACAAAAACAGACATTTTTTTAAGTTTTTACTGTCTTAGAAATCAAAACAGGAACGATATTTCATGTGAACTGTCTGATGGTAGATGATCCGTATGCAATATCAAAAATATACACTGCAATTTGTCATGATCGGTGTTTTAAGGGGTATAAGATCAAAGCGGTATTAATTTCACTCTTTGCATGCTGGATAAATTTCATATTTTTGTCATCTTTGTCATGTGCAATTTAGTATCAAGACTATTTTATTTTAAGAACATCGCCAGTCAGACCGTTACAGATATTCTGGGTTCGAAATGTTTGCAAGCCCGCAATGTCTTGTGTTTCTTTCTGGACAAACTGATCTGTTAAAATTGTATGCAAGGGTAATGAGCTGCAGCAGGGCAAAGTTAAATCTATTTGCGGACAAGAGATTATGTCACCAAGACAGTTCGAAATGTCTGTCTGAAGGTCACAATGTTCAGAAATAGATCTAATACAATAAGAATGATGCAGGTTTTGTGTATGTGATATTTGACACATAGAACACTGCATACATTTTACACACGTAGGCGTTGCTCTCTATATTTGACAATCCAATCAGCATCGACGCTTTGACTTTGATGAGCGTCAGATTGTAAACATCGGTCCATCCCAAAGTCCATGCTCATTGTCCATCCACAGTAACATGGTCCATTCCTATAAACCCAAAATATAGTAACATTTTAAAGGGACTGCACTCTCTTTACTATCAAGGCAGTGTTCAATCTAGGAAATTTTGAAAGGGGTCATTAGATGAAAATAGAATACTGCCCAATATTTCCCAATTCAGATAATGATTAGGGGGGGGGGGGGGGGGGGGGGGAATGTCCTCCTCTAGATTAAACACTGACAAGAGTCTTAAATCATGAAAGGGGACTGCAACATATAGAAAGAAATAGAAATACAAGCCCTTATTAAACCATGCAAAATTCCCAATTTCATCGCAAACTGTACATATAGTTTTTCAAAATCAACTTTTCAATGCAAAGATAAATTGAGTAGCAGGAAACTAGTTATTCTGTTTATGCATATTTAATTAGGGCTGTATGACGTCACTCAGCCTAAAAATGACTGCCCTCCATAGCTTTAAATTATCTATTATACAAACATGATGAGTTTGTTACATCTATTACTTTCTAATTTTTTGATTGGGTTTGTTTTTTGTTTGTTTTGTTGCTTTACGTCCCAAGTCAACAGCTATGGTCATGGCGGGACGGTCAGTTAACCAGTACTTAGTGCACATACTTTCGCTTGGAACATGAAAACATCCCTTCTTGAATGACTCAGCGGAAGGGAGAATGACCGTAGAAAATATTTCATGATCAATCTTCACGAAATATGGGACCGGGTTGGGATCGAACTCGCGACCCCTGGATCTGCAGTCAGGCTCGCATCTGTTGCCAGACAAGTTACAGACTGCGCTAAGGCCAGAGTTTTTTTATTTTTTGTTTTACAGATTTTTTCAGCCAGATGTGAGAGTCGGAGGACGAAAAAAAAATAAAAATAAAATTCAATGTCGGCTAATTTTTTTTTCGGACATATCAGATGTAAAGGTCGGAGGAAGTAAAAAAAAAAAAAGATCTGTCTTCTTTTCCATAGTTTTTTATATAGAACATAGCCAATTTGAAACAAACCTTTGCATGACTATCCTAAAATTCTGAAGACCAGAACAAGTTGCTAAAGCTAATTTATACTGAGCATTGTGAACAACAGACGACGACGGACAGACGCCGGACCATGAGTATCCTATAAGCTCACCTATGAGCCTTCGGCTCAGGTGAGCTAAAAAAAATTCATATAAAAATGATCAATTTTAATACTGTTTTTGAAAATTGCTGCATAGTGCACGGACTAAAAAGTTTGAAAGGGAGTTTTCATTACACAGGCATGGCCAGCCAGAATATGGATCAAGTTATGCATTCCTCCACCTCAGACTCTATGTGGCAGTGTGAAAGGAATAAACAAATTCTATTCAACTTTATGCACCAGTCATTTGTATCTACTGCCCCCCCTGTCCCAGCAGTGCCAGGGAAAGGTCAGGGGTTTAGCTCTTTGTTGTGTAGGGTGGGACTAAGAGCAGGGTTGTTAGCATCAGCTTGTCCCCACAGGCACAGGGCAAGGCTTTGAAAAGTCATTATCCCCACCTATACTTGTAGGTGGAGGGGGCAGTGGATACAAATGACTGGTACATAATATTGCTGGTACTGGTTCTAGTAGAATAGGATGCATACTGTATCTTTGACCACAGGTGAAAGATGAGGTGATTTGTCCACCTGACCCCCCCCCCCCCCCCCCACCCCCCCTAAAAAAAAGAAGATACAAAGCCAAGAAATATTTGTGAAAACTGTTTTTACATCAAAATATGAATAAAAAGATTTCATGGTACACTATGACTATCTTAAAGAAATGAATTTATGTTCAATGGCATTTTCAGCTTTTACAAGGTACCACTTGCAGTTTTGCTCTCGTAGCTCACCAAATATTGCTTTGTGGACAAACTCTTCGGCCTAGAAATATGCCAAAGGGATGTGGTAACAAAATGCCACTATAAGATTTTCCCGATTCTCTTGCGTTTGCATTCAAATGACAATTAAAACGTACAACTTCCCCAGGTCGGACACGATCTGATAGGCATGTACAACCCCAGTCTGCATCACTGAACTGCAAAAAGTACGGCAAAATGCGCGAAAAATGCAGCTGTAGCGTACAACAATAACTAATTCCTTTAACTAACTCGTACTGATTTCATGCAGCACTATCAAATATGGCTTTAAATAACGAAAAAACCAAGTCTCAATTTCTTATCTTTGCCGGTAAACCATTTTGTTTTCTGACCCGTAAATAACAGCTACTGATTGGATGATTGTGGAGGTGTGTCTTCGACTGCACTGGTTCCCAACTTTCGGGAAAAGCGTCCCTGACTACGGCCTTTGAGGAACAATCAATATTTGCACGACGGGAACCAACAAAGTGAAAACTGGTATTGGTAAAATTTATGTAACGAACTAAAAAACGGCGAGTCGGAGCGATCATGAAAAATAAAATTGAAAAAAAGTACTTTTATTTTTTTTTCAATTTTCGAAAATTCGGGTCGGTCGGGTCTGTAAAACGAAAAATTAAAAAACTCTGGCCTAAGTGGCTGGGTTGATTGGGTTTGTGGCAGATTGCACAATTTAATAAGTGCTTAAATTTCAAATTCATTTGCCTTCAATGTTGCTTTCCCCTATAAAGAATTTAGGTGATTAAAGTAAGTCCCTGAACATTTTCTGAATGTAAGCTTAACCACTATCTTTAAGGTTTTTTTATGCAATGAAGAGGTCATTAATGGTCCCAGATGATCTTTATTAAAATGAGTTTACAAAATGCAGTCCACAATTTAATAAATCTACATGAATGAAAACTATGAATAGTTAAAATCACTTCCGGTGATGGTAATCAAAAGTTGATAGCTCTATTACGATAGAGGAGGGCAATGGCTCAGTGGTAGTTTTAGACTTGGGATTTAAGGGTTGCTATTAAATTTGACAGGGATTCAGTTTGGCGTCGGCCATCAGACATAGTCAGAATATAGTTCCAGATGTCCGAGAGTTTGCTGTCCAGTTTGGACAGTTTGTCCGAGACGATTTTCAGAAGTGCATACTGTACGGTAATGCACAGTGATGCAATAGTATTTTTGTGTTATAAAACGATAGCTGATTGGCGAAATTTCTGTAAACGGCAGGCTGGTTCGCATAATTTTACCCCTAAAACACTTATTCATTAAAGCAAACCAGTCATGAAGTTTTGTTACGCGACGCCTGATTGGTCTATTGCATCCTGTAAACTTCTTACCTCGATTTCATCTCGAAGCGGACAGCATATTTGCTTTGGCATTCGCCGATAAAATAACTAAAAAACTTAATTGCCACCAAGAAAGAACGGGAACTCAAGGTTTTTTATGCCCCCAAACAGTTTGCCCGCTCCATCATTACCTGAACAGCCACTTTCCGTGACTAACGAGTCGTACAGCGGCCGAAAATAGCAGCAAAAAAACAGTACCCCACCCACTTCCACCGATCACCAAGCTCTAGTCTCCTCATTAAATAAAAAGCCAGCCAGCAATCAATCAGGCCGCACCTACCATCCGAAATGGTAGCAATACTACCCCTGTTTTCATTATGAGAAGGGCAGATAGCATTTTCGGTTTATGGTGGTAAAATGAGTGTCTGAAAAAATGTCCTAAAAAATTTCCAAATGTCCGAACAATATTGGGGCTGCTCGGACAAAATGTCCGAAGCGAATTTCAGTCCAGCTGAAACCCTGTTTGAGACTCACCGGAGGAACCGTGTTGTGCCCTTGAGCTAGACACTAAATCCTCTGCTTAGTAGTACTGGTTTAACCCAGGAAGATGGGGAAAACATCACAACATGATGACTGAATCATTGTCAAACTTGGACATCTGTCATCAACACAAACAAACAAACACTTATAACAATAGCACTATCAAGGCAACCACTATCATGATGTATAGATTGTTACGCCCATAGCTAGAAAATCTATTTCTATGGTTGAGTTGTTTTAGTCTTGTTTTGTTGCTCCTCTTCAAAGTATGGCTCATCCGTTTACCCCCATTATCTTAGGCTGCTGTCCGTTCTAAGGCGATGGTTCTGTTGTTGTTGACTTCTTGTTTATTGTTACTCCTATTGTGGGAGTCTGTAATTGTTCTATGTTTTGTTGTATGTTACTTTATGTCCATTCTAATTTTAAAATCATATTAATGGGGAAGAGTGAGCTGGTTGCTTTGCTTAATTTGTCTTCCTGGTGTCTCGTGGGGTGGTTGAGTGGCTCTTCCTTGCGGTGCCATGGGGTTGTCTGCAGTTTGTGATTGTGGTATTTCCTGATCATACTCACTTACTATTTCATAACATTTCAGGTATTAGAGTGCGTAACCGCAAAATAATTTTCTTATTTCTCAACAAAAACATATGTTGTGGGTACTCAAAGGAACTGTCTCAATGAGACGGTTCTTTTGAGCACCCAAAACATTTGCTAAAAATCATGGGTAAGAAAATATTTGCAATTTTACCGAGACATTTTTTGTTTATCTAAACCTATGCAATTGTAGTCTTCTTGGGTTTTATGATGTACATTCTTTGGTAGCCTCTTTTGCAAAAATATTAGCTCAGATCAAACTGCTCTTATAGAAGCAGTGTCATCAGGGTTCATATTGTTTGCTTCCAAGTTCCATGCCAAATGATGCCAAAAGTAGTCTTGAGTGTGTTAGAATATATGCAGCAGACATTATAAGCAGACGACGTTTTTAGGGCTTAAAATATTGAAAATTTTCTGAAGTAACACTCGTGGGGAGACGGGTCGCGTAGCGCAGTCGGTAATGTGTCTGGCTACAGATGCGTGTCTAACTGCATATCCAGGGGTCGTGAGTTCGATCCCGGTCCGGTCCCATACTTTCGTGGAAATTGAGCATGAAATGATTTCTACGGTCATTCTCCTCCCTTCCGCTGATTCATTCAAGAAGGGTTGTTGTCAGTTACAAGCGAAAGTATGTGCACGAATTACTGGTTAACGTTCAAGCCTGCCCAGGAAAAAGTGTGGTTAGGTGAACTGACCGTCCCGCAATGACCATAGCTGTTGACTTGGGACGTAAAGCAACAAAACCAACCAACCGATGTTTCATTTTGCTCACCTGAGTGGCTCAGTTGCTAGAGCATTAGACTGGGGATAATTGATTAAAGTGTTGCTAGTTTGAGACTTTCCCCGGCGAAGTCATTGCATTGTTTTCTCAAGTAAGACACTTTATCTGCTGTTTAGTACTGGTTCAACCCAGGGAGATAGGAAATCGTCTCGACATGCAAAGCAACAGATCCAGATCATTTGATTGTTTTTATGAATTATTTTTGTCAGAAAAACGAATTGAAATTAAAAATACATCATGTTAGAAATGAATAGCTAAAGGAAAAAATGAATTGTGAACGATCATTTGATTGTTTTGTTTTGATTTCACAAATACGGCACGGCTAGTGTATGGGATCAGTTCCTGACGGGCTACAAACCCAAGAATAGTTGAGCTCGCAGTTTGAACATTTGTTGTTTTGCAGTCGTCATTTTAGAAACGGAAACTTGGATTAAAGGTTACTACTAAAACGCGGACCAGTACTTACCGGAATTGAATTAAGAAAGAGGGCAAAGATCAGGAATCTATACAATCAATACCACACCTGACCCAGGATACCAATGGGAAAGTAACAAACTCACAATTAGACATCACAAACGAGAGCCAAGAGGTCAGCCCTTTCCCAGCAGGTGACCACAAGGCATCAATAAACAGATGCGCACGAAAGCATAAAAAACACAAGACAGAATGATATAATATAAATGATCCACAAAAGAAGTACCGCCTTGAAATGGTCAGTAAAAAATGTCTAAAGTATGAAAGATGGAAAAGATCAGGAATCCATACAATCAAGTACCACACCTGACCAAGGATACCACATGGGAAAGTGACAAAAACAATAAAATATCACAAAAGAGAGCCAAGAGGTCAGCCCTTTCCCAGCAGGTGACCACAAGGCAGTAATGAACAGATGCAAAAGAAGACATAATTAACACAAATGATCCACAAAAGAAGTACCGCCTTGGAACGGTCAGTAAAAAATATTTTACTGGAGGGTTTAAACCAGTTTCACGGCACCAACCTAGCCCTTAATTCTGATGTGGACCCAAAACAATTTCAGCTGAAAGAAGGGTTGACCGTTGAGCAGGTTGATTGAATTTCGTTACTGTTCGTTTCTGTTTCCTCATTTGCTTCCTAAAATGACGACTGTCAAATGCTGGCTCATTTAGAAAAATGTTGCAACTATGAGCTCCCCAAGCATTCTTTGGTTTGTAACCTGTCAGGAACCTACAGCAAGATCTATTGCCAGTAAAATTTGATCTTCCAAAGTCCTTGTTAGCTGCAAAAGCCAAACATGAGAATTTCAATTTTGTGAGGATGGAAAGCCAACTTTCCGTGGCTTGAAATTGAAGGTTCATAATTAATTGAAAAAAAAATGTTGTAGTGAAACTAATTGACCCAGGACATGACTGAAAAATTGTTGACTTGGATGTATAGCATCAAGAAAATTTAGGGGCCTTTTAGCACAGGGCCCCTTCCAGAATTATCCCTGAGACAATAATGAAATCAAGCTGGGTTTTTTTGCACAATACACTGGGTAAAACCAACTTATCTGGAGAAAAGATTGGAGGTGTTTAGTTTGTAGTCTTATACCTGTAGTATATATGGTAGAATTTGGTATGTAAAGATATTATCTGGAGAACCCTCTACATGAATATTGTAATAGATGTGTTTACTGACTGTACTTTATATAAGAATTTTACACTGTGTGTGCAGATTTTGACAGGGATTATATATGATCAATTAGTGTGTGTCCCTTTTGGAATTTAAAACACAAGTGATCTTTTAAATAATTAATCTTCTAAGGTATGTAAACTGTAGACACCTCTGCAAAAGTTGTGAACAACAGTGCAGTGTTTAATGATTGTATAAGCTTGTTGGGACTTTTGTACACAGTTTTAGTTTGATGTCCTAAATAATTTGGATTTACTAAGGGTATCATATGTACTATAGGTCATTGCATTTAAGGTGCTGTCAGAATGGTTAATAATGTAGGACAGATTGCTGCCTGATCTGGGCCCATGTTTCTTGTTTTTGTTGAAGCAGTCTATTTCATTCTACAATGAGTACAATCAGCTGGCTGTTTGTGTGCTTTCAATATAAACTGGTAGACAACATGTTTTTTCTATATTACATATTTCCTGGATACAGGCTTAACATTACGTGTGAATCTCCTGCTCCAGCAGAAGATTCACACAAAATATCAATATGCAAGAGCAAGCCTAACATGATATCCCTTAGAAGAATCACATTTTGAAATATCTGCTATAAAATTGTATGTTGTGCTTTAAGGGTTATTTTTATGGAGTCAAACGTCTTAGAAGTGGATCATGTTCGAATTGACCTTGATTTTCACTTGTGGACACAGTATTACTGCTTTTTGTCTACTCAGCATATTTAGCAGTGTTCGAGCATTTATGAAATCAGCATAGAAGATTAGAAGTGGGGTGGGGGGGGGGGGGGGGGAAGGGTCCTCTAGTATATTTTAGAATGTGACCTGTAACATTTAAGTCACCAAGTTGAAAAGGAACTGAATGTTTGTTAAAAGCAAACTGCCAAGTGTCACCTTAATTGAACTGAAAGTGTATAGCCTTAAGGACATCCTTCTCATAATAGCATTAAAGATAACATCTAAATTTTATTGCTGAAAGATTAAATTACTGTGTAAAGATGACATGAACAAGTGTAAAATAGTTTTTGAGCCTGCCTTGGGCATGAATGGTGAACAATATTGTAGATTCAGGCCCTTAATAGTAAAAAAAAAAAAAGAAATCTTATTTCTCAACCAAAATGTTAGACTGGCTCCAGTCCTTAAAACATTTTTTCATCAATGTGTCATATCATATACTTGTAGCCAGTCTTACTCTGATGGCAGTCCTTAAAACAGTTTTTCATCAATGTGTCATATACTTGTAGCCAGTCTTATTCTGATGGCTCTGTTTAAAACAGAGCCATCAGAGTAAGACTGGCTACAAGTTTATGATATGACACATTGATGAAAAACTGTTTTAAGGACTGGAGCATGTCTACCAAAATGTATGTTGGGTACTGAAAAGAACCGTCTCATTAATGAGACGGTTCTTTTTGAGGACCCAAAACATATGTTAGAAATTATGGGTAAGAAAAAATTTACAATTGTACGCTGAAAATTTTTGTTAATCTACTAAGGCTGTGAGATTAATGAAATATATTTTATCCTTAAATTCAGACATCTATGAGAAGTGTAAAATGTTGACTTGACATGACAAATCGTAAATCCTTTGACACAGAACTCTTTAATTTAAACAAATCCACCTGAGTAACGATTGAGTTAACCCTTAAGTTGTGAAAGACTAAAAGCCTTTAAGCCCTTATCAGACTGTTCTGGATCTACACTGTTTGCTCAGCCACTTCTGTTAAGGATAAATGCAGTAAAAGGGGCCTTCAGGAGTTTAGGTTGGGTAATTTGAACTTTGTTTTCCCACTCTTCATAACAAGGCACACACCCATATTAAAGCTAAGGTTAAGATTTATAAAAGCACAATTGTGCGTGGGTGCTTATTGAAAACATTTTTTTGAGAACCAACAACAGATCTTTTTGTTGAGAAAAAATAAAAAAGAATTACACACTCATTATCACTCATAAGGGATAATTTGGGGTTTTCTGCTTTTTAAAAAGCCATTGCTTGTTTGTGATTGTGAAATATCCATTTCATGGATTCATGGAGTGCTTTGACATAGATGAACCATGCTTGAAAAAAGAAAAAAAGCTTGTGAGTGGTGTTGTTTTGAGGCTTTATAATTTATTTCTCTCTTAAAGCACATGCTTTTAATAATTCTGTGGAATCGCCAAGACAAAGTATCATGAGTATCCACAGAGCAGGTTTTCTTGTGAAAGAACCGGTTAAAATTTGATATAGATTTAACTAGTGCCCTGCTGAGAGTCAACATACCATAGACATAGACACAGTAGATTAATATACACCAGTTTAAAAGATCTACCTTGGTGTAAAGCCAGGTAATAAATTTAGGTATGACAGATACATGGATAAGACTTAGCAGTATCCTCTGTTAAAAGATCTTTGTTTGGCCCTAGTTAATCTTCATAGTGTTGCAGCGAGCCAAATTTTTTTTTCTTTTCCCATACCCAGCAGCTACCCATAGAAATGGACTGTCATGTCCTAATTTATATGGCTTTCCACCCTGATCTGCTCCCATATTTCATAAAGGTGAGGAGCGCATTTGTAGAGTGCTTGACTCGAGATTGAGTGGTTGCGGGTTCGAGCCTCACCTTAGGCATTGTGTCCTTGAGCAAGACACTTTATCCTCTACTTAGTACTGGTTCAACCCAGGAAAACCCGTCCTGACCTGGCTGAAAAATTGGTGACTGGGATGTAAAGATTCAAAACAACAACATAAAATCATAAGCAATCATTCAGACCCAGAGAAGACTGACTGCTTACATAACATCTAATAGAAATGAGAAATAAGAACCCCCAAAATTGAAATGGACTCTTCCACTTGAAAAATCACCAGGAAGTCCATTCAGCCAAAAAGGATTTACTTTCTTATCTCCTCATCTACCGTAGGTTGCACATTTGTTGGCATAATAATTGATAGGACTTCACACCTACCTTCAGACTGCATTGGCAAGATTTGAAGAGCAGTGAGGCCAAATGAAAAAAAAAACACCTGTGTTTAGGGTAACTTGATCTCACCTAAATTAACTGGTGACACCTAGAATTTTTTCTGGTTTTCTGAAAAAATATATAAAAAAATTATGCATTTTGAAAGGCGAAATGCCTTTTCAAAATGCATCAAATTTATATATTTTTCCAGAAAAAATATATGTGCTAACCTACCTAAAATCTTCAGACCTGTTACCCTGAAACACACTTATTTCTTTATTTGGCCTAATAAAGGAAAACAAAAAGTTATGTCAGAAACTCAGCTCTAACATTTATCTTGAGAGCAGATCAAGGAAATGTTCATGACAGGAGGAAAGTGATATACCAGATAAGAACTCTTATATTAAAGGCCAGATGTGCAGGAATGATTACCCCCTAATTGATCTGTCCTGAAACTTGTGGAACCCAGTAGGGGACATGATACCCAGACAAGCTCTGTATGTCTTGACCTGATAAGGAGACTGTATATTACAATTAACTCTTTGCCTCCTGGGTAATTTTTCATGTTTTTTTTTGTGGTCTGCTGATTTTTTCAAAATCAACTTTTTCAGAAATTTCTTTCAGGAATACCATCAGAATGTCAAACAGTTTGGATCCTGATCAGACCCGACATTCTGTCGGGTCTGATCTGGGTCCAAGCTGTTTGCAACAGTTATCAGCAGATGACACTAGGAGGCCAAGAGTTACTCTGGCCGCGGCAAAAACTAATCCTAGACAGAATCTGAGGAATTGGACTGATCAGGGGTTTTCACTATTTTCTATCCCGTACATAATGTGGCATCACATCATTTGCTAATGAGAAAAAAAAGCTTTTTTAACTGACTGAAATATAATTTATCACATGATGTCATGTCTGGGAGTGATATATAATGCCATGTAATAAAACCGATGAACCGCTAGTTGTCGTCCATAACAATGCTGTGTACATAATGATAGAATCTTTAACATTTTCACGCCAAAAATGAAATGTTGGAGTAATTTTAATGTCCTATGATAAATAGAATCTAACAATCATACCCATGAATTACATTTATTGAAAAAGCCGCAAATCCCAATTTTATGCTGAAAACGTTTGCTTGTCTGGATCTATGGGCTACTTCTTCCGGATTTGGCCCTTTATTAGTATAAACTGTGTCTTCTGCTGATAACCTTTGAAATTTTTGGTCCCAGATCAGGCCTGACAAAATGTCGGGCCTGATCTGGATCCAAATTCAGACACTCTGATGGTATTCTTGAAAGAATTATTCGAAAAAAGTTGATTTTGAAAAAAATCAGCAGACTACAAAAGGGCATGCAAAATAAGTTGAGGGTAGCTGTAGTTTGACATATTGTTCTGCTCTCTTTCTAGCCTGAACCAACTCCTGCTCCGACCGAGAACTCAGTAGAGGTGGTAGAGAAAGAGAATGTAGACCCTGCAAACAGACTGTCTCCGGACCGTGCTGTTCCCCCTCCAGTGGAGGAAGAATCTATGCCCTCTGATGAGATGGTGCAGAAAGTTGAAATCAAAATCGAGGATTCCGAGGAGCTTCGAGAGGAGGAAGACGACCAGATGGACCTCAAAGAGATGGATGAGGATAATCCTGAACTCATGTTGAGATACAAATACTCTGAAGGTGAGGCACTGATTAACCCTATTCCCGCTGTTTATGACAATTGTCGTCTGCTTGCTCTACTGCTTTATTTTCTTTGGTGGCCTATATTGCACACAATATGGACCCTGATCAGACTGCTCCAATTGGAGCAGTCTGTTCAGGGTTCATAATGTTTGCTTCTGTGAAAAAATTAGGCTGGAGTGCATTTGAATATATGCAGCAGACGTAATAAGCAAAAAACATTTTCCTGACTTAATATTATTAGCAGGCTAAGGATTAAGAGTAGGCCCTTCATTATACTGAATTGAAACTTATAAGCGCTCATGCACTATACGGGAGCATAGAGGCTCAGTGGTAGAGTGCTTGACTCAAGACAGAGGGGCCGCGGGTTCAAGCCTCATTTGCGTCACTGTGTTGTGTCTTTGAGCTAGACATATTTATCTTAGTACTGGTTCAACCCAGGAAGACCCGTCCTGACATAACTTAAAAATTGTTGACTTGGATGTAAAGAATAAAATCAAACAAAAAACACAAGCTGTTAAAGCACAAATTTGGTACCTTAATTTTTACGACCCCTGATCCATTTAAATTTGTCATGTATGGAATAGCCTGGAACACGAAAATGAAATTAAAACGTCCAACCACCTGTTGATGGAAACGACAACAAAATGTAGTGCCAAACTTTTTGTATATTTTGGTGGATATATCGTTGGATATATCGTTGAATTTATGCAATAATAATGATCTAACATTGATTTTCAATGCATTTATGTTTTCTAGGTCCCTTGGGAGATATTGAAAAGCAGGGCTTGTCCCTCTATTTTCAACATCACCCTCGGGTTCTAGCGAAAGTTAATGCATGAAAAACCATGTTTGATCAGGGCTCACCCTGTCATTAGCCATTGTAGCCATTTGCTATTAAAAATGTAGAGTGGCTACAAATATAAGTCAGTGGCTAAAAGAACATTCCAGGGATTACATATTTGTGAAAAAGTGTATTTTGATCAGCTTTTGGATTTTCCAATATTGCTTTTATCATTCCTTCATGCCATATTTTAATATTTGAATACTGGATTTTTCAATACCATCAGGGTGTCAAAAAGTTTGGATCCAGATCAGGCCCGACATTTTGTCAGGCCTGATCTGGGTCCAAACTGTTAGCAAAGGTTATAAACAGACAACAAAGTCGCCCCTAGCGAGCAAAGAGTTAACTACAAAACAACTTGTTGATACTACTTTCTGGCTAAAACCTTGGCTAAAGTTAATTTCATTTGGCTCCAACTTATTCCATTTGGCTAAAGTGTTGGCTACAACAAATTCTGAGCCAGGGTAATCCCTGTTTGATCCCTATATTGAAAAACTTCAAATTAAGAAAATACTAGGAGTCTAAGGACTAAGCAGGTCCAACTCTTTACCCACTAGGAATGCTGATAATTTTTGCAAACAGTTTGGTTCAGATCAGACAATGTCAGACCCGATCTGGATCCATACTGTTTGACACTTATGGTATTTCTGAAAGAATTTTTCGAAAAGGTTGATTTTGAAAAAAATCAGCAGACAACAAAAAAGCATGCAAAATTATCCAGTAGGCAAAGAGTTTAGCCTAAAATATATAGTTAGAAATATTTTTATCCATTCACAACGACTAATAATCATTGCAATGCAATTTGTTTCTTGTTTTCCTAGATCAATGGAGTCCTATCAATCCTGAGGGAAAGAAACACTACGACAGAGAATTCCTACTTCAGTTCCAGCTCGCACCAGAGGCTGTGGTTAAACCACCAGGCTTACCAGAAATTCCAGATATCATCCTTGACAAGGTATGCCTAAAGGTTCAGATAAACAAAAAAAAATGAGTGTGTACGGTAAATGTTCAAAAAATTCGAACACTTTTCTCTTTCTGTTCTCAAATAAAATGTTGTTTTTTTAGGGCTGGAATTCACAAAATGCTTGTCTGTACTGCAAACTAGAAAGACTTCTTCAGAAGCAGTCTGATCTTGGTCTGTCTTCGTCTAGACCTTTTTGGCGGGCAACTAGTTTTCGAAATTTTGAAATATCTACCGTAATTGTGTAGTCTCTGCTTAGTACTTGTTCAACCCAGGAAGACCCCTCCAACTGGAATGAAAAATTGTTGACTGGGAGGTAAACTTTAAAGAATCAACACAAACAAATAAAAACTTAATTGTGAATATTTTTTATCCACCAGTTTGAACTTTTTTAAGCCGGCTGACTGGCTTTCTAGCTAGTTAGTGTGCATATGGTGCATACATTTATTTTGAAGAATCTACACATTGTTACAAGTTAATCTGAGCATGTAACTTTTCGATTGTTCTGACATGCAAGTTCAGTTTTAAATGCCCTTTGATATAAGGGGGTATTTAAACTTTTATTTTTGTTGCACCAGCTTTAAGTTTTGTGTTAAAATCTACCTACTGATGAAGTCAGCTGATGTGCATCTACATTGTTTTCAATAGAGTTTGTATTATGGTTTCAGCATGGTTAGGGCTAAGCTTGCACTTTCTGATCTATGTTCTTCAAACAATTATATAATGGCTAAAGTCACAAATTGTTGCTATTTCAACACTCCTGAAATATCCCTATTAGACACATTTTCAGGCCCCCAGATAAGAGTGCCTAACTGAACATTATTTTTCTTATTTCCCAACCAAAACATATTCAAGAACGTTGTGGGTACTGGGTACTCAAAAGAACCGTCTCGATGAGCACCTAAAACACATGTTTAAATGGAAAGATAAGAAAATAATCGCAATTTTACGCTAATTTTTTTTTTGCTTAACTGGCTCTATGATATCCCTGATGGAGCGAAGCTTTACTTGATACGAACTCTTTGCCTACTATTGTCTTCTACTGATAACCTTTGCAAACAATTGGGGTCCTGATCAAGCCCTTCAAAAAGTCGGGCCTGGTCTGCGGAGTACTCACTAGGATTTTAAAAATAGGACTAAAATGCTGTCTACAGGAAAGGTGTGGAGTTCTACCATACTTCTCTTTTGGGACTTTTGAAAAAGTTTGTGTCAGAATAGAAGGTGTTGGGAGTAAAATAATCCAAATTTGGAGTTAATTAGAACTCTCATCTGGATCCAAACTGTTTGACACATACTCCTGAAAGAATTTTTCGAGAAAGTTGATTTTGAATGTAAATCATCAGACGAAAAAAATGCATGAAAAATTACCCAGTAGGCAATATCTAAGTAATTATTTGCACCATTTTAAGCCGGCTGGCTAGCTTTCTAGCTAGTTAGTGTTAGGGCTGCCACGTTTACACGTGTAAACGGCACCGTTTCGTGTTTCTGCAATAAACGTTTACAAAATTGACCTACCGTTTACACGAACTTTGTCACGTGACAAGCGTCGTGGTTTATTAATAGCATTTCCTAATGAAAAAATATATTCTCTTAAACAGTGATACGTCACATCTTGATCTGGATCATCAATCAGATTGATTGTTTTCTCAGATTCCGCTGTATTTGATAAAGTATCTACTGCAATTAGAAATTATGGCGGACATGCGCAACGGGCCATAAAAATGACCCGAATATTGTTTCACTCAGTCACTGCTTGGAACAATTATTTTCCTGCATTTTAACAGTCATTTATGTAAAGGCAAAGAAGAGACGCATGCGACAATGCTTCAGAGAAGGCCATGGAAGAAGAAGATGTGATTTTTTTTTGTTTACTTCCTGTCGGCGTGTGTATTGATGCGTACGTGACGATTCGCAGTTATGTCTTGTGTGTGTCCACTCATTAATTACACGCTTGCAACTGGCGAAAATGTCCGTAATGTACGAGTCTGCGCATGTTGCAATCACTTTCCAATTACTTGAAATAAGTTCTATCGCAACACACAACCAGAAACAATTTCGAATATTCGCACAAGGTACATTTTTTCAAAGTTTTTTTAGGGAAAATATCGGCGATTTTACCGATCTGCATAATGAAAAAAATTCAATCTGGAAGTTACGTTTAAACGGTACCGTTTCGGTTACTGGAACTCGTGTAAACGTTTACCAAATTTCGTAAACGTGGCAGCCCTAGTTAGTGTGCATACGGTGCATACAGTAATGTTTGAGGATCCACATTATGTTGCAAGTTGGTACCTGTAACTGGTGATACTCTGAACACCTGCTAAACCTATTTATTACCATAGGCCCAGATAAACAAAAGTTTGAGCATTAAACTTGGAATGTCAAATATTTTCTTATCCACCAGTTTTCATAAGCATCTGTTTTGGTTGCTCAATAGAGCCTCATTGAATTGATTCTATTGAGTACCCATGTTGGAGAAATAAGGAAATTAATTTTTTATATTCACTCAATTATCTAAATGCCAGTATTATTGCTTTGCATGCTGGGTAATTTTACATGCTTTTCTGTAATCTGTAAATTAAAAAGAAAAGGGAGGGGGGGATAAAATTTTCAAACCATTTAAATGCAGATCTATCGGGTCAGGACCCAAGGTTATAAAAAAAATTTCGTGCTCAACTGAGCATGAAATTCCAACTGCTCATAAAAGTAAAATGCTGAAAAATAATTACTTTTCTTGCCTTCAACCTCACACATGTTGCATTTATCATGCTAATAAATTTTAAAATGCCAAGAATTGTTGGCATTTTAACATTTTTGAGCATGATAAATTTTATACTCAGTTGAGTTGAGCATGAACAAAGTTTTATAAACTTGGGGCCTGATATATTGTTGTGATTAATCGAGGTTCAAACTGTTTGCAAAGGTAATCAATACCGGGTAGTTGCAATCGCCACTAGTGTGAAAGAGTTAATTAATCTCTGTTAATTAGCAAAGTGTCCAGTATATTATTGCTCAATCATTCTTCCAACGATCTATCACTTTCCTGGCATGGAATCTTTCATCCAGTTTGAATGGTCCAATTTATACATTGTTAGGGATCCCCAGTTATACTTTCTAAATCATATCATATTTATTCTGTATCGAAAGATCATTAAAATAACAACTTGAGTGAACTTAAATTGTATGAATTGACACAGCAGAGAATCATGTGACTATACATCAACAAGAATGGACGATGTTGTTTAGAAATCCAACTTAGGGACAAAGATCTGGTTTAAAAGTTATTGAGAAAAACTACAATGTGAACCCATTCAGACAGCAATTTGCACAGTAACTTCTTAGACCAGATCTATAAAAGTATCACTTTTGACACAGCCGTGTGATAAATATAACGAGTTCTTAGCAATTTATCACATGAAAATTGGCACAGTATTACGAATGTTATGAAAGCTTTTTCTTACATGTGCTCTCGGAATTCTGATACAAAAAGTCTGTGAACCCTATCATTCTGACCATGTGATTCTCTGCAGTGATTAATACAAATAGGAAAGTTTGCACTAGTTTAAGCCGGCTGGCTGGCTTATTAGCCTGTTAGTGTGCATACAGTGCATACATAAAATCTGGAGTGTCGGCCATAAGTAATGGGCCAGTGTGCATGTTTCTGGCTGATACTTCAAACACTAGAAATTGGTGCCAAATGCAAGGCAAAAACAATTGGAGCCAGTGCAT
This sequence comes from Loripinus fragilis, assembly GCA_964019695.1. NCBI lineage: Eukaryota > Metazoa > Mollusca > Bivalvia > Lucinida > Lucinidae > Loripinus > Loripinus fragilis. Next base: position 36,530,402 of record OZ026529.1, read on the forward strand.
TGGATTTTATGACTTGTATAGGTGGTATAAGCATGTAGTTAGGAAAAGTTTGCACTAGTTTAAGCCGGCTGGCTGGCTTTTTAGCCTGTTAGTGTGCATATTGTGCATACATAAATTATGAAGTGTCCACCATAAGTAACTGGCCAGTGTGCACGTTTCTGGCTGATGCTTCAAACACTAGTGACTGGTGCCAATAGAGCCAGCGAATTAGATTTTTGTTTAATAAGCAAATTTATTGACAGTAAAGTTGTAATTGATTTTGCATCCATCCGTCTAAATATATGTTTCAGTTGAGAAATATGAAAAAAAAAATCAATTTCTGTCTTATCTGGAGGCCTGACATTTCTTTTGAGCATGTGAGTATATACGACACTGGTAATGACAGAGACAACACATGCATTGCATGGATTAAATTTTCAAGATTATTTGAAATCGGGATATTGAGGCTTGAATTTAGCTTCCGATTTGTTTTGATTATTTAACTCCTTCCTTGCTAGCAGCAACTTTTGTAATCTTCTGATAACCTATGCAAACAGTTTGGATCCAGATCAGGACCGACAGATCGTCCATCCTGATATGGATCCAAACAGTCTGACACTCTGATAGTGTTCCTGGAAGAGTGTTTTGAAATGTTAATTTCGAAAGTCGGCAAACAACAACAATAACATGAAACACTACAGAGCATACAAAGAGTTGAGGACATTTGACCATTCGAACTCGGAATTTATTCAAATTTTAAAGGCATGTTGATTTTCTAAAGTTTAGGATTTTGGGAAATTTTAACTATCCACCAATACACATGGGTAAATTTGAAGGTACAGATAGGTAGGTCTCCAGCCAAAATAACATTATTATAAAAAAAAAAAATCATTTCTCAACCAAAACATATGTTGTGGGTACTAAAAAGACCATCTCATTTGAGCACTCAAAACATATGTCTAAACTGATAATTGAGTAATCTAAATCATAATTTTAAAAAGCTTGCTTGTTTGGACCTATGTACAAACACACATAACTAGACAGTTTTTTTTTGTCTTTACTAATTTGTTCAATTCTGTATTACAGCCTCATCATGGAGTTAGCAGGGCCTACAGTCGTGAGTCCGATAGTGGGGCTGGACAGAGGGATTCATCTGCATATGACTTCACACCTAAATACATGTGGATGCCTGCTGGTGGAGGGCCTAAAGGAGTAAGTACTGATAATCCTGGTCATGGCACCAAAATGTGGCTGCTCTAGTTAAATAAAGACAGGCCCTCTCTCCATATGTCCTTAGCTGTTGGTGGGACTCGTACGAACTCAATCGCTCAGAAGTCATTCTGCTGAATCAGCAAATTCAAAAGGATTTTACTCAAATGTTTCCCATAAGTCAAAATTGAACTTGGCAAATAAAGTTAGTAGCATGGCAACAAATTGTCTTCTTGTAATGCACTCCTATCAAGCAATGTGATGTTTTCCTAGTCACTGTCTAGTACTATCAGCTTCTCTTCAAAACTTATATGTACAGGGTTCGCAGCGGCTTGAAAAGTACTTGAATATACAGGACTGTCTTGAAAAGTCGTGAAAGTTAAATTTGCCTTAAAAAGTACTTGAAAAACACTCAAAGGCCTTGAAAAGTCCTTGAATTTTAACATATACATGAGGATTCAACACTGTCTTTGGAGACCTAAATCAGTATAAAATTGTAGTGCCTTTATAAAGCCACCACAATTTTATACTAATTTTCTAAATTAATATCTTTTGTAATGCAGTCACGCATTCAAAAATAGAAGTTTAATGTGTAAATCAGTATTTTTCAAAAGTTTCCAGTCCTTGAAAACGGTAGGAAAGTCTTTTAGAAGTCCTTGAAAAGTCCTTGAATTTTACGCCTGAATGAACCGTGTAGTACTATTGGCTTCTCTTTGGAACTTGATATGTAAAAGCAGTCCACACCCAGGGTTACCTATTGCCGCAAACTTGAGGATAGTCCAGCACCTTGAATATGAGGGTGGTCAAGCACCTTGAATATGAGGGTGGTCCAGCACCTTGAATATGAGGGTGGTCCAGCACCTGGAATATGCTATTCACTGAAGTGTTAATTACTTAAATGGAATCTTCCAAATAGCTTGACTAATTCGTTCTCATGATCATTAATAATTTACCAAAGAAAGCAAACAATAAGTCAATGATCAGACTGTTCCTCTAGGAGCAGACTTTGTCTGAGACTAGTGTCGTTTGAACAGGTTTTTTAATTCTTGAGTCATTTTGGTTCTAGCACGCAGAGTTAATAAATCATAGATCACCGATATTGATAATCAAGTCCAGTATTCATGGGTGAAGGTTTTCAGGGTCATTCCTGAATTCAGCATTTTGAGACTTTCTTTAGAAAGTCAGCCTCAAAATCCTAGATAAGGGAGATTATATAGCTTCTGTGATTTATTTTCAGTGTATCTAAAGATAATTGACCATTTAAATTGTTGATATTTTGTAAGCATATTGCAAGTTTTAAGAAGTGAGTTTCAAAAGTTTTTGGTTTTGGAAATTTTAGACTTGAGCCCACGAGTACTGCAATATCTGTGTTTGACCATTAATGATGAATTCCATAAATTTATGATGAATTTTTCTTTCTTTTCAGGGGCGGCCATTACCAAGGCAGCCTAGTAACCAAAAGAATAAGGACCGTGGTCCACCACAGCGACAGATAAATATTTCGATCTCAAAAGACGTAGAACTCTTGCATAAAGCGAAGGACGCTTGGAAACCTAGTCATAAAGACGACGAAAAGAAAGAAAAAGAGACAGATGAAGAGACAGATGCAAAGACAGCGGTAATTTAATCCTTTTCCCTCCATTCACACCTAGACCAACCTTAAAAACATTTTTGATTCCACTTACCCGACCATGTTCTACTGGTATGGGTTGGTCGGCCAAAGGGAGTGCAGTGGCTCAATGGTAGAGTGCTTGACTCGAGACCGAGGGGCCGCGGGTTCCAGCCTCACTGGGGTCACTGTGTTGTGTTCCTTGAGCAAGCAAATTTATCCTAGCTTAGTACTGGTTCAACCCAGGAAGACCCGTCCCTGTTTAACTGAAAGATTGTTGATGGGACGTAAAGAATCAAATCAAACAAACAAACAAACACCAACTGTCTGCTTGGTCATAAGCTGATTTACATTGAACCTTAATAGTTGCAAAATCTGGACCCAGACCAGAGTTCATAGTGTTTCAAAGTTTGATGGGATGAAGAATAGTAATTTGGAGTGCATTTGAATATATACATGTACAGACCTCCACAGGGCTTATTTTCACCATTTTGGGACAATGACCCATATCCCTGGAATTGGGAATTTTAGCGGGTAAACGCCCAAAATTGGGAATTTTTTAGTGCTTTTAGCAATATTTTCAAATCATTCAATACATCATATTTATATGAATTAATCTGTACAGTTAATTTATAAAGTATTATATGAAGACTGTGCAATGTTGAATCCACTCATTTTTTAGAGGGTACAGGTACCATCTAGGGTAAAATTTTGGGGTACAAATATTTTGGAAGTTACATGGAACCATGAGAATTCCGGCAGCCACACAGTTAGAAAGCGCAGTGTAGGCCTACATTTCCCATTAACTGCTTAAAAAATGACTAATACCACTATGCAAAAATTCAACACATAACAAATTTTAGCAAGGCTCCCCTCAACAGAACTTGCTTGAAAATGACTACAGAATTTGCTTGAAAATGACTAAGTTAACACACTGAAAAAAAAAATTGGGCAGGGGTTCCCCTATACATAATGATTTTTCGTTCACCCCCAGCCCTTTTCCCAAGCCAACATAAAGTGGGGGATAAGACAGAAAAACTGAAGAAGTGGGGTGGGTACTTGGAACTACAGAAACTTACTCCAAAGTACCAGCTCCTTCAGGTTTGATAGATAAGAGACAGTAAAGATAGTCACAATAACATCTTACCTCTTTAATTAGTCCTATACTTACACACTGATGAACCAAATTAAACTAGCTATTTATTTTTATCACCAGTTTTGGTATTTATCTTTTTATGCATCTTGAGAAAAGTTCTCAATATTACACATACAGGGGAAATTATCCGTTGAAACAAAGAAGTAGACTATGGCTGGTATGCCGATCGTTAGAGGGCACAACACCGCGGGGTCCTGAGAATTCAACGGCAGTATTTACAACGTAGTTTAATACACGAACGACATGCCAATAGTCGGAGGAAAAATATAAACATCCGTTTTCACACCACGCTAATTTTCGCAAATGAGAACCCTGATTACGCCTGCTGTACAAACAATTTTAAGCCGACTTTTACTCGACAAAACAACAAGTATTCTTTGAACTTTTTCCAACTTGAAATTGGGAATTTTCCTCCGAAAATTGGGAAAAAAAAGATACTTTTTGGCGTTGGGAATATAACCGAATAACGGCTATAAAATCAGCCAAAAATAAGCCCTGCTCCAGATAAATGTGCGTAACTGATTCTTATTTTTCGACTATAACATATAACGATGAGACAGTTCTTTTGAGCACCCAAAACATACTTTTAGATTGCTGGGTAAGAAAATAATTGCATTTTTTACGCTCAAAAATTTTGCTTTGCTGGACCCATGCATGTATACAGCAGACATTTATTCAGGAGAAAGGAAAATGGCAGAATAAAAGTTTAATTTGTTTAACTCAATAAATACAGTTTCAACATAATATCTATGTCTGGATCGGTCATTGTCCGGCGCCAGTTGTGCATTGTGTGCAAACTTTTTCATTTGATATCCGAAAGTATATCCCACTATATACCTCCCTAAATGAAAATTTTGAATATGGTTATCCCCATTCTAATGCACTTCTGCAGTCTCGTCTCACATTGGAGCGTTGCAAGCCGCATAAAGCCGCACGTCATCCAACTAAATGTACGGTATTAATGGCTTCAAACAATTTCCGACAATATATCGCGGGATATACTATCAAAAATTTTTGACGTTATCCAATCAGACGTCGTGTTACGAAATCTAGTGCATTAGAATGGCCATTTATTTGTCCTTGGGCAAGAATTGAATTTTGCTATTATTACTACAGGACCTATACAAGAAGACCAGAAGTATTCTGAACAAGTTGACGCCACAGAAGTTTCAGACCCTTGTATCACAGATGCAGGCCCTTCAGATTGACTCGGAGAATAAACTCAAGGGAGTTATTGATCTAGTCTTTGAAAAGGTAAAGTAGCATTCTAAATACCAAATGCATACATAATGGGGGAGATACACGTGAGAATGGGGATTGAATCTATGAAGTTTGGGAATTTTACATTCAAGTAGACAAGCTCTTATCATAGGATCTCAGGAGAAGCGAGCCTTGAATGTGATCCAATGATAGGAGATATCCATAAGATGTTAAACAAACAAAAAATCAAGTTACTTTTAGTAACATTGTTATTATACTCGTTTTGGGGTCCTAATTTTGGTGTATATTATAAAAATAAGAGATGGCAAAGATCAGGAATCAAAACAACATAGTACCACACCTGACCCAGGATACCAATGGGAAATTGACAACTTCACAATAGACCTCACAAACGAGTGCTTAGAGGTAGGCCTTTTCCCAGCAGGTGACCACAAGGCATCAATAAATAGACCCGCATGAAAGCATAACAAAAACAAGACAGAAATAACATAAATGATCCACAAAAGAAGCACTGCAGAATTATAATAAAAAAAAATTAAACCGACATGTCCTATTCTCAAGTTATATCATTATAGTACCAATGGGTTCTTCCATCTGGTTAGATACAATAGAATGTATATATCAAGGTGTCTCTGGTCAGAATTTCTTCAAGTTATATTGCATTTCTATCCCTTAAATTTGTTTTAATCTTAGCACTTAAAGAAGTTAGGCTTTACAGATTTCAAAATACCTAGAACAAGTTTTAAAAGTGCACATTTTGTTTTTGGCCAGGGTATCTTTTCTGCACTTCTGGCAATATCTAGACCTATTGTGCACTTATCATACCCTTAATCAGTGACTTTATAAAACGTCATTTGTAAAATGAAATCCATGTAAGTTGTGATGTAACTTTGGGAGGTTACAGTATAAAAAGAGTTTTGAGTTTAAATTATTCTCTTTTAACAGGCAATTAGTGAGCCTAACTTCAGTGTTGCCTATGCAAACATGTGTCGATGTTTATCGTTGTTCAAAGTGCAATCCGAGTCTAAACCAGGAGAGTCTGTGAACTTTAGAGCAGTCTTACTAACAAGGTGTCAACGAGAGTTTGAGAAAGATAAATCATCGGAGAAAGAATTCACTGAAAAGCGGCTGGAAATTGAAAAAGCAGAAGTAAGTAGAATCCATTCTATAGGCCTTTAGTTAAGAGTGCGTAACAGCCAAATAATTTTCTTATCTCTCAAACAAAACATATGTTGTATGTTCTCAAAAAGAACCGTCTCAATGAGAGGGTTCTTTTGAGCACCCAAAACTTTTGTATAACATTGTATTTATTCAGATTATGTTGCTAGAGTGTTAACTCTTTGCCTACTGGGTAATTTTGTATGCTTTTTCAAAAAATTCTTTCAGGAATACCACAAGAGTGTCAAATAGTTTGGATCCAGATCAGACTGATCTTGGTCCAAACCGTTTGCAAAGATTATCAGCAGAAGTGATTAATAGGCAAAGAGAAGAGAAAAACACTGCTAATTTGGGGCAATACAGCATAAGTTTTAAAGAAGTTGTCTAGAAAAGAAAGTTTTCTTTTCTCCAATACACCAACATATATTAAGACATTCGTTTAAAACAAATGAAACCAATGCATCACGTCTATTTTTAGACTGACTGTCTGCGCATGGGTAAAGCGCTCAACTGTTAAACAACAATTACTGCCCGTTGTGAAGTTGGTGAACAGATGCTTTTATTTCTTGTCCTCTAAAGGATAGGGTTTTAACTACAAGCAACACAACATTGCATAATTCCCATGAAACAGAAAATGTAACAAAAGCCGTCTACCACAAGCCTACCGATAGTAAAACATGCACCGAATTTCGAGACGACCATTATCTTACGATAGGGAACATTCTTCAAATACGTAGAATATTGATGCATGCGCAGACAAATAAAGTTATTACACAAAAAAGTTCTGACCCTCTAAATTTGCCAATGACCCCCAAATTTTCAAACAAGGGGTCATCAATGACCCCCAAAATTATGGTCTTGCAGAAACACTGACTGACCCTTGCCCGATTTAACTAATCATTACAAACGATATTTGGGCCCAGGCGTATTGATTGTAGTATAAAAATGGAGATGAGATACAGTAGTTTATTATTCGACCACACAAGTGTGGACACATCCTCTTATATGGCAGGACTCCACATAGGTCCACTATATTAAAGTATTTCCCATTTAGCTTCTAAATCTATAAGTCAAGCTCAATCAAAAAATTGTTTGGCACTAGATTTAGGAGCTTTGTATTCCTGTGTGGCTTGCTGTTTTGGAGATCATTAGTCCAAGCACTGGTCTAAGTACAACATACCATATTCAGCTTAATAATCCCACTGTGCTCATAACGTTTGAAAATTCTATACCCTCTTTTGAAAGCGGTGTGGATCGTGATCAGCTGGCTTCATCAGAAGCCAGCTGATCACGATCCATTCTGTTTTCCTTTCATGGGATGTATTAATATTATTTATGAAATTACAATGCTGGATTGACAAAAATCTGAACTTCATACAGAGTTTTCCCGAAGATCTAAGAAGACAGTTTAGCTATTGAAGTAGCTGGTACTTTAGCCTTTATTGTAAGAGTTTCATTCTCTAAAATAAGTGAAATACACACAAATAATGAAGCAAAGTAGCCGGCTCTTCAGCACCTAGTCGCAGGTGAAATCGCCGGTCGCTGGCGCTTGTGGAAAACACTTTAATCATATAGTGTAAACAATCCTTAACAGTAGTACAGTACCCATTGTGTTTAGGAACGTAGTGATAGGTCCCAGATCAAAGGGTCACTCGTTCGAGACTGTACTCACGGTAGTCTGTCTTGTGTCCTGAAGCAAGACACTTTGGCCTTTGTGGGAGCACAGTGGTAGAGTGCTTGTCGCAAGACAGAGGGACGGCAGGTTCAAGCCGCACTGGCGTTACTGTTGTGTCCTTGAGGAAGGCACATTATCGTTGCTTAGTACTGGCTTAACCCAGGAAGACCTGTCCCGACAGCTGAAAAATTGTTGACTGGATCGTAAGAATCAAATCAAACAAACAAACTTTGTCCTTTGCTTAGTAGTGGTATAACTCAGGAAGACAGGAATACATCCCGACATGACTGAAAAATTGTTGACTTGGATAAAAAGCATCACAACAAAACAAACTATACCCTTTTTGGAAAACAGTGTTACTAGATGCAGATCACCTGGCTTTTAATGAAGCCCACATGGTGAATCAAATAATTAATAAAATTACAATACTGGACTGACTCAAAAGTTTAAAGTTTGTGTAGTGTAAACAACCTATAAGTTACTCAAAGTGTGCTAAGTATCAGGTGAATGCAGTTATCAGAAACGACCCCCAATGGATTGAGTGAAAAAAATAGTTCATACAGTGCATGGGTGAAAGTTTTCAGGATTATTCCTGAATTCAGGATTTTTAAGGCTGACTTTCCATAGAAAGTCAGCCTCAAAATCCTGAATTAAGCAGATTCTAATAGCTTCTTGGATTTATTTTCAGTTTATCCAAAGACTATTGACCATTTTAACTTGAAATTGTTGACTTTTCTTTTCTAGGAATCGAAGAGAGATGAGTTAAAAGCTGAATTAGAATATGAGGAATCTAAAGCAAAGCGGAGATCTTTAGGAAATATTAGGTAAGCTGATGGAAAGAAACTCCTGTATGCTGGGTAATTTTGTGTGCTTTTTGGTCTGGTTTCAAAATAAACTTTTTCAAATAATTATTTTAGGAATAAAGTCCGAATACCATCCAGTTTCAAACAAGTTGGATCCAGATCAGGCAAGACATTTTGTCTGGGCTTGCAGACTGTTTGGAATAATTTTCAATTGAGCACTCTTATTAACCTGAAGGCCTGAACACTCTATTATTAACCTGAAGGGCTGATTGTAAATTTGATATGTTGCATGCTGTCTGATTAATAGTTTAACAGTTTTTACTGGCCCAAGAAATGTTGATTATTACAAGCTCATTGGGATATTACCGGGCCCAGTAGCACAGATGGTAGCGAGTCTGACTGCTGATCCAGGGATCGCAAGTTCATTTCGGTCCGGTCCCAAACTTTCTTGGAGATTGATCATGAAATAATTTCTATAGTCCTCCTACTGGGTGGTCAGTAACAAGTGAAAGTATATTACGAAATGCTGGTTGACCGCTCAGTCAAGCTTGCCCAGGAAAAAGCCTGATTATGTGAACTGACCGTCTGGACATGACCATAGCTGTTGACTCAGCACCCTAGATAAGCAGCGTATTTGCGTAAATACGCAATTAAAATCCTATAAAAAAAACAATTTAAATGAGATGTGTGCGTATCGAAAAGCAATTCTAATGATCGGTATGCAATTACATGTGATGTCATTGTGTACCATTTAGTCCATTTCGTTTCCATTTCAGTAATAAACAAATGCCAGTCGGGTATTGATTTTTTTTTTACAAGGGAGCGTGCAATATAACTCCAGTTTATGAATAAAATATCGGTGCCCAGTCCAGTATTTCTTGGAAAAACGCTATGATGAAAGTGAAATTTTGCAAAGTATACACGCTCGGATGTCAACAAGGGTATGAGATTTGCTTCAGGTACAATAAAATCCGTTAGTTTAATACTTTAGAAAGGCAGACAATGGGAGTGAATAATTATGCAATCACATTCCCGATGGCTTCATGCAATAAGAAAACGTAATCACAGAAAAAAAAAATGTGGCATAAAAAAAATATGAAAATGCGCAATTGTTTTTGCAAGTACGCAATTCAGGATAACCAGGTTGCGTAAAAACCCAATTGACCCAAAAGCTTATCTAGGGCGCTGTGATTGGAACGTAAAACATCAAACCTTACAAATAAACAAAATATTAGTATATTATAAAAGAGTCTTGTTGGAGTCTACATTGACCTACCAATGATGAAACACAAATTCTTAATAATAATGCAGATTTCCGAATTCCTCGTTTCTGAGGTAGTAGTCTTGTATTCATAGAATAGTTAAGTCTTTGATAGGACAGCACCTAATTCTTCTAGAGGGCAGATCCAAAAATTCCTTGTTTCTGAGGTATATATCTGTCTTGCCTATTCAGTACTGACTGAATCAGAATGTAAACTAGTTTTTGTGATTTACCTTTGATGAAACGCCTGTACGTCTGTCTTGCCATATAATAAAAACAATACTGATTGAATGTAAGCTAATTTCTGTGATCCTCTTGTGATGAAACCCCTTATAGTTATTTCAATTAGTGATGCTGATTCAGGAATTCCTCGTATCTGAGGTATATCTGTCACACCACTAATTGAATGTATGCTAGTTTCTGTGATCCTCCTGTGATAAAACACCTTATTCCTACAAACAATGCTGATTCAGGAATTCCTCCTTTTTGAGGTACATAGATCTGTCATGCCATAGTAAGAACAGTACTGACTGAGTGTTAACTAGTTATTAGGATCCTCCGGTGATGAAACACCTTATTCCTATAAACGTCGCTGATTCAGGAATTCCTCGTTTCTGAGGTGTATCTGTCGCGTCACTAATTGAATGTAAGCTAGTTTCTGCGATCTACCTGTGATGAAACACCTTATTCCTCCTATAAACGATGCTGATTCTGGAATTCCTCGTTTCTGAGGTACATCTGTCATGCCATACAAAGAACAATACTTCTTGAATGTAAACTACTTTCTATGATCCTCCTGTGATGAAACACATAGTTCCTACAAACAATGCTGATTCAGGAATTCCTCGTTTCTAAGATTCATCTGCCATAGTAGAAACAATACTGATTGAATGTATTAAAGCTGTTTTTTGTGATCTTCCTGTGATGAAACGCCTAATTCCTATTAACGATGCTGATAATCAATTTAGGAATTCCTCGTTTCTGAGGTAGATCCGTCTTGCCATAGTAGAAACAATACTGATTGAATGTATTAAAGCTGGTTTTTGTGATCTTCCTGTGATGAAACACCTTATTCCTATTAACGATGCTGATAATCAATTCAGGAATTCCTCGTTTCTGAGGTTCATCTGCCATGGTAGAATTTATTTAAGAAAAATACTGATTGAATGTATTAAAGCTGGTTTCTGTGATCCGCATATGATGAAACACCTAATTCCTATTAACGATGCTGATTCAGGAATTCCTCGTTTCTGAGGTACATCTGTCTTGCCAAAGTAGAAACAATACTGATTGAATGTATTAAAGCTGATTTTTGTGATCTACCTGTGATGAAACACCTAATTCCTATTAACGATGCTGATCATCAATTCAGGAATTCCTCGTTTCTGAGGTACATCTGTCTTGCCATAGTAGAAACAATACTAATTGAATGTATTAAAGCTGGTTTTTGTGATCTTCCCATGATGAAACACCTAATTCCTATTAACGATGCTGATAATCAATTTAGGAATTCCTCGTTTCTGAGGCACATCCATCTGCCATAGTAGAAACAATACGGATTGAATGTATTAAATACGTTCTTAAAATGGTATCCTTTGGAAGCAAAGACTGCACCATTGAACTGAAACTAGAGACTAGCTAGTTTCTGTCATTTAGGCTTCATCAGTGACCCTCTAATAGTTTCAAAGTTCCACAATGAAACCCATGATCCCAAAGGACAAGAAAATAAAATCTACACTATTGTGAAGGGCAGGGTTTTTGTTTAGAAACAATACTGATTGAATGTATTAAAGCTTGTTTTTGTGATCTTCCCATGATGAAACTCCTAATTCCTATTAACGATGCTGATAATCAATTTAGGAATTCCTCGTTTCTGAGGTACATCTGTCTTGCCATAGTAGAAACAATACGGATTGAATGTATTAAAGCTGATTTTTGTGATCTTCCTATGATGAAAATCCTAATTCCTATTAACGATGCTGATAATCAATTTAGGAATTCCTCGTTTCTGAGGTTCATCTGTCTTGCCATAGTAGAAACAATACGGATTGAATGTATTAAAGCTGGTTTTTGTGATCTTCCCATGATGAAACTCCTAATTCCTATAAACGATGCTGATAATCAATTTAGGAATTCCTCGTTTCTGAGGTTCATCTGTCTTGCCATAGTAGAAACAATACGGATTGAATGTATTAAAGCTGTGGTCCACCTGTGATGAAACACCTAATTTCTATTAACGATGCTAATAATCAATTCAGGAATTCCTCGTTTCTGAGATATATCTGTCACGCCACTAATTTTCTGTGGTCCACCTGTGATGAAACACCTAATTCCTATTAAAGATGCTGATAATCAATTCAGGAATTCCTCGTTTCTGAGGTACATCTGTCTTGCCATAGTAGAAACAAAACTGATTGAATGTATTATAGCTGATTTCTGTGGTCCTCCTGTCTTGAAACACCTTATTCCTACAAACGATACTGATTCAGGAATTCCTCTTTTCTGAGGTCACGCCACTAATTGAGCGTAAGCTAGTTTCTGTGATCTACATGTGATGAAACACTTTTTTCCCATAAATAATGCTGATTCAGGAATTCCTCGTTTTTGAGGTACATAGATCTGTCATGCCCTTAGTCAGGAATTCCTCGTTTTTGAGGTACATAGATCTGTCATGCCATAGTAAGAACAGTACTGATTGAGTGTAAACTAGTTTCTCTGATCCTCCTGTGATGAAACACCTAATTCATATAAAAGATGCTGATTCAGGAATTTCTCCTTTCTGGGGTGCATCAGTTTGGGGAAACCGCTATGAAAAACGGTGTAGACGCAGATAAGCTTCCACTGAATGTGGCATTTCATCAGGGTCTGCATTGTTAATTTGTTTGCTTAGATGTATTCTATCTGCTGAAATAGATAATAATCAGAGGTTTACCGTTTAGATCAACAACAAAAAATCAGCGTAAAATGGTAGATATATATTTTTAGCATATGTTGTAGGTGCTGGAAAGAACCGTCTCATTGAGAGGGTTCTTTTGAGAACCCACAACATATGTTTGAGTTGAGAAATAAGAAAATTATTTTTCTGTTCCTTGCTCTTAACTGGGCCTGACTGATATATGAATTCTAAGTGATCACCGCCCAGAATATGTGTTGGAAGGTGGGACCATCCAAATATCATGGTAGCAAACCGGATGGATTATCACCAAAATGCAGGGGTTTAGATAACACATTTTTTAGCGTGAAATTGTTATATTGTCCTGCCCATTAGTTTTAACATATGTTTTTGGTGCTCAAAGATATTGGGATGGGGTTTTTGAGTATCCACAACATATGTTGTGATTGTGATCGAGAAATAAAAACATTTATTTTTGGTACTTACTCTTAACTAAAAGCCTGTAAATAATAGTGTTAGAATGTAATTATTTTCTTACCCATCAATTTAAACCTATGTATTGGGTGCTCAAAAGAACCGTCTAATTGAAATGGTTCTTTGGAGTACCCACATGTTAAATGGTTGAAATAATAAATAAAATACTCATTCTGGAGGCCTGTATCAAAGAAACACACTTGGACAAAGTTTGCACAAGTTCTCAATGTGTTAATAGAATTCCTAGGTCAGATTTTTGCTTTTTGATTATCAAAAATTGGAATTTTACTACCTTTCTGAAGTCTGGGCCAGGAGCCTGTTGAATTTGGGAAAATATCATTTGGACCCTCAAAGTTGGGAAAACATGATGCAGTCTAAAAGAACTGGACCGCTATTTTAAATTGATTAAAAACCATGGATATAAAAATTAGCAGTATGAAGCTGTAATATATTTATTGCTTTAATTGCCCTTTATAAAATCTTATGAAAATTTGCATAAAAATGTGAAAAAAAAACATGTTTTCATTCACATTTTAATGCAAATTTACATGCATCTGTAACTTTGCATTTTTTGTTCGGATTTTCATGAAATTTTCACCAAAATGTAGAAGTAAGGAATTGGGAATGATACTCATTGTTTTGGGAAGATTTTGCTTATTTTTGAATTAGGAAGGGGCCTTTATATCTGGCCCAAATCTTGCCTAGGAAAATCCCTGTTTTAAAATTGTGTTTTTGATTTTATTCTGTGTTTACCATTTAATTGTTTTCTTTTTTTCAGGTTTATCGGTGAATTATTCAAACTGAAAATGTTAACTGAAAACATTATGCATGATTGTGTGTTCAAATTATTACGGACTAAAGATCCTGAAAATTTGGAGTGTTTATGTCGTTTGCTCACAACTATAGGAAAGGAATTAGAAACAGACAAGGCCAAGGTATGTATATATGTCCAGTCAAGAGAAAAAAATTAGCGTAAAAAATAGATTTTCTTTGTTATCAATTTTAACATTGAGTTCTGGGTGCTCAGAAGAAGGGTCTCATCGAGATGGTTCTTTTGAGTACACACAACATATGTTTTGAGAAATAAGAAAATTTATTTTCAATTACAAACTCTTATCTAGAGGCCTGTTTTCCATAGGTTTAGATAAACAAAATTTTTGAGCGTAAAATTGTAAATATTTTCTTACCGATCAGTTTTAACATATGTTTTGAGTGCTCAAAAGCACTGTCTCATTGAAAGTCAGCCTCGAAATGCTGAATGAGGCAGATTTTAATAGCTTCTCTGATTAGTTTTCAGAGTATATAAACACAATTAAATATTTAAACTTGAAATTATTCATTTTTGTAGGCATCCTCCAAGTTTTAAAATTTTGAATGTCTAAAGTTCAGGATTTTGGAAGTTTTGAACTTTCACCCTATTAATCGTTTAAATTAATTGTGTAGGCATCCTGCAAGTTTTAAAATGTGAATTTCTAAAGTTCAGGATTTTTTAAATTTTGAACTTTCACGCATGCAATCGTATTAACCAAATTTCTATATTGCAGCCTAGAATGGATCAGTATTTTCAACAGATGGCAAAAATTGTCGGTGAGAAGAAGACTTCTTCAAGAGTCAGATTTATGCTACAAGATGTGATAGATTTACGGAAGGTAAGTCAGCATTACATAATAGATATATACGGAAACTGAGCATTACAAAATACTAGGGTTGACTATTGCAGCCAAAAATGACTATTGCGATAGTATTGGCATTGCAGGAAGTACCATTGCGATTCTATAACTATTGTGGACTACGATTGCAATACTATTGTGATACTATTGTCTGAAACATTTATGCTTGGTTGAAGGAGAAAATTAATAATATGGTAGAAATTTTCTGCACGTACCAATACAAATTTTTTATGGAAACAAGAGAAAAATTTCAGAATATTGTCAAAGTCCACTATATTGCTGAAATGCATGGGAGGCAACAACATATACATCCTATTGCCATTTAACTAAATCTTTTGTGTTTAACCAAACAATTTTAAAGTGAAAATCTCTATGTCTGAAAACTTTTGAAACTATTGCGATAGTGAAAAGACTATTGCCGATACTATTGGCATTGCCACTTTCCTAACGATGCAGTAACACTGCCTAGGTTACTATTGCGAAATATCGATAGTCCGTTGGATTGTTACATCCCTACAAAATACTGTAAAACCCTTAAAATTTGGTGGTAGCAAATTTTCGTAGCTATTATGTGCGGACCTTTTTCCAAAAGCATAAAGAAATCTGCGTTTTCTGAAATCAAATAGTCCTTTGTGTCTTATGCATGCAAATCAACCACAGTGGTTTATAAGTCATTACCAATGTTTTTAACCTGTTTTCCATGTTACATTGTTTTTGGTAAGTGGCTAAGTGCTAGCTATGACAAATCAGTCTTATTTTATCATTCATTAAAACTGGACAACTCAACTCAAATGTTTGTCTTACATGGGTGAAAGTTTCAGGATTATTCCTGAATTCAGGATTTTGAGGCTGACTTTCCATAGAAAGTCAGCATCACATTGCTGAATTTAAAAGATTATAATAGCATTTCTCATTTATTTTCAGTTTATCTAAAGACAATTGACCATTTTCACTGTAAATTGTTGATATTTGTAAGCAAGGTGCACGTTTTGATTTTCTAAAGTTCAGGATTTTTGAAATTTTGAATTTAATTTTCACCCATGGTCTTAAGGTGTGTCACTTACCTCTTGTCTGATTGGTTTCTTTTCCATCTTACTGGGCTCACAAAGTTCATCAAAACCAAGCTGCCATTGATGACTGTTTGTTTCAGCTTTGTCTAAAAAGAAAATGTTGAAATATTTGTATTACTGAGGTAGCTGGTTGACAATATTGAGTGAAGATTCTATAGTGGTGCCCTATCTGTAGTCTTGGCGTTTCTGAATTTATAGGCATTCATAAAATTTAGCATCAAACTGAACTACCGATGATGACTGTTTGTTTCAACTTTGTCTAAAAAGAAAATGTTGAAATATTTGTATTACTGAGGTAGATGCTTGACTATAGCAGGGTTCGCACAGGCTTGAAAAGTACTTGAATATACAGGACTGTCTTAAAAAGTCCTTGAAAATATATTTGCCTTGAAAAGTACATGAAAAACACTCAAAGGCCTTGAAAAGTCCTTGAATTTTGCCATTTGTAAGAGGATTCAACAGTGTTTTTTGGAGGCCTAAATCAGTATAAAATTGTGGTCCCTTTATTAGGTGCAACATATGCTGCACCAAATAAAGACACCATAATTTTACATTGATTTTCTAAAACTAATATCTTAAGAAATTGACTCAAGCATTTCAGAAGTAGAATTTAATGTAAATCAGTATTTTTTATAAGTTTTCAGTCCTTGAAAACAGTAGGAAAATATTTTAGAAGTCCTTGAAAGGTCCATGAATTTTACACGAACTTTTCTGTATGAACCTTGTTTATTGATTGAAGATTCTGTAGTGGTGCCCTATCTGTAGTCTTGGTGTTTCTGAGTTTACAGACATTAATTCATAAAAATTTAACATCAAACCAAGGTACCGATGATGACCGTTTGTTTCAGCTTTGTCTAAAAAGAAAATGTGAAATATTTGTATTCCTGACGTATTGATTAAAGATTCTGTAGTGGTGTCCTATCTGTGGTCTTGGCGTTTCTGAATTTATAGGCATTAACTCATAACAATTTATCATCAAACTGAACTACCAATGATGACAGTTTGTTTCAGCTTTGTCTAAAAAGAAAATGTTGAAATATTTATATTACTGAGGTAGATAGTTAACAATATTGATTGAAGATTCTGTAGTGGTGCCCAATCTGTGGTCTTGGGGTTTCTCAATTTATAGACATAATTTAATTAATAATAAATTATGCATCAAACTGAACTACGGATGATGACTGTTTGTTTCAGCTTTGTCTAAAAAGAAAATGTTGAAATATTTATATTACTGAGGTAGATAGTTAACAATATTGATTGAAGATTCTGTAGTGGTACCCTATCTGTGGTCTTGGCGTTTCTGAATTTATAGGCATTAATTCATAACAATTTATCATCAAAATGAACTACCGATGATGACTGTTTGTTTCAGCTTTGTCTAAAAAGAAAATGTTGAAATATTTATATTACTGAGGTAGATGATTGATATTATTGACTGAAGATTCTGTAGTGTTGCCCTATCTGTGGTCTTGGTGTTTCTGAATTTATAGGCATTACTTCATAACAATTTATCATCAAACTGAACTACTGATGATGACCGTTTGTTTCAGCTTTGTCTAAAAAGAAAATGTTGAAATATTTATATTACTGAGGTAGATGATTGATATTATTGACTGAAGATTCTGTAGTGTTGCCCTATCTTCTGAATTTATAGGCATATCATTGATTTCATAAAAAGTTTAGCATCAAACTGAACTACTGATGATGACCGTTTGTGTCAGCTTTGTCTAAAAAGAAAATGTTGAAATATTTGTATTACTGAGGTAGATTGTTGACATTATTGGTTGAAGATTCTGTAGTGGTGCCCTATCTGTGGTCTTGGTGTTTCTGAATTTATAGGCATTAATTCATAACAATTTATCATCAAACTGAATTACCGATGATGACCGTTTGTTTCAGCTTTGTCTAAAAAGAAAATGTTGAAATATTTATATTACTGAGGTAGATGGTTGACAACATTGATTGAAGATTCTGTAGCGGTGCCCTATCTGTGGTCTTGGCGTTTCTGTATTTATAGACATTAATTCATAAAAATTTAGTATCAACTGAACTACCGATGATGACCGTTTGTTTCAGCTTTGTCTAAAAAGAAAATGTTGAAATATTTATATTACTGAGGTAGATGATTGATTGAAGATTCTGTAGCGGTGCCATATCTGTGGTCTTGGCCATTCTGTATTTATAGGCATTAATTCATAAAAATTTAGCATCAAACTGAACTACCGATGATGACCGTTTGTTTCAGCTTTGTCTAAAAAGAAAATGTTGAAATATTTATATTACTGAGGTAGATGATTGATTGAAGATTCTGTAGCGGTGCCCTATCTGTGGTCTTGGTGTTCCTGAATTTATAGGCATGAATTACTTTAAAATTTAGCATCAAACCAAACTACTTATGAGGACTGCATGTTTTGGCTTTGTCTAAAAAGAAAATGTTGAAATATTTATATTACTGAGGTAGATGGTTGACAAATATTGAGTGAAGATTCTGTAGCGGTGCCCTATCTGTGGTCTTGGCGTTTCTGAATTTATAGGCATGAATTACGTTAAAATTTAGCATCAAACCAGACTACTTTTGAGGACTGTATGTTTTGGCTTTGTTTATATTACTGAGGTGGATGGTTAACAGATATTGATGGTTACAGCTGTGCCTATGTTTTTTGCTCCCCGGATTCTGTTGAAATTGATCTTAACTTTGTATGCTGGGTAATTTTTCTTGCTTTTGTTGTCGCCTGCTGACGTTTAAAAAAAAATTCTTCCAGGAATGCTTACAGCTAGGTTATCGGGGTCCAGACTGTTTGCAAAGGTTATTAGCAGGTGACAAAAGTTGATGCTAACAAGTAGAATTAATCTACCAATGATGATTGTATGTTTCAGCTTTGTCTAAAGAGTAAATGTTGAAATTTTATGACTGAGGTAGATCGTTTACAAATACCTTGCTAAAGGACTTACATTGTTTGCTCAACAATGCTCAAGTTTGTCCAGGCCATCTATTATAATACCACTGTAAAATGACCTAAGATATTAGATAAGTTCTTATCCAAGAGGAGTTATCTCTTTCCTAGCTAGCAGCGACTTGTCGTCTGCTGATAACCTTTGCAAACAGTTTGGACCCAGATCAGGACCGACATAATGTCAGTCCTGATCTGGGTCCAAACAGTTTGACACTCTGATAGTGTCTCATCAAGAATTTTTTGAAAAAAGTTAATTTTGTAAAAAGTCAGCAGACATGACATTTACAGGAAAAATTACCTAGCATGCAACAAGTTGATGTGGTACATGAGCCAGCTCACAAGACTTTGGCTTGTCTGGCATTATCAAGCAACAAAACCTCAGGTGAGCCTGTGCAAGCTCATCAAAGCTTAAGCTGCTTGAATACACAAAGTATGGATTTAGATGAACTAGGACCAAAATTTAGACATTAACCCCATACTTAGAAGCCACCGTGGACAAACCACTTGCCTTGTACCCAGGGGTCCAGAATTTGACCTCAGCCTCCATATAGCCTTAAGTGTCGATGAGACTTAAAACACAAAATCACTCACACACTAAACCCTTATGTTGACAGCATTTCATGTGTTAAGTCCTATGATCTGCTTAAAAAAATTGTGATTTTTTTGCTTAACATATCATGATCTAATAAGAGGAGCTCTCAGACTGCACTTTTTTTCTCGAATGAGGCAGTTTGACCATTGATACCCCAGTCATTGGGCCTCTGCAGGAGAAAACAGGTCTTCAGGGTGTGCGAACTTGTGCATTTGCGCACCGTTGGAAAGAATCAAAATATTTTCTTCTCAAAACATGTTGTGGGAACTAAGAATAACCGTCTCATTCCACACAAATCGTATCTTTAAACTCACTGATATATTTACAATTTTACGCTTACAGTTATTGTTTATTTAGACCTTTGTTGTTGTTTTTTTTTTCAGAATAAATGGATACCCCGACGAGGTGATAATAACCCCAAGACGATTGACCAGATACATCAAGAAGTTGCCAAAGAAGCTCAAGACAGGGCATTCCAAACTCAACAGGCCCTCTCCCAGCAGAAATCTGCTCCAAAGCCTGGAGGAGGTGGGTAATGAGACATCATATAGCATGGGTGAAAGTTTTCAGGATTAATCCTGAATTCAGGATTTTGAGGCTGACTTTCCATAGAAAGTCAGCCTCAAAATGCTGAATTATGGAGATCATAATACCTTCTCTGATTAAGAGGTAGGTAATGAGATAGAATGAATTCCTAACTCATATAGCATGGGTGAAAGTTTTCAGGATTAATCCTGAAATCCTGAATTTTAGGCTGACTTTCCATAGAAAGTCAGCCTCAAAATGCTGAATTAGGGAGATTATAATACCTTCTCTGGTTAATTTTCAGATTATCTAAACAGAATTGACCATTTAAATATGGAAATATTAATGATTATACTGTAGGCATCCTGCAAGTTTAAAAATTTGAACTTTCACCCATGTATTGGTCGAGATAAACACTTTCGTTGAGAGTAAAAATTGTGATTATTTATTGTAAAACACTTATATTTGTGGATTTTTTTAGTTGGCGCTATTAGCGGTAAAATAAAAAATCACCCAAATATGAGAACATGAAATACAGTTTTGAATGAATTCAGTTACACAGTATGCAATAAATGGACATACACACCCTTGGGAGCACAGTGGAAGAGTGCTCGACTGGAGACTGCGCGTTTGAGCCTCACCGGCATCACTGTATTGTGTCTTTGAGCAAGACGCATTTATCCTTCCTTTGTATTGATTCAACCCTGGAAGACCTGTCCGGACATAACTGAAAGATTGTTGACTGGGACGTAAAGAATCAAATAAAACTTTCAAAGTTTTCAGTCCTTGAAAACAGTAGGAAAGTCTTTTAGAAGTCCTTGAAAAATTCTTGAATTTCACACAATCCTGCCTGTATGAACCTTGTAGGGGTTTCCAGACTACAAATTGGGTCAAAGTGAATCTATAAGGTAGACTGAATTTTTCAAGGTAGTCCTGAAGCGGGTGCTCTTAGAGTCCTTGTTAGTGTGAAAATTACTTTGTTGAATGATAGAGATCGCTTGCTCGAAAAATGACTGTGCCCTGTAATTAGCCAATCAAATGCATCAGTTGTTTGGAAAGCAAAGCGAAACACCTTTCTTACTGCAGTTTAAGTTGTTTCATCTGATCCCATACATCCACAAGGAGAAAGAAACCTAATCAAGTCGGAAAAATTGCAGGCATAATCACTCCTGAAAACCCATGATTATCATGGTAGCCATCTTGAACTTTTGGCCGAAATGCATATCAAATTGAATCATGCACACTTGTGTTAAAGAGAGATAATACTAGATGTGTGCTCGCATTGTTGAACTCTCCTCTGCTGTGTCTAAAACACCCTGGGTGTATATCAGAGTGACTTTGGTAGCTAAAAACTTATTTATATATTATATTGTGTATGTTTCAGGTCGACGAGGTGGTCCCCAGGGAGGTCCTATGGGCCCACCAGGTAGTGATGGCTGGAACATGGTTGGTGGACAGTCACGGACACCGTTCAAATCTATAGACAGATCTATAGACCCAACAAAGATGAAGATCTCAAAGGTAACATACGGCAAAGGGCTCAAAAGGGTTAGACAGTATTAGTTTGAAAACAAAGGGTTTTCTGTGGATTTGAATTTATGTAAATTACACATAGCATCTAGACAGCAGCTGTATCTAGATTACGATTCATTTTTCTCTTGGAAAATAAACATTGGGTACTCATTAGAAGCATCTATCTGAATCGGACACTTCCAATGAAAACTACAACTAAAGTTTTCATGGAGACATTGGTACAAATGCAACAGACAGAGAGAAATACATGTATCATAATTTTGCTTATAATAAGTTAACAATTTTCAGTTGAAAATAAATGCCTGGTCTTGGGCAATGGAATTCACACATGCATGAAAGATTTCAGGATTTTGAGGCGGACTTCCTGTGGAAAGTCCACCTCAAAATGCTGAATTAGACCGATTGAAAAACCTTTTTGATTCATTTTCAGATTAACCTAAGACACTTAAACATGAAAGAATTAATAATTAGCTTTGTTGGCATACTACAAGTTTGAAGATTCAAATTTCCACTAAAGTTCAGATTTTTTATATGCTTGAACTTTCACCCACGTTTTGTCTCATTTCAGCAACAAGTAGACGAGTCCTCAATACAACTGGGCCCTGGTGGTGGGGCAAGCCGGTTTGCAGGTTGGGGACGTGGCAGTACAGGGGGTGGTGCTAGAGCTTCTCAAGAGAAGGAGAGACCCTCAGGGCCAGGCAATAGGTAAACAGGCATTTTTATTGTCAGGCCTGCTAGAGATAATATTAACAAACATTGTTAATATCTCCAAGCCTCAAGATAAGAGTGCGTAATTATCAATTCCCTTATTTCTCAACCTAAACATATGTTGTGGGTGCTCCAAAGAAACGTCTCAACGAGACGGTTCTTTTGAGCACTCAAAACAAATGTAAAAACTGATGGATTAGAAAATCTATGCAATTTTACGCTGAAAAAAAAACATAAATCCGAACCTATGTATCTCGTTATTATGAAGGTTTTTATCGAATTTTAACCCATGTTAATTTTGAAAGGGTGTTACCCAACTGCAGGGATAATTCTGGAAGGGGCCCTGTGCTTAAAGGCCCCTAAGTGTATAGAGGAGTGCTGATGTTCGAGTACTTTTGTATGAAATTCCCTCAAAAAGGCCCATCGTGTTTTAGCCAGAATTATCCCCTTACCCAAATAGAACAATATTCGTGTTGTATCTACATGAAATATGGATATTGATGAAAAGGATACTTACTGTCTTGCCAGTCAAGAGTGACAGTGACATGTTTTGTTTAAAACATTATTAGAGACTTATAATTGATAGATTACTTGTGTATTAATCCTATCCGATGGATAGGATTAATACATAAGTAATCTATCGATTAGCATCAGATCAAGTGGAGTGTTAAAGTTATTTTTTTACCTAGCAATTGTAAGCACAATATTACGTCACTGTCACTTTTGGTTGGCATGACAGTAGACGAAATTTTGTCTTTTACAATGTTATTATTTATTAGTGCTGATGTGCGAGCTATGGGATTACCCTATATCAAAACTCATAACACAGGGAAGACTCTTAAATCTCATTATTCTTAAGAAACCCTAATAATGGGTGAAAATATGAAAATAGGAATTTTTTAAGTTTTTTTTTTTTTTTTTTTTTTTTTTTTTTTTTTTTTTTTTTTTTTTTTTTTGTGTTTTGATCATTTATTTTATAAGCCCCTGTTACAATTTACCTTGATAGCCCAGAGGCAACTATCAGGGTGTTTACAATTTATTTACATATCTCTTTCATTCTCTCATTCATACTCTCACCTCACCTTAATTCTACAGCAGCTTATGTATTAATGATTTAGGGGTTACATGGTTTTGTATCCATAACTAGTTTTCACACATTTTATTAGGAAACAGAAAATAGGGTAGGAAGAAGAAGAAAGAAGTTAAGACCTCTGGAGAGAAAGAATAACCAGTCATGCGGGGTTCACCAGTTCTCTTGTCGGCTTTTTCTGTAAAGTTTAATTGTCTTAATGTCAAGAGTCCTGGGTGGGTTTATTTACTTTGAATTATATTTGTAGGATATTATATTTCTCAAATCCTTATTATTAAGGAGCATTTTATCTGTACATTTTTTTTTATATTGTCATTTTTGACTTATGCTGATGTGTACATTGCTATAAATTTGTATTTAGCAAATTCTTAAATGGTGCCCAAGCATCTAAGAAGTTTTGCAATTCATTTCCTTGTATTGCAATAATAATGGGTGAAAATATGAAAATAGGAATTTTTTAAGTTGATATATGGAAATAAAACCAAATCTTTTTCTTCAGATTTTCTGCTCTCAGTAAACCAGAGGAGGAAGGAAGGAGAGGATATAGTGCAGTCAGTCCTGCACGAGGAGAAGGCCGTGGACGTGGTGGCTTTGGTCGGCCGCCAGGTTTGACGGTGAGATTATCTCAAGAACAGGAAAGAGAGAAAGCTATTGCAGCTGTTAAGTAAGTGGTTCATGTTTGTTTTTGTGTAAGAAATACTTCTAAAGAGCCCATTTATGGTTAGATAATATAGGATACTTATTCAGGCCTTTTTTGTGGGTGTGTGGGGGGGGGGGAGCGCAGTGATAGAGTGCTTGACTCGAAACCGAGGAGCAGGGGGGTTCGAGCCTCACCTGCGTCACTGCGTTATGTCCTTGAGCAAGAAAATTAATCCTAGCTTAGTACTGGTTCAACCCAGGAAGACCCGTCCCTTTATAACTGAAAGATTGTTGATGGGAGGTAAAGAATCAAATCAAACAAAATATTGAGGCATTTAGTTATTTAGTTGTGAGTACTCAAAAGAACTGTCTCATTGAGCCTGTTCTTTTGAGCACACAAAAGGTATGTTAAAACTCATGGGTAAGAAAATATTCACAATTTTACACTCAAATTATATAAACTTGAGTTTTCATAATTTTTGTATGGGAAAAACTTGTTCTACCATCACAAGTATGGAGCCACTGTGGTGTAGTTGATAAAACACTCACCTTGTGATCCAGGTGCAGGTTTGATCCCCAGTTTCTTAGGTCTGTCGGATGAGACAAGCTGTGGTTCTGTCCCTGTATGACCTTACAGGACTTTAGTTAAGAGTGTGTAATGAAAATTTAATTTTCTTATTTCTCAACCAAAACATATGTTGTGGGTACTCAAAAGATACGTTAAAACAGATGGGTAAGAATACATTTACATTTTTAAGCTGAAAATTTTTGTTTATCTAAACCTGTGCCTTAGCTGTTGGTGAGACGTTTAGCCATAAGTTTTTACTGAATATTATTGTTTTAGTATTAATGCTCATAATTTTTTCAAAAGTCTATACCCTCTTTTGAAGACTCAGCTGGTTTCTAACCGGGATCTACACTGTTTTTCATCTTCATGATGAATCCAAATTAGTAATCAAGAGCATCCACTGGATTAATAGACGGGTTCCCACAAGCCCTGGAAATCATGGAAAACCTGGAAAATCGTGAAAAAAAATTCCATGCATGGAAAAAAGATGGAATTTGAAAAAACTTGAATAATCATGGAAAAATCATGGAATTTCGTGAAATAATTTGACGAAACCACCAGAAGCGGAAAAATTAGCTGTCAGACACACAAGTCTGACAGCTAGTTTTCTGGCTACTGGTGGTTTACAATCTTAATTATTTTTTTAAAATGCATACATGGTCTTCTAGTGTAAATACATTACTGTTGCTGCATTCTGCATTTATGCTCAGTGTGGTGAAGATGCCCCTAAAAGGGTAGGTTGGAGACTGTGCATGAAATAGTCATGGAAATTGCATTGTTGATCATGTATAATCATGGAAAAATCATGGAATTGTGTTTTCGAATTTCTGTGTGAACCCTGAATAGAACAAAAAATTAACTGCAATCCATAAGGTTCTCACCTTGTGTTTATATGAGCATGTGCGCTTATATTAAGAATCATTGTTTTCTTTTCCCAGGAGTATAGGTATTAGCCAGTCTGCAGAAGTGACTCCGAGAGATAGGTCGCGAGGTCGGGAACTTGAGAAAGAGCGACCTTCACCTGTACCCTCTGTACCAGCATTATCTAAAGAAGAAATTGACAAGAAAACAAAGGCTATCCTAGATGAATATTTACATATACAAGACATGAAGGTAAGCTTGGAAAACATGACCATTTCTATGTAGTGTGCGGTAAATGTTCACAATTTCCAACACTTTTTCATGTTCTATTCTGTATTGGTAATTATAGCTAGAATTTACAAAATGCTTGTTGGATATCACACAGTGCAGACTCTGATCAGACTGCTTCTGAAGAAGATTTGAAATCTGTGTACAGGGGTGTGGAATTGGCAACATTTTATCAGGGCCTGGGAAAAGGCCCCTGGCTTTAATTGGGGAAAAATATGCGGTATTTTGGGAATTTTAAGAAGTGTAAGCTGCTACATAATATTAACTATTGTGTGATATTTGGAACCATGAATACAGATGACATTTGGGTGTAAATAGCGCATAACAAAAAAAACCGAGTGTGTCGAAATGCTATCAAGGTCTGTCTGTTACATGGTTCTGAGGCAATTTATCGATCAAACCCGATGAGATTTATTTTTACCTTCTGATTGGGATTTTTTTTAATTGAGAAAAAAGGGGGAGTTTTGGGTCTAATTTCTGACCCTGGTGATAGTGAGAAAAGGCCCTGTTTATACTTGCCAAAGGAACAAGTAATTGGCTAAAATTTGTAAAGTTAGCTTTTTGTTAATTTTCCTATGCTTTGCCTTCCAATAATGCTTATCTGCTTATAAATGTATTTCACTTGTTGCATATATTCAAATGCACTCCAGACTTTTATCATGAAAGCAAACAGTATGAACACTGATCAGATTGTTCCTATTAAAGAGCAGTCTGATCTCGGTCCTTATTGTTTGGCGTAAAGGCTGTCAAAATAAAAATACATCACTAAATGACCAAGTAGATGAGATTTCTTGTCAATAGTGGGAAAAAGAGTTAAAATTTGTAGTAAGACCCTTAAATTTTATTTAGCCTTTTATTCAATCAATTTATTTTTCTTTTGCAGGAAGCTATAACTTGTGTGAAAGAGTTACCTCCCTCAAATCACCCCCACTTTGCTGCTAATGCATTAAACCATGTGTTGGAACGCTCAGAAGTAGCAAGAAGACAAACTGGCCATTTACTACATGACCTAGTCAAGATCTCAATTATCACAGTGGATTCCTATATTAAAGGGTAGGTTTACCATAACATATTTATAAATTTTGATCAAAGACCCTTTGTTATTTGCATGGAATTGTGGATATTTGAAAACTGTTGTTATCTCCTACATGTAAATTATCTGCACAGAAACAGATCAGACTTCTGATTGCCATTCAATCACTACAATTTTTACTCAGCTCAGAGTTAGGTATTGTAATAGTTGGGGTAAGTGCTTGAAAGTTTCAGGATTGTACCTGCATTCCTTAATTTTGGGCATAATCTTTAAGCTCCCCATGGCTCCAGGATTTTGAGTTCTATGGGCAGTTATCTCCCTTATTCTGGAATATTTTTATGATGAGTTTAACCCTTTTCAGACCAATGTAATTTTCCATAAATGTTGATATAGTTAAGTAAGGATGATTCATTATATATGCTTGGGGTAACAGGTTATAATTTCCCCAAAATATTGTATTTCTTCATCTGTAGATCGATTTTGGCAAACAGTGCAGACTGATGAAATGCGGCATTTCATCTGGGTCTTCACTGTTTGCCAAAGTACCCATTTAGGTTTTCTGGTCATCAAAGGGGTAAGGACTTCCACCTATGTTATTACAGTAGTATTATTGCTTTATAGGTTGTTAGAGGTATTAGAGTTTGCAGAAGACATGGAGATAGATATCCCCAAGATCTGGTCATACCTGGGTGAACTAGTGGGACAGATGATCCAGGATGGCAGCGTGCCTCTAAGCTTCCTCAAGCAGGCCGCCGAGCCACTTGTTCCCTCCAACAAAGCTGGTATCTTTGTTGCTGAAGTGTTACATGATGCGAGCCACAGAGAGGTGAGTTCTTAACAGGTTAATACATGTGTGAAAACTTTCAGGATTTCTCCTGAATTCGAGATTTTTAAAATCCTGAATGCCATACAATCACTACATTTTTTACTTAGCTCAGAGTTCGTTTTTTTTTTTAAATCCTGAATTTGGCTAATTTAGGTAGCATTTCTGATTTATTTTCAGAATATCTAAAGACTTGACCAATTAAGCTTAGTTTTTATGGGTACTCAGGGGACAAAAATATTTCAATATAGCACTTGTCCTGGAGGACGAGTGACTTACAATTTTCAAATGTCCTGCAAACACATGTACTTGTCTTTTAAAAGCCTATGCAATAAAGAACATGAGTAATATGTAATATGACTTCCTTGAGTAATTCTTCCCACAGAACTCATCCTGTAGGACGAATGCTTTGGGAAGAATTACTCGTCCGTTCTAGATTTCACTCGTAATTACGAGCAGATGAGTGGAATTTTTGTCCCCTGGTACTGCAAGTCTTTAAATTTTCAATTTCTGAAATTTAGGTTTTTTTAAAGGACCTCTGACGGTGGTAATGGGAATCACAGTGTATCGCTGCCTATTATTTTGATAAAAATTAAAGTAGATCAAATGCTTCCATCTTCATATATAAGCTCGCTGTTGGTCTCTATTTTATGATTTTGCATTTGATTTCATATTTCCATAAATGAACGGCTTTATTTTGGGGCTAAAATGGTCACTTTTTGTATTATACATATAGGAAATAGAAAAATATTTTTAAAACATCATTCCCCCCCGAGTCCCAACTAATCCTTTTGCACGTAAGTGTGTTCTCATATTTTACATAGTATATGTGAAAAGCTAGCTGGGACTCGGGGGGGAATGATATCCCACAGCCCAAAATGTGAAGTCTGGGCGAGCCCGATCATTAGCATTTGGATTTTTGGTGTGCTCTCTTAAAAATCTTTTTTTCCAGTATAATGAAATAATAAGTACAAGTAAGCTTCCTTTTCATAACCCTTTAGTCATGAAATATTACAACGTTTTAGCATATTTTTCTTTAGAATATGAAAATTGTCCTTTTACCAAATTCAGTTGGTAGATTATTTTGCACATATACTGTATCTATCCAATACACATAAACTACATGGCCATTGACTAGGTGTACTTTATGCATGGATGAATGGTTATAGTACATTGCTGCATAATATTGCACCAGGTAAATACATTGTCATCAAGGTTGAATATGGACTACAGTTGCACTTCAAAATATTTCTTAACAAATCAGATAGAAAAACAACAACAAAAATAATCATTAAAATGCTCATGATTTTGGACCTTAAAATACTTTCACTGTGATTTGCAATCGAGGATTGATGATATAATACCCTTACACGTGAAAATAATTGATTTCTAAATGTTTTGGTGAAGTCAAATTTTGCAACCCCTACCCCCTTTGGTAGCGTCTCCTGTTTTGTTGTAGGGATCTGCCTGTCTAATTATAACCTTAATTCGTTCCTAATACATCAAGTGTCCTATTCAAAAGAATACCAGCGATATCTTATGCATTGGGAAAAAATGGGAAGCATCTAAAAAATAGGCAGATACCCTATCAAAGTGTCAGAGGTCCTTTTCATCTTTCACCAATGTTATTATGACCTTTGAGGCTTAGGCTAATTTTCAAGAGTCACTGGGGGTCTTAAAGATATACATATTGAATCCCCCTCTGGACCTGCCACTGACTTTACCAATACTTCCAAGAATTGCTAAAAAATGCATGTGATTATTCTATTTTGTTGCACTCATGAGAAATGTACAGGTTACTTTTTTTGTGAATGCAAAAGTCCAAAATGATTAGGTTATCAGCAGACAACAAAAGTTGCCGCTAGAAAGGAAAGAGTAAATGACATCGTACCAAGGATTAAAATCAGAAGTTCGCATAGCAAGAACTGTGTGCCATTGAAAGAGAATGTGCATTTTTACGTTGAATATGGTAATTTTGAGGAATACAAGACCATTCGGAACTACGCCATACACTATGAGAAGCTATGAATTCGAAAATAAATGTTTGTCTTGATTGCAGGGCCACAAAAAAGTTGCTGAGCTGTGGGGATCATCAGGACTCCAGTGGACGGACTTCCTTCCGAAGAATCAAATTGAACAGTTCCTCATAGATAAGGTGGGTAAAAAAGACAAATGGTAGCGTAACAAAGGTCAAATGTGCAATACTTTTGACCTACATTAAGCGATAATTGGTCTTGAGAAACAATATCTAGTCTTTTTGATTGGCCGCTT
This sequence comes from Loripinus fragilis, assembly GCA_964019695.1. NCBI lineage: Eukaryota > Metazoa > Mollusca > Bivalvia > Lucinida > Lucinidae > Loripinus > Loripinus fragilis. Next base: position 36,560,465 of record OZ026529.1, read on the forward strand.
AAGACAGATTTTACTGTATATGCATTGTTGTGTCACCTGGGAAGCCTGGCAGGCACATAAGGATCATGCTTTCGCTGGTGGCGGCAAACTTAGTTTCTGATCAATTAGTTTTGAAGAATGCATCAATTTTATTTGAAGTTTACAGAAGGGCAAAGCATTTTAAGATACAACTCATGTTTGATTTTTGACAGCATTGGTAAAATTATGACCCTTTTTTCAACTTTGGTTTTAAGCTATTTTAACAAATCTTCAAAAGTAACATGTACCCACTAGCTATGTACTATGAACCAACTGAAGGTGATTTGATCAGTCCAATCAGAACTAAGGGAGCGTAGTGGTAGAGTGTGTGTCTTGAGATGGAGAGGTTGCGGGTTCGAGCCTTGCCTGCGTCACTGCATAGAGTCCTTAAGCAAGTTACATTAATCCTTGCTTGTTACTGGTTCAACCCAGAGAGACCCGTCCCGACATAGACTGGGATGCTAAGAGTCAAATCAAACCAATCAGAACTTATTAGTAAAAAAAAAGTTTAAATATTCTACAGTGCAGTCTCTTTTTTAAGAGAGGTAGCACAGTGGTAGAGTGCTAGACTCAAGACAGAGGGACCGCGGGTTCCAGCCTGACCTGCATCACTGTGTTGTGTCCTTGAGCAAGACACTTTTACCCTTGCTCAGTACTGGTTCAACCCAGGAAGACCCATCCCGACATAGATGAAAAATTGTTGACTGGGACATTAGGAATCAAATCATACCAAATCTTTTATAAGAGTTCATAGGAATGGAACATGTTATAAGTGAAGTGTGTTATAAAGAGAAATTCTAGGAAAATGACCAGGGAATTTTATGGTCATTTTCCTATAAATTTTGTTGTAAATGGGAGCCACATGAATTTGTTGTTTCTAAATCTTTGTTTTCACAAGGTGTGTAATTAAGGGACTGCACTGTATGCATGTGAAAATGATAAGGCCTAAATTAAAATTTAATTTGTTTCCCCTTACCCGACTGACCCTGAAAAAAGGCCCTACTCAAAGAATTATATTTCAATTTTCAGTGAAGAATTTTTTTTTAATTTCATTGCAAACTAAGAGAATTGTCCAATGTAAACAGTGTTGTCTTAGCAAATTGTTTGTGCATTTAATTATATTGCCTATAGTAGGACTATACAGTAAAACCTGCCTAAAATGGTCACTGATCAAAGATATACACAACAAAGGTGGTTAAGACAAATGGGCGCTAAATGCAGGTCGAAATTATTGCAGAATGCTCCCTTGGGCCTAGGAGCATTCTGCAATACTTTTGACCTGCATTATGCGATAATCAGTCTTGAAAAAACAAACAATTTTTTGTATTTTTTTTTTAAAGTGGCTTCTTAAGACAGGTTTTACTGTATACAATTAAGTTTAATGGGTATCCAATTTGATAAGTTAAAAAAAGTCTGACCGACAGACCCATACCAGTAAAACAGGGTCGGGTAAGGGGAAACAAAAATATTTTTAAGGATGGCCTAACGTGTGTGTTCTCTTTCAGAAACTGGAGTTTACCAAAGGTGGTGATAGTGTACCTACTACGCCCACTACGGGTCTTCCAATGGTTAAGATAGAGGAGGAGCTTGACCGCCTCATAGTGCTTGAGAAAAAAGACAATGAAACTGTGTTTGATTGGATAGAATCTAACGTTGATGAACCAACTACGAAGCGATCAAAGTTTATTCGCGCTTTGATGACTTGTGTCTGTAACAGTGCTTTCATAGGTAATCTGAAGTTTGTCAGTTTAAAGATACACAGCATTATTAACCCATTTTAGCAGAATGGACTTGCCTGCTCGTATCAGTAAGTCAATCCAATCTCAGGGGTGTCAAATAGTCTTTTTTTATATATTTTCAAATTCTAATAGAGCATTATGTAAGCAAACAGCTAAGATCCTGATCAGACGCCGCATAATGTGGTGTCTGATCTGGGTCTGCACTGTTTGCCTTTGTCCCATTAAAGGGTGCTAGGCTTATATTGGTTTGTATGTTGATTCTGACACAGTAGCAAGTAAATTTATTATGAGGAGGCTTAGGGTGTTTTACAAGTTGATACCAACAGCAGTACAGATAAGCAGCGTATCTGCGTAAATACGCAATTAAAATCATCCAAAAAGCAATAAAAAATTAAATGCATGCGTACCAAAAAGCAATTCTTTTGAGCGGTATGCAATTACACGCGATGCCATTGCGTAGTATTTGGTCCATTTCTTTTCCATTTGGGTAATACTTAAATGCCAGTCAGGTATTGATTATTATTTTTTCCTAGCGTGTGCACAGTAAAACTCCAGTTTTATAGATAAAATATCTATGGCCAGTCAAGTATTTAGCAAAAGAAAACAAACATGGAAGTGTAAATTGCAATGTGTATTCGAGACAAGATAAGCTTCAGCGTTTGATAAAATTTGCTAGTTTCATGCTCTAGAAAGGCAAACTATGCAGGCAAATTCCCGATGGCTACATTCAATAAGTAAAACATGGCGCACATTTGTAACCATAAGAAACGTGGGTTAAAAAGATAAAAATACGCAATTGATTTTGCAAGTATGCAATTGAGGATAACCAGGTTGCGTAAATACCCAATTGACCCAAAAGCTTCTCTGGAGCTCTGTACCAAAGATAGAAATCTGTCCTTATAGTTAAATTTGAAAAGATTCAAGCCCGAGGACTAAAGTTTCCACCCAGAATGAAGATTTTCCTCATTGAAAATAGTGTTCAAAATTGCTCTTGTTATATGGATAGATTTGCCCTTTAAATAAATGTGTAGTGGAAGTCCTGATGCTCTTTTTCAAAACAAGAATTGAGCTGACAAGATAAAAATGCTTGTGATTGTACTATTTACCTGTTGAAAATAATCCCTATACGGTCTGACATTGTCATTAAAGTTTACAAACTTGACTCGGAAAATCAGGTATAGATAAACAAAGTTAAACAGGCACTCATTAATCTTCGGCATCATTCGGTCACGTTCGGTACATCATTCGGCCACGTTCGGTGTGTATTAGCTATTTTGATTGAGTAATGCATGGAACAAGTATCTATTAGAAAGGTGATCTGACAATGCTGAGGCAGTGGTGTAGTGGTAAGACGATTAACTCATATTCCGGAATGCGAGGGTTCGATTCCCACTGGATATAGTTATTATAGGCATCATTTTTAAGTTTATATTCTTTTTGAGTTATGATCATATTGTTTCTTGTTTATTTTAATTTAATGAATAGTTGACATGATGTCTATTTTCAAGACTGATAAGAGATTATTTATGGTCGAAAGCTGATTGGGGTGGGTGTAAAACTCCTGCACATTTTTTTCTGATAACAGCCTCAGCAAAGTCATCCACAGGTTTGTATTGTCCCCGTTTCGAACTTTGCGGCGACTAAAGTGTACCCGTTTCTCGAAGTTCTTTTCGTACTCGGAAAACGGTTCTTCTGCTGACCCCAGTTGCCTGAACAGTATGTTGAATATATGATGAGCCGTCCCGCCCTGAGTGTTTCTCAAAATAGGTTGAAATATTAATGAGAAACTCGTCTTTTGATTTTAAATGTTTTAAAGATTTCTCAGTAGACATCATAGTTCCTAACTAAAATAATGCTTTGAAATGAATTCTATTACATTTACTTTTACACGTAAGTCTTTTAAATATCGTGAAAGTCATGATTTATGATAAAAATGAAAATATTTAAAAAAAAATATATATTGTATGTCGTGAGACTCGAACCCACGATCTCAACCTTTACAGCTATGCCCTCTATCCAAATGGCTAAGCGGGACGGTGATGGATACGGAATTAGGAAATACTTCTGTCTGAAATCAATACTTTTCATAATGTTTGCAAATCTAAAATTAGTTTTACGGAGTTATACGAGTTTATACGGCATATTCATGAGTGCCAGTTTAACTTTGTAAAGCTATAGTTGCTTTTGATTATTCACAGGGTTCCAACAAGCTCTGGAAATCATGGAAAACCTGGAAAATCACTAAATAAAGTTCCATACATGGAAAAATCATGGAATTTGAAAACCCCCTGAATAATCGTGGAAACATCATGGAATTTTGTGAACTAATTTTATGAAACCACCAGTAGCCAGAAAACTGGCTGTCAGACACACATTGTGTGTCTGACAGCTAGTTTTCTGGCTACTGGTAGTTTCTGACAGCTTGTTTTCTGGCTACTGGTGGTTTCAAGTTTTGAATTATTTCAAAATGCATGCATGGTCTAGAAGCATGCATATACAGTACTGTTGCTGCATTCCGCATTTATGCTCAGGGTTGTGAAGATGTCGCTAAACTGGGAGGTTGGAAGACATGCATTAAATAGTCATGGAAATAACATTGTTGATCATGGAAAATCATGGAAAAATCATGGAATTGTGTTTTTGAGTTTCTGTGGGAACCCTGTTCAAATTGATATTTATATTATAATGTTAACCATTTATTTGACCAGGTGATGGTAGCAATATACGGGTGGAGGAGAAGGAAGTCAGTAAGCGACATGATCTGTTACAGAAATACCTGGATCATCAAGCTTACTCAGAGTTACAGGCCTTGTATGCTCTCCAGGCCTTAGTGACCAAACTTGAACATCCTGCAGGTATGTACATTGCAAATTACAAACATTGACATGTGAAAGTAATCAAACGATTTGTAATTCTGGATAGCTTTGACACGACCCATATTGTACAAAAGGTGCATTTTAATATCAAAGATAAAGTTGCAGGGTTGCCACAGTCAGGGAATATCATTTTCAGTCAGGGAAATTTAGAAAAAATGAAAAGTCCGGGAATTTCAAAATTAAAAAAAAAAAGTTGTTAGTTGACAGTCTTCATAAATATCCTTTTCTAATTTTTATGTTTTGAGATTTTTCCTTAAAGATTAAATCAGAAAACACAAATATTTGTACAAAATTTTCAAATTGTCGATAGATGAAAATGGCAAAAATCAGCTTTACAAAAGGTTGTGTAAAACGGTTGGAAATCTGAAAAGTCAACAAAAAGTCAGTGAATTTTGAAATGGTTATTGAATGGCAACCCTGGAGTTACCTCAAGGGTGTGGGATTCCAGCCGATTTTCTGCTTTTGCACTGATTTCAAAATGTCGACGTAAACAGTCGCACTGAAATGAAATGTGCAAGTTTCCACTGTTTTGCAGAACTCAAAACATTGAAAATTGGCTTTAATCACCTGTGATTTATAAATAGGTTTCTGGACATTTTCTTCCAGTCTCTTCTGATAAGAACATTCCAAAATACTAGAAAATACAAGTCAATTTCAAAAGTCTTGTCATTCGGATGAACTAACATTTCAATATTTTTTGCTGAAATTATTTTGCTCATCCTGACATGCTTTTACTGATTTTTTTTCAGGAGTTTTACGACAAATGTTTGATACGTTATATGACGAGGACATTATTTCTGAAGATGCATTTATTCAGTGGGAGAAGTCGGATGAGGAGCCGGAAGGCAAGGGTGTAGCAATGAAAAATGTAGTTCAGTTTTTCACGTGGTTAAGAGAGACAGAGGAAGACAACGATAGCTGAGAGTAGTCCAATCTTAGTGCTTAGTTTCTAATTTGAGCCAGCGCATGAGATTTTCGTACTTATTACTTGTGGATAACATAGGGCCAGTTAAGCAAAATTTTTCAGCGTAAAATTGTCATTATTTTCTTATCCATCAGTATAAACATGTGTTTTGGGTGCTCAAAAGAACCGTCTCATTGAGATGGTTCTTTTGAGTACCCACAACATTGTTTTGGTTGAGAAATAAGAAAGGCCAAATTAAAAAAAAAAAAAAAAGTGTGTTTCAAGTAACAGGTCTGAAAATTCTAGGTAGGGTAGGCTAACAAATTTTTAATTATTTTGTTTTTGGAAAAAAAATATGATTTTAATATTTAAAATTGTATTATTTTTTTTCCAGAAAACCTGAAAAACCTCAAGGTTTCACCAGTAAAATAAGGTAGGGTCAGGTTACCCTAAACAAAGGCATTTCTTTATTTGGCCTTACACAGCTATCTAGTGGGGCTAGAGGTATTTTTTTGTGCATTCCTCTGTCAGAAGTTGTGCGTGAGTGCAGGGTGAGACTGCACAGATGCGCAGGCTTGTCTGAGCCTTCACTGACATAAGTGATAAATACAAAAATCTCATAAATTTGCTCATTTTCTAATTTAATAAAATTGGGATTAATTGTTAGGGAGAAGAGTTTGATTAAAGAATATACAGCTTGACTTCCATAATGAACAATTTTAACTAAAATCTGCCTGCTGACCTAACCTTTTTGCACTCGGAGGGGCCAAAACTGCATAGAAGTTTGGCCGCTCAAAGTGCATTAGGGTCAAGTAATATTTCACATTAGTGGCTGTTTTCTAATCTGTTCAGCCGCATGATGCCTATTTTGATGCAATCACATGTCAACACAGTTGTGTCATGGTCATGTATATGGACCAAGATCAGTTGGTTTCATTCAGAACCCAGTTGATCTTTATCTACACTGTTTTCAGCAGGACATTGGTTAACATCAATTCACAGCTTATCTCAATGGTTCAAGTGAATATCAAAATTATTTGTTATGGAAAATCGAGTTAAAGAACACATATTTTATCAAATGAGTCGCCATAGCAATTCATCTGACCTCTTATTTGTTACTTTATAAAGTGATGTTGATACAGTCTTGTGCCGTTTTTGTTTTGTTATCTAACAAAGCTTCCTAAGGAAGTAAAAGTAGTTGCATCCAGAGAAGGCGGATATTAATAGCAGATAGAGAAGTAAAGAGATTCAGATTGGACGGCCTAGCTGTCCATTTTCTGCATCTTAACTCTATCTTTAAGCTGCAAAATAGAGTTTATATTGTACTAAGAAACCAAATTTTGACCCAGATCAGGCCTAACATTTTGTTGGGCCTGATCTGGAACCAACCTGTTCAATATTCTGGTACTGAAAGGTTTTTGTTGAATATTTAAAAAGAATCCACAGACCTCAAAAAGCATGCCAAATCACCCACGGTGCAAAGATGGCTGAACCATTCTTGCATGTATTGGCACAAATTTGTAAGGTAAAGGCTGTTTTTCTCTGGATCCAACCTGTTCAACATTCTGGTGTTAAAAGATTTTTGTGAAATATTTAAAAAGAAGCCACTGACTACAAAAAACATGCCAAATGACCCACCATTGCAAAGATGGCTGAACCATATGGTATAAGTACCATTCTTGCATGGATTGTTACAAATATGCACGGTAAAAGCTGTTTTTCTCTGGATGCAACCTGTATGTGTTGCAATGCATGTTTAAATCAGTTTTAAACATTCGAAGATGTGCGCAGTACATTGGTATTGGTACATTTTCTTTAAAATTTGTTATAAATATTATATATGATACAGTATGCATTTTTGAAGTGATTGTACCGTTCATGTGAACACACAAGTGATAAAAATATTGAATTTATTAATAATAATAAATGTTGGCATTATATTTGTCGGTGATAAAATGATTTATTAGTGATTAGCTTGTTTGAATACTGAAGGCATTACATAGAAAAGTGATGGTTTCTGTATTACATAGGTCCATATATTAAGCAACTATTTTGAGCGTAAAATTATGAATTTTTTCTTATCCATCAATTTTAACAATAGTTTTGTGTGCTCAAAAGAACCGTCTCATTGAGACGGTTCTTTTGAGTACCCACAACATCTTTTTTGGTTGAGAAATAAGAAAATTACTTTTTAATTACGCACAATTATCTAGGGGGCCTGTGAGATTTAAGAAAAAAAACTGAACAATTTAATTAGATCTATCTTTTAATAAGTTAAATTAAATAGAAAGGCACAAATAATCTAATGCTAGTTGGCGGTTATGAGACATAAGATGTTAAAACAGATGTATATAGTCATGTTGTCCTCTGCATCTTGTATTGGCCACGAATATTTGCGGGAACTGGTTAAAATGTAAGTTTTTTTTGCCAAGAGTGTGCGCAGGAGAGTTCCACGGTGCTACTAGATTGTAGAACTAGGTTGATTCCCAAGATTATATGAGAATGTTATGTATTCCTCGGAAGATTTGACTAACAGTGCCAGTGTGCTTGGAAAGCTCACGAAAACAGACATTGGAACTAAGTAGGTGTCCAGATGCAGTAAACTCAAAAAAGCTTATCAAACCTAATAAACGTACTGTGCACTTAAAAATTCTATACCCCTTATAAAAATTGCATAGATCGGGCTCTGTGGTAGTGTTACACTTGGGACCTAAGGGTCTTTATTTAGAGACTCACCAGAGGCACTGTGTTGTGTCCTTGAGCAAGACAACGGTATGCTCTGCTTAATACGGGTTCAACCCAGGAAGTCCAGAAAAACGTCTCGACATGACTGAAAAATTGTTGACTGGGGCGTAAAGCATTAACATTATCAAACCTGATCTATTAATGGCATTTTTTCTGATTTCCAGTCATGTAATTTCTGTATTAATGTAGATTCCTAATATGAAAGTAAACAGTGTTGGTAATGATCAGCTGGCTTCATCAAAAGCCAGCTGAACTGACCTGCATTGTCCAACAGGGGGTATGTAAATTTGAAATAAAAGTTAAGGAGCACAGTGCTGTTATTACAGTAAAACCTGTCTTAAGCGGCCACTCAAAAATAGACAAAAGGAAGATCTTGATGACAAATGGGAGCTTTATGAAGGTCGAAAGTATTGCAGAATGCTCCCCTTGGAGCATTCTGCAATACTTTTGACCTACATTAAGTGATAATTGGTCTTGAAAACCAATTTTTGGTCTTTTTGAGTGGCCGCTTAAGACAGGTTTTACTGTAGTTTGAATAGCATTTGTTTATTGACCTGCATTATGGCTGCGATGTATGAATATGTAAAATATTGGTCTTGTTTGTATGAACCATTTAAAAACCAAATATGTGGGCGTTAATCATGTTTAAGGATGCTTGTGTTGTTAGGAGATGTATTTATTTTGTGTACATAAGATGTAATAAGTTGATTGGCCCAGATGATTAACTTTTGAGCATAAGTAAATATTTTCTTATCCATCAAGTTTAACATTTGCTTTGGGTGCTCAAAAGAACCGCTTGTTGAGGCGGTTCTTTTGAGTACACACAACATATGTTTTGGTCGAGAAATAAGAAAATTAATTTTCAATTACGCACTCTTATATATAGAGGCCTGTAAGATAATGCTTGTTATGGAAGATTTTCACTTGCATAAGATTCTTCAGCCTTCCTGTGGCATTCTGGCTTCTAGTAAATCTTGAAAAGCAGTTACTGTCAGCAGTTAGGGGGATAATTTAGTTGGGTGTGGAGATAAACTGCTTTTTATACCTATGATAGGGCTTATTTTCTCTCTTAGATTGCAGCAAAATGACACACACTTCATGTTTTGTACATTTCCTGCACTTGTTTCCTTTTAGCTCTTTACCTGTCAGTGTCATCTGCTATTAACCTTTACAATCAATTTGAACCCGGATTAGGCCCGACAAAATGTCGGGCCTGATCCGGGTACAAACTGTTTTATATTGATGGTATTCCTGAAAGAATTTCTTGAACAAAATTAAGCAGATCACAAATAGGGCATGCGCATTCTCCCAGCCTGCAAAGAATAACTGATAATTTATTCACAAAACTGGAGTGCCTGGCAACACATGGGGACTTCAAAGTGAGTTGCAGCCCCTTCCTCCAGGTTTGTCTTGGAATTTGGGCCGATCTTTTTTTGATGTATCAATACTAGTTATAGTTAATACCAGAGTTCAAATTTTTATTACATTTTTGTTTTTATTTGTGAATTATTGTATTTATAATTCTGTTGGATTGTTTATCATTTTGTCTAAGTATCATAGGCCTAGATGAAGAAAATTGAGCCTGTTCATGAAGTTAGATACTTATTGAATCCTTTGTACATGTGTGCACTGCTATCTAGTGGGGTTAGAGGCTTCAATATTGACCTGGACCTTTATGTCTCTACTTTGTATGTTTGAGCAGCAAAGTCGGGCAGGGCTGCACATATGTGTAGGCTCATCTTACCGTTGCTTGCATATAGGATTATATTCCAATAAGTACCCAAATCTCCCATGAACTGATTCAAATATTCTAAAAGTTTTTATTTTTTGCTCAAATTTATGTTTGTGCATTTTGCTTTCCAAATTACGTACATTTGGTTGAGGAGAATCGGTCTTGTGTAACTACCCCTACAGGTGTGACACTGCCTACCCCTTCAGCAGAATTCTTGTTAAATCCATATAGGCCTGGCATCTTTTTTGTAGGACATAGGCAAACAATGCAGACACCAGATCAGACGCCTCAGAATGTGACGTCTGATCGGGGGGTCCACAATTTGCTTAAAGAATTTTCTATTAAAAAACACACTCAATAACCTTTAAAATGGAAATGGACTGGTCCACTTGATAAGAGTGGTATCCTGGGTGTGAAGGAGTTCCTATGACCACATTTGGCAATACCTCTGCACCAGGGAAGACCACCTATAGAGCAATCTGTAGAGAGTCAGATTGCTGATCCAATGGTCATTAGTTTGATTCCAGTCTGGCCCCATACTTTCATGGAGATTGATCATGAAATATTTTCTACTATCATTTTCCTGCTTATTCAAAGCTTGCCCAGGAACAGTGTGGTTAGGTTAACTGACCATCTCGACATAACCATATCTGTTGACCGAGACATTAAACCACAAGCCGAGCCAAAGCATCTGTTTGACTAGTACAGTTGTCCAGATTGGGCTTGATGAATGTTTGTCTAACTCCATACTCTGTGTGCCAGTGAGGGCACAGGTGCCACTGTGCTAATGCATGGGTGAAAGTTTTCAGGATTAATCCTGAATTCAGGATTTTGAGGCTGATTTTCCAAAGAAAGTCAGCCTCAAAATGCTGAATTAGGGAGATTATAATAGCTTCTCTAATGAATTTTCAGATTATCTTAACACAATGAACCCTTTAAGCATGAAATTATTCATTTTTGTGGGCATCCTGCCAGTTTAAAAATTTGAGTTTTGAAAGTTCAGGATTTTAGAAATTTTGAACTTCCACCCATGCAAATGCACAAGGGGCCAGTGGAGGCGCTGGTGGAACTACTGATGCACAGGCATATTTGTCTGAGTCTTTGCTACTCTGCCTTGTTGACCAAAATCTCATAAAGTGATTAGTGTATGGGTAATTGAGGATTTGACAACAAATATTCACTGGGCCTATGATTTTTGTACAGTTAACTCATTATTTATTTATTCATTCAGTCAGTGCTATATCTTCAAACTGTCATTGACCTGTTTAATGTTGCCATAAGCTCATGTAAAGAAAATTGTAAATTCTTTGCTGATCTTTTCCTTTTTTCTTTGCTTTGGATTTTACTCTTACTTTTGCATCATATAAAGGCTTCTTAACCTATTTATGCTTAGTATGCTAGATAGAGACATTGGCTTATTAGGTATCACTACCGTTAACCCTTAATGCGCCAATCGCAACAAAAGTGGTCTGCTTTTCTCGTCTGCTAAAATGTTTAAGAAGCCTCAATGGCAAACATTGTGGACCCAGATCAGACTGCTCCTATAGGAGCAGTCTGTTCTGATTCCATGCTGTTTGCCTCTATACTTAATTTGTCAGTAATGCTAGGCAATTATTTGCAGCAGACAACATTTTCAGATGCATTTTTTCTTGGCACTTTAAGAGTTAAGACCAGTTTGGTCTAATTGTGTCTCTTGTCAGTATCTTGCTATGTTGGAAAGTAACAAAATGTTTTCGTGTGGATCCAGTTGGTGTACATGCCTTCAAATTACCTGAGGGGCAGTTAAAGTTCAAATTACCAAGACCGCATACTGCATGGATGAAAGTTTTCAGGAGTATTCCTGAATTTAGGATTTTGAGGCTGGCCTTCCATAGGAGGTCTGTCTCAAAATACTGGATTTCTGGATTGACCATTTATCCTAAAAATTGTTTATATGTTGTAGGGGATATCTCATGTCAAGGTCTCATGTGGCTGTGCCTCTGTATTCAAGGCTGCAGTGGAAGTTAAACTGTAGTTTTGATGGTGGATGGCTTCTTCTCTGACCCGTTCACTGAATATGTTTAATGATGGGCGGGCAAATGTGTTTCTCTGCATATACTTTGTGAGTTGGCTTAAATGCTAAGTCGCGGATTTTTCTTTCCCAAATTCTGGGTTGAAGACGGGGGCATGTAAGGACTTTCTTGAAATGGAAGAGCTACATTATATAATGTCCATTTGGAAAAACAACTAAAGAATGGTGAAAAAGCTTGGAATTTCACCATATTCTTTCAGCCCTGGCAATAGAGCGCAATATCAGTATCGAATTGATATGCCTTTATTTTGAGCAGTATTTGAGAATCTTGCACAAATTGATTATAATTTCTCTTTTCATGATGAACAAAAGAGAAATTATAATAAATTTGTATATGTTCCAAAACAAATTATGGACCTTACATATAAGGAAAGTCCCTTGGTGGTCCTGATTTGACTTAAGGCTTGGCTTCCCTGTATGAACCCTGTGGTTATAGGTAGGAAAATTCCTGCAAGTTAACATTTAATATTCCAGGCTTATTCTACTAAAAAAACAACCATTTTGCGTGTTTAGCTTGGTACAAGTCTCTGATATTTATTGTGTGTACGAGACCTGTAAAAAAGAATTCTAGAAAACAGTTGTCATTGTTGATGTATATTTTGAATGTTTCGTTCATTTCTTTTGTGAAATTACTGGTAAAATTATTATTATATGCCTTAATATTTATATGCTGTACATAATATTTTGTTATGTAATAAACAGATCATGTGTCAAAGTTTTTTTTATCATGTGATTTTTTTTCTCATTTTTTTTTTTAAATGATTGGGCTTTATCTGGCAAAAAATATATATAGTGTATTAACAGTAAGGCACAACTGTTGATTGACATAGAATCCATATATGGGCCTGGCTGATCTAAAACATGTTTTTGTTTAACACAAATCAGTCTGCTCAACTACAGATTAGCTAGAATATTGAATGAAATTTCACACGTAGCAAGTTTATCAGTCTGAATGCACAGGGTAGTCTGTTCCTTTGTTGTTTGCGTTGTGGTACATTGGAGTCAGCTTAAGATATTTTAGTACATGCTACATAGGTGTCCAGCGAACTAACATTGTTGCATGGGTGAATGTTTTCAGGATTATTCCAAAATTGAGGAATTTGACGCTGACTTTCCACAGAAAGTCAGCCTCAAATTCCTGAATTCAGATCATAATACCTTCTGTCTGTCTAAGGACAAATGCCCATTTAAATTTGAAATTGTGAATATTTAGTGGGCATCCTGCAAGTTTTAAGATGTTTCAAAAGTTTTGGACTTTGGAAATTTTTAACTTTCACCCACGTTGAAATGTTTTTTTGCATTCTACTAAACACTGGTGTAAGGATGATTTTTCCGCAAACAGAATTATAAGTGTATAATGCAGTCAGGGTTTGTTTCATTGAGCAAGGCACTTCATTTTCATTGCTTAGTAATAGTTCATCCTAGGAAAATGTCCTGACACGACTGAAAAATTGTTGACTGGGCTGTAAAGTATCGTCATAAATTTAAAAAAAGAAGAGTGTATATTAAAGTAGAGGTTGGTGTATCATTGTGTAATTATGATCACATTTGCTTGTTTTGTTTTCTGTAAATTTGCATAAACTTAAAAATTAGATACCTAATGACTAGGAATGTTTGACCCTCATTGCTATATTGATCAACAGTTGTGCCTAAATAGTTTTGATGTAAATGCAAACAGCAAAAGCCCAGATCAGCCTGCACACTTGCTAATTATGTGGATCCTTTTGGTTATATGCTGCTTGCAACAAAACTGTTTTGATAGAGTGTCTGGGGCATATGTTTCTTTAGTTGTACACACTTACGGAGTTGAACTGAATATTTCTTTTTAAAATGGGAAATCTGCAGTCGAATCTCATTGACATTAATTTGGCTATTGTCTAGTGTCCCCAAACATTGATGAACAAAATTATAAGGTTCTGTTCAACCCATATATTAAGCCTAGCATCCTTTTTATGGAACTAACTGGAAACCTAGACCAGACACTACAGAATCTGATCAGGTTCTCCACTTTTTGTTTACAGAATGTGCTATTGGAATTTAAATAAAAATTGAAAAATACCATCCATCAACAATTTCAGTTTATGGTAAATGGGTTAGGGCATATGCATGTTTAGGGTACTGGATCGAAAAAATTCTAGTTATAGATTTATGTGAGATTAATTAAGATTAAGCTTTTTAAATACTTAACTAATATTTTTTCTAGTGAATCTAGGGAAAAACACAGTAAATAAAGGTTGGATCAGGTTACCTTCAACACACAATCTTGGATTAGCAATTTATTTGTCTTGGGAGAGAATCTTTTTACCACATTTCATTGATTTATGCAGGCTCATCTAGGTCTTTTTTGTTCGCATATGTGTTAGAAATGATATAAGGCTTGTATAAGGATATGTTGAAGGTTATCTTACCACAGAATTGTGTGAGGTGAAATCTGAAGAAAAATCAATCTATACTGGAAAGAAAAGGCATTCTATGCATTTAACCTGCACTTGTGTTTACATGCTCTTGATATTGGTTAGCTACCATATATATAGGGAGTGCAGTGGCTCACTGGTAGTGAGTTTGTCTTGAGATAAAGGGATTGCGGTTTCAAGCCTCACTGGAGTCACTGCATTGTTTCCTTGAGCAAGACACATTAATTCCTGCTTAGTACTGGTTGAACCCAGGAAAACCCACCCAAACATAACTGAAAAATTGTTGACTGGGGGGGTAGAGAATCAAATGGAACAAAAACTACCTACCATATATAACTATTCTGACACTTTACTTCCTCCATACTTTTGCTTAAAATTGAACAAGTTGTGGTTTTATGGTAGATGTGCAAAAATCAGAGCAATAAATGCTTAATTTTAGCAAGTGCATTTTTGCGCCCCCCCCCCCCCCCCCACACACACACACACACACACACACACACACCTGCACTCTAGCCATGGTATGGCTAATTTGTACCATATTAAACGGTAATCCCATGTTTCCAGATTAACCGCTAATAGATTGTATTCAAGAGTTGTCCCAAGGAGACTGTTTACACAACATATACTGTATTCAAATTAATAAGTGCACAGAACTTTTTCAGAATTCTATACACTCTTGAAAGCAGTGTAGCTACAGATCAGGTGGCTTATAATGAAGCCCACCCTGTTTTTCACAAATACAATGAATCCAAATAATATTGATAAAATAACACATAACTGAATTGATAGGAAATCAGAGGTTTCTTTGTTGTTAACTATCCATAATGTACCGAGTGCATGTGTGAACGTTTTCAGGATTATTCCTGAATTCAGGATTTTGAGGCTGGAAAGTCAGCCTCAAAATCCTGAATTTGGCAGATTACAATTGCTTCTTTGATTTATTTTCAGTCTATCTAGGATAATTGACCATTTATGCTTGAAATTAGTGATATATTATTTTGTAGGCATACTGCAAGTTTTAAGACGTGAATTTCTAAAGTTCAGGATTTTGGAAACTTTCACCCATGTAAGTGAGCACATATTGGAGTATCTGCACTTCTTAGGATAAAAATAGTATATATATAGTTGTGGAGAAAAGTTGCCCAATTTTCTCCTATGTGGTGATAGACGTTATGCTGTTCTGTGTAAGAATGACGGATTTGCTCTTGTTGGCCGCTTAAGTATCTAATCATCTGCTGCATACATTTCTTCTCTGAATGTTTTAAGTAGTGCTCTGATAAGGCAATTGTATAACATGTTCTGAAATGGGCCTTGACACGAGAAAACCTGTCTTTGGGGGTTTGCAAACAACACGGGCCCAGACCAGCCTGCGCATCCGCGCAGTCTGATGGATGCCTTTGTTATTCGCCTTTTGGAAAGTACCATATGTAACTTGCTACAGGTGAAATTTCAATTTTCTAGCTAGTCTCTGTAGCTGAGGGGACTGGTTTGAAACTAGCTTGTTGGAAACCCCGAAGACAGGTTTTGTCCAGTCGAGGCCCAAATGAGTTGATTCTGTGCAGGAAGAGTGGCCTCCATGTTTCCTCTGCTTCCTGGAGACATTACTTTAAAAAGGATCAGTTTTCTTTTGCCACAAATTAGCAACAAAAAAGTGTTGTCAGAATTTATGTAAGCTAATTAGAATTAAGGATACAGAAATATAAAGAATGTTTAAACACCAAAAGGAGAAGCTTTATATTCATTTCTGTTAGAATGTTAGCAAACTATAAAAATGAATACAATTATCTTCTCTTTTTTGGTGCTTAACAAATTCTAGATTGTTATTTTGTATTGTCAAATTCAATTTTGAAATTGTTATTACAGTGTATATGTATGATATCAAGTAATTAGTTAATTGCTTATTTGTGGCAGAAGTAAAAATGCTCATTTTGACAGCAATATTGGATTTAACCCCTTGAAGACTGGACACCCCAAAACAGGTACTTTGGCAAACAGTGAAGACCCAGATGAAATGCCATATAATGCTGCATTTCATTGGGGTCTGCACCTGTTTGCTAAGACAAAATCGATCTTCAGGCAAAGAAATACAATTTTTGGTTTTAAATTAAAACCTGTGTCCTCTCTATGTACAATGAACCATTCTGACTTTATTGTCTATGGGAAATTTCATTGCTCATAAAAAGGTTTAAGTACCTACATCATATTCTGGTTTAGAAATAGATATTCGCAGTTTAATGGAAATTTCGTGACAGTATTATTTTCATGCTAAAACTTAAATAAAATAATGCTGACTTTATAACCCTATATGTGCCATCTGAATAATGCAGCAGAACAGGAGGCTCTTAGGTCCAAATTGATTAAAAATTTGAGCAAAAAACTGCAATTATTTTCTTGATCATCATTTCAAATGTGTTTTGGATGCTCAAAAGAACCACCTTATTGAGGTGGTTCTTTAGAGTACCCACAACATACATTTTGGTTAAGATTTAATAAGAAAAATATTTTTCAATTATGCACCCTAATCTGAAGATGTTATTTTGGGGAAAATCTTTTAAGGCTTTATATGGCAACTCCGTAGTATATATTTTGATTTCTTTTCCAAAATTGAAATGCATGTAAGCAGAGATTGGAGACCTGATCAATTGCTGCAATTTATGGTGTCTGATCTGATCTGCATTTATTGCTTATGCCCACAAAATAGGACATAAGGCATAAATGGGTTAAGAACACATTTTCTTCATATTTTGGATCTGGTTTAAAAAATGTAAATTGTAAACATCTCATTTACCAGCCAATTAAGAATTGTCGTCAAGAAATAAAGACAATAAAAATAGGCCAAACATGTAATTGCTTTCCGTTGACCATTACATCCATTGAATGATCTACAAGTTTAATTCTTTTGTGAATTTGTTCTACATGATAGAAGAAATATTGAAAACTGACAGCAACAGTCGAGAGCAGACTGAGTAAACACAGTTTGATCTGGGCATTTGCTGCCTGTGTGTGCCATAAGGGCCTTTTTTTTGTATTAATGCATCAATAATTAAATATATCTTCCGAGAGTTGATTAGAGTTCCTTCTCTTCGGTAGACTGCTCAAAGCTTACAGGTTTCTTGTTGACCCAGTCCTAACTAGAACTGCAGCAGGCAACATATTTAGAGAAATCCTTTTTAAGATGTATTGAGCTTAAAATTTCTTGAAATTACATGAAATAACAAGCCTTCATTATGCCTCTCATCACCTACTGAAGGAGAGGGGGCATATTGTTTTTGGTGCAGATCTTGTTGGGGTGACTGTACATGATATCTCAAGACTAGACAGGCATCTGGATAAGCAAAATTTGAGACCTAAAATTGTTACTATTTTCTTAACCATCAGTTTGGACAGTGGTTTTGGGTCTTTATAATAACGGCATTTCCTAACCTGCTGGACAACTACATTGATGAAAATTTACAGGATTATTCCCGAATTCGTGATTTTGAGGTCATATGACTATACAGGTCATCTAAAGACAGTTGGCGATATAAACATGAAATTGTTTATAATTTTTTCAAATGTAGGCATACTGCATGATTTTAGATTTATATTTCTTGAAAATTTGGAACTTTCACCCATGCTGCTGGAGGAATAGCCCTCATTCACTGGGTATGGAGGATGGTTGGGAGACATCTGTTTTCTCTGGTAACACAGCTTTAATAATCTCTTTAATCACTTAGAAGGACATCTCAAATTTGTTGTTGACTGCAGTTGTTGTTGGCACTTTAAGGTGAAAAAAGGGAATGTTGTAATTGAAGATAAGTTTTGTTACTTTTACAACAGACACCTGTTCTGTGGATTTTTTATGATACATGCCTCTAGATATTTAGTACACAGTATGGTAAGCTCCTATATAATTCAGAGCACTAGTTAAGCAAAATATTTATGTGTAAAATTGTAATTATTTTCTTAACGAGCATACATTTTGGATGCTCAAAAGAACCATCTCATTGTTACGGTTCTTTTGAGTACCCACAACATATGTTTTGTTTAGAAAGAAAAAAACTATTCTAGGCTAACAGTTCTTGTTTAAATTCAGAATAAAATATTGAGCTGAAATGTATAGGAATTTTGTTTTGAAAATAATTCTTCTTGAAGGTAATATTTTGGTGTTATTATTGGTTCTGGTGCAGAAATCTACAAAACTATCTTCAGTTAACCATTTAGTGACCTACATATTTCTTTATGACAACTCATTTTGAACAGATGTGTTGGATAGGGTAGCAGATTATGAGTATCTGTTTGTTTCTGTTGTCAGTGCAGGCACAGATCAGGTTGTGAACTCAGAACAGTTTTGGTAAAGCTGCAGAGGTAGTGAAACTGAAAGGAAAATACAAAGATACTTGACTTGCTTATGAATTGATAGATAGCATACAAGGTCAGGTATGGTTCTTTTGATGTTCTGTAGGGTCTGATCGATCTGTGTGTGTGTTGGCACAAAGTAGAAATGGATGCTCTTAACTCACAGGATGCAACATATCGTGTTTTCGAGGTCAACTTTTTTACTCTTTGAAAATGGAGTTAGTTTGAAGGGAGATTGTCAAAAATGAAGTAGTCCACAATGTGGATACAACTACCTTTTGTTATGATATGCTGCTTATATCCGCTTGAAATCATAACTTAAATGAAATATGAGTGGTGCCCAGAAAACTGCAGGGTGCAGTTTTCCTGTCATCACTCACATTTCAGCTTTTGTTTCTCAAGGGTTTGCGCAGGCTTGAAAAGTACTTGAATTTAGAGGCCTTTCTTGAAAAGTACTTGAAAATCAAATCTGCCATGAAAAGTACTGGAAAATCATTCAAATGCATTGAAAAGTCCTTGAATTCTACTACTTTCTGTAGAACTTAGCACTGTTGATAGGGACCTTAATCAGTATAAAACCGTTGTGCCTTTATTTGGTGCAGCAATTGCTGCACCAAATAAAGGCTCAACAATTTTATACTAATTTTCCAGTACTAATGTCTCCATTCTCTTGGTCTAGCATTTCTGAAGTAGAATTTTAGCACTTAAATCAGGATTTTTCCTAAACTTTAGTCCTAGAAAACTGTAGGATAGCCTTAAGAAATCCTTGAAAAGTCCTTGAATTTTACTCAAACTGCCTGTATGAACCATGTTCTATATGCTGTTAATGTTAAGGTGGTCTCCACATCTTGTATTAGGTCATATATGACAACACTCGTTCAAGCAAATTTCATTTTAAAAAATAAAAAAGATGACCGCAACAACACAATATGTTCTTCATCGTGTAACTGCTCTGAATATAAAATAAAACTGACATCTGTTACACATAAAATAAAAAAAAATATGAACTCTAAATTGTTTTTGTTTTCCTTATTCTCTAGGTCAGTTTCATCATAATCCATTGTCATCTCTTGCCTAATAAAATAATTCAATCATGGAATCCTGTCCTACTATCAATCAGAAAAAATAGCACATGTGCATTATACAAGTCTGATCAAATGGCAACGATGTCCATTTAGTAGCAATGCCTTTGCTCATATGAGCAATATAATCCAGATCTATACTCGACAGGCTTTGCGCAGATGCTGATAAAGATAAAGCTTTACTAAACACCGCTTATTTGATACAGACAACATTAGCTCTGTAGAGCTTTTATTGGGACACAATACCTTTAACAGACTATCTTCCGAGCACATCCCCTTTTTATGTGAGCCTCAGGAAGGGAGCTGCAACAGGCTTTCAAGTGGGCCCTATTTTTCCTACTTTTCCCTACTTTTTTGATCTGCTCCTACTTTTCCCTACTTTTTCATGAAAATGCCCTACTATCCCTACTTTTTCACTCTACAATGTCATTCATGTGTAAAAATCCAGAAATTTTTCCTCGCTCGCTCCGCTCGCTTGGATTTTATAAATTAACGTCCATTCAGGGAGCACGCCGCTTAACACCTAAAATTTTGAATGTTTAACCTAAAAGTCTCTCTGTTTGGCTAGTACTATTGTCACAGGTATTATCCTGCTCATTTTATCTGAATTTACTTATTTCAAACAACTCGTTGTAATGAGTTTTATATTTGGAAAAGCCCTACTATCCCTATTTTTTTACACCGATAATCCCTACATTTTCACCACTTTTTCCAAATTTTTATCCCTACTTTTTCCCTACTTTTCTGTTGATGGGCACTTGAAAGCCTGCTGCAAGTACCATTTTTACACCTTTGATATGGTACAGCCTGGATTTTGAACCCACAACCTCCTGCTCCAAAAGTGCTCAGTGGTAGTGCTTGAGACCGAGGGGCCCACTGCGTTGTGTCATTGAGCAAGACACATTTATCCTTACTTAGTACTGGTTTAACCAAGGAAGACCCATCCCTTTATAACTGAAATATTGTTGATGGGACGTAAAGAATCTAATCAAACAAAAACTGAGCTAACGGGGCATTTTTTCATATCATCTGCTATAACATGAGATGAAAGCGGTGATGGATAAACTGACAAGCACAGATGTCTACAGTCTAGCATATGTCGAGCTATATGGGCAGCAAGGTCTACACTCTTGTTACTCCTGGTGAGCTATTGTGATCGATTGCTTCAAAGGATATCTAATCGACTGGCTGGTTATTTACCAAACTTTGCAGGAATGATCCTTATGTGGTCCTCTTTTATAATTGTTCAAATGGTCAGGTCACATTTTTACTCGGCTCAAGGTGATCATACTTTGTCTTTAAACATCATCTCTTCCTGAACCACTGGTCCACATTTCATATAACTTCACATGAATGTTCCCCATGATGCACTCTTTCAAAATTGCATAAATGGTTCCCCAAAACTGGACAGGAGGGCCACTAGAGCTCCAGATAAGAAATCTTTTAAACTACATCAGGACCACTGCTCCAAAATCAAAATAATTTTAAAGAATTGTTCCTCGTGATGCCTTCTACCAAAGTTGCACAAATAGTTCTGGTCCGCTGAACAAATGGGCCTCCAGAGCTCTAGATAAGAAATGTCTAAATGGCATCTGAACCACTGGTCCAAATTCAAACTGATTTCACAGAATTATTCCTCATAATATACTCTACCAAAATTAGACCAAATTGTTCCACTCCATTGAACAAAGAAGCTTCCAGCCCTCTAGATAATGTCTTTAAAAGACATCTCCTGAAACACTAGTCCAAATTGAAAATAATTTAAAAGGATTGTTCCTCATGATGCACTCTACCAAAATTTCACAAACGGTTCTACTCCACTGATCAAAGGAGCTGCCAGAGCTCTCGGTGAGAAATGTCTTTAAATGAAATTCAAGTCCAAATCAAAAAATATAGGAATCTTGTAAGGGAGACAAATCTTGCAATTATGGCTGTCTTGTTAGTAGAGAGGTTTTTCCCTTGTTTCTGGGAAGATGGATAGCTACAATAAGGGTGTATTGTCCATTATATGTTTTAAGGGGCCACAGGGAGACTTTCCTAATAAATGTGTACTTCAGTCTCTGAATATTGCATAACAAACAGTGCAGACCATGATGAAATGCAGCAAACTACTAAACTACCCTTTCAGGGGTTTCCAGTATACAAAGGGTTTATCACCTGTTATAATATGCCTCGGGCCAAAGCATAAAAAATCTTGTCTGAAACTGCTAGGCCTAGAGCCTTGATATTATATTTGTAGCATCACCTTGTGAACCACTACCAAGTTTGTTCAAATTATGCCACTGGGCCAAAAATGGCTCTGCCCAGAGGGTCACATGTTTTACATTGGCTTATATAGGGATACCATGTAAAATGTCTGAAACCACAAGGCTTAAAGTCTTGATATTTGGTATATTGCATCATCGAGTGGACCTCTACTAACTTTGTTCAAATAATGCCCTTTGGGCAAAAATAGGCCTCTCCCAGTAGTCACATGTTTTACATAGAGACAATTTCTTGTCTGAAACCACAAGGCATAGAGCCTTTATATACTTAAACGCAAAAGAAACGCAACCGTTTACAATCCAATTTTTCTTCCACATGGATCATATGAGTAATTTTTTAAGTATATCCTGTGTTACTGCGCATTGAGTAATGATTTGCCATAAAATGGCTTTGATCATGATTTCCATTCTGACGTTATAATGACGTTAGTAAATTTCAACAAATGGAGTCTAAAAAAGTGATGTCTCATTCGATTTGATATCAAACAGCTTGATCTGATAGACAGATGTCTTAACTAACGGGTTGCAAGTTTTTGATTATCAACGCTACCAGTCGCTGCGTTGCTGCGTTTCTTTATTGACGTCAGCCTACTGTTTTTTAAAAACAGTCATTACAGACGCATTTTGTTCGATCATGTCGCGATACTTATGTCTTCTATGCAATGTATTGAGGGCTATATGGTGACATTAAAATTTTTCGATTATAAATATTCGTTTGAATAAAAATGGCCAATTTCGCAAAAAAATAAAAAATAAAGACGTCATTTTGACAAAATGAACGTTTACAAAAACATAAAAGTACCTGATTTGCTTTTGTCTACCGTTTTGCTTCCAAAAATCGATATTGGTTTAAAACGTTTATTCGCAAAATAGGTACAATTTTTGTGACTTTAAAAATGGTGATTGCCTTACATTTAACGTTGCAGCTCGCCAACCATTAGTCACAGCGGTCTAATTTTGGTGTTGTATGCATGGCAAATAACGATTCTTAGCGATTTCATTATCGCTAACTAAATTTTTGATGAAAAAGAAGGAACTACCATTTTAGAAAGAGTTGCGTTTAAGTATATTTGGTATGTAGCATCACCTTGTGGACCTCTACCAAAATTGTTCAAATTATGTACCTGGGGCCAGAAATGGCCCCGCCCTGGGGTCACATGTTCTACTTAGAGTTTTATAGGGAAAACCTGAAAAAAATCTTGTCTGAAACCACTAGACCTAGAGCCTCGATATTTAGTATGAAGCATCACCTAGTGGACCTTTTCTAAATTTGTTCAAATTATGCCCCTGGGGCAAAAAATGGCCCGCCACATGGGTCACATAGGCTTATAATATAAATCAACTTTTTTTCAAATCTGGTCATGTTGCATATCAAATTAAAGGGAATGAAGCATACAATAACATGCTAGCAAGTAGTATGCCCTAACACACATTTGACCCAGGAGGTGGGGTCAAAGGGTCATATTTTTCCTTTTCTGAAAGTAGTCACGTTTCATATCAAATCAACGCGAATGAAGCAGAGAGCACAAGCAAATGTTCTGCCCTTATACACCCACGACCCCTGGATGGGGTCAAAAGGTCAAAACTTTTTTCTGAAGATCATGTATATCAAATTAAAAGGAAAGAAATGACCATTATGCAAGTAAATGTTTGACCGTATGCACACCCCTGACCTTTGGATTGGGTAAAAAGGTCAGGCATTGAAATAGTGCAGATAAGTGAACTTGATTTAACTTCGGGAATTGATAGACTTTGGTTGTGATCTCAATGATGCCCAAGATGGACTTGGTGTTGGAGAAATGGGATTTATATTTTGTGGTTAACATCCTCTCCTCGTGACAAGGAATCAGGTGAGCGATCAAGGACCCCCTTGTTCACTGTAGTGCTGAAGTTAAAAATCAGAAAAAGCATCAAATAACAACATCCAGACCATAGAGCATTCTAGGAATAGACACTCCCAGTGTTATTAGTCCGGTAGAAAACCAGAATGACCTGGAACTTGATTTTAAAGTGTTTTTTTTATTCTTGTTGTTTAGGCATTGTACTTGATGAATCCAACTGATGCCACTCTGGCATCATTGAGCGTTTTGAAATATTCAAGATGGCGTCCAAGATGGCCGTCAGTTAGGCTCCTAAGACCTATATGACCAACATACTCGACCAAAAGCATTTTATTTTTGACTTTTCATGGATGTTTCAGAGGCTAAATGTTACAACCAATTAAAATGGAACATTATTTTGATTCAGAAGGTTGAAATATTAAAGATGGCGTCCAAAATGGCCGTCAGTTAGGCTTCAAAGACCTATATGACCGACGTACTCGATAAAAAACACTTTAATTTTGACTTTTTATGGATGTTTAGAGGCTTAATGATACAAACGATCAAATAAGAACATGGTTTTGATTCAGAAGGTTGAACTCTAAAGATGACTTTCAAGATGGCCGTCAGTTAGGTTCCTAAGACCTATCTGACTAAAAAAACTTGACAAATAAAGCATTGATATTTTGACTTTTTATCGATGTTTAGAGGCCTAATAAAACAAACGATTAAAATGAAGCATTCACAGATTTGATTCACAAGGTTGAAATATTAAAGATGGTGTCCAAGATGGCCCCCATTTTAAGCAAAATTCAGCCTGAAATCAAGTTTGCAGTTAGTAACTATTTTCTGATAGTTTTGGGTTGTATTTGGAAACTTGACTGACATGTTATTGTTGTTTTTCAGCGTTGTAAAATATTTAAGATGACGTCCAAGATGTCAGTAATAACAGGATGGGGAATAACATAGTTTTTGCTATAATACAATGCACGGAAAAAATAACAGACTCTTATTTTTCGTAATGGTAATGTTTTTGTCTTTGTTCTGAGAATCGTATCCATCAATACATGCACCATGTACTTTCCAGACCACTTTTGGCCAGATCTGATACTACCATAATATCATATTATTCTCATAAAAATTCCTGAGACATATCTTCAAAAAATGAAGTGATAAATGACACGGTATACTGAACGGACGATATCACTGAAAACTTTGTGACAGAGTGTTTGATCAAAGTACAAACCTTTTTTTAAATGCATACACGGAAAAAAGTCAGCTGGATGGATGGATAAAATTTACAAAGAAAAAAAATACTTATGGAGTGTATCTACACAAAAACACCCCTGAGTAAGGTATCTGCATGCTGCAGATGTTCGTAACCATCTTGACTGCCGGTTTGAACGGGCCTGCTTGCCCAGTGCAATTGTAACAACCATTACTACTACTCTGGTCTGTTGCAAGTGCAACAGGCAACAAAGATGGTAGGATATTGCTATAACAAATGCGAATGCTGGTTCGGTGCAAGTGTATCAGACATGCATGCTTGTAGGCACACATTTACAGATATGACTGTTGGTTAGATGCAACTGTTAAAGACATGAGAAATGGCCGGATGCAATTGTAACAGACATGGCTGATGGTCGGGTGCAAATGTAATATACATAGATCTTGATAAGATGAAACTGTAACAGACATGCATGCTGATAGTATGCAACTTATAAAGACATGGTTGCTAGTCACGTACAACTGTAAAATACATGATAGTCTGGTGCAATTGTGCTTACCAGCCAGTTAGTTGGGTATGAGCATAGGGACATAACTGCGGGCCTGAGGCAAGTGTAACATATATACCTGCTGGTTCAGCCACACAACTAGAGATGTGCTTGTAAGTCAGTTGCAACTGATTCAAACATATCTGCTGGTAGATGCAACTCTAACAGATATGCATGCTACCCGAGTTTAATTGTAACCGGCGTGCCAGGTGGTCGGGTGCAACTGCAACAAACATGCCTGATGGTTCAAAGCAACGTTTAAAACATGGGTACTGCAACATGCCTGCTAGTCTCGTGAGGCTGTTCCAGACATAACTGCTTGGTTTCAGACATGTTTGCTGGTCCAGTGTCACATAATCGAACATACGTAATGGTAAATATGTCTGCTGACCCTGTAGCAATGATGCCTGGGCAGCTGATTGGGAGAAATTAGAACAGACATGCACACTGGCCGGATGTAACTTGAAAAGACATGCCCGCTGATCCAGTTCAACAGTACCCAACATTCCTGTTAGTTGGGTTCAGTTGTAACATACATTATTGCTGGTGCGATGTAACTAACACGTTTGACTGCTGGCCCGTGTCTCATTAAACAGCATGTGTGCTAGTTCAGTACCACATTATTTAACACATGTGATGTTAAGGATGTCGGATATGATGAGCTGGTGGCATTACATGGCCGCTGTTCAGTGAAACTTCAACATATATGCCTGTGGACTTGGTACATGCCTCCTGGTCCATTGGAAATCAAAGAGAAAAGCTACATGACCGATGCCCCTCCGTTAGACATGCCAACTAACAATGTGAAACTTTATCAGCCAAGACTGCTACAGTGTCAATACAATATACATGCCGTGTAGAGAGTTGCTATGTCGCTGCAGCTGCAACATATATGCCTGCTGGCCTACGAGACATGTTTCATGTTTATTTGAACAGATTTGAATTTCATTTTTTGTGGTTGCATATAATTAAAACAAGCAAATTTTGCTTTTTCATGCATAACGGACTTGTCCCTGGTATTGCCAAATAGAGAAGATTGCAATTTAAAGCGTAGCCATAACACAGTGGCCCTAAATACATCCCACCCCCTTTTTACGGGTTTTAAGAGGTAAAACGGGAGTATCTTCTGAGAAAACATATATTTAAGTGTGAAATTTTCTTTTAAGTTTAGAGGCACACTCAAGTCTATTATTAAAATGAGAAACAGCCTATATGTGCCTGTTTTTGCTTGGAAACTGGGCTTAATAAGTTCTTCCATACAAGTGCCCAAATGGGTATCTCATGTATAAAATGTGTCTTGGGAGAAGTTTGAAAAGTAAATTCTCAAAACTCACAGCCGACTCAAGTTCTTAGATATTTTAAGTGTCTATTACTGATAAAACTGATCAGCAAATATTGCATTTGAGTATTTTGCATACAATTAAGTGTTGCTATGGAAACTGTAAACCCTCAAATTTGATGTTCAAGTCGCTTCCAAAAAGTAAATATCCAACTAAAATGCTTTATTTTCTAACAGAACATACTTTAATTATCTATGTACAATATATAAAAAGTTTTCAAGAGAAAAACTTCATATCTTTTAGAGACATTGTTTGAGAAAGATTTAATACATTTCGTTTCAACCAGCGTTTTTAAACGCTTAAAATTTGACTACTCATCTTATGAGACTGTTTCAAACCCGAAAATAAAAACTAAGAATTTTTGTTTTGATGACTGCGTATTCCTGGAGATCAGACTAACCCATGGAAATCAATTATTACCCAATATAACGAGAAATAAATGAGTAGCGGCATTTTCAAATTTGTTCAAATAAACATGAAACACCTCTTGTAGTGTTACTGTCACAAACACCGCTGCTGTTAAAACACGCCTACTGGTTGAGTGCTGCTGCAAGATGGATGCTTGTTGGACTGTGGTCACTCAATCAGCTTGCCTGTTGACCTTTTATCACTCAATATTTGATGTCTGCTGACATTGGGCTTCTCTATCTGCTATACCTGCTGGTATGGTGTCTCACTACCAGTCGTGCCTTCTGGTGTGGTGCTTCATTATAGGTCATGCATTTTGGTTTGGTACATCGCTATCAGCCACGCCTGTTGGTGTGGTTCCTCACTAGGTCATGCCTTCTGGTGTGGTGCCTCACTGTAGGCCATGTCTTTTGGCGTGGTGCCTCACTATAGGCCATTCCTGTTGGCGTGGTACCTCACTATAAGCCATGCTTGCTGGTCCGTTTTGCACTTCAATCAGCATTTTGACTAGTTGAGTGCAGATGGAAGAGAGATGGCTACAAGACCGATGCTACTCTTACAGAGGTGCCATTACATCAGACATGTTTTCTGATCCGGTACCACTCTCAGATATGCCTGCTTGTACAGTGCAACTCTATCAGACATGCATGCTGGGTTCATTTATTCAGATACACGTCTTTGTAAAGTGCTTTGTAAAGTGAACCATCAGGCAAGAGATCTAGAATGTTACAAGTCCACCGGACATGCCTACAGGTTAGGTGCGGCTCCCACGGATTTGAAAAACTTATCAGCTACCATCCTGCACGCCATCTTGAATATATCAAATCTGAGTAATGCATTAGCTGCATCACTGGGATGTTACAAGGATGATAACCTTAACTCAAGAATCATTAAATCAGCATTTTGTATGTAAATCCCTGAAGTTTGCCGAACACAGGGAAAATTTTCTTATATTTTTGTAATGATCGGCCATTTTGGCGGCCATTTTGTCTAAATTCTTATTTTATTTTTATATTTTAGTCATAAGCTAAATGTCTTCAACTAGATTCTAACGTCATATTTAAGGGAAATGGGGTTGAAACATTTTTCGATATCACACAATTTTTTAATTTATAATTGGCGTCCATCTTGGACGCCATCTTGAATATATCGAAATGCTCAATGATGCCAGAGTGGCATCACTCTGATTTATCAAGAAGAATATACGCACTACCAGAATCAACAAAGAAAAAGTTTTAAAATCAAGTTCCAGGTCCTCCTAAAATTCGCCCAAATTCTGCCGGACTATATTGTTTCAATCTTGGTTTATTGGCCACGTGATAACAATTTTGACTACATGACTTTATTCTTTATTGTAATGGGCAATAAAGCTTCTGTTTCATGCAATGTTCGTTGAGCAAAGCCAACATTTACCCGAGCAAAAAGGATCAAAAACGATATTTGAGGCCTAGATTTTGACTTGGAAATGATAAATGTGCGTTGAACATTTATTTTCAATATATTTTTCCCGCACCCATAACTGAGTATGCCGTTTTCCTTCCCATTGAGAAATATGCCCAGATCAAACTTACCCTCTTTGCTGGATTGATAAATATTTAAGTGTATGACTTTTTTACAGGTGGATAATGTATCTCTTGTTTCTCCCAGAAATGGGAGCTCAGTGGTAGAGTCCTTGAGCAGTAGCCAATCATCACCTCAGACACATCTTTTTCCACTTCTGGGACTGGCTCACCTGTAGGTGGTGGGGTACTTGCTATGAGGGGAAGTACTTGCTTCCTTGTTCCTGATTTCTTGTCTTCCCTCATTGGAATTCTCGACAAATATATATCAAGAATACAGTAAAACCTGTGTAAAACGGCCACCCTGACAGTTATATTAAGAAGACACAAAAATGCCTTGTGAACCAATTAAAATTCAGTTACGATGGCTAAGAGTGCATTAGGATTTTGTTGCGAATGAACTGTGAGAGTTTATGGCCAAATTTCTGAAAGTTAAAAAAATTTGCACCGAATTCCCGATTCAAGAAACGAAGAATATAAGTTTCAGTTAATAACTTCATAAATGTATCCTAAAATGTATCAAATCGAGGTCTGTTTTGTTACAAATGAACAAGCCTTCTTTTTGGAATCAGGAGTTTGTGGTCAAAAATCTGAACATTTCAAAACTTTTTCCATGACTTACAAATTTCTTCAATGATCCACGCTAGTAAACATCTGTACTCGAACAGTACAGTCATCGCGAGGCGGTTGCAGTCGACGAGGGAACACTATTTATCGCTTTTTCAAAAGGGTAATATTTTCCTTAACCCATATAAGCCTAGCGTTATTTTTGTGGGACGTAGGCAAACAGTGCAGACCCAGACCAGACGCGGCAGAACGCGGCATCTGCTCAGTCTCCACTGTTTTCTTGCAGAATGTTCTATTAAAATTTGAGTTAAAATGAATAATACCGACCAACATCCATGAAAACAAAAACGGACTGTTCCAATTGATAACGGTGGGAAAGTACATTCGGCTTAAATGGGTGTATATTTTACTTCTGAAACCATTCTTCACTGATTAGTAGTGTTCGTAACATATGCTAGTTAATAGACATTTCAGAAACACGTCCAGAATTCAATCAAAACTTACCTGATAGTCTTAAACTGACCAATGCAACGACGACTTAGCAAGTGACAGGGTCCCATAAACAAAATCACATGCACTCTAACATTTGGCTGGGCCTGCTCGGGGTCCAAACCATTTGCAAAGGTTATCAGCAGATTGCACTTTTAAACAAATAGTTTTGGAAAGGGTGAATTGAGTTGTGAAATAATTTGACATTTTTACAAAAACCTAGATGAGAAATACCATAACAGTTTGTGAATAAATGTCTAATAGTGCACGCATGTGTGTGTGTTACTGAGCTGTTTTATAGAAAAAACTCACCTGTAATGAGGTACAAAAAACCCCCAAAAAGTACTTAACGAGATTCTAGGTTATATCATACATCATGCACTGTGACCAAGTGACCTTCGGGCTTCACAGACATTAAAAAGCCTAATGTTTTGCATCATCCAGTGCAAGCTAAAAATCTGCATTTCAATCCTTAAATGAAGCGCATTTCTCTGTAAATGAAATCTGCGGAAAAAAAACGTTTGCAAAGTTGGTCATATATACTATAAGACTCAAGTTTAGCATTTTTTGTCAATCTAGACTTTTTCATGATCAAATATGCTAAAGTTTTTGATATGCATTATCTTGGTCGTGATTTACACCATTTCCCTTTTCATGACCATTTCATACGTCCACGGTTTGCAACGCGACATTTAAGAAATCATGGCAATCATATGCTTAGCATTCCACGTGCAGCCCATGTCATCTAAGTTTGCATAGTTAGTCGTATATGTACCAAATTTTTGAAAGCAAATAAACCAGAGATTCCATGATGGGACGCCGTCCTGACTTGATTTTAGATCAGCAAGCATTGTGATCAGAATGTTAACTGCTGGCATGATGAATGAGCAAGTTGCTTGGCATTTTCAAGCTTGTGAGTGTACGATATCCAGTCTTGGAACCAAATTTCAGCCGGACAGTGTCAAAATTGGGCATCATATAAACAGACCACGCAATCGGCATATTTACAATGTAATGTCATCCCGACGTTATCGGTTTCTCAGCAGCACAAGCATGACTGACTTGGTAGGAAATGCCACAGGAACTCGGATTTGTGACAAAACCGCTCCAAGACGACTAAGTGGTGCTCCACTATGCTGCCGTTGCCCATACGTTGGTGTCCCTTTAACTGTTTACATAAACGTGTGGGGCTAGACTGGGCCACGACACATTGTAGGTGTATACTAGATGACATCGGAATGAAGGTGTTCTAACGGACGACCAGCAAGATCGTCCAACATTTCTTGAATTAAAAAAAGTCTCAAAGATCAGGGAGTGGAATGACGTCAAAAACGGCATGGATATTGAACCTGCACTACATCAGAAATGGAATCAAATTCTTATGGACGATTTCGAGCATGATGGCACACTGTTTGGCTGCTTGGGAGTTAACGGAGGTCAAGTAACACTGTGACTTTTGAGGTGAGACCTCTGTGCAATTTGACGCGGTGTACGGCGTTATGAAAAGGTGATATTCAAATGAAAACTAGAAATCATGATTGCTAAAGCATTAAATATTGATGTGTTAAACGCATGTAGTTTGTTTCACAACATCTTCATACCAATCTTCATCAATAAAACCGAGTCTGCTGTTTTATAATATTGTAGGTTCTCTTTATTTATGAAGGATCCGTTTTTCCAGATTATTTTGACAACTGAAACGGAAATTGCTTAACTTATGCCTCGTAGTATATATTACAGCGTGGCAAAGAGGGAGCACATTGGCTCAGTGGTTGAGTGCTTGACTCGGAGACTGAGGGGCCGCGGGTTCGAGCCTCACCGGCGACACTGGGGCCGCGGGTTCGAGCTTCACCGGCGACACTGTGTTGTGTGCTTTTAAGAGCAAGATATATTTCTCCTTGCTTAGTACTGATTCAATCCACGGAGACCCGTCCCGACATATCTGAAACAAAACAGTATGGCAAAGCTTTAAGCTGATTTTATGTATTTGCCGCAATTGTCCTTAAGTATTGTAGAATAATTGCACTTTTTGGCGCAGTCCGCGGTTTGAATTATTTGGTCAGCATTATTTTCACCTCTACTGGAATATTGACTCTGTTTCCAATTTCGTTTACCATTTTCTTATTCAATTTCACTTTAAAATTATGCTTTTCTGTGAGAATCGTATACATGTACCTGCAGTTACGCGCATGCTTATCCGCGTGTTTAGGGTGTTGACTACAAACGCGCAGGATGAACCCCAGAAATAAAGAAACATGTTACGCCATATTAGAATATTCATCGTTAAATAAACTGTTGTCATTTAGATGACATCAATCATTCAGGGAGACCAGGCGGTAATAAAATAACGCATAGTGGGAAAACGAACATGATACACTCCCGAAAGAACTGAGGAAATCTTCTTTACTTTTCATGGGGAAAAACTACAATTCAAGAATGTAAGCTATGCGCGGATCCAGAGAGTTTTGTCAGAGGGGGTCCAACTTTGACAAGGTTTTTTTTTCTTTTTTTTTCTTAGTTTGATGAGGGGAGGAATGATCCAAATACCACCATTAGCGGGCCATCAACGGCCCGCCATCGAAACGCCATTTAAATGGCGTTTCGCTGGCTGGCCGATGATGGCCCAGCATTGAATGCTGGCTTGGTAGCTTTGTGATTTGAAGGGGATCCGGACCAGTATTGCTAAGGAACCCTATATTTTGTAATTTTCCAGTGGGGTCCGGACCCCCTGCCCCCCCCCCCCCTCCTCTGGATCCAAACATGTAAGCAGACTCTGAGGCAGTTTTGATCTGCTATAGAACAGCCAGCGATACAACATTTCAATGGCGTATCACTGGCTGTTCGTTGGTGGCGTGTTGGTGGTTTCAATGGCGTATCGCTGGTCGTCCGTTAGTGGCTTCAATTGCGTAACGCTGGCGGTCTGTTGTCGGCTTCAATGGGTCCGCTGGTGGCTGCAACGGCGTATCGCTTGCGTTTTGTTGGTGGCTTCAATGGTATATCACGTGGCGAATCGCTGGCAGTCCGTTGGTGGCTTCAGTGGTGGCCCATTGGTGGCTTCAATGGCATATGTCGGCGGCGGTCAGTTGGAGGCTTCAAAGGCGTATCGATGGCGGTCCGTTGTTGGCTTCAATGGTGTATCGCTGGCGTTCCGTTGGTGGCATATCGGTGGCGGCCACTTAAAGGCTTCAAAGGCGTATGGATGGCGGCCCGTTGGTGGATTTCAGTGGCGTATCGCTGGCGGATTGTTGGTGTATCGGTGGTGGTCCGTTGGTAGCTTCAATGGTGTATTGCTGGCGATCTGTTGGTGGCTTCATTGTCGTATCACTGGCGGTCCGTTGGTGGCTTCAATGGCGTATCTATGGCGGTCAATTGGTGGCTTCAATGGCGTGCTGATGGCATATCGCTTGCGGTCCGTTGGTGGCTTCAATGGCGTATCGCTGGCGGTCCGTTGGTAGCTTCGATGGCGTATCGCTGGCGGTTAACGACGTATCATTTGCGGTTCGTTGCTGGCTTCAATGGCTGGCGGGCCGTTGATGGTCCACTATTGCGTGATAGCTGGTACTTGAGGGGATCGAAGGATCGAGCTTCGCCGCCGGTGGAATCACAATGTTATGTCCTTGAGAAAGTGCATAGTACTGGTTCAACCTGTCCCAACATAACTGAAAAGTTGTTTACTGGGACGTAAACAATCAAACCAAGCAAGCAAACAAACAAAAACCATGGTTAGAACAGCACTTAAAGAGCGTATTGGTATTAGCTCTTAGAATACTGGGTAATTTGGACCCGAATATTGTGCCTGCTGATTTTTTTTCACAATATTCTTTTATGGGTATAATCAGAATGTCAAACAAGTTGATCAAGATTCAGACGTTTCGTCGGACCTGATCTGGGTCCAAACAGATTGCAACTGCTATTAGCAGACGGCGTTACAGTTGTCATCAGCAGGCAAAGATTTTAGAGAAGTGTCAACATCTATAAAGTGTGACGACACTGACCCGTGTCTTTAAGGATCCAAAATACTCACGAGTTTGAGAGTGAGGTAGTGATCAGAGTGTGCAGTCCGACCAGTAAAAGTGTTGACCGAGCATGTGCCAAACAGGCACCTTTTCGCACGGTGAGTCACAAAATATATCGCATAAAACGTCTTTAAAACTTAATTAGGAATGCACCGAGCAGTAAATTATAGATATATAAGTAAAATTTTCTTACTTTCCCACGGCCCTTCTGTTGCCCTGCGAGAAGCGGGCATCGTCACGCCTTTAATCACGTTTATTGTCATATTTCGGGCACTCAGGTAAGGCAGGAGGGTGCATGTATACATCGTACTTTAGAAAACACCGCATGATTTATCTCATGATTTATGTTTAAAATCATAAAACGTGAAAATAGCTTTTTAAAGTATAGCAAATAGGAGTAACCAAAAAAGAGAGTTGGTGATTTTTAAAGACTATAAAGAATTGTTCGAGAAATAATATTGAAAAGATTCAAACCGCAGGCCGTTTTTCCCGCCAAGTTGCTATTTTTTTTCTGCAATAATACTGTATTGTTCAGATTTGCCTTATCGATGGGTAAGTTAGCCCTTCTATAAAAGAAATAGTTCTGTGCTTGTTTGTAAACATTAAAATCAAAACATTTGGTGGCATATTCGAGGGGTGGACAGGGGGATACCCAATCCCAATTTCTCCCCCCCCCCCTTTTCCTCACTTCCCTCCCCTCCAACCTCACTTCCCTCCCCCTGTTAGATTTGCCCTCCCCCTCATAAAGTTTTGTTCTTGTTCATGAATTTAAGCGTAGTCAAGAACCAAAATTAATTTTAAACATAGTTTACCAAAGACCCAGCTGCATTTTCAGGGGACCTGAGCACCTGCAAATTTTGAAGTTGCGGCATCCAACGGTTTAGTAGAAGATGCGTTCACATGAAAATATATTATTTGACCATTGACCTAAAATTGGCTGGCCTCTTGTCTCTTGTTTGTGATGTTCAATATTGTGATTTTGTTACTTTCCCATTCGGTATCTTTGGACAGGTGTGGTTACTTAATTGTATCGATTTCTGATTCTTGCTTTCTTTCTTACTTTGAAGCCATCAACAAAACAAAGGAAGCTGTAGGTTTTGCAATGGTCAACATTGGAGTAAGGAGTGCCAGGGCTATGCAGCGTCAGACGAAAGGAGGCAGCTGTTTTATTTACACGAAGCAGGATCACAAGCTAGGAGAGTGTGGATTAAAGAAGTCATGTGTTTACTGCCATCAATGAATAATCATCATAGAGGATCTTACATGGGTGCTCCTCTTGCAGATATAGATGGTCTTATATGAGAGCTCATGTTTCATTGAATTTATTAAATGAGTTTTCGCAACGAGTTTAATAAATTCAATAAAACAAGAGCGTGAATGTTAGATTCTATTTATCATATGACATTAAGATTACTTTTAAATCTCGTTTCTGCCGTAAAAACGTTACCATTTTGTCATTATGTACGCAACATTGTTATGGATGTCATAACGTTTCCAGATAATATGTAAACCACTAGTGGGTTATCGATTTTACTGCATGGCGAAATTTCACTTCCAGATGCGACATCATATGATAATCTGAGTTCTATGCCAGCAGAAATTTGGAGCAGAAAACAGGGTAGGGGCTCATTTGATTTAGGAGCTACATGCTGATAAAGATTCTACTATAAACGAAAATGCTCTTCTTTCTTCAGGTGAAATGGATCTGATGATCTGATGCAGACGGTCACCGCTGGCATTTCAAATCCCAACGGCAAAGAGATGCAAAATGTGATAAAGTTTTTTATACTGGCAGCCATAGAACGTACAGTGTGGAATCATTAGCAAAGAGATTAAATATTAAAGGGGGGGGGGGGGGGAAGAGTCAGGAATAAAAGCCATCTTTTGATGTGAAAAACCTCTAAACACAGAAAACGAGTGAGACAACAATTGGCATTCTACATAAAGGAGTAAGCATAATGAAGATCATTAGCATAATGAAGAATTTGGGTGCTCACAATCTGTTGTGCAGTCTCACTGCACACAACTCGTAATCATGAAACCTACCTTAAACAGTACCGATGCTATGGATTGTCAGAAAGAAGAGCATTTACGTTTATAGTAGAATCTTTATCAGCATGTAGCTCCTAAATCAAATGAGCCCCTACCCTGTTTTCTGTTCCAAATTTCTGCTGACATAGAACTCAGATTATCATATGACGTCGCATCTGGAAGTGAAATTTTGCCATTCAGTAAAATCGATAAACCACTAGTGGTTTACATATTATCTGGAAACGTTATGACATCCAAAACAATCGCAACATGCCAGTGTCCTGCCAAGCATTACAGGATCTATACTAAGACGTTCGGTTCGAATCTGGCTGACTCATTTCCTACTGAAAAAGAACAAACACGTATTGAACTCTTGAAAGGTAATAATTATTACCTGGATTTTATTCCACCCCAAAGGGTAGAAGTAAAACCAGGATTGTACATGCTGACATCCAAATTGGGATGGGTATTGACAGGATATATAACTGAGAATGTTGAAGATGGAGAAACTTATATGAATGATAATGTTTTATTGAATTTATTAAACAAGTCGTGAAAGTGATAAAATGCGAGACCTGCCGAGCATTTCATCGCTTTTCGCAACAAGTTTGGTAAATCCAATAATACAGGACATGAATGTTATATTCTCTTTATCACAGGACATTAAAATTACTAAAAACTCGCATTTTTGCTTGAAACCGTCAGGATATTGCCATCTTTAACGTGTCGTTGTAATGGACGTCATTACGTTACGTTACTAAATCTGTAAACCACTGGTGGTTTATCGATTTTATTGCACGGCCTTATACCACTCCCAGTCGCGATGTCATGTGATAAATTAGAATACAACATGCTAATTATTACATATTCTGCAAATACAGTGCAAGAAACACGTCTACTGCTACCAGACAAGTATTTTCCAACAAAGCCCAATTTAGGAGACTCATGTCTGTTATGCTGTCTTGCCTGTTCCTTACAGCCTTGTGGTCATCTGCTGAGAAAGGGCTGATCACTTGGGTGTCTTGTATGTGTTGTTTTCTTGTGTTTTATTACTTTCCCAAATGGTTTCTTGGGTTAGGTGTGGTATTTGATTGTATCGATTCCTGATCTTCGCCCTCTTTCTATTATGGAGACTAGAATCAATTGGTATCACCGATTCCCCTGTGGATTCTGACAAAGAAAGAGGTCTTAAATCTTTAACAAAACAATTAAATTTGAAGATAAAAGAAACAGAGTAACTTGGCCATGGAAAGAAGACAAATCATGTCTGCCAGAAAACTGTGATTTAGCTTTTGCGAGACTGAAGTCGCTAGTGAAGTAGATTAAAAGCAATCCTCAATTTGTTAATCACTCAAAACTGACTACAGCTTGGAATCATAGAGAGAGGGTGACCAGCAATGAAAACGGATACAATCAAGCACTATGTCACTCATCAGGCTATCATAAATAGATAATTAGATAAAGCATCAACAAAGGTTAGAATAGTTTATGGTCATTTGATAAATAAACAAAGGCCAGAAAAGTCTGAAAGTATGCTTTTATCCAGGACCACAGTGTTGAAAGATTTAACTGGATAATATTGTTTAGATTTTGGCTGGATAAAATTGCAATTGTTGTAGATATAGAAAAGGTCTTCTTACAAATATGATTGTTTGAAGATGCTGAAGATATGACTAGATTTTTCTGGCTACCCTGATAGTTGATAACAATATTCCGGTTTATAGATTTGAGAGGGTACAATTTGGAATCACATCCAGTTTTCTACTGACAGCAACTCTAGATTACCATTTTAAGGACTGTGAAAAGTCTGTTACTGAAACAATCAGAGAAAACATATGTCTGGACAATGTTGTTACAGAAAAATACACTAAGAAAGAGATTTTTGACATATACATAGAGGCGAAGAAAATATTAAAAGAAGCCTCAATGAGCCTGCGTCATTGGATGTCTAATAAAAACTCGGTGATGGAAGAAATACCAAGTGATGACAGGGCAAATCCAGGTCATATGTATTCCACACCTAGAATTATTAGCAGCATTGACTGGTGTAAGATGCATAAAGGTTGTCGAGAGAGAATTAAACAGAACATAAAACAGAAACATATTTGGCCTGATTCACAATGTGTACATACTGGATTGGCAGCAAAAGCATTGTAGAAAGCCGGTTGAAAGAACTAAGAAGTGAAAGAGAGATAAACCTCCACAACAAAGCTTCTTTGGAATATCCTGCTGACTGTGCTAGTAAGGGCATTGAGACAGAGCAGATTAGGAACTAGGATCTATGGTGCTATGGACCAGAATGGCCTCTTTCACCAGTAATAGCTTCATACAAAATGAATCTGTAATGTTAGCTTAGACTTTGATGTATTGATGAAGCAAGACTTGTAGCTGGGGAGGGTTGCAAAACTAATACACAATAACTATTAGCATCCGTAGGGGTTCCTCTCTAACAAGGCTACCTAGGGTAACAGTACTAGCACACATGTTATGAACTCAATAGAACAAGTAGAATAAAGAGTTTTGTGTAGCTTGACAATGAAGAGATTGATCAGGCTGAAACATTATGGACACGCTATGTTCAGGAGTTACACTATGGTGATACAATTGATGCTATACAGAAGAACAAACTCAATAATATAAAACAGCAGATTTACATACTTCAGTATCATGGACGGCTAGCAAATGGGGCGCTAAGTGATTATATTGCTTTCAAAGGAAGACAATTTTACACACTTGTTTATTTACAGAATGCATTGAATTTCGCTTCATGCTGGAGCTTCTCAGATATTGTCTCTCGTTCATTAGAAATACTGGGAATCTCAAGGACGTTCTGCAGTGATAGCTGCATTACTGAAATGCTCTGTCTAATAAAATGCCGCCAATGACTCCTTTACCTACTAAAAGCGTTTCACAATCCTCACCATTTTCTTACTGCGGGTTGATTATCTTGGGTCAATATTGATCAGATCAAGGTATGAGAACAAAAAGGTATGGATGTGTCTTTACATATGTCTACAGTTACAAGAGCCATTTCACCTTGAGTTTATGTCTGATATGTCAACTGAACAATTTCTTCTAGGTTTTAGGAGATTTGAGACACGACATGGTAAACGAAAAGAAATAATTTCTGATAATGCTTCACAAATGAAATTAGTTACTGATGTGATTTACAAACTTTGGAGACAAATTCTGTCAGAAAATGATCACTGCTACAATTAGGGTAAATAAATAGATCAGATCTGATCACTTAATGGAGTTCTATAAAAAGCACAGATCCTTGTCCTAGGAGTGTGATGTTCTTTCTTATGCAGCAAATGGGAATATAAAATGGAAGTATATCGTAAAGTTCGCTCCGTGAAAGGGAGATTTTTATGAATGATTAAAAGAAAATTTCCTTGACTAAGATAAATATCAATATCTTATCAGAAAATACCTAAACTCATGTCAGGAAGTCATATTCACCTCATAAAGATTAGCCTTTCATCCGCCTGGAATATCCCTCAGGCAGTGGTACCACTTTTTAATGTCTAAATATTTAGGCCTTTAAAAGTTGTGCTATTTCGTGAGAATTACGTATACCTGCTTCTTTCCACGAAATTTAGATATAAATTTGATAATTGAATTCCCGGTATGGGGCATATGTGTCCGACAAACCTTTTTGATGTACTACGTAATAGTTATACCATGGGTTGTCCGCCTGTACGTGGAGATAATCCACACGCTTTAGCGAGTGGATTATCTTACGTACAGGTGGACAAACATGGTATAACTATTTTATATCACCTACATCAGTGTAGACCTTGCACATCAAGTGATATTTCATGCTAAAGTTGGTAAAGGTGGTATAAATTCAAATAGACACCTATTATCACAAATATAGAGCTTTAAGATAACCCAGGGAACCGATGTGAAATTATAGAAATGTGAACATAAATGTCCTTAATTCGCATTTTACATCGATTTGCGTCGGGAATTTAGCTTTTTCGCGCCCAACGGAGCTGAAGTTTTTTAATGGTTTCAGTCAAAATGACGGACATCCCTCGTGAGTTTTAGTCTTTTGCGATATCAACTATTTTATAATTTCTCATAAACCCTCTCTTTTTGTGAGAAAGTGCATACTAATATATTAAATAAACGCTTGTATTTAATTCTTTTTAGCGTAAAAGAAGACGTATCTGTCATCCAATCTAATAAAAAAAGTAGACATTTTAAATGAAATATATTAGTCATTTCCTTAGTATGATAAAGTATGTTTCTCCGTGGACGGATGATAAAATCTTACCGATAAAATGGGCGGAGTTTTCCCACACTTACCTGTAATTTACGCCACGCGCCAGAAACGTCAATCATCTTGTTTGTGTCTTCCTTTTATCATTATAAATCTTGCGTCAAATTCCCTGATAAAAATGGTATTCAGCAGTGTCGCAATGCTCTTGATTTTTATTTGGTGTTTGATTTTAGTTCAAATTTCCTTTTGTATAAATGTTTCAATTTATTAATATATTAAAACGGATTAAGGTCAAACTTTTTTTATTATCTAAGATCAGTTACCCTTGTTTCCACCGTGGAGGCGCTACTACGCCTGGTGATCAACATTTATATATATGGTCTTCGACGCGAGAAAACCGGAATTCGGCGAAGATTTGAGACCAGTAAAATGCGTTTAAGCCCCCCCCCCCCTCACAAACACATCTACCCCCAGTGGCTTAGGCTGCTGCCCGTTCTAAGGCGGTTCTTCAGGGCTGCTGCCCGTTCTAAGGCGGTTCTTCTGCTGTTGTCGTTCCATTGTTTATTGTTTCTCCAACTGTGGCGGTTCTGTATTTGTCCTATGTGCGGTGTGCAGTGCTTTGAGTCCTTTCTAGTTTTGAGAGAGAGAGAGAGAGAGAGAGAGAGAGAGAGAGAGAGAGAGAGAGAGAGAGAGAGAGAGAGAGCTGGTTGCTTTTCTTTGTTTGTCTTCTTGGTGTCTTGTGACTGTTACTGCGCTGTGGATCTGACTTTCGGTCTGCAGTGTGTGGTTGTGTTATTTC
This sequence comes from Loripinus fragilis, assembly GCA_964019695.1. Classification (NCBI taxonomy): domain Eukaryota; kingdom Metazoa; phylum Mollusca; class Bivalvia; order Lucinida; family Lucinidae; genus Loripinus; species Loripinus fragilis. The sequence goes on from OZ026529.1 coordinate 36,601,680, forward strand.
CTGATCATACTCGTTTATTTTTTCGGCGTTTTTGACCAAAATAAGACTCAATCCAACCTGCTCAGCTAAAGAGACTAGCTAGACTTTTGAACTATTGCATGTAGCAAGTTTATATGCTGTACTATCTAGATAGTGATTAACAAAGACACTGACTATACTGTGCAAACGCGCAGGCTGGTCTGCGCATTTGTGGTTTGCATGCGAGAAATTCAGCTATTTTCTCGCGTAGAGGCTTATATTATTTATATCGTATTGACCCTAAATTTTAGCGGCTAAATTATTAACCTTATTAAATCTAAATAAAATTATCAAGACAAGAGTATTATGAAGCCTGGTGTGTCTGAATGATTTTGACGGTTATCGCATTGGCGATCAGCTAAGGCACAGACGAGCCTGCACAGCATAGCCTGATTCTTTACTGCGCGCACAACTAATATTTGGAAAATCATTGTCATTAGTGGTCAATAAGGAGGAGTCAGAAAAGGGGAGGAGAAAACTATAAGTAGGTCATAGCTCACATATTTCAATTATAAAGAAATTAAGTGGTTCATATGATCTATAACCTATACTTATTACGCAAACATGGATACTTTGAGGCTATTCAGCGCATGTGAAATGTAAATTCAAAATCACCAATTATATAAGTGAAAAGAGAATCTATGAATAAAACATATGTCTGTAGAAATGGATCTACTATTAAAATTTCGCGATTCAAAGATATTATAGTCGAACAGAATAGACTATTAGACTAGTCTCGTGTGAATTTTTAGTAAATTGAATTTTAAATACTCCTTCATTTCCGGTGGCCATGGGAATAATATTAGAAGTAAAATTTTTCTGATATTTAAATATTTTGTCCTTGAAGATCATCGTGCTTGAAGATTAACGTGTGATGATACATGTAATAAGCTATTATTGGGTAATTTTGCATGCTTTTTTGTCGTCTGCTTTTTTTCTCCAAAATTAACTTTTTTGAAAAATTATTTCAGGAATACCATCAGAGTGTCACACAGTGTAGAATCAGATCAAGCTCGACATTTCGTCGGTCCTAATCTGGTTCCAAACTGTTTGCGACGGCAGAGTTTTAGATAAACAAAAAATGAGTGTAATATTGTAAATATTTTCTTACCCATCAGTTTTAACATATGTTTCGGGTGCTTATAAGAACCGTCTTATTGGGACGGTTCTTTTGAGTACCTACAACATATATTTTGGTTGAGAAATAAGGAAATTATTTTTTTTTTGTTACGCATACTCTGCAACTATGAACATTTTTCGAAAATTTTTATTTTCTTTTTAAATCATTTGTAAAAGTATAATTCAGCTATGTTTTCACAATAAAAATGTTCAGTACAGCTGAAACTGCATGGAAAAGTGAATAATCTTATCAAATAGGTGTATTTTTCTCTTGTTGGTAATTATTTGCGTCCCTCCAATAATTCTAGACCGTTGAATTCTAACATAAATGCAGTTGTTTTGATAGTGATAACTTGTTAAGATTTACGAAAATGGTAAAATGTTTACCTAAATTTGAGTATTTTTACTGTGTTCTTGAAAAATAAAAACATTATTTTTAAAATTAGAAGATCACAAGTTACAGACTATGCAGCTTTAACTAAAGGTCTGAAAGGTTACTAACAGACGACACTATAGCTAAAAAAACAAACAAACAAAAAACTCCGTTCCGAAATTGTTTGGCACCGGTTTTTCGCAGTTCCCGCTTTTATGCGTAGTTTAAGGTCATACATTGCAGTGAGAAAGTTATTCTAGAAGACCTCCCCTAATTTCTCCAGCAGGTTCAGTGGCAGTGCATGCTTCTGGCAAAGCCCTGATATCTTGAGAAAAATCTGAAATTTCAGAAATGCGCCCACAGACTAAGTCCAGTTGACGATGATTGCCACGTAAAATATATCAATATTCATCGATATGCTTCACGTCTCTTGAATATATTTTGAATTGCTCAAATGTAACACACCCTTTACTCGAAAATAAATGGTTTGATAACAAGTTAGAATAAAAACGATTCTTTATTCTGCAAAATATCCTCACTTTTTATCAGTCCTAATACACGTGAAAGTAAGGATCGGCAGGGGTTGGTAAGGGGGCTGGGGTCCTGCAATAGTGACAATTAGTTATTAGTTCTAGGAGCAACCTTCCAAGTCGATGGTCAAGCAAGCCCATGTTAATGCCCACGTTGTGACGTTCAATAATTTCAATAGTGCATGGATGTGGCAAGCACGACGTAAAGTCATTTCGAACGGGATTCCCCATCACAAATGTCACCGATTTTCACGATGATATGGCTATGCTCACAAAAATACACAGTAAATGTAATACCTTGGTAACAGGCATTTCTACAACCATTTATAATCGCTTAGTTTAATCGACAAAACATCTTGATTTGTGTTTTATGATTTCACACCCATGTATAAAGTATAAATCCAATTTTTTCTAACGATATCGGCCAAGAACATTTTTCTCATAGGTTCACCATGACATTAGTTTATTTTTTTCTCAAATTTAATAGCAGCTGAACTGCCATTGATCTTGGTGAGCATTTCTGCTTTAAAGCTATATTCTGTTCAGTGGTTTTGATCCGCCGAATAACTTTAGCCAATAACAGGTGGAAATGTTTAAGATGTATACTGGAGAAATGTTAGCCTCAAGTTGTAATAAGAGGAAATATTATTATGTGCGTAAAGCGCTAGATCTATGTTCAATTTTCCAGATATACGGTGTGTAGTCACGCTATATAATTTCCAACGATTTATTCGCTAATTGAAATAACCACTCCCAAATATTATAATGAAAATATTGTCATTTCCATATATACTAGGCCAAAAAAGAAACGCCGTTATGTATGAAAAGTGCTAACTGTACCAGTTATGTATTTCATTAAAAACAGCATGCAGTCATTAGAAAAATAGAGCAAAATGGTGCTTGGGAATGCTCTTTGCCAATTTCTCAATTCATCAAGACGCTGGTACTACCGCGGGTTCCTTAATTTGACAAAAATACTGCACCAAAGTAAAGTTCCGTCAAACGTTGGGAGGTGGGGGTCTTAAACAAATCTCTTGAAACGATTTCTCACAGTTTGAGTCCTAATTTTTGAATTTTGAGTTCCTTGGGATGTCCTAGCTGTGACTGACTCCAGATGAAATCGATTGCACAAATAAGACGTCTGAATGTCTCGATCTTGACGTCTCGTCGAAACACGTCGACGCCCTGGACGCGGACAGTGTGACGTTGTCCCAATTTCTTGGAAACGATTTTTAAGACGTCCAATCGCCCTAACATGGCACCAAAATTGTTTGGCTTCTACCAATGGCGTCACGTTAGCTGTTAACATTCCTATTGTACGTTCACGTTCCACGTGTGCCAATTTTGTCACCGTAAATTAGCAATGTGTAATTTTAAATTCCAAAGTTTTTAAATGTTTTTAGACGTTTGGGATGTTCGACTAGAGATCTCAGTAGTTAGTGCACATGTAAATCTGAATGGACTGAGTGTGCACGTGAAAAACAGGAAAATGGAAAATCGGTCAGTACACAGGTTTTTATTGACTCACTTCAATAAATTAATGGGGAAAATGTGCGGAAGAAAAAATAGCAAAACATAGACAAATGATGAAATTTTGCCACTCTCATTTAACACACAATATTTTTAATTATTGTATACGGCGTTTCTTTTTTGGCCTAGTATAAATTCATGGAGGGCGTTTCAAACGTGTCAAATTGTCTTAGTCTGCTGGCGTATTTCTTAATTTCTTGATTTTCCACAAGATATCAGGGCTTTGCCACAAACTCGCACAGGCACAGAACCTGCTGGAGAAATTAGGGGAGGTCTACACGAGTAACTTTCTCACAGCGATGTAGGACCTAAAGTGACGTATAAAAGTAGGAATTGCGAAAAACCGGTGCCACACAATTTCTGAACGGAGTTTAAATCCATACATAGCACTCAATACAATAAAAACTAAACTATACTTAAGGAATAAAGAAACGCAACAAACACTTTGAGTCACTGTAAGCATACAATATGATGCAAGTGTTTAGTGCAAATGATATTTATCCATAGGATCAGTATGTGTCCTTCAAATTACAGCAGGTTCGACGTAATTATCGATTACGTTATCATTTTTGTATGCGCGTAAATAGCCTGACCCCCGTAGTAAATTGCTGAAACAGGGTCAATAAAGGCAAAGTTTGAATCAACCATCGGTTTATTGTTTTAAAATGTCTTGGCATAGATTGCGGATCAAGGAAGTGATCAAATGCCGAAGTTTCTGTATGATTCTGAGACGACTTAACGTCATTAACGTCACCTCTGAATACTGCGTGAAACGCGTAAACTTTCTTTTCTGCTTGCAATTTATTCATAACTAGGACGTTTTAATCAAGAATAATGACTTGAGATCTTCAGACGTCAAAAAACCTCAATTCTGACGTCAAAATTCGATATCCTACGTTTTAATTGTTTCCATGATGTTTATGTGTTTTTCTAATGATAAAATGGTCCAGTGACAAAGTTGAGGTTACAGTTAACAAGTTTGGTGTTCACTCTCGGCATGTAATCAGATGTTTTCTCTTGCATTGTGCCGTGTTTTGTTTGGCTAACGTCAATATAAACACCTTACCAGCGTATTTCTACGGTATCTGAAAAGTCAGATTTTCCAAAGAAAGCATGTTCTGATGTCTCTAGTTTTATCTTATCCTGTATATCCACCAGCGACCCAAACCCGACGGCTCCAAGTGACGTTTATCGCTTATTCACTACCATTGTGTATCTTGCCATTCAAGTAGCGTGTTTTGACGCAATATTTGACTGCATTACGAATTTGATTGGACGTTTGTTTAATTTGCAAATTGTTAAGTCGACGCTAAATAACAAAACATGGAAAAGACGGGGTTTCTTGAACTTTATTCTGACGTTAACGTCACATTTTACGTTTTCATATGTTTTTCATCTTATAGCGTAAAATGTAGCGTTACAGTGACGTTTTGGTATTTCATCACATGATATAAATACTCAATAAGAAATTTTCAAAAGAGATTTCACCAAACCGTCATATAAACACGCAATAATTATATTTTTGTCTGTTGCGTTTCTTTATTCCTTAAGTATAATTATGCATGCATTTCATAGTTCCAGGTATAAATGTTGGGGTTAAGTCACGCTTCAATAATTAAAGTACAGTACATGTCCAAATGATGCAACCCTTTATACTGAAAAGTCACAAACAATCAAAAATGATTGAAACTCATTTTTATATTTTGTATTCTATAATGGCTGAGCCCAAAATCATTAATGGCTCTCAGTCAGAAGTATGACACCCAGTTTTGTAGTTGTTGTAAGTGTTTTACTTTCAGTTTGCTGTCATATTGGCTGGGATATGCCACATCTCTGTATTTTGTTGGAGAAGTTGTCACGTTACTGGGTGCAATTACTGAAAAAAATAGGTGTGAAAACTTGTCTGTGGTCATGGAGCATAAGCAATGCCCAGGTAAGGGTTGTAGCGAAAAGATAAAACGCTAAATTGTTTGCTTGTGAACTTTGGGTAAAGATGGTCGGTACATTTGGTGTGGTACTGTATCATAACCAATGGCCCGGTTATTTTATATTGCATTTTGCTAAATTGCATATTGCTTGTTCTATCAGATACGAAAATACTTTGTTGAAAAAATATTTTATCAAAGATTATATTGTCAAAATAATTTAAATATCCTTCAATTGTTTTTCTGAGTATATTATGATTTTACACAATTTTGCAATCTTTGATAGTTTTGAAGTTTATTATTAAACGCTAGGCCAATCGGCCCATCTGTTACAAAGCATATAAGACATATAACAAATAAAGTTACAGCAGACTGATGCCATAACTATATTCAATGGCTAATCTCACGAATACTAAGGACCGGAACAGCCTATATAAGTGTAGACTGATCTTGGTCATCAGTATTCAATCTGTATGTTCAGGCTTACGATAAAGCGACAATGCCACTTTTAATATATAGCCAGCACATTATTTGCACTGGCTTTTAAATACAGAAACTATGCATATTACCTGACTTTTTGCTTACTGTTAAGGCGGCAACTTTAATATTCATATCTGGGTGTGGTTTGGCTATTCCATCTGCTAAGGAAGGTAAATCAGGTTTTATTTATAATTGGTAAAGAGTTAATAAGCTTTTTGTGCCGAGCAAACGTGCGTGCATTTCATGAAACTTCTAACTAACCGTATACACACTACACTGAACCCACATGTATTAACCCTTAAAGCGCATAATCACAAACTGTATGTTTTTGTCGCCCACTAAAATATTTGAGGCCTCATAGGCAAACAGTGTGGACCCAGATCAGACTGCTCGTACAGGAGCAGTCTGATCTGGGTCCACAATGTTTGTGTCTTTGCCTATGTTACATAGACAGTTTCAGATGCAGTTATTTTTGCTGGCGTTTTAAGGACTTAATAATGTATTTTGCGTCTATATTGAGGTAATGGCGCAAGATGATACAGTTAGTTTTGAATTAAACCACGCCTCATTTTCAGCTTTTACCTATGTCTAAGGTTGACCAGCCCTAATTACGCATTCATGAGGCGCCGCCTTTACAGTAAGCGAAAAGTCAAGTAATACAAGTGTAAATGGAATAGAAAGTGGAGAAGGTAACACAACAACAGAATAATAATAATAATAATAATAATAATAATAATAATATTATTATTATCATTAATGTGGATAATGATTATAAATAGATCAAAACAGATATTTTTACCCAAAGACAAATTGCTCCCTAACTTTAAAAGCCTTGAATACGTACAATGATGAGTTCATCTGAGTTTTCTTGTTTTCGGATTGAAATAGTTCAACCAGCTTAAACATGTTTGGCCTTCTTCTGTATTTACTAGGTATATATATGGTCCTTAAGGTCTCACTGTACTAATGGAATTATCTATATAGCTTAATGTGCAAAAAACACAAGTAATGTCTTAACTAAACTGACTATAAATCAAAAAGCAACACGATTTTGCAATACCAGTCGAGTCGTGTAATAAGCAGTCGAAGATACAGGTTAATAAGACATGTAAAAAACGTGTTCTATGTTACAAGAAGTTGTACAATGACTCAATATTTTCAACGTACATATATGAGTGTACTCAAGAAACAAATTTCCAGCTACGACGTCGCCACCCGGGAAAAAACCAGAGATAAAAAACTCTTTTTGGAAAAAAACTCTGGAAACCGTGTCCATAGGATAGCGTTAGCCTATAACGCCATGCGAGCGCCGTTAAGAATGATGGACCCATTCTGTTTCATTGTATAAAAGGAAATCGAGATGAAATCACACTGACGTCTGAGGCATCATATCAGACGTCAGACGTCAATGTGATATCCTCTTGAAAAAACTATTTCATATATAAAGTAATCTATTTGATCAGAAATCCATTAAATCTTTTAAATTACGTATTGTAGTTTTATGTTGCCTATACGACTGCGACAGGTAGAATGAACCTGTACAATACCTCGCTAATAATCACCTTATCCGACCACGTGAAAATCATGCTCGTGAATACTTTTAACAAATCTTTTACACCCTCAATAAGGTGATACGTCAAGACAATACTTTCATGCTATTCCTTCGGAAACGCATGAAAGTTGAAATTCTAAATGACAGCTTCTGGAACATCAATCTACAATTTATTTTTGTTAAGAAACTCAAGAAAAACAAACTAAGTGTCAAAAGTCTCGATTATGCCAGATTACTTTTCTAAAATTCTTAAGCGCTTGGGGAGACCGTACTTTTTTCCAAATTTTCTGCTGCTCCGGCCCATGAATACACTGACCTGGCAAAATTCATTTCCCAAAATGGAAAAAGCACAGATTTTACTGAAACTTGCTGGAGCTGCCTGGCATAGGGAGGGCTTCCAGTCTGAAAAAGAAAATATGACCAAGTGTCAGGAGAGTGAAAATCAGGGTTGACCAAAGTTCCCCCGGACTTGTTTCTAATGCGCATAAATCCCATTGCACCCAAAATCACGGTGTCTAATCATACAGTGATACCGTATATCGTTATACCTAGAACATTATAAAACAAAATGAAACTCATATTCCAATAAATTACATGAAATACACTTTCTCTCTTCAAAAGAAATTGCATTTGGTCTAGCCCATCTCCCAGTTTCAACTTCCTGACGATGAGAAGATAGGGAGTGCAAATCGGAGTTTACCAACAGAAACAAAATCCAAATAAGTTTTGCGGTTTGTGGCTGTGGTATTTCCTGATCATACTCACTTACTATTTTTGTATCCAAATGAAAAGTTCCTGTAAAATAGAGCTTGGGTTGAATCATTAAGTCTTGAATTCCAATTTTCTGAACTTTGAAACTATTAGAGGGTCACTGATGACGCCTAAATGGCAGAAACTAGCTAGTCTGGCCTACGAAATATGCACACTCTAGTTTCAGTTCCTTGGTGCAGTCTTTGCTTCCAAAGGATACCCTTTTATAACATAATTGACTTCACTACAGCTGGTGACTGGGACTGCGTGGCGGCGGTAGAACATCTCCCTGCCCTTCACTATTATGTAGATTTTATTTTCTTGTCTTTTTGGATAATGGGTTTCATTGTTGAACTTTGAAACTATTAGGGGGTCACTGATGACGCCTAAATGGCAGAAACTAGCTAGTCTGGCCCAAAAAAATATGCACACTCTAGTTTCAGTTCCTTGGTGCAGTCTTTGCTTCCAAAGGTTACCCTTTTACAACATATTTGACTTCACTACAGCTGGTGACTGGGACTGTGTGGCGGCGGTAGAGCGTCTCCCTGCCCTTCACTATAGTGTACATTTTATTTTCTTGTCTTTTTGGATCATGGTTTTCAATGTTGAACTTTGAAACTATTAGAGGGTCACTGATGACGCCTAAATGGCAGAAACTAGCTAGTCTGGCCTACGAAATATGCACACTCTAGTTTCAGTTCATTTGTGCAGTCTTTGCTTCCAAAGGTTACCCTTTTACAACATATTTGACTTCACTACAGCTGGTGACTGGGACTTTGTAGCGGCGGTAGAATGTCTCCCTGCCCTTCATTATAGTGTAGATTTAATTTTCTTGTCTTTTTGGATCATGGGTTTCATTGTTGAACTTTGAAACTATTAGAGGGCCACTGATGACGCCTTAATGGCAGAAACTAGCTAGTCTGGCCCAGGAAATATGCACACTCTAGTTTCAGTTCCTTGGTGCAGTCTTTGCTTCCAAAGGGTACCCTTTTAAGAACATATTTGAATAAACTGATCTGTTAAGCGTTGTTTAACCAAGTTAATTAAGAAATAAAACTCTATCACCAACGTTGTTCCAACGAAGCATCCATGAAACCAAGATTACCAAGTAAATTGCGAAGTAGCAAATTTGATACAATATGAGCCAGTGCATGAGATTTCCAACAATGTGGTATGTGCGACCAGCTAAGCCTCAGATCAGCCTGCGCATACGCGCAGTCTGATCAGAGCCTTTGCTAGTCACTTGAGTATTCTATGCTTGTTAAGCTACTGACTGAACACCATTTGGAATTTGTAAGCTTAAAAAGAGGCTGCAGAGGCTCCTCCGAGTCTACACTTGTCAAATTGTTGGAAATCTCATGTCGCGGCTCAATTATGATATTCTGTAGTGCTAAACAGATCATGGAATTTTTCCGTATTGTGTTTTTATAATTCTCAAAAAAATCATTTTCATTCGTTTTTATTCATTTTTGACTGGTGCCCGCTCCGGTATTTTGGTCCGATGACGGCGGTTTCAATCTCCAATATTTTTCTTAAATGATGATAGAATATGTGAAAAACACATTTTTTGATAAGTCAATGACCAAACTATCGGAACCAGTCGTTGGATTTTTATTATGAAATAAATTTGCTTTAAATCGCTATGAAATATGTGTTGTTTCCGTGTTCAATACAGGTAAACAACAATTTTCTGCTAACCATTTCGAATATAGATCGTAGTGTTCCGGATGATATTTATATGTGACATTGTGTTGGGAAAGGTCGATAGCTGACAGTTCTTAAGAGCTCATTGACCATGTTGTTTATCGGTGATCTTACATGTATCTTATCTGGCAGTAGCTAGGCCAAGCTCCACCCACTTATTGCCTCATATAGGTAGCCACTCCCCTGCCAGTGGTCCAGAAATCCTACATTAAACAAATAATAAAACAACTATTACTTTGTTGCACTCACAGCAAAATATATGCATCTGCAAGCAGAAGTCAAAGACCTGCCATTTCTAATTTTGTCAAGCCCTAGACCAGCGCTTAGGTTGTCTTAACTATTTGCATGCTGGGTAATTTTTCATGCTTTTGATGTCGTCTTTTGACTTTTTTCAAAATTTACATTTTTTTCAACAGCTTTCAGAAACACAAAAAGAGTGTCAAATAGTTTGGAGGCAGATTAGGACCGACGTTCTGTCGATTCTGATCTGGCTACAAATTGTTTGTAAAGGTAGACAGAAAACGACGGAAAAGGTTGAGAAAATGCAAAGGCGGGCGGTATGAAACAAAAAAAACTACTGTAAGTAAAATCAGCATCAAACACATATCTGCCCATACGTCCACTCAGTTTGACCAGCATTTTGGATTGTTTAGGGTGTGGTTGCTGTCCAAGCAGACTGTTCAGAAGCCAATGTTTTAACGACGATGAGCATGCTGGTCTAAGATTCCTTTGTTCCACTGCGTGTGTTTCAACGCGGTCATCAACCCTCCATGTTTTCCTAATGGCGTCTTTTGCGTCTCCTATAAAAAAGCCGTCATAAGTTGTTCTGTTAGCTGCAATTCCTGTGAAAGACCCTAAACTAATTCCTCATTTTGACTATTCTGCTTAAAATAGGCGACACCTCATTACTCAGGTAAATAGATAACTAATTACTGCTAGATATAAAGTCATAATTGCGCCACCACACGAGGATTTGGTACTTATCGTATATGCGCAACCCACCACAATAAACCCCATGCTGACGTATCAAGCGAAGCTAGACGTCTCAATTTTGGTCAGAGCCTTCGTCTATATACATACTCTGTGTATGCGAGGAGCGAAGGTTCAGGCGATTCTGCGCACATGCGCAGAATCGCCTGAACCTTCGCTGCTCGCCGATGCAATAAGTAGGTATATCGAAATCTAGTGCACTTGCACATATTATCTATCTTTGGTACACTCTTACTTCAAATTGTCATCACCACACAAGAAGCAATCTTCAGTACTATACTGAATCACACTTCTAACGCAAAATCAACCAGTCGCTTTAATATTACATACATTGTTTCATCCATTGTTACGCATTTTATCAAATATTACAACACTTATTTATGGAAATGAAAGTAGAACTTCATCGGTCAATTATTCCCTTTTAATCATAACCTGATTGGGTGAATGTCTGCCATAACCCTGACCGGTACAATGATTTTGGCAAGATCTCGTATATCAATAAGAGTTACATTCCTGAAACATTTTGCGTTGGAAGTGTGGGTCAGTGTATTTACACCGCTTATATCATTAGATTCCAAAAAATCTATTGACTGTCTCTTTGTTAAGTTCTGGTTTCTTGTAAAAATTTGTTCTGACTGTTATTGATTATTTATTTCAGTTTTTTTCTTAATCATTGAAATAGGTATTTAGTTGACTCTTAGCACCCTTACTTACTCCCATTCTCCATGAAGTGAATGATTTTGAAAAGTATCTTAGCTAGAATCATTTTCAACATCTTCAAAAAATCTCGTTATAATACAGTCTAATTACCATTTTAGAAACAGTGATTTTCCATTTCGGTTTCGTCTTAAAACACCTAGCACCTAGAAGAACACCAAGTACTCACAGACTGTCAACATGGGTTTAGAGCCAGACGAAGCTGTAAAACACAACTACTCACGATTTTGTGTCAGGCTTGGATAAGAAACACCAATATGACTTAATCATCCTGGACTTTTCAAGGCGTTAGACCGTGTTCCACACAAACGTCTGTTGAAGAAAATGGACCACTATGGCGTAAGAGGCAGCACATACAAGTGGATTCAAGCCTCCCCCACAGACAGAGCCCAGCAAGTGCAAGTAGAAGGCGCTACGTCCAACAGCATCACGGTTATCAGTGGAGTACCTCAAGGAACAGTCTTGGGACCATTATAATTCCTCCTCTTCATAAATGACCTCCCAGATTGCGTCCAGTCAAGCCCACGGTTATTTGCTGATGACTGCATACTGTACAGAAGGATAAGGAATGATAAAGATGCCGAAATCCTACAGGAGGACCTGAATAAACTCACAGAATGGGAGAAAAAGTGGGACATGGCCTTCCATCCAGATAAATGTAGCACACTGAGAATCTCAAGATCCAAGATCCCACTATTCTCAAAGTCTATAACTGAGTACTCAACAGGATATCTCGGAGTGGAAATACAGTCCAATATGTCATGGAACAAGCACATCGACCAGACCATCAAGAAGGGAAACAGCATGTTAGGCTTCTTGTGGAGAAATCTTAAAGTCAGTAATGAACAAACGAAGACTGCTGCATACCTCTCCCTTGTAAGACCCGTACTGGAGTACTGCTGCTCAGTCTGGAGCCCATACACCCAAGATTACACCAATAAGGTCGAGATGGTACAGAAACGGGCAGCAACATACGTAACAAATCAATATAGAAATACAAGTAGCGTAACATCCATGCTCGAACATCTTGAGTGGGAAACCTTGGAGACCAGACGTGCTTAATACCAACTGACTATGATGTTCAAGATCATCAATGGACTTGTTGACATTCCAGCAGATGAACATCTTACAGCCGCCTCCACTAGGACCAGAACACATCACTCTCATAAGTTCAGGTACATCCCAGCTTCAACTGACTTCTATAAAAACAGCTTCTTTCCAAAGACTATTCGCCTTTGGAATCCCTCCCGGGCACCTTGGCTGAGGCTCCCGGTTTGCTACCTTTCAAACGGTAGCTCTCCAATCTAATGATCTAATACTGTATAGGGCTGGTCAGTGTAAGTATGTCCTAGTGATTTCCTTGTGCTATGCTGGCGGGGACTTCGTGGGCCCTGTCACCTAGGTAGCCAGATTGGACCTGGACTGAAGGGCTGAAAATGCACTTGTCCAATCTATCAATTTTTTTCTTTCTTTCCTATCATATCTTTTTTTTTTCACTTCCGAACTGTCCTATCAGCTCATACTTTCTCTTAAAAGACACCCCGCGCTATAACAGTCAAGTGTGACAGACGGCATGTAAACCACAGATGTAGATGTAGATGAAACAACATCGATAGATGACAAAACTGTAATCTTAACTTTCTTGTTTCGCTATCAAATTGCTATGAAATATATTTTCTGCTATCTTGTTTGAAGGAATGACAAAATAATAGACATTTATCGCAAAAAATAAATAAATCAGAAAACATGTTTTCGGCTCGCCCACAGGCGGCCAAACATACGGCAGGAATTCCCAAAGGAATACCGAAAAGACATAAAGCTTTCCATCTAACTTTAAAGGGGGTCTTGCATCTGTGCCCACGCATGGATTTTCTTTAAACTTTGCATAATAATGACTCGTTATATACAAACTATGAAAATGTATGTATTGAATTAGATTGTTAAGAATAAGGCTTAGGAAGCAACCCTGACGTACTCCACCTTTAAGGTGGCACCTGTCTCTAAATTTCCATGTCCTAAATCTATAGTTTTGTTTATTTCTATGATTTATCATCCAGATTAAATCCAAAATACCATAGGCATTATATTAATACCAAAAAACCATTTGGATATATTATGATTTACGTTTTCTGAAGAAGTGATTATAAAATTTCAATATTTTTTTTCAAAAATTTACAAAACATTCAACATTAAATTCCAAAGATAGATATGTTCTAGTCTTTGTCAAGATATCATATTATCACAAAAACATGCCATATATATCCTACTGATCTGAGCCAAATTTCATGAAAATCCAAAACCGGTAACTTTGTCATTTCCTACATCTTATGGGTATAGGTCAGTTTTAGCAAAATTAATTATTTAGTTGAAATGAATCAATAACTCGACATAAGGGGGTTGTTTTTAAATCTACTTCCACTTTTCTTAAAGAAAGACATGTTTAGACAATTTCAAATGATTCAATAGCCGGAAATGCCAAAGGTTATGGCCCCATGTCATGGCACTAAGGGGCCAAGACAATGTGTATCACTTTTTCAAGTCCTGCATGATAATGTTTAAGAAACATAATATCCTATCAATAAACGTGTGAAAACAAGAAGACCAAATATTTCTATACTTCCCAACTGAGCTAGAGTAACCACATTTTGGTGCCGTGACCAGGATTAAGAGTAACAGAGTCATATCAAGGGTATCATAGAACAGTGTTCTACGTGAATAAGTGAGGTCCAGAAACGAAACTGTATGCCTAAAATATACATCCAGCCAAAGAATAAATGTTGCCATTTGATGGAAATCAGCATCAGTTTTACAAAACAGAATAAACAGAGAAGATTTAAGCATTAATTTAGCAATACCTTTGAAGCCAAGAGTTCTCTGTGACCAAAATGGTAAATTTTAACCAATAGGTTTGACAGGGGCTTATTCTTGTGAACCAGGTTTATTAATGAGGCCTACAATTATAAAACCATCGATATAAGGTTCTTCTCTTGTATGAACTGACTTGTCATAAGGTTTCTCTCCTGTATGAATTAAAATTCTTAATAATGTTACATATTAAGTGTAACATTGGTTAGATGTAGTTTTAACGTTCGAAACTAGATGTGGTAAGTCCAGTGTCACCATATTGTATCGTTTTGAGTAATATTATTGTGTAAGCACTTCATTAAATAAGAATCATGACACTTAATACGAAAGAATATTGTTTTTTGTCTTTTTCCAATCAGTAATAGGGAAAACACTGAACATATCAACTTCTACCAATAAACGTACTAGCATGGTGATTCAAACTAAGCAAGTATTCAAGTTTGTTTTACACAGAAACATAATTATTGTATTTTTTACATTTTGATGAATTAGGGCCATGTGTTTACATCAAGTTGAAAAAATATGTTACCGGTCCTTGAATTTCATGAAATTTTGTCTACATATTCTTAACATATATGGAAAGTTTATAAGTTAAAATGGTATCTTGACAAAGACCGCAACGTGTGAAAATTTTAATTCCAAATTTGACTGAATACAAAATATACAGTTGAAAATTGGGGTACCATCTCATAAAAATGATTGCCCACCCGCTATCCTAATACATACAAAGCCATTTATAGTATCAACGAACTTATCAATAATATAGTTATTTAATAAAGCATTTCTGCGCCCGTTACATGATATGTCAATTACTTTAGAAATGATTATAACTGGATACCCTAAGGTATTGTAGTGATATCATACATGACGTCATAAATTAGCAATGGAATTGCATAAAAACTCAAATGCACCATAAATATAAAAGTCATACCCCAGACAATTAATAAACATAATATTATCAAATTCCAAGCGTGGGCAGACTCCCATGTTAATTTCCCATACCATGAAAGAGCCCCTTTGGTTTCCGGATTGGAAAAATAGAGATTACACAAAAAGTGAGGGGTTCCGAATAATTACACAAGGACGGCGGATATGAAAGCCACGACCATGTCATTGTCGCAAACAGGCAGCCCGCTAGCACGTACTCACCTGTCGCCTTTCGCTCGGTGCACACTGGGATTGAACCGCCATTTTTATTTAAAATATATTATGCGATTACTGCTTGTATGACTCAGGGTTTTACATTCAGAAAATATTGGCTAAAAGAGAAATGATAAACTGTCAAAAAATTTACTTTTTGCTATTTTAACAATAAATTCTGTCACCACAGGAGTGCGAGAATTGAACGGGACTAGCCAAATATTGCTAGTTACCCATGATGCAAAGGGCGAAATGCTAGAGATCTAGATGAGGTATCGTCAGGTCTCGCGAGAATGCGACCGTGTCGCACTGCAAATAACGGCGCTTCCGGAAGGATATAAAACACCGAAGGGAAGGTCCTTCCGCGAAAAGAACGATGAAATCTCAAAAAGAAGGGTTTAACGCAGGTATTTAGAACGAAAGTCTATATAATTATGATTTATGATTAAAAAGAATGTTATAATTTTGTTGGCATATTTATCAAATCAGTACCTCCAATAATGAGCTTTAAAGGGGGAACCTTGTATGCTCAAACTTATAAATAGCCTTTGGAACATTTTGATACTGTTTGTTATGATACCATATAAAATCAAGACGGTGTGTCATGTGCGAGATTCGCTATTCTTCTTACTGATCAGGCAATACAACCTCAGGACATCTAACTTTCCTTAAGACTGGTACATGGTATGTGAAATGATAAAATCAAATCACCAAGGTAACCACCTTTGAGACATATTAATACTATTTGGCAGGGTTTTTCTTTCTCCTGTTTTTCCTCCCGTTGATTCTATTGCGTTTGTAAAGTGTGAAAAAGAAGGTAAGATTAGTTAAATATAAAAACAGAATATGGCGATTAACGCGGACACATACACAACCTGGCAGGCTGCATGACTAAATTGTGCCAGGGTAGGGAGCAGGCAAACTCAGGTTAGGAGGGCATTCCAGTGTATGATAGTTCCAGGGAAAAATCTGTATTTATACATGTAGGAGTTTGAAGAGGTGGGGATCTGCTTGTATGCCAGAGGGTGGACGAATTTAAACTCCCTGCAGTTAGTTATAAGGTACTCAAATAACGTCAAAGTGGCGTCATGTGCCAGATTCACAACTCCCTTTACTGATCAGACAATACACGCCCAGGAAATCTTGCTTACATCTAGACTGGTACATGGCACGTGAAAAGAAAAATCACCAAGGTAACCGTCAGTCAATAAAATACCATTTCTAAATAAGCTAGCCGTTTCTAGCATCTTTTAATAAAAGAAAAGCTATCCTTGTTCTTTGACTACGCTGGCTGTCTTTTGATTTTAACAACTTTTTTTTACTAATACCCTAACACCGTTCTAGGTGACGAGACCGAAAGTGCCAGTGTATATTAATCACTGTGAAGATACCACTGTATTTATACATTGATAGCATTTAAGCTGGAAAAATGTCAACAGCCTTGGAAAAGTGACAATTATAATCTGAGGATCAAATTATTTCTAGGAAAATGTTTGAATCTGTTGATGGCAGCCCACCATGAGCAACATTGGCTGAAAGGTATATGTCAGCTTTGACCTGTGTTACTTACCTATAGTCATTGTCCCATTAGGTTCAACATAATCTAGTATGGTTTATTGAATGTCGCCTCAACAGTCTCAAAAAAAAAAAAACATTCTCAAGATTTCCCCGTACTAATGCATTATGCATAATGATTGACCTTACCGAAGACAAGGTCAATACCAACCTAGAATTGTCATTTGAGGATCATTGGGCTTTTGGTTCAAGAAAGTAACTCTTAAAACAGATATCAGTGTCGAAAAATTCAATGAGTGTCTCATCAAAAAGATTTTTAAATTTTCCTCTCAAAATAAGGGAATAGAAAGTTAAATCTAATAGGTATATGCGATGAAGGAACAGACTTAGTGGCTGTGGTAAGGATCAGAAACGGATACAGATAAAAGGGAAGCTTGCTTTAGGTCTGCTTTTCCATTATTTTATTGCTCAAGTGGCCTGTCAGCTCATTCAAAAATGTCAGCGTGAGGGATGTTTTCGCTAGAAATGTTGAGGCGTGAAATATAATTGTGTCGTTGGTGATAAATTACGCAAAATAAAGTGTTTTTTCATTACCCCTAAGTAAAATGACACGAAGTATTATAAATTAATGATACAGCCAACGGAGATAGGTGATCACAGATTTTGACGATATCTCTGGGCTGGCAAACTATGTTTCATTTCAGTTTCACAAAACATTATATCTGGGAGCATATGGGTTGATACTAGGGGGTATGCATGAGGAGATGAAGGCTCAGACGAAAATATGAAAATATGAGTTATAGCCCACTGAGCAACTGCTCGTAAACATTTTTGTGTAAGTAATGGTTATACCATGAGTTGTCCGCCTGAACTTGGAGATAATCCACGAACTTTAGCGAGCTACTTATCTTACGTACAGGTGGACAAACATGGTATAACTATCTTATACCACCTACATTAGTGTAGACCTTGCACATCATGAATATATTTCGTGCTAAAGTTGGTAAGAGTGGTATAAGTGTCGTTATCTCACGCATTGGCCAAAATGTCTTGGATACGATGGTGACGTGGTATTATGTGGTGTCGGGGAACTGACCGTTTGCTCTCAATATTTTCATTAGTTATATTATTTATTTGCAAGAAATTAGAATTGTACAATTTATACACACGACACTCTAAGTTTCGTTTCACTAGCTTAACGCTTTAGTATAGAACTATGCAAGAAAGATAAATTAAAGTTAGATTCATAAGTAAGGAAATCACTCACAGGTAACATGTGCAGATCCCAGAACATTCCGTCAGGGGGTCCTGAAAACAGACATCCCTTGAGAACCAATTGGACCTGAGAGGTTCAAATGCTTCTCGGGGGGGGGGGGGGGGGGGGGGTCCAGTATTTCGAAGGAACCATACATGTATAGCAAACTGTGATTTTCCAGGGGGTGGGGGTCTGGACCCTTGTCCCCCTCTTGATCTGCCCATGATGGCACATGGCAGTATATGAAGTCGAGCTCTTTTAAATAAGCATTCTAGGTTGAATATATACGAGATGTTTTTCAACATTGTCGATTTTATATGGAAATATGAAAAATGTGTGTAAGGGTTAAAAAATATCACAGTTCACATTTCTTTACTAGCAAAGTTGGTGTTTGTCAAGAGGATACAATTAGCCAAATTTATTTAATTTATATGTGTCCGATTTCTAAAGCTACATCGAATTTGAGACTGGTGCAACTCTATAACATTGTAGATGCTTAAACTGTCTATTGCATGCTGATGACCTTGTTTTGATGTTTTGTGTGGAGATAGGGTGCAAGGTATTGTTGGCAAGCTGAGTGATTATTGCACGAAATGGAAAATGGAAGTAAACAGTTATAAAGTTCAGCAGAAATGGTCATTGCTGTAAAAAATCTTTTATCGAACGATTTTGTAAATTGCAAATATTAAGGATTTGTATTTAATTTATCTGGCAACTGGTCAAACGCTATGGATAGTTTATCTGCGGAAGCTTTGAAAGCGATGTTCTCTTTAAAAAGATGAATTTAGACCAGAAACATTTTAAAATAGTGCGTTTTGGTATGAAGTTATTTGACCAAACGATAAAACCGAATTTATGCTATGCTTCAGAAATAGGGAGCGCTTGTGACTTAGGTAAATGAAAATATCATACAGGATTGGCCAGCCAACTATTTAGATGCATGCACTACAGCTATTGAGAATGTCCATACGAAATTTAGAGGTTAAAGGTGGTCTAGATTGTATTCCCGACAATTTTTCATGCATTATACATGCTATAAAATATGGATACCACCTTCATGAAACTTCCAACTCTATCAGCAAGTCTTCTCAATTATGACATTATCTACTTGGTTTTCATTCTACGATCGTGTATGAAAGTTTATAAATGTTAAAGCAGATGATTCGTAAGCAGTGATTTCATTACTGTGGTTTCGGATCTTATGTGAGAAATTTAGATTATACCATATCAAGTTTTAATAAATTCGCTACATTTAGTCTTTTAAATTAAAAAAAATCCATTGAAGGTTATCTCAATACGATTTCAGTCTGAGTCTACACTTGTCAAAATGTCACATTGTTGGCTATCACATGTCGTGGCTCATTTAATTGCGTTAATGAGTTATGCGGTGCCGTGGGCTGGTTTGCAGTCTGTGACTGTGGCATTTCCTGGTCATTCTCACTTGCTTTATAAAGATAGTGTCGATCATAAGTTACTTAGAATTAAATGTTCCATGAACAGTCAGGCACATTCTTGTGTGAGTCTTTTTGGTTCTTTGTCAGATTTTTTATATAATGTGATGTCGGATTGTTGCAAGGTGAGACCATTTCCCCGATACTTTTTTCCTTTATTTCTTGCTGATCTAGACACGTTTATCCAATTTGATGCTGATGTTGGCATCACATTGGAACAGATATCTATCTGTCTATTAATATTTGCTGACGATGGTGTATTTTTTTCCCAAAAGTGTAAGGATTTAATCTCAAGCAATATTGCGATAAATGGAATCTTACATTAAACATCACTAAAACAAAAATTGTTGTATTTAGATAAGGCGGGCCCCGTTCTCAGGAAAGATGGACATATGGCAGTAAAGAAATTGAGATTGTGAATAACTTTAATTATCTTGGTGTAGTCCTTTCGGTTGGAGGCTCCCTTATTAAGGTGACGAGTACATTATCTGGAAATGCTTTAAAACAGTATTTTTTTTAGTTCAAATAACTAAAGATAAAGATGTCCCTATGCCTTTTTGATTCCTTTATAACCCCAATATTAAGCAATGCATGTGAAGCATGGGGCTTCATAAGCGCAGACAATATAGAACGTGTACATAGGAAATTTTGCAAATGGCTTCCTAATGAAAAACCGTCAACAAGTAACCTCGCTCTATATGTAAAGTTGGGAGATTCCCATTACCATTACCAATTGTCGTCAAAAACGATCTATCAAATATCTTTTATTAAATCGGTGGATAATAACACTTGTATCCCCTGGAATGCATATACTTTGCTAAAAGGGAGATGAACATAACTGCAAATAACTGGGCATCGAACGTGAAAAAGTTACTTGATAGGGTGGTACCGAAATGTCCTACATTCGATAAGGCAGGGTTTCCTGATGTTTGGATGTTCCTAAACTCCGTAAATCCTGACAGATTTTACCACTGTTGAAAATAATGTTGAAAGATATGTACATAGCAGAGTGGCGAGTAGGAGTACTATTGTCTCAGTCATTAATGGTATACAGAGAAATAAAAAAAAAACATCTTTGAAATTTCAGACTATCTACTCCTTATAAAAACACACGTGTGCAAGTGATATTGAAGAAGATTTTGGAGAAGAACTAAATAAGTATTAATAAATGTTTGACACTCAGATTGTGATTATTTCCATGGCTGCTTGTATGAATAATTTCATGCTGATTGTATATTTGTTTGTATGGTGATGAGCTGTTTTACGCTTAAGCCTGGATAAACTTTATGTTATGTTATGTTTATAAAGAGTTAAAGTGAACAATTTCTGTTGATCCATTTGCAAAGGTGGTTGCTAGTTTTGTCTCTCTTGCATATTTGACGCATTCTACAGTCAAGATCAGTTAGTACATTAACTCTCTCTCTCTTTCTCTTTCTCTCTCTCTCTCCCTCTTTCTCTCTCTTTCATCAGTGATTATATGCAATGTTCGAAATTGTTAATGTCTCATATATGTGTTGAGATGAATAAATAAATTATCGTAATTGCAATTGGGCATTATATCACTCGCAGACGTGACATATTGTAATTGTAATTTGCGTTACATCACTCGCAGACGTGACATATTGTAAATGTAATTTGCGTTAATTCACTCGCAGACTTGACATATTGTAGTTGGCGTTATATCACTCGCAGACGTGACGCAATTAAGAAAGTGTCTGGTGAAACTACATCGGAAAGGTTTACATTTGACGAGTAATTCACAATTTTACAGACACATCTGTCTTTAATTTAAGAAATAGTAAATCCATGTGATGTAGCTTTAAATGGGTATTTAATCACTTTGATTTCTAGAATAAAGATATTTAAACGCCTGTCGTGTTTAAACGAATAGGTGCACAGCCAGAAAGACAGTAAGCATGACATTTTAATAAAGATGATGATGATGATGACTCTTTGATTTCTTTCTCAACTTAATCTAAATTCATTTGACCAAAAACATATAATTCGGCGAGGACATTTTAAGCACACGTGTGTAGGGGAGATCAGTATTTGTTGGCCCACGGAGTAAGTTGGCCCAGCGGTGTTTTATCATCTACCCTTATAGTAGATATTATGACAAAAATAAAGGAAAATATTCCGTATTGATGTCACTTTCAACAATAAAACAACTGGACTGTGCTTGAGTTCTTCTTGAAAGTAGGAAGCAACATATCGAGTTTGACATTAAAATTGAATTCATTGCCCCAACTTTGAACCGTTTTTAAGATACATGGTAGGGAATTGAGAAGATATAATTGAGCCGTGACATGTGATTTCCAACAATGTGGAATAATTATGACATTTACAAGTCTGTATTCTGTGTCTGAATAAAAAGTCAGGAGGAGCCATGCGTCTCATTCCATTCTTGGATAGGATGACTCTGGCATAGTTATAGATGAACCACATCTCGATATCTCTGTCATTCTGGTATAAATCACCTCCAGTTCCATATAGTTCTTGATGAATGGCTGTGTTTAGATCTAGTCCTTTGTTGAGCTGGTGAATGATGTAGATACACCAAATTCCACATACTTTGCTCCATGGACTCTGTAAACATTCTTTGTTATGGATCCATCTTGAAGAGTTTCTTTCAATAAATGGTAGAACATATTGCTCTTCTGGTGGTCTTCCATATGAATCGAAGTAGATAACTTGATCTCTTCTGAAGTAGATAGCCACCCAATGTTCTCCTGGATCTGTGGATATATCTGTATTTACAATGTAAGCCTTCATATCCAGTGGTTTCTTCTCTGGTAGTAAATCCTTGGCACATACTTCTCCTTTCACAGGTATATTGTTTATGACTTTGATTAGTTCAACAGTGTTCATTTTTATTCTGTTTATGGGTTCTCGTTTTCTTCAGTTTCCTTTTCTTCATAGGATTCTATGAGTTTCTTGGCCCAGTACGTCTTCCACTGTTCTGTTAAGTCACTTTGATTTTTCTTGAAGTACTGCCAGTTTTTATAGGCTTCTTGATTTTCTTCTGGCGTCAGGTGATTGATCCCTGTTGTAAAGTCCATAGGGTGTCGCCAATTATCGCCATACAGATAGTTCCATATTCTATTGTCAAAGTCTTCCATCACATCATAGATGTTTAGGCCCTCTAAGGCTGGATCATGACATCCATAATCTTCAATCCATTCTCTTGGAGAAGTCCATAGACAGATATCGTGGTATTTCTGACTTGGGTGGTTCATTTTGCATCCATAACATTCATGCTTTGCACAGTCTCCAACTGCCATCTTTTGACAAGTCAATATGGCTTGTTTTAGAAGAGTCTTCATAAGACAATTGATGTTCTCATTGTCTTCTACTTCTTTCTGTAAGGTACTCTTCTCATCTGATGACTGGACTGTTGCACTGTATGCATCTGTTTGGTACATCAAGTCCTGTTCAATGAAGTATCCTGCATTCATCTTTAGTAATCTGTGGTAACTTCTCTAAGTCCGTTGATTTCTATCAGGTTGTCAAACTCTGCATACACAAGCACGTTGATCGTCATGTCAAGTGATGTTGCAAACTGAAGCTCCAATCTGAGGTTCCCAGTTTTTATAGGGTGCAAATGAGACTGATAGGCTGCTTGATCTGGTGTCAAATCATATCCCCAAAAGCAGTAACCTCCTTTGTAATCTTCATAATCAATGTTGCAATTTTGGACCTGATTCTGACTTGCTAATGCTTGGTAAACTGATAGAAAAGATCTGAGATACTGATCATTTTCAAATCTAGGTTCAAATGGTTTTCCATAGACACTATGGCCATCACAAGTGACATCCATTTTACTTAGATTGAAATGTTGGAAATAGAAAGGATTAGTATCCAAATTCCCATTAAATGCCTCATTTGTTACTAAACCAATAAAAACTCGTTTTGGAAGTTGACCTGTGAGAAGATGATCTTCAATTTTAGATCTTGTGCCACTACTGATTGTAAAAGTTTTGACTTCAACTCTTCTGATTGGAAATTTAGCATTATGATGAGCAATAGTTTGATTCAGTTCATTGCTAATGGCTGGTAGAAGTTGGACATTTCGTACTCTCAAGATAGCAGTATCAATTTTGATTTTTGCAGGATAATTATCACTCATCAAACAAAACTGAGGAGATGATCGATTAAGTCTAAGTTTGAATTCTAAACCATTGGGCAAATATTTTTCCTGCATAGCAAGATCCAAATGTAATTTACCCTGAAGCTCCACGGATTTGCTTTTTGCTACGCGTTTGCCACGATCAGTGATAGATGCATTTGTTATATCTTCAAAAGCTCCAGCTTCATCCTCAGACCAAAATTTTGCTGCCTTCAGTTGATTATCTTTGACATCAGAACCATAAGAAAATAAATTTTCAAGGTATGCTCTGTATGGATATGTGTCTGAATTATTTGTGATCAATTTATTGTTGATATACAAATCTATGCCACTGAACATACTATGAAAAAAGTTATTAATTGGAAATACTTTTGCATCCGTGTCAAGATCTTCACCCGTTTGCTTTAAGATTCTGAATTTGATATACAGATAGGCTTGAGACAAATCAGTGTAAAACTCGGTGTGAGGTGGAATTAGAAATTCAATGGGTGCATGATGACTATCGAGAGAAGCGATGGGATGATAATCATTCCACTGAGTGCCTTGCATGGTAGTCATGGTGGGTGGAATGGATTCCATATCCAATTCCGTTTTAGTGCAATCGCAAGAACCTTGTTGAATCATTTTTCGTCAAATATATCTTTTTCAAATACCAGACGTTTAATAGGATTAAACTTTTTTGCTCTGCTTTTAAAACCCCTCTTAACAGTTCGGTGTCTAGATTGAGACTGAGGCTTTTTGCGTTTTTGAGTTGAATTTATAGCCAACTGTTTAATAGTAGATTGACCAAAAGATTTCAAAGCTGTTTTTCCTCTTTGTTTTAAAACTTTTTTTACATTTTCACCACCTACAATATCTTTTAGAGCTTGAATCCCTTGATCTTTAGCTACTTTTTTCACACTTTTTAAACTTGCTTTTGCAACAGGTTTTAAAATTGGAACACTGTTCTCAATGCAGCTTTAAAAATGGATCCTAAACCATTGCCATATTGTCTTGAAACGCCTCTGTACACGGGAAAGTCTTCTTTCCCAGATTGAAGAGACATAATACTTCTTGATTGTTTCAACATTATTCTTTCTGTCGAAAATGTAGTTTCACTAACGTTTTCCCAGAGATAAATGGCACATTTTCACCTGTATCACCTTTTATACTAATGTGCACCTGATCTATGAAAGATTTTGCCACTGGAACGTAGTGTACATTGACAAATTATTGATGTAAATGATTGTTTTCTCTTTTACTTTCAAATGGCAATAATCTCAAAATAGGTGCAGTAACATCACCAATAAATGTATAACTTGCTAAATCAGAGTAAATGTAAAGTTGATGAATTTTTGTATTCAAATCCACACCATATCTGAAAATGTATTTTTCATTTGCTACTGGTTTATCAAAATAATTTCTATCTACACCTAATATTTCTGCAATTGCCTTTGGAAAAATAATTTTGACTTTCGTAGGATCTTGAACATCAAGTTTGACTCGAGCACTGTTCTCACCATAAGTGATTAAAATGGTAGCATTGCTATTTTTTAGCGTCAGTCCATATTGAAAATTGATAGTTTTTTGAATTTCTTCAACTAAATGGCGTGGAGAAGCATAATAACCATTTTGAATAAAGACTCTCATGTCTACATAACCTCCATAGGTTGTACAATTATCTATATCTTCACACATTTTTCTATCAAAAAATCTTAAAATCACATAATTGTTTTCCTTAGTGATATTATTTACTTCAGTTGGAGTTATGACTTCTACCAAACCTACTTCCCAATTATCTTTTTCAATTTGTATGGAATGATCTAATTTCACTTTAAAGTCACATTGTGTATTTTTTGAAAAAGTGCTGAGTGAACTATCACTCAAGAGTGTCAAATAAAAGTTGTTCATGGTTTGAGTTTGGGTGAATCTGTTTCGTCAGCAGAAATTGGATTAGTTTGTTTTCTAAATTTTAAACCTGGGGATGGTAGTATGTAACCGATAGAACTACTGAGTAAAATTAGCCACAATTCTTTATCTGGACTTCTCAGACTGATTTGAACTAATGATGTGACAATGACCATGTATACAACAATGATCTGAGCAATAAAAGTGAACCGATTTTTAACAATTCGATCACGACCTTCTGCAGATTGTACTGAAGCAGTGTCACCACGTACAAATGATCCTCTGAGATCCATTTTCATGCTTTTATACAAGATCAGATTCTAAAACCCAACTGTCAAATTTTGAAGGATAACCTTTCCAGTGAACTTTATTTTCTTTCACCCACTTTTTTCCTGTTTTACGTTTTCTGTGATCTAAAACAGAATCAATTTCGTAAATTTGATCTTTCTCTACACGTTGTAACTCGTGTGAATAGAAAGTGCCTTTGACTAATTCACCCTCAAGATCTTTTATTTTATAGGTGATAGGAGTCTGAGTTTTGACCACTGCTAAAATTTGAAATAATTCTTGTGTCCAGTTTGGTAAATAACCTTTATCAAATGTACGTTTTGTTTTATTGATACGCACAAAATCACCCACTTTGAATTTTGGTTTGACTTTTTTAGAATTCGATTTTCCATATAAGTTTTCTGACACCTGTGGTTCATTTTTAAGAGTCACAGACACAGGTGCACATTTAATACTTCGATGATAAGCGTGATTGTAACCATGTACTAATTTGGGAAGAATGTCTACATATCGCAAAGTGCGATGATGAGTAAAATATTTCCACATGCGAGTTTTCAAAGTTCTTTGAAAACGTTCCACAATACTGGCTTTGGTTTCAGGATTTTCAGTAGTGAAGAAATGAATCTTTTTAGTTTTCAAGAAATTTTGAAATTCTTTATTTTTGAATTCAGTTCCTTTATCTGTTTGCAAACTTTTTGGACATCGTCCACTTTTTAACACAGATTTGAAAGCAATCACTAAAGTTTTCCCAGTTTTATCTTTAATAGGTACCACCCATGCATATTTTGAAAATACATCTATGATGCAAAGTAAATATCTATGTTTGTCATTGAACTTTGATAATTTTGATAAGTCTGCCAAATCTGCTTGCCATTGAGTATCAATTCCAGCCACTACTGTTTTGCGTCGCAAAAACTTTTTATGAATAGGTTTATGTAAAGTATAAGTTTGTTGTTTTCTTAACCAGTCTCTAACATCTTGAAGTTTTACTTTTTTGGATGATTTTTTAGCAAGTTTGTACAAAGCTTGTTCACCTGCATACGCAGCAGGACTTTTAGGATTGTAATACAACTGTTCAAGCTTCATTGTAACTGACCCATGGAGAAGAAAACTCTTCTTTTATACGTTTTTTGGTGGCAGATAAAAGTGTCGGAGAGGAAAAATGGTCTTTGATACGTTTTCTGACACTCAAACTCTTTGCAGACCTGACAGAAACAGGAATACGACTTGCTGTTTTTCTGATGGTGCGTTTTTGTTTGGGAGTGATATAATCAGTTTCAGGAGTTTCTGGAGCACGATGCATCCAGTCCCACCTTTCCCTATTTCCAATGACATCTTGGGGAATATTCATGTCTCTTAAACCTTCTGCAAAAGCTTGCCAACCTGTAGGTTCACTGCCTTTACGATGTCTAATGACATCATTGACCAAATCAATAATATTGGACCCTGGAATAGATTTGCCATAAAGTTTAACTGTACCATCATCTTCCCAGGACACATTTGGGTTAGTTTTTAGAAGTGAAACTAAAAGCTGAGCTTTACGTTTCATGGTGGAAGGCACACTATCTATTACCAATTGATTCATTTTGGAAGAACTAGGGTCAGATTGGGGAAAAAGAGATGTTTCTTTTAAAGCTTTTTGATGAGCTGTCTTAAATTTGTGCAAGGTTTGGCCATACAATTGAGATTTTTCAGCTTCAGACAAATCTTCATTGGCCATGACAGAAGATAAGTCTCTTTGAAGACTGGCTGTGGCAGATACATTAGGATCAGGAGGCAGTCTGGGCTTTTGAATTTGTTCCTCTTTCCAGCGTTTCATGTCTTCCCAAAGTTTAAATGGTACAATAGCCATTTTACGACCATCCATATTTTTTATTTTTTGATAATTTCATCCAAGACAGAACCTATGATAGGAGCAATTAATGGTTTTAACAATAATCCTAACAAGGCTCCACCTTTCTGATTAATAATTTTCTTTTTTGTGTCAAGTGGAACTTGCTTAGAACTCAGTAAACGTATATGTTGCTTTCTAGCTCGTAACTGATTCTTTTGAGCATTTGTCAGACGTACATTGCCTTTTATAAGATTGATGCAACATTCCCCTACACAATCAATGACTTCTTTAGGAGATTCTTGAATCATTTTCTTATGACATTTATTGGATAAATGAGTCAATCCTTCTAAAAATGTACCATAAGTTTTAATCAAAGATTTTTTTCTCATTTTATTTTGCAATTTTCTACGACGTGTTGTTGTTACAGCCATGTTTATGAGTGTGTTTATAATTTAAATGTACAGTCCTTTTATAGTTTTTCTTAAAAATGAAGTCGTCGACGTTCAGAATGAGGTGGCGAAGGATATTTGTTTGGATTTAACATGTGCATGGTAGCACCAAATCCATGTCTTTTTAACAAATCTTGTGCTCTCAAAGGAGTAAATCTTGCTAAATTAATAGAAGATCGTCTTGCATTTGTGTTTGGAGAATCAAGACCTAAATTTTGCCATGAAGCAGGACTTTTACTTTTACGTTTTGTTACAAAACGATCATCAACCTTTCTTTTTTTCTGTTTTCTTGGTTTTTTCACTGATTTTTTCTTAGGTTTTTTAGTTTTCTTGTTAAATTTTCTCATCAACTTATTTCCATCCCATCGAATCAGACTTCGAATGATCACACCACCAAAGAATCCACCACCTCCAGGTTTTAAAATGATACTACGTTTGACTTCAGGATCAACAATTGCACTTGCTAATTTTCGAACATCATCCTGATGTCTATCCATAAATTTTTGAGTTTGTTTAGGTAATTTAATTTTACCCTGAACAATTTTTCGAGCTGCCAAAGAAAACCATTTGATCATTTCAATTAAACCTGCATTTAAGAGTGATTTTCTTTTATGACTATCATGTTCTCTGCTTAAATTATATAGAGCACGTATCAGATTAGCTGATGTTCGTTGAGCCATTTTGACACAAATGATGGATTTGAACTCAAACACACCTTTTTATACTCCTGGAATATAGACAACAGGTCCTTGTTGATCTGATTTTGTAAACCAGTTTTGAAAAATATGTGTTCTGAATCTAAGATAATCAGGTGTATTTGGTTTCAAATCGACCAATAAGTATCCATGAGGTATAGATGTGGCATCGTTAAATGCATGAATCATATGTGGAGCTTGAAGTTGATTTGCTAATACTTTGATTTGCATCTTATCTCTTGGACTTTGAAATAAAACTAAATAATGAGCATTCAAACTGATGGTGCGAGAAGATTTACTTTGTTGAAATAAATTTTGAGTGATGTACACCACACTTGCGTTTCTATGATGTCCTTTTCTAGTAAACCATAACTTAATTTTTTCTTCATCTTTATCTCCTAACATGTCATCAAAAATCACCAAGTGCGTTGCACTGGGATCAGTGACAATTTCATCTTCATCATCGGGAATACCTTGAATAAATTTGATGTTTGACCCTTCACGTTCTTGTAAGATATTATAAGATTTTTGCCATTCCTTGTAACACCAAACAATTCGTTGGGGTAAAATATCAAATAAATCTTCTTTAAACTCAATCATCTTTTTAACAAATTCAGTTTTACCCGATCCACTTGGACCAGAAATAAAAATATTAGAAGGATGTTTAAAAAACAAACTTCCAATATCTTGATTTGAGTCCAACTGGTGTGTAGAAAGTGCCATGGTTAACTGTGAAAAAATTACAAAGACAATTTTATTTATACTCAAATTTTAATGAACATGAACCAACAGTTTAATACATAATTAAAAACAGTTTAATACATAATTGAAACAGTTTAATACATAAAAACACCTGTACAATACACCAGTCACAGTTCAATTCATGACTATCAGAAATAATACATGATCATCAGAACTACTCTATCTATGCCGAATACCCATAAGGAACAGTATATCCATCTCCAACAATGACACGTTTAGTATAAGTGAACCGATACATCTTGGATTGCAATTCAGTGGTCACAGTCTTGTCTTTATGTTTTCTGATCCTATGGTAGTTGACAGTTTCTCTGAAGTCTTTCCTATCTCCCTTCACCAAGTTCAGCATCCGATCAAAGTGAATGACTTGAGATGTATTGTAATCTAGAGTGAGTCCTTTCACTTTGCAAGTAGATCCTCGATTTCCATCCTTGTCTACAAATTCATAGCCATAGTTCTTCGGTCCCATGCCAACAAATTTTACAATTCTAGCATTGGGCACTTCATCTGTCCATGCTCCAAGTCTGTTGTTGACAATAGTAGGGTTCCATAAATGGGGTTTGTGATGATAAATGATAGAGTCTGTATCAAAGTAGAGTACACGTTCATTCAGCTTTTCCAAGGGTTCATACAACTTCAATCTGGCTTGAGCAGTGACGAATGCTGCAACAATCACATTACTGCAAGCATGCGGCTCCACATTGGGTTCTGTATCCTCCCAGTTGACCAGTAGAAGATTTTCTCTGCAAATGTCCACATTCTTGACAATCTTGTTTGGATTCGTCACCAGGTCAAAGAACTTGGCAGGTTCTGAGAAATATTCTGTCTTGGTCATATTTTCTCGCTGTGCCAATTTTCCCCAGAGACTGTTTAACATGATCTTGGCAATAGCTCTCATTCCTTTATTCTTCTCCACATTCTCCAACCTGATTCCTTCGGCTTCAAAGTAGTCTTGCTTGAACTTGATCTTATCTTGCTCAGTCTTGCACCAATCAGGATAGCCACTTGATTCTTGCTTGATTCTCAGAAAAGTATCAATATAACCAGCAAAGATCCCTTCTTCTCCGGATTCTCTGTCATACTGAGTCGTCTCTGAGAAATGCCAGACTTCATACACGTCCAATAACTTGTACCCTCTGTCCAATGCAGCAAACAATTCGATAGTGACCCAGGTCCCTGTAAAACTTCTATCTTCTTCTTGTAAATGAGTACATCTCATATAAGGATCTGTCTTTTCAGCACAACTTCTACACAATGGAAACATCAATTTCTGACTGCATTTCTGTGGAAGTACAGGATGGTACAAATTGGTGGGTGGTAGCACTTTACACTTGATCAATCCACAGTACTGTCTGATGTTGTCTTTATCAATGTTCTCTTGAGAATAGATGGTAGGATGACCAAGTGGAAACTGTCCGTACTTGCAAATAGTTGGATAGAGTGAACACACATCTATGTACTTGATTTCTTCATTGGAGGATTCATCGATTTCCTGATAGAGTTTGGTCGAGTTAGTCCTTCCACCAAATAAAGCATCTCTTGGCCTCAAAGGGTCTAAGTTTGTAAATTCTGAGTCCACCAAAGATCTAAAGTCTGGATCTTCCTTGTATCTCTTGTCATAGTCACATTCCCAAAGCTCCACCACCTGATATCCTGCTTTTCGTAACTCTTCACTCTTGCCAATGGTCAAAATATACAACTGATGCATGCTCAAACACTGATGATGTTGAACTCTGTTTCTGTCTGGAAAATGAGTAGGACATCCATGCCAGTAACATCCATAGAATTCAAATACAGTTCGAGATTCTTCATGGTAGCCATCCACATAATGCCCACTGATTCTTTGTTCACCACCATTCAATGCATGTTTGATTTCAATACCACGTTCCTTAGCTTCACTTTGAATCCATCTTACAGCTTTGATAGAGTAGTTCTTTTGATTAGGATACCCTTCAGGTGGGATGATGGCAATACTGTTTTCAGGCATATGATTCTTTCTCCATACTTTTGAACAAGCTTGAGCGATAGTGCAAGCTTCAGACAAAGGATCGAGTCCACTAATGTTGATCAATTCTCGTCTGAAACAAGCACATCCTCGTCTTAAAATATCCACATCACTACGACAGTATTCTTCCATCTCCCATTTGAAGTTAAATATAGCACCACTCTCAATTTTCCCTTTATGCCAAGCTAAAAATGTCTCACGATCCTTGACAGACATCTGACCAGGATTGTACATGTCCACTGGAAAGTAAGGTCCCACATACTTTTGGTTTGCCAGTGTATTTGCAAGATGAGGAAAGTAACCTTTCTTCATCTCTGTCAAGCCAAATGTATCTGGGAAATTAGCCAGTCTCATATGCAAAAACTGATAAGAATCAAGGAATGTGACACGTCCTACTTTCATTCTAAGTATAGTATTTCCATTCATGATCACATCAGGTTTCACTGTACCATATTCTAAGATATAGTGTAAGATGAACTGACCATCGTATCCTCCAAAATTATGTGCAATACATGTCACTCCTTTATTCTCATCTCCTAAAATCCAATTGCAAAATTGTGGTAAAGTATCAATGCCTTCAAAGATAAATTCTCTCAGACCTGTTTGTGTCGAACAAGTTGGACAAAATGTATCTATGGGCAATTCCATGCAATCATCACACGCTTTATGAGCAACACAGAAATTCACTTGATGTGTACCAGTTTCTTGATTTGACTCGAAATCAAAGAAGATGAAACGAGATTTCTTTGGTTGAGAAACCTCTTCTTCTCCTTCATTTTCAGTCATCTCAGATTTACATTCATAACTTTGAATATAGCATTGATGATTAGGTCCAACAATCTCTTTACAATTTCCACATTTTCTCTGTCCTGGACATACATGATTTTTCTTATTGCCCACAATCCTAAAATTACATTTACCACAATTATACACAAGTTGACAAATAGATTTATGCTGCTTAGATTTCATTGCCTTATGCTTAGCAAAACAGTCTCTACTACGAAATGTTCTTTTACAGTCCATACAATGCGTTTTTTGTCCAGGAATACAAGGAATGTCACTATAGCAACCATCACATCCATCAGCACATCTATGGTCTCCTCTGTTTGAATATGCAACATCACAATACTCACAGTAGTATATACATCCACGAAATCCTGTCACCTTCGTGATGGCATCATAGTGATCTACTCCATTAAAGTAAATATGGATCACCTTCGTCTCAGGCTTCTTCTTGAATTGAAGTGGGAATATTAGTCCATCTTTAGGATACTGAGAATGGACTTTAATCAAGTACTTGGGAGCAAGCACAGATTGGATCTTCTTGTATTCCTCAATACCACAAGACTTAGTATGAGGAATCTTCGCTCGATCCAATAACTTCATCACTTCTCTGGTTTGCATAGGTCGATCTGATTGTCAAATATTTTTCCAATTCTTCTTCCAAGACTCTGATTCTTCTTTATCAGCATTGTATTTTGCCACCACCACAGCTCTGGCCATACACATTACATCTTTGGTATTATTGATCTGTACAATACTTCTTTTGTTGATACTCATATTTTCTGACTCAAAATAGAGACCAGCATGTAATGGTTTTCGTCCGCTGCCCACTGGAAGTCTCACCACTGTAATTTGAATAGTCATCTGTCCGTCATGAATCCTGAAATTCTCATTGGACTGTTGTACTTTCATGATTTCTTGAAGTATAGCTTCCCCTGTCATGGCTGAGACATCTCTCCAAGGCACAAACACTCCAAGTTTCAATCCAGGATGCAAAATAGTCATCCGCATCTTATCATTGGATTCCATCTGGCATCGTTCTTTGATGTCTTCTACCAGCCGATCAAATAATCTGGATATAAACTGTAGGTGTGGAACATTGTCAGGGAAAGTCTTGATGTTGAGCTGAAATTCTTTCTCTTGAGCTCGAAATAATCTAGACTTCTTCTCGTTGACTGTCTTAATAGAATAATAAGAAGTCATATCTTCATCATCTTCATCATCTGAACTCTCTGTGTCTGAATAAATCACCATAGGTCTTCTTTTTCTTGGTGGTGGTCTAATATTATCTTCATCATCTGAGCTCTCTGTGTCTGAATAATCTACCAATCTACGTCAAGGCTCTTCATCATCAGAAGTGGGTGGGGTAATATCTCTCTGTCGCTTAAACATGTTGACTGTTCGAAGTTCTCTACTGAAATAATGCTGCAATAGAAATCTGAGCTCCTTTTATACTGGAAAAAACCCAGATTTGGAAAAACTCAGATTTTCTGAAATCAACAGTTGAAAATTCTCAAAATTGTTTCATCAAGCGTAATCACTATTTGATTTTTTCATCCGATTGAATATTTTCCATAAGCCAAACTACTAAAAGTTTCATCATGTGGTAGGCAAAATCACTAGTTCTCAAATTATTTTGATATGCAAATTTGAATTTTTCATCAGATCAAATATTTTCTATAAGCCAAACTACTGAAAGTTTCACAATGCGGCAATAGAAATCACTAGCAAAAAAAATTTGACAAGCAAATCTATATGATTTTTTTTTCACAAAGTGTCAGGCGAGACTACAATTTTTTGCTAGGCCTAAAGTGCAGGCGAGACTACATTTTTTGAAAAATTAGCAAGAAGTATCAGGCACTGTATAAACAGCACCATTACTCCCCCAGTACTATCCTAACCTCGGAATCCCTGGCGATTGAAACTGTCTCAAATACAAGTCAAATTCCTGCATGTCTCTATGGACCAGAGAATTTGAGGCGGAGCCACTCCAACCCGAAGGCTGGCGCCCTTAAACAGCCGAAGCTGCTCTACCTTTTTAAATGCATATTCAACAGTTTCTGAAGCACAAAGCTTCTCTACGAGCCTCGGCGGATGTATAGAGTACCAGTGGTCAGTTATTTTTTGTTCAAACTATATCTCTACTGACTTAATAAGCAAATATTTGCGATTCATATATATAGTTATCCTATCACAGAATAAGTTTGAAATGGTGTCTCAATGTTACTCTATCCCATAATAGTTTTCAAGCCTTATAGTATGTAAAATCGATAACTTGAATAAAAGAGCTATCTTTTGGTAAAAATTTGAAGTCAATCGGATAAAAAATACCCGAGCTATTACAAATTTCGCATATTTTTTACGGTGAAATTTTTTATTCAAGGGAGATAATTTAATGAAAAAGCAAGAACCGGATTTCTAAAAAGTAAAAATCATATTTTCGCAATAACTTGAGTTTGCCAAGACCGATTTTCAAAATTTTTTCACCCTATAAAAGCTGAGAACAATTGCTATCTTATCACATACATTATATTTATTTTATCTGCAAGTGTAATATCATGGAAGAAGCAAGAGAGAAGAAATATTTGGAAATTCCACTTTCCAAGATTTTGAAGTTCAGACCATATAGAGGATTATTGTTCTGCATTTACATCTTATTTTCTCATGATGAGATTACAATAGAAGAGATTCAACAGAAACTCAATAGTCCTGAAACTTTTGAAGATTTCAAGAAACTTTGGTGGATCAGTATCAGTTATTTGATGGAAAAAGAGACACTGATTACATTTGAGAATTGGAAAAGATGTGTCGCTGACAATCCTAGTGTGATTGAATTTCTCTACAATCATAGAAGAGACAGAACTTTTCCAGGACTATAAATAGTTGGACACCAGTGAGAGAGAATCATTTCACTTCTGACTTTCAAAGAGTAAAGATGGCAAACAGTAGAGATCCAAGGATGGCTAAAGTCTATGATAAGAAGAGCATCTACTATCATTGTGTATCATTGAAGAAACTTTTATCTCAAGAGGAACAAGCTTTGATGCAGCCATTAGAAGATAGTTTGAGACAACAAGACAAGTTGAGACCACCTTATGGAGAATGTCACCATTGTCATGATAGGGGACATTGGCTTGGAGATTATCCTGAGGCTCAGAAATTAAGAGAACAACAGATGTTTACTGATAAGAAGCTTACATATGGACAATGCTGTATCTGCGGATTTGAAGATCATTGGGTTCCAAATTGTCATAAGAGAGAAGAACATTTGATGAATGATAAAGAATCTCAACCTAAGTTGGTGGATTATTCAGATTCAGAAAGCTCAGATGATGAAGATAATATTAAGCCACCACAAAGGAAACGAAGAGCTATGGTGATTTATTCAGACGATGAAGATGAGGAAGAGCAACAGTCTTCAGAATCTACGGCGAAGCAACAGTCTTCAGTATCTACAGAGAAGCAACAGTCTTCAGTGTCTACAGAGAAGCCTTCAAGAAAACGAAAGGCTTCAGATATATCTGATGTCAGTCCTAAGAGAAGACGCTTAGACACTCGTAAAATGAAGACAGTAAAACGTACAAAGACAGGGAAGAAGACTTATTGTTTCATTTGTAAATCAGCCTCTCACTCGCCTCGATCCTGTACAGAGATGGTGACGGAGAACTGGGATAAACCGATGTCTTGTGATGAACCAGACTCTATAGTGCATATTCATTAAAGACTTTAATAGACTCTAGGGACTTATAGTAATTCTAGTGGTTTTGGATTTAATTAAAAGTATGTTGTTGAAATTGTGTTTGTTTTTATTTTGAGGTTATTCTTTAACGAAACTAATTGAGTAGCCCTGAAAAGGACTGTTTGTTTTAAAGTCTCCTAAGTAACAAAAATATTTCTTACTTAGAAGATTTTAAAATAGGTCGCACAATGGCTACAGGTTTTCTGGATCCAATCCCTCTGCGAGCAAGAAATTGCTCCAATCCCAATTTATTTTGTTGTTTCTCCACCTCTTTCCAATCTTTTCGCTGCAAAGCAGCACACAACTTAGTCAAACTGAATTTTTCAAAGAACTTCATTTTTTGAGAGAAACACAAAGTACATTGGGTTATATAGTAGGATAGGTGGATTGACCTACATTCTACTCCTACGCTAGAGAGAGCAACTAAAATCTGATTGGTCCATTAAAAGATCACGCCATAATCACCCCATTACTGTAACCATGATTAGGAAATACTACAATCACACTCATTTTATGGTATCTATGGTCTAAAAAATTGCAACATATTTAGTTATTCTTTCTTGAAGAAATGGGTGGCCCTGAAAAGGGCCGTTTTGGTGGTTATATTACCACAGAGACTTTATTTTCTAGGAGCAGGGACATCTACTGGGGCGGCCACCACAGGCAGGACACCGCACACCCCACTGTTCAACCGTAATTGTCCTTCTCACTGGTATGTAGAAGGGCATATCATCTGCTTCCGCATCCCAATCCTCAGACACATGAGGTGTGGGGGGAGAATTATCCCCCCAATCTTCCTCCTCGTCACTGATAGTTTCCACCTTCACTTCTGTCTTTACATCGTTTATCAAATTTTCTACCCTCCTACTCATCTCCAACATCTTCTGATGATTCTCAATCATCTGTAATAGAAGTTCTCCCGTATCTTTCACAGCATTCAAAGTCTCCAGTAACCTCCTAGTAGCATCAGCCATAGTCTTGCCCTGCTCCTCCAATTGCTCCAAACGCGAATCCATATTGCTTGCCATATTGTTGTTGTTGTGTAATACAAGAACAGAATGATGAATTTAAGATTTGAAACGAGCTTTTATAGTTTTCAAAGGGATTGACCTACATTGAACTCCTGCGCTAGAGAGAGCAACAATACACTGATTGGTCAGTTCATTTATTTTCACCCAATCAGAGTTACTTGATTTCTTAAAGCGCGGGAACTTTAAACTAGGTCAATCCGCTTGACAAGTATAAAAGGCTCAAACACACTACATTTATCAACATTCATAATCATGGAGCCATCACTAACACTGGACGATATGATTAACAATCCTGATATTCTACTATCAGCTGTGAATGAGACGTTTGCTAACGATATGACACAACAGTATTATACGCCGCAAACACCCTCAACGTATATAACTCAACCTGTTCAGCAAATGCCACAAAAGCAACAGTCAAAGACTCAAGTCATAGAAGACCTTCTCAAGGAAGTCAATGAGTTAAGGTCTAGAGTGAAGAAGTTAGAAGAATTATCTCAACAGCGAGCGCAGCAGCAAACGTTTGAGATACAACCCATCCAGATACCAATTAGACTTGACATTATGACCAATGACCAAGAGACTAGTCAAAACGTAGGAGTTGGAAAAGCAACTAAGAAAATTAAAATGACCAAGAAGAAGTGCTAGAAATAACTAGACAATCAACAAACAGCCCTTTTCAGGGCTACCACTTCCCTAGAAAGAATACCACTAAACTTGCTAAACAATATACACAAGTTAAAGCTACAGAGTGATGCCTCTAGGAGTTGAGGTCTTGATTGACCAAGAGACTCTAAAGACGCATAGAACTTAGTAGCCTTAACTATTACACACACCATATATCCCCACATACTATACCCCCTAAAATGACTAAGTTAATTTCAAAGCTGAAATTAACTAAGTTATTTTATATATCACCACAGCAGGACCTTTATTCCCCTCAAAAATGACTAAGTTATTTCCCAATAGCCCAGGAAACTATTATAATCACAACCCAACCAGTGGATATGACCAGGAGCTTATCATAATCACAATCATAGACCAGAATAGACCTCAAATAAACTAAGTTATTTCCCATTAGCCCAGGAAACTATTATAATCACAACCCAACCAGTGGATATGACCAGGAGCTTATCATAATCACAATCATAGACCAGAATAGACCTCAAATAAACTAAGTTATTTCCCATTAGCCCAGGAAACTATTATAATTATAGCCCCAGTCAGATTAATCCTCAAAAAATAAACTAAGTTATTCTCAATAGCCCACGAAACTATCACAATCATAGACCCGACCAGAAAAGATCTCAATAATAAACTAAGTTATTTTCTAATAGCCCAGGAAACTATCACAATTATAGCCCCAGTCAGATTAACCCCAAAAATAAACTAAGTTATTCACAGCTAGTCACTCAAGCCTACCAGGGTAGCCATCTATGGCCTCAAAATTTTAGCCTGAAAAATTCTAAGTTCTTTTCAGGCTTAAAAAATTTTGAGGCCATAGTGACACCCATTACTACTAAGGGTTTATTGCAAACCGTTCTTTTGAATCAATCAATTGATAAACATCAACAACATGGGCGTATCCAGAAAATTCCGCCAGGGGGTTTTATTGTTATTTTTTATATTTCTATCAGTCAGCAACGTATTTCACATAGGGACCACACGATCCTCCCCCGAGAAGCAATTGAACCTAGGGGGTCCATTTCCTTCTCGATGAGGGGTGGGGAAGCGTACCAGTATTTCTAAGGAAGCCTATAACCATGTGTGCTTTTCTAGTAGGGCTCCGCGCCCCCAGTCCAATTTTGGACTCGCCCATGCACAAAACAACCACGAACTCTCCTAGAGCAAACATTCCTGCAGGCTGATCTGAATATTTGTGGCAACCTAAACGCTACCATTTTTTTCTAACAAGGCTATTAACCCCCCAAAAATTGAATTTCACACGATTTGATGTCTGATTTCACGGCATGGTTGTCAATTTCAATCAATATCAAAAACAAATCGAACGTGAAAAATTAATAGGACGGGCCAAGAATTTAGATTAGCTATGTCCTGGTGAATCTGACCTAAAATATATTTTCAAATAATGTGCACACAGACTGATCAGCTTGTTAATCTCCACATACATTGTCATTTTGTAAGCGATCTCGTACTGCGCTTATGCATAGTCACGTCATACATATACGTATAAGATGCTTGTATTGATTGTTTCAACAGGAATATCGCAAGGAAATAAAAAGTGCGAAAAGGTATTGAACTTGCCAAAATATGTGTGAAAACATAAATCGTACATTAACAAGACATTTTTATGGTGGCTACGAAATTTTAGAAAGTCAATCGAAGGACCATTTAGTACCATTATTTGTCTCCGATAACTATATTTTATGGTTTTGTTTGAACTTTATCGACTTGAATAGAAATTAATATACCTTATTGCAAACTTGAGATCTTTATAGGCCATTTTAGTCACCATTTATAAAATATAAAGTGAAGCGGAATGAAAAATTGATATACAATGTGACAAAAAAAAATAGATAAAAAAATCGGTTCTCACAGTACAGCAAACTCATCTACCGATTAAAGTTACTCCCAATACTCCCAAGCCCCAGGCTCTGATTAAGGCCCTGTTTCGTTGCCTGGTGATGCCAATTAATATGTTTTATCATAAGGAACAATAATATACGTACTTATACGCGCGTAATAAACGCAACACTTGCTAAAATGCTAGTTCCTAATTTTTTTACCTAAACACATTCATTCAGAGATAATGCGAGCGCTAAGTTGCATGCAATGTCAAAATCAGAACGCTGTGGCTTATGGTTGCCAAGCAACAACGAATTTCTAAGGCAGCCCCCAGTTTTAAAGTCACATAGTTACAATATTATATATTGTATGCGAAAACAAAGTTTTCAACCAGTATTTTATTTCGAAAGCAAACGTGTGGACAAATTCAAACCATGTTTTTGTCAACGTTCATATTGTCTACGTGATGTCTTTTTTTATTTTTATTTTTGACGTAATTGGCCGCTTTAATCAAAACGAATATATTTTAATGCCACCATATTGACGAAACACAATGCACCTGTAATGACTGTTTAAAAAATAGGTTGACGTCAACAAAGAATTCATACTTTCCAAACCTTACTTGTTTTCCTTCACTTATAACATCCGACTATCAGTCAATTTGACATGTTTGTTTTCAAATCGAATTAAACATCACTATTTTGGACGCCAATTGTTGAAATACACTGACGTCACTATAACGTCAGAATGAAAAGCGTGATATAAACCAATTTACGGCATCATTGCTCATTGTGCAAGAACATAGGATATGATTAAGTGAAATTGTCCCCACGTGGTCCATTGGATGTAAACTGTTGCGTTTCACTGCGTTTAAGTATATATGGGTTATGGGTGGGTATCTGAACAGTTTCTAAGATAGCAAGACCTTTATAAACTGGAGAGCTTAAGCCTACCCCTAGGAGATCCCACGTCTGTGTCACAGGATGTGTATTATCATAAGGAACAATAGTATATATGTATGGTTCAGTGCAGGAGATCTATAAGGTTTCTGAGATATTAGGGCTTTTATGAATTGGTCGTGCTTAGGCATGCCCCAAGTCAACCAGTGAGTCAGGGATTTTAAAGGACCTCGGAAAGTCTCCTATTCATCTGCCTTAAGTTTGAGAGCCTGTGGCTAAGTTAATATATAATTGACAACTGTTTTTTGTGCTTAAATCAAAACCTGATATTTTGTGCACCTCACAAAATAAAAATATTTAGATTTTTTATATTTATACCAGAACTGTAGGCTTTATGGGATAGGTGTTTTTGCGAACCAATCGCAGAAAGCCAAAGTTTCGCCATGTACATATACCTGTACTGTTTACAGCACAAAACCTGCGTTTCTATAAAATTCGGGTCAAGAAGATTTCATTGTTTTTAGTATAGAAGTATGCAGTCCATAACTTTTGAAAATAACCTGTAAATGTCTAACACACAGAATATACTTCTGCTGTTTCTAGTTCAATCAGTCTGACCTGTTCACTGAAATGTATAATAACATGCCATTGTAAAAGCTACAGGTTTACTAATGAACTAACGAGCTTTCACAATTAATTGTTTTTTTTAGCATTTAGACAGCCTTACCCCTGTGACTAAGCACGCCATTTTTTAAAGATGTGGGTAAACGTAAAACTACAACTGTGTGCAAAAGGATTAGCTTGGTCAAGGGGTGGAGGAATCATTTCATTTTTTTTTCTATTTCCTATATGTTGAATAGCAAAATCAGAGTTTTCAACCCATATTTTTAATCAGTAAATAACTTTTATGCGGATAATTCGAAGGCTGAACCTACTATGGACAAATATAATTTTCGTCGAAACTTTTTTCTGGCCATTTTTTTTGGCAATTCTTCATTAAGACTGTCAAAAGTCCTTTCAAACATCATGCTATACTTCATATCAATTTTTATCATATTAGTACGAAAGAGTTTGGGAAAATGGGCGGTTTTGGGTGCGTCGTGGTTACGGAAGGAAAATCAAGCAAGAAAATTCAGATAATTTAGGTCCCAAACCACTTAGTGTATGACTTTTAATATATATTCCGTTATGATCGAGTAAGGCTTAACTTAGTTCACAGACCAGAAAAAATAATCAAAACTTTATCTAAGAAGTATTGTATCCACAGCACATTCATACATAATAAGCACATGCAAAGTTTAAAAAAGATGCAGTTGCGCACACAAAGTACAGCCTTTTTACAGACATTGATATCTTTGAAGGATGAAAAATATCTAAGTTTACATCCTAGATTCATTAGGAAATAATCTGAGGGTTATATAAAAACACATGCACATCTTTTGACCACGACCAAAACACATGTAAAGTTTCAAAAGAAGTGACATACCACTGTGGGAAGAGTCGCGCACCCAACATACCAACAATGATATTAATAACACATGAAAAAATGACTAACTTGAACTTGTGAAACGCCACAAAACAATAATCTGAGAATTATATCCAAAACAACATACACCTCTTTAGACAATGACCAATGCAGATGCATTGGTATAAAACTGAAGGAGAAGTTGTGCACCCAATGTACACACTATCTATTCACCTTGATAGTAATAAATGCATAACAGATTGTGAAAAAAAATAATACTAATCTCAGAATTATATCCAAGCCACAAGCACATTTAAATACCACGTCCAAAACATGTGTAAGTATCAAATGAATCGGCATAAAACTGAAGGACAGATGCGCACATGTCATATGGTACCAACTATTTTAGGGGGACGGAAGTATGGACTGCCACATAGTTTTACCATAAAAAGTGGCAAATATATATGGAAAAATGTAAATGCACACTTAATATCCATTTTCAGATTTTATGGTTGTTACATATACTTTCTACTCCTGAGTAAATAAAAACAATTGTTTATATAAAATATGCAACCACACATGAAAAACAAACATACTCTTGTGAAATGCTTTGCGACTTGTTTTACTAGCCTAGCCAAAATTATGTTTTTGTATAGCCCGTATCCCCAAAAGTTCAGCATGTGTTACAAAAGTCAAATCACTGTTTATCTAAATGATCACTACTTAGCATATTTAGACAACAACAACAACAACAACAACAACAACAACAACAACAACAACAACAACAACAACAACAACAACAACAACAACAACAACAACAACAACAACAACAACAACAACAACACTAAAACTGAATGGCAGCTGATTGCCTGCAAAAATACTACAGCCAAAACAGGGGGCAGGTTTTATTATGTGTATTTAATGAGACTACACATTACAGATATGTTAGAATTAATAAGTAATATACAATGGAAATGGTCCCTAGAAAGAGAGATTTTTGTGAGAAACTATGTTATAATAAATAAAAGTAATGAGAAGGTATCAGGAAAACATAAAAATGACCCAGAAAGACCTCAGAGAATTCGCAAAAAGGATTGTGAACAGAAGAGGCTTCAAAGTCAAAAATATAAGGATAAAATTCTAAGCAGAAATGGAAAACTGGAAGAATCAATGAGAACCAAGCACAGACGATATGTGAAAAATTGCAGACAGAATATGCAGTCTTCAAAAGCTTAACAGAAAAACGTAAGTATGGCCACAATAGTAAGTATGGCCACAATCCATCCTACAGGACACTATAAGAATCCATCATGAGTGTGAGGGTGGGATAGGAAAATCCGTCCCGAGGATCACCGTTTGGTATCACGATACTAGCTGAGTCATGACAAACGGTGATCACGAGCGACGGAAATTTCTATCGCACCCTCACACGAATAACTTTTTCTTTTTCTTACTCACCACTAAATACCTCATTTTATATTGGAAAACATAAAATTAGACTTCGCGAAAATCCTGAATACGCTGAAATGCGACATGGTGACGCAATTTTTACATTACAATGATGTCACGGATCGACGTGCGGTCAGCGTCCGGCCGACGTTCCGCTGTTCGTTTTTTTTTTATCTTTCCCACTGGCAGGTACAGGTATATGAGATAGAATTATCTCACATGGGTAAAAACAACGGAAATCCTGAGCTTATGTGCGAGAAAATTATAGTTAAAAAAACCCAGCTAGCTCTGCCTCGTCAAGATGATTGCAAAACTAGAAAGGACATTAAGTGATGCATAACATAACACGGACTAAATGGGCCTCGTCGCGAGAAAACCTGTCTTCGGGGGTTGGCGAACAACACAGGCGCAGACCAGCCTGCGCATCCGCGCAGTCTGATCAGCGCCTTTGTTATTCGTCTTTTGGAAAGTACCATATGTACACTTGCTACAGGAGAAATTTCAATTTTCTAGCTAGTCTCTGTAGCTGAGGAGACTGGTTGGAAACTCGCTTAGTCGGAAACCCCGAAGACAGGTTTTTTCGCGACGTGGCCCAAATGCAGAACCCCCACAAAC
This sequence comes from Loripinus fragilis, assembly GCA_964019695.1. Lineage (NCBI taxonomy): Eukaryota > Metazoa > Mollusca > Bivalvia > Lucinida > Lucinidae > Loripinus > Loripinus fragilis. Next base: position 36,646,144 of record OZ026529.1, read on the forward strand.
AATTGGAGCAACAAAAACAATGAATCAACAACAACAGAACCGCTGCCTTAGAAATGACAGCAGAATAAGCCACTGCGGGTTTAAATGCATTTTACTGACGTCAATTCTTCGCTCTAGATTCTGTTGTTTTTAAAACAAAAGCTGAACAGAAGCCAAGCTAAACTGGAAGAATGTACGGGTGGTGTAAGTATATACAGCGTCAAAAGTTAAGCACCACTACCTTATAACCAAATATTTTAAAGCACGGTTATGTGATGTAAATAAACCTTATAAACAAAGATAACTGCATTATAAGATAGCGAAACAATCATGCTATTTTGCCAAAGTATGTGACGATGAGTTCAACCAAAAGATCATAGGTTCATTGCAAGATTGTGTATGTGAAAAAGTGTTGAAAAGTTTGTAAAAAAGGCACAAAATTTGTTTCAAGGTGTTGAGGGTTACTTCTTAAAGATTTCGGGGCGATAGCGAAAAGTTGTGATAAGTCACGAAAACTAATGACTTTGTAAACAAATCTGGATATCACATGTATTTATGGATTTTCATTTAGATATTTATGCAGAGTTTCACAATAGATAAAGATTTTCCATGCCCCCCCCCCCCAAAAAAAATCTTAACGGTAGATTGTTTCAGCAAATATTTAGGTGGTGCTTAACTTTTGACACCATGCATAGCTCTCAAAGTAATGTTAGCTCTGATAAGCCTGCTCTTATTTGAAGACCATTTTAAACGTAACCAATAGCGCTCTTTTTTTTCAGAGGCTTCACGAAACCCCGTTGATATTGCAATCCTCTTTATTTTTTGGGCTTCGTCGCGAGTCTGATCAGCGCCTTTGTTATTCGCTCCCTGGAAATAATGGTAACCCAAACTATTATTAAATCAAAATTTTAATATTCTAGCTGGTCCCTGAAGCGGAGCAGGCTGGTTTGAGCCTTACCTGATCACTAAACATGAAGACAGATTTTAAATGTCATAAGAGCACGCATTTTCATCTGCCCAGTCAGGCCTCTTGGTTATGAAACTTGAGCACATTCTCAGACTCAAAATAAAGCGCAATGATTGGCTGCTTGCGGACACGTGTCCGCAAGCAGCCAATCATTGGGCTTTATTTTGAGTCTGAGAATATACTCAAGTGTTATAACCTAGAGGCCTGATTAGATTTTCAGGTGAGCGCATGAAAATCCACATGGTTCTAAGCCTTTCATTAAGTAGATGGCGTAGACGCTGATAATACTCGGCCGATGCATATGCTGTTCTGATGGGAGTGCAGTGGCTCAGTAGTAGAGCGCTTGACTCGAGACCGAGAGGCCGCGGGTTCGAGCCTCACCGGCGTCGGTCCTTGAGCAAGACACATTTATCCTAGCTTAGTACTGGTTCAACCCAGGAAGACCCGTCCCTGTTTAAATGAAAGATTGTTGATGAGACGTAAAGAATCAAATCAAACAAATCAATATGCTGTTCTGAGTCTTTACTGTCAGAAAAGTCAAATGTTTTTTGGGTACATTGTAAAAAAATTAGTGAAACTAAACCGAATTTGGAGAGAGGCTGCACGGCCTCTAGACTTGGCGTAACCTATCAACTGTTTTTAAAACCGCACTCTGTTCTATTTTATTGATTCAGAGAATAACTACAACAGTAACAGGTTCAAATGATTAACATTCTACCAGCTGAGAAATGTTGGCGTGAAGTTGCTTATGTAGAATTGTAAGTGTTAGTTTACACCAAAAAGGGTGGCAGCTTAGCTGCCCCTTCTTTTTGGTGTTTACTAACACTTATGAATACAGTGCATGCCTATGTCCTTGGTTGACACAAGTGCTTACAATATGACATTTTTTTTCGATAAAAAAGAACACGTATTCAGTTTTTTCTGTCCTTTTTATTTAACCAAAAAAAGAGGGCCTTTTTACAAAGCATCCACCAAATCATTATGGAAAAAGGATGATGAGCCCATTAAATTGCAATTATAGGTGATATCACAGTTTTCTTCCAAAGATCAAATTTAGAAGAAAAAACATTAACTTTTGTAACCAAATTATGCATCATATACCCTCTAACTGATAACCTGATTGATGAAATAAGTAACCCTTACGTTGCTGTAAAAGTGTGTTACTTAAGAAACCAGAGGCCGAGATTATAAAACTTATTTCAAGCTCAATCTACATGAACGTAATAATTTAAAAATGATAAATACAAACAAATTAAGAAATAAGATTGCCCAGAACAGTCAGCAATGTCATCTGTTCAGGTAATAATTTATAAAATGCAAATAAATTTGTGATCTGCAGAAAACATTTGATACTCATGAGTTGAACACTGAAAAGGTTTAATAACCTCGGTCCTATTGCACAGAACCAATGTTTGTTTTGCATGTTTTGCAAGAATAAGTCTGACAGCATGGGCTGAAAAATTCTAAAAATAGAACTTCCCTTCAGTTTTACTTTCTAGTTTTATATCTTGCTAGTATGTGTTGTCAAACTCAGACTCATTCTGAAAGTAAAGTACTATTTATTTTTAGGTATTTTCAACTCATTCTTGCTAGTAGATGTTGTCAGACTCAGACTCATTCTGAAAGTAAAATACTGTTTTTTTTTTAGATATTTTCCAACTAATTCTTGCTAGTACGTGATGTCAGACTCAGACTCATTCTGAAAGTGAAGTACATTTTTTTAGATATTCTCAACTCATTCTTGCTAGTACGTGCTGTCAGACTCAGACTCATTCTGAAAATGAAGTACTATTTTTTTCATAGATATTTTCAACTCATTCTTGCTAGTATGTGTTGTCGCCTCAGACTCATTCTGAAAGTGAAGTACTATTCTTTTTAAAGATATTTTCAACTCATTCTTGCTAGTAGGTGTTGTCGCCTCAGACTCATTCTGAACGTTAAGTACTATTCTTTTTATAGATATTTTCAACTCATTCTTGCTAGTATGTGTTGTCAGACTCAGACCCATTATCCATACAGTGTTTCAGCACGGAAAATGACTCAATTGAAAATGCTGAAAAATAAACTGGAGATTGTAATAAACAAGAAATAACTTTAAAAAGATAAACAGGCTCAGATAAAATTGGAAGTGATTTTACTGACCATTCTAAGGCAGTGCGTCTGTATTATTTGTTTCACGTTTGCCTTTGTTATACTGTCTTGATGTTCCTTACATCCTTGTGGTCACCAGCCGGGTAAGGGTTGACCTCTCTGCTTTCTTGTGAGTGATGTTTTCTTGTGTGTTTTGTCACTTTCTCATACGTCGTCCCTTGGCAGGAGTATTACTTGATTGTATCGATTCCTGATCTTTGCTGTCTGCTGTACAGTCGTTATTTATGTCGTTTGATAAGAAGTTGTTGCTTATTTACATATAATAACCAAAGAAACTGAGTATAACGTTTAACACTTTCATATATATGTTGTTATGAAAATGTTTGTCTTTGGAAATCTCATAACTTAGACAAGAGGGTCCTTGGCACTTACATGAGGTGACTGTTAATAACGGTATAGACTAATGTAATTTTACCCTAAGCCAAGCTATGAATTTTGATTGATAGGTAGTTGTTGAGGTCAAAGTGATTACAAAGGCACAAAGGTAATTGGCTGTGAAGAGAGGCCACCAGCTTAAAAAGCATTTACATAGTAGCCAAAGACAATAGCATACGTTTTGCTGACTTTATTTCTGGCAATACAGCTTTCCTGTAGCAGTGTGATTTTAAAGATTCTGATAAAATAATGTTTCATAGTACCTTCAGGCGCGTACCCGAGGCATTTTATAGAATACTCCCTCTAAAAGGGGTCTGTGGGTACTCCCTTATATGGAGTCAGGGAGTGAAGCCCTCGGGTGGAAAATGGTTTCAGAGCATTTCACAGGGCTAAAAAGAGCTCTCAAGACACACAAATAAACACTGTTGGCTGCATTTTTCTTCCAAAAGCCAAATTAAATACCTTAAGACCCTATACTTGCACAGAGTTGCACATATACATATTTTCCATACAGGTAGGCACAGCGCTTATTGTGCTCATACGAAGTCTACGCCCAACAGCGCATGTTATTGCTACCTCTTATTTATTTCCGGTGTTACAAAACTGTGAAGATTTATCGATCAAACACAACATAGATCTTGTAAGTACTGAACATCCCAGACCCCAAAACAGTACTTGGCTTGAAAAGATAAAGAGAATATTTAAATAGTGAAAAATAAAATGTACTTTGCACTTTTCAAATTTTAATTATTGTTTATTCGACATTTATACCTGGCCCTGGCCTTTGAGGTCGCTAAAAATAAACAGTGACGTGGATGTCGTCAAAATTTAAATATATGCATATGCAAATTACTCATCTGATGAAATGACAAGATTTTATATTAACCAATATTTTTTTTACATTAATAGGTTCTAAGTTGCTATAAGTGGGGCTTTGCCCCAAAAATTCATACACAGCCATGGCATCTGAGACCACAATCAAACGCATGTAAACGTTAAAAGAAAAGATCAATACAGTTGCGCTCACATGATAACGTGTGTGAGTGTTCCTTTTTTTACATTTATACAGTTTCATGGTTTTCGAGCACGAAAATGATTAAGTTAAAAAGGCTGAAAACGTGTCTGAATTTATCTAGGGTTGCTGAAAAAAACACACATGCACATCTTCACACCATGATCAAAACACCTGTAAAGTTTCAAAATGATCGGTATAAAACTGTAGGAGGAAGTAGGCTCACCAAGATACAACTATCTTTACAACTTCGTAGTATCAGGGCACAAAACATGGCTAAGTTGAAAATGCAGAAAATGTGTAAAAAAATAATCTGGAACAAATGAAACAAATCACATGCATACAATCAGATCATGCACATTTTTCAACAAAATTAACGAGCAGCGAGATGTGATTTCCAACAATGTGTTATTTTGACAAGTGTAGACTCAGACGTGCTTGTGCAACCTCATTTTAGGCTTAGAAACTCCAAATGATGTTCAGCCAGTAGGTTAACACTCTTAGAATATGAATATTCAAGCGACTAGCAAAGGCTCTGATCAGACTGCGCGTTATGCGCAGGCTGATCTGAGGCTTTGCTGGTCGCACATACCACATTTCTGGAAATCCCATGCCACGGCTCAAATGGTAATTAAATGTCAAACTTTACGGAGGATGGACGACGGGAAGGACGAAAGAAAACGTGCATACGTATGTCGTACTTGCTGCAGTAGGTGAAACAAAAAGTGCTTAAAATCTGCGACTGTTCTATTGTGCTCATACAACCACAGTCAACACTTACACAATAAAAAAGTTTGTTTATTTCTTCTAGTTGTATCACCATGACATTTTATTACGATTATTTTGAGACTAGAAATTAAACAAATATACAGTCAGACATAAGTTAAGCATCGCCTCAATAGTTTCCTAGAAAACAAAGGAAGTTTTCTAGTTATGAATAGTCTCTTGTTTTATTTATTGAAATAGATAAAGTGGTGACAATTTACAGCAAATTTCGATTTAATTATCACAAAGGTAAACAGCCAGACATGGTAAATTCACACTTACCCCTAAAAATGTCCCTATTCTCTAGCCCATTATGATATTTTCAAAACACTTAGACATGTAAAGTGTTAGTGATACATTATTACAATATCAAAGGCAAGTTCTGTCTGAAAATTTCAGATTCATATCTCTAAAAGAATAAAAGTTATGGATGTGTAAAGAATGGCTTGTTATATAGTGATAATGCAAAAATTAAAAACACGCGATTAACTTTCACTATGATCCTCTATAACTGACATGAAACCTAGAGTTCGACAGAATCAGTTTGACTCTATTTTTAAAAAATAAGTCTAGATTACTTCTGCGTTTATTTGAATTCAAAGTATGCATTTTGGGTTAAGCTGTGACACTTTTTAAGGGTACACCCCCAAAATAGGGGCTGGTGTATACAGGACACCGTAGAAATTCAGCAAAATGACCAAATGACATTCTGATATGTTCAGCAGACCACAGGAAGACAAGGGTAACATAATATTACAAACTGGTTGTTCTTCTGAAGAAATTTGTACGCGAAAAACGTCTCTGAAATAATGTACTGGTGATGCTTAATTTTTGTCTGAGTTTATATATCACGGAAACCAAGTTTTCTTGCGCTGTTGCCTAATATAGATTGTTTGGAGGTTAGAACAGACATCTAATTAATGTATTTCATAACATATACTTATTCGATGGTCTTCATCGTGTGTCGGTGCTGCTTTGACACTTTAAAGCACAAGAAAAATGCCCTTTATGTATATTCAACCTTTGTTTAGTGGCATCAGATCCAGTGGCTATCCTTCGATTTTGGGCGGGCACTGAATGCTCGATCAGGGGCTTGAATCGGAATTGCCTTGGCCGCGTATGCTTTGTGAACTCCAAACAACTTTGTAGCTCAGGCTTTGTGGAACAAGTTCATGAGATTTTGGTACTTATCAAATATGCACAAAAGTCTCCTTTAAACACCCATATGCTAAATGTGATCTAAGTTTTTACCTTTATTTGTTCGTGTTGTATGTAGGCAGCGAAGGCTCTGGCGAGTCTGCGCTAATGTGCAGACTCGCATCAGCCCACGATGCCCAACAGTTCGATGAGTACAAAATATCATAATTTTTTTGCTAGGCCACATTTCCCCTTTCCCCATATCCGTATCAACAAAACTGACAGACTGAAAAAATATAGACAAATAATTAAATATATTTTGTTACATTCAATTGATGGTTATAAAAGAAAAGCGCATCTCTTTTGAATCAACAAATATCAATAAATTAAACTACTGAACGTATAGACAAATAATAAATATATTTTGTTACACATCATTATTGGTTATAAAAGAAAGGCGCACCTTTCTCGATTCAGAGTAGTAGAAAACGTTTTCTTTACTTGTTCGACCAATGCACATCAACCTTACAATCTGCCTTAGATCAGAGACCTTGCCAAATACCTAATAAAATAACAGCTGTGCTTGAGAAAATGAAAATGTATGAACAGAGTACTAAACTGAATACCATTGAACTAGATCAAAATCCCAGTGCCGAAAAAACAACAGCTATAGATTCAAGAGTGCAAGCCTGCCAGACAAATTCCATTGCCACAACCAACGTAGAAGCCAAACTGGAACACAATCTATTGCAAAACAAAATAGACGAATTGCACATATAAAAAATCAAAGCTAAGCTTTCAAACTACTAGTCGATTAGATTGATATCATTCACCTTACTAAAACTGATTCACCACGGAATAAAAAAAAACAACAATAATTGGAAGCTCGGTTTTAAAGAGTGTCAAAATTAGTAACTTGTAAAAAACTGCAGCTACGAATACAAGAACTATTACCGGAGCAACTAGTATATATAAAAGTTAATAGACAAACTCAACTAATCAGCCATTGAAAACCGACACTGATATTTTTCACATTGGAGGAAACGGGGAGAATATAAAGTATTTCTGTGAACATTATGAATCTTTGATAGATTTAGTTAATGATGACGGCAGATGTATCATTGTTTCAGGACTTCTACCAATAGGATCAATTGACATTGTGCCATATAGTGAAAGTAAGAAAGAGGGCAAATATCAGGAATCGATACAATCAAGCACCACACCTGACCCAGGATACCAACTTCACAATTAGACATCACAAACGAGAGCCAAGAGGTCAGCCCTTTCCCAGCAGGTGACCACAAGGCATCAATAGACAGACACGCACAAAAGCAAAACAAACACAAGACAGAAATAGCAAAAATGATCCACAAAAGAAGCACCGCCTTGCAACGGTCAGTAAAACATTTTACTGAAAATCTATGTGTACTGACAATGCAGTGGAGCTTTTTAATAATTACAACAGCTTATTTCTTGGGCCAAATAAAAAATACCTGTGTTCAGAGTACCCGACCCTACCTAAATTTACTGGTGAAACCTAGATTTTTTTTCAGGTTTTCGGGAAAAAAATGTAATATTATGCATTATGAAAGGCGAAATGCCTTTCAAAATGCATAAAATTATGATTGTGTGCCTACCCTATCTAAAATTTTCAGACCCAATACCCGAAAAACACTATTTATCTACTTGGCCTTGTCATGGGAGAGGTGGTTGACTCCTATTACTCCAAAAAAAAAGTACACATAACTTGTCCACTACAAGCATGACAAGAAAGCTTTTGGAAAATATACACACGTTGCGCTGAATTGGCAATATGGATCATGTACACAGACAGGACAATAAGCACAGAACGTTAGACAAAGGCAACCCACTTTCAGAAAAAACATACTTCATAATTAAGAAATAGATCAGCCCTTTCAGTGAATTGTTGAGTAATAATTCACAGTTTGGAGGTCAGTTGTAAAGAAGATCAAATCACGAGCGCGTAGTGGTTTATCTTCGTACAACAGACCAACAAACTCAACAAAACACGCACTAGAGATGATCTATTTCGATTCTAACACACAATAATCGACGGAAACACATTTGAAGATGTCAGCTTACATCAACTTTTCGCCATTGCACTTAAGAATTTCCGCCAATAGGTGGACTGCGTCGCTTACGTTTACATGTATTTGTACCGTCTTTCAATGGTAAAAAATACATCGTCTAACGCCATGACGGACGCCATTTTGCTGTAACAAATGACGTCAGCATACGCGCGTTTTCCTCGCCTTTCAAAGTGTGAATTATTGTTTGATATATCTCGTTTTTAGCATTGACTCTTTAGGCGAGGTGTGTTAGAATACGATTATATACGCTGCAGAAATGGAAACCATAATACATGTGAATGCTGTTACATTGGAAGGAACCAAGCGTTGGCTTTTCGGAAGTCACATTGGGCAGCAGATTGGTCTATAAAACAGAAATCTGGTCAACTTTCCGAATATAGCATTCCAGCAGCTGAGATTCCTAATATGCTTCGATAGGTCGACAAGTTCAAATGAATCCTAAACGTATTCATGTATATCAAATATGTCGTTTGGCCAACTGAGAAGTCCTGCAACAGTAACATTTACTCCAATTGATAAAAGAGTGAGTAGTGTGTCGCCTACAAGCACCCAATCATATCAGGAGCCTTGCTTTGTATGGCTCATCTGGAACTGTTTATTTCTGACCTTAAATTTAATTAAAAATGTATTTTTTAAATAATGCAGCTATACAAGCTCGTTGCTTCTCAGCGAGATGATTTAAAGTCCAAAACTAACACAAAGACCTTTATAAGAACCGGGGCGGGGGTGTCCTTGAATGCTGTCTGTTAGAAAAACTGAGGATTTGTTTTACTTAGTAAATACAAGAGGTGTTTCATGTTTATTTGAACAAATTTTAGATTGCCGTAGCTCATTTAATTATTATTATATTTAGTGAATAATAAATTTACATTAGTTAATCTGATCTCAAGGAATACCTAGTCACCAAGAAAATAGCTCTAAACTTTATTTGCTGGATTAAAACAGTTTCTGAAGATGAGTAGTCAAAGTTTAAGCGTTTAAAATTGCTGTCTGAAACGAAATGTTCAAAATCGTTCTCGAACGATTTCTCTTAAAGGGGTGATTTTTTTCCTGGAACCTTTTATAAATTGTACATGGTTGATTAAAGTGTGTTCTGCTAGGAAATGAAGCGTTTCCGTTGGATATTTACTTTTTTGAAGCAACTTAAACATCAAATTTGGGTTTACAGATTCCAAAGCAACGCTAAATTGTAAGAAAAATACACTAATGCAATATTTGGTGAACAGTTTTATCGGCGATATATTCTTGAACTATTTAAGAGCTTGTGGTGGCTGTGAGTTTTGAGAATTTGTTTTTCACAATTCTTCCAGGCCACATTTTACGCGTGGAATGCCCATTTGGGCACTCGCATGGTAGAACTTATAAAGCCCAGTTGTCAAGCAAGAGCAGGCGCACATATGCTGTTTTTCATTTGAATAATAGACTGGATGCTGCTCTAAACTTAAAAGAAATCTGAACACTTTTATACGTATTTTCATTTAAAATACACCCGTTTTAGCTCTTTAAATCTGTAAGAGGAGGGGGGTTGGGCGTTTATTTTGGGACGCCATCATTATATGGTTATGCTTTAAATTGCCTATTATCTATTTGGTCATACCAGGGACACGTCCGTTATTCAAGAGAAAGCAAAAGTTATTTATTTTATTAACATGCAACCTCGAAAAATGAAATTCCCATTGCTCAAAAAACATGAAACAGGTCTCGTATATTAAACAATCAAGTAAAGAAGAAGGCAACGATCAGGAATCGATACAACAAAGAACCACCCTTTACCGCAGAAACCATATGTGAAAGTGACAAAAGCAAAGAAACATCACACACAAGAGAGCCAAGAGGCCAGCCCTTTCCCTGCAGGTGATTGCAAGGCTGCAAGGAACAGACAAAACAGTATGATAAAGACAAACGTAAAACAGATATAAGAAAAAAAAAAGATCCACAAAAGAAACACCGCCTTGGAACGGTCAGTAAAAATCACTGGTGGACTTAAACATATAACGGCAGCAAGTCGAATAAACTCGTAAGCTGTCGAAAAGCTAACGGGGAATCGCAAGTAAGACAACTAACCGGACGTTATAATTTGTTGAAACGAAAAATGAAACTATTAAAATAACGCTCACGCATATGAGTTTTACAGTAAAACGTCCCCGAATCAAATTGCTCAAAATTGGCAAAACGCCACAATGGGCCTAACATTAGTAAAAGTCCTCGCGTAATTTTATGTACATCATACGACATTTATATGAATTGTGAAACTGCCTTAAAACGGACATGGCAAACAGCCTTAGCTATAGAAAACTTATGGTCCGTCATAAGATCTAGCCACATAAAAGTATAGATACTTGTTGTAAGCTGTGCAAGCTAGAAGGATTTCTTTTCATCCTTTTTAGTATCACCGTCCAACTGCATATGCATATGTCAGATACAGATGTTTAAGATACTATTCTTTTACAAGACTATTATACAGATTGGTATGGTCTTTGTCTACAGCAGAATCTGGGGGGAAAATCTGACCAGTAACATTAATTTAGGGTCCAAGTGGTTTCTGCTACTGTCAGTTCTAAGGCAGTGGTTTCGATGTTGATTACTTTAGTTAAGTTTCTGCTTTGTAATGAGCCGTGGCATGGGATTTCCAACAAGGTGGTATGTGCGACCAGCAAAGCCTCAGATCAGCCTGTGCATACGCGCAGTCTGATCAGAGCCATTGCTAGTCGCTTGAATATGCCATGAGTGTTAGGCTACTGATTGAACATCATTTGGAGTTTCTAAGCTTAAAAGAAGACTGCTCAGGCTGGTCTGAGTCTATTCATGTCAAAATGCCACATTGTTGGAAATCACATGTCACGGCTCTAATCATTTCGCTAGAGAAAAGAGAGCTATTTATTTCACTTGAATTGCCTTTTTATGTCATGTGACCGTTATAGTTCTGTGGGTCTTCCTCATGGCGCCGTGGGTTGATCTGCAATGAAAAGTGAGTGAGTATAGCCAGGAAATGCCACAATCAGAGACTGCAGACCAACCAACGATGCCGTGAGGTAGAGGCATAGAACACAGACAACAATAAAACACTTAAAGGAAAACAGCCCTCAGCACGAGGATTGCTAAACTAGAAATGGCACCAAAACTCACACCAAAAACACGGACCCCACAACAAACAATGAATAAACAACAATAAAATCATCGCCTGGCTAGGCCACTAAGGGCTTAATGTATTTTACCCACTGAACTTCGCCCTAAACTCTACTGATGTTAAAACTCAAAAATGTTTTACTCGCATGGAGATTTCCTAGCATATGCAAATGTATCTTCACAGAGAATTATTCAAATAAAATTAAAATGTTATGAAGAAACAAAGAAAAGGGCTATTGGCTGACAGACAGTCAGAGCTAAAGAAAATCCGAAGTTGAGCCACGATGGACAAAGCCAAAGAAAACATCAGGTGTACGAGGGGGGTTCAATATGTAATGAAAACCCATTTATAACTCCATTCACAAACACGTTGTGATTTTATGCCATATATCAAACGAAAGATCAAAGCATCGCCGTTATAATGGTGCAAGAAACATTATTTTATCTTTCCAAATTTAATAAGTTACAGACTTTTTAAAAAGCACACTAATATACACTGCATATATTTTCCTCGGAATTGTAAAGACTCATTTTAATAAAGGTAGAAAAGTATGCTGTATTTTCTAAAACAAACATTTAACATGCATGAATCACTATCCATAGTTTTCTGACTCATTTCCCCTTTATCTGCTATAACGATACAAACTTTTGACTGGTACCGATTTCTCATGCAAACAGTTTTCTTAGGTTACCCCCTCTTACGTTCACGTCGTATAAAGCAATGGACGTAACACTAAAATATGCACGGTTCTTGAAAATCAGAAATTTGGCTTTGTACCAGGAAAGGACAATTTTGATTGTATCGAAGTTTCAATACACATAGTGCATAGGCAGCAGACCACTTAAACTGTAACCAATATATATGGGTATCTCATCTGAGTGGTATACCATTTTCGTTTCCTATAATTGTATTGTCTGAAATTAGCCAGCCATAGTATGTACATGTAAATACGTGTAACAATGTCCAAATAATGCATCCGAATGCAAACATCGATGAAACGCGGTACTTTATCTGATCAATTTCAGTGTAAGCCAGAGGTGGCATTCTTTTAAGTGATTTTCTTATTTCAAATGACGTATTTGGGGGTACTTTATGGGTGAGATTAAATATGGAAATTTCAAAATCGGCTGTATTACTTGCAAATGAACATCAAAGCGACATGAAACAAATGTGACAAATGATTTTCGTATAAATTTTCGCCATGTATTCGTTCACGCAAAACGACGCTGCCAATGGAATGCAAGAAAATGTAGTAGCAGGGAGGATTTTAACCAAAATGGCAGCCTCAGTATTTCTTAGAATATAAAGCAATACCAAAATTTTTTGCAGGTATAAATCACCAATATATGGATATTTACCACACAAAGAAGCAGACTGAAAACATCCCTCGTTCATGAAGTTATCTGCTTTTGAAAACATTATTTTATTTTATATCGCAGTGTACTTCAGCACCCTATCTTGAATGTGGCTTGTGTAAATTAGATAAGGAGCTCGACAACTGCAATTTTACATTTATTTAGTCAAGAAACAGACCTTTTAATGAAAGTAATTTTTAAGTGTGTAAATATAAAATTTTGGGATACTCTGGGCTGTTTTCATTACATATTGAACGCCCCTCGTACATGTTCTGTTGTGCGTCATTCCTTAAATGAAATTTCTAAACTACGACACTCAATATATACAGGTTGCATTACCTAGTGAATATGCATGTCTTAGTCGTAGACAGACTCTGTCCTACAACACAGAATAGATAAAGGTTACTTATAAAATACCGAAAAGATGCATGCTTACTCCCTCTCCCTCTCTCTCTCTCTCTCTCTCTCTCTCGTTGCTGTAGGCGCGTTGCTGAAATTCAAATTTTCGAAAAAAATTACTTCATCGTCATAAAGGATGAAACAGGTCTTAAATTCAAGATAAATGACTCTACTTAATTTCTGAGTGGGTCGTACGCTCAAAAATTGGTAGCATCATATTAAAAAATGGGGAGATAACTCAATGTTTGCAAAAAATGGAAAAGTAAAATACGGTTTTTAAACTGATTTTGTATTGACAAAAAGACGTTCTATTTCGCAAATTATTTTATTTTCTAAAAGTAAGTCTACTGTCATATATATTTGTTAAATTTTATTGATTTTTATAAATTTGAACATAGTATTTTTTTTGGGGGATAACTCTTACTACCCTATAAAATTTAATATTTTCCTCTATATCATTCCTTATAATACCCTTATATTTAATCAGAACCCGCAAAACTTCATAATTTCTAAAACAGTTGTCTTTTTGCGTTTCAAAAACATGATTTGCCGCATCCTGATATTCCTGACGGCTCAGAAATTTGCTTCTAAAGTTGCCAACCCTGTGTGGAAAAAACAGCGTTTTAATGCATTTTTCCAATACACTTGATACGAGCATAGGAGACTTTGGAGAAAACTTACATTATCGTCCTAAATGATGATGCATGCCTCAATTAAAGATAAATATGTCTGTAATATCAATTTGTGAGGATCGTACGTTAAAATCGAGTATCGTCATTCATAAAATGGGGAGGTAACTCTGGTACTAGAAATAATGTAAAGCCAGCATAGCTTAGCGTTGTAAAGTACCTCCTTGCAATATTGCTTCTCTGCTTTTATGTAAATTTTACTCACACAAATGTATATCTGTTTGAAATATCTAGTCTTTCTTTCTTAAATAGATAAAAAAGAATTTCAGAAACAGCAATATGGCGCTCTTATTAGATATTAAGTACAGCTCTGGCTAAGCACCATGCAAAAGGCGATACATCCATGGTTACAGAAATTGTAAATTTGTGTCCTATCATGTAGTACTTGTCACCAAACACAGACTGGTACAATATTTCTTTGATTGGAAGCTCGTTGCCATGGCAACCAAAATTTTTCAATTTTACCTCATTTTCCAGTGTAAATGCTACAAAAAAGCTGATTTTTGGTTATTTTGATTCACCAAGAGTTTGTGCCATGGTAGTAGAATAGTTAATTTGGTATATCAGTTCTGTAGATTGATCTTGGCTTTAATAAATTATATACTAACAATTGTATTATGATAACTCGTACACGAAAATCAAACTAGTATTGGGAGGTGGGGTACTTATAATCTGGATTTTAGCAAAATCATGAAAAATCAGCAAATTTCAAGATAATTTTTCTCCCATGACCATCCTAATGTAAGACAATGATGTATTTAAATCAATAAAGTGATATATGTTCTCAAACAAAAATGGAAGAAACCCGTGTGTTTTTTCTTCTCTAACATGCAATTGTGTTAAGGTAGCAGCAACCGTTTTCAAAATCTAAGAAATCTGCCAAAATGGCACATTTTAACATAATTTTTCTCCCATGACCATCCTTATGTAAGACAATGATGTATTTAAATCAATAAAGTGATATATGTTCTCAAACAAAAATGGAAGAAACCCGTGTGTTTTTTCTTCTCTAACATGCAATTGTGTTAAGGTAGCAGCAACCCTTTTCAAAATCTTAGAAATCGACCAAAAAGGCACATTTAAACATAATTTTTCTCCCATGACCATCCTAATGTAAGACAATGATGTATTTAAACCAATAAAGTAATGTATGTTCTTAAGCAAAAATGCAAGAAACCCATGTGTTTTTTCTTCTCTTGCGTGCAACTGTGTTAAGGTAGCAGCAACCGTTTTCAAAATCTAAGAAATCTGCCAAAAATGGCACATTTTAACATAATTTTTCTCCCATGACCATCCTAATGTAAGACAATGATGTATTTAAATCAATAAAGTGATATATGTTCTCAAACAAAAATGGAAGAAACCCGTGTGTTTTTTCTTCTCTAACATGCAATTGTGTTAAGGTAGCAGCAACCCTTTTCAAAATCTTAAAAATCGACCAAAAAGGCACATTTAAACATATTATTTCTCCCATGACCATCCTAATGTAAGACAATGATGTATTTAAACCAATAAAGTAATGTATAACCTTAAGCAAAAAATGCAAGAAACCCATGCGTTTTTCCTCTGTTGCGTGCAATTGTGTTAAGGTAGCAGCAAACGTTTTCAAAATCGAAGAAATCTGCCAAAATGGCACATTTTAACATAATTTTTCTCCCATGACCATCCTAATGTAAAACAATGATGTATTTAAACCAATAAAGTAATGTACGATCTTAAGCAAAAATGCAAGAAACCCATGTATTCTTTCTTCTCTTGCGTGCAATTGTGTTATGGTAGCAGCAACCGTTTTCAAAATCTAAGAAATCGGCAAAAAATGGCACATTTTAACATAATTTTTCTCCCATGACCATACTAATGTAAGACAATGATGTTTTAAAACCAATAAAGTAATGTATGTTCTTAAACAAAAATGCAAGAAACCCATGTTTTTTTCTTCTCATGCGTGCAATTGTGTTAAGGTAACAGCAACCGTTTTTCAAAATCGAAGAAATCAGCAAAATGACACATTTAAACATAAACTTTCTATGATGTGTGAAATGTTAAAGTACAAGTGTAAACAAAATGAATAGTTTGACCACGGTGAGGGGCGGGGGAGCACTTCAGTATTTTTTTTTTATATTTTCTATATGTTGAATATGTGTAGCAAAAACAGAGTTTTTACCCATATCTTTAAATTGTTATTTGTCCAATGAGAAAAACACTTGTGTGGAAAATTCGAGAGTTGAACCTACTATCTTTTTCATGGAAAAAATTCATTTTCTTTGAAACTTTTATCCGGTCATTTTATGGGCAATCCTTCATTAAGACTGTCCGAGGTCCTTTAAAAGCATGCATGCATTTTGTGTGCAATTGTATTAAATTTAAGGAATATGTATTAAACCACTTTCAACATCTAAGAAATGGAGGAAAATGCACATTTCAAGATATTTTTTTCTCCCATAGTGGATAAACCACTCGGTTATAAACCAGGGGTTGTTGGTTTGATTCTTGGCTTCTCCAGTCCTTCCATGACCGTTATTGCTTAACTGTTTGTTGAACGTTGAACAGAATCACACTGTTTCATATTGGCGATCGATAACACTATAATTGCATTCTACTATACTATCGTTATGACAATCGAAAACCCTATTTTCGGCGATCGAAAATGTAGTTTTGATAAATCCATGTCTTGGAGGTCGCCCTAACCCGTTGTGGTAAGTCTTGACATAGCTGAAAAAAGCCATGAAGAACGGAATTTTTGTGTTTAATGAGTTGTGCATGTGTTGTTTTTTTGCAGGCCTGTTAGGGAGTATGTTAGGGGGGCTACATCTAGAATATTAAAGTTTGACGCAAAAGATAAATAAAATAAATAAATAATACTCAGTGTCTCCAGGTCTGGTACCGGGCATTCTTTTAGTTCGGTATCGGACACCTAGGCACAGTCTCAGAGTCAGATGCCAGACCCCGAGCCCCACCTATAAGGAGTGACCCAGGGTCTGGTAGTATGTGCATTGTCCAGCACATTGTTGAATAACTGGCTCAACCCACGGACTTGTCGTATTTCTTTTTTCTTTGCCACATTACACTTTCAATAGTTAGCAAAAAGCGATTGCAGGCACATTGTTTAATTGCTATCGTACCCTACAAAGATAATCCTAAAGTTGTGATACGATTTTCGCGAACAGTACAATTATACACAATTAACGACCAATCATCCTTGAAGCTGTGCAATTTTTCGAGTGAAACGCGCAGTCTTTGAAAGCTGCAAAGGGCAGAGTTTCTAACAAGACAAGCTCTACGATATCATGAAGTATCTTAACACTGTATTAGCGGCGGCATGAACATGAAATCCAGATGGATATGAAAGGAAAAAACCAGGTATATTTGATCGCCCGTCTGTCTGCCACTCCGTCCGTCCGTCTGCCAGGAACCTAGATCAGATTGTGTGATTGAAATATTTTTCTTTATTCCCAACCAATGAAATTGTTCTTTTGAGCACCCAAAAGCTGGATAAGAATTTATTCACAGCATACCGAACAGCATGATTACAGTAATGCTTCAGTTTGTTGCATATACCTAAATCATCGTACTTTTAATAATATGTTCCGCCTGTCAATGAGACAGTTCTTTCGAGCACCCAAAAGCTATGTCAAAGCTACATACATTATTCGGTTATTGTGGCGGTGTGCCGCGGTCCCTGCGCACGAGGCATAGGCTATATAGCACACACGGCACACCCAGTTTTATGCACCCACTTTGGCTTCAAAAAAGGAATTTGGGCTGTATCCTGCCCTTATCCTACGCCTATCTGCGTTAAGTAAAGGTGTGGGGCATTAATTAGTTTGAATTTTTGAAATGCTCTAAAACAGGTTTCAAATTTGTGGGGATTGACGTGACAATTTGTCTGCACAGTGTCACCCCCACTGTTCCTGAAAGTGTAAGTTTTTTTATTCCGCTTGGAAGGGCAAGGAGTTTTGTTATCGTTTGTTTAAGTTTGCCGCTCCCCTTAATGGTGAGCTATGTCAAGGCTAAGCATAAGACTCAAGAGTTGCTACTGTCGACCCGCCAGAGGAATGCCGTACTGGTGGGATGGGCCGATTTTTAGACAATACATAAACTTGTATTTGCCAAAATTAACTATTGACTTAGCAGACCCATATAACAGTATGCTAGCGATCGAGTCTTGCAACCATAATAGATCCAGTTTTAGTGTCTCTGTAGCACACATTGTGGATCCTTTTCAGAGCAGTTTGATCTTGGTCAAGACTGTTTGCATGTATGCAAAGTAAGTCATTTCTGTTTCCGCCTTAAAATTGTTAGTTACCTGAAAATTAGTAAATATCTTAAGAAACAGTGCAGACACTGATGAAATGCCACTGTTTGGGTCTTCACTGTTTGCCTAAGTACCTGTTTCCAGTACCCAGAATGAAAAGGGTATCCCTTTAGTAGATATGTGTGTTTATCACTGTATTTTTGCACATGAATGATGATGTGGTCAATGTTCAAACAGAGCTCGTATTGTTCAGGTTCCGTTTATTTTGGTTGGATCCATTTAATGGTCCAATTTGAGAGAGAGTCAACCTTTCCCATGTGTGGAACACCTCCATTCAGTATAAATCGCCTGAACGTGAGAAGGTAATTATTTTAGCCTACATATATTTTTTTATAATGCAAAAATATGACGCCAATTTAAAATATTATGGGTTTTTTACTTCTTATATTTTATTATTGTTTTAGTGATTAAAGGCTTGCAGTCAATGGCATCTTTGGTAGAATATAAAATTATAAAATATTTAAAATAAAATTATTGTAATTTGGAATAAATATATATATATTAAAACAAGCAAATAATCACCTTGGAATTACAAAACTTGCTGAATTAATTTCAACAAGGGAGCTAATTCAAATACGGCAAGGGAGGGCAATTGCATAAATTTTTACCGATATTTTTCTTACTTGAGTTCTTACTTGAAAGTATGTGCATGAATTACTGGTTAACCGCTTTTGCCTCATAATTATTTGTAATGGATGATTTGCAGTATTAGGGAAGAATTTGTAAATCATTTGTTATGTATTTGAAAAGAGGGAAGATCACCCTCTATAAAATAATAAAAAATATATATAGATATGATAGATCTAGTAAATGATTTCTAAATTGGGCATTTTCAAAACCAGCCTTCGGGAGTTCCTGGACATAGAACCACTAAAAGCATAAACCCACCCGGCCAGTACTGGTACACCACAAAAATACTCTTTTAAAAAAGCCGCCATACTTGTTAGGGATCCCTCATTAAATAAATCAGGAGTAATATAAAATAATTTATTTTTTGGATAATTAAGGAGTTAAAACCTATATTACAATGTTACAAATAATTAGAAAAATAAACTGTTGTTTTTAGCATAGATCAAAGAAATTATTTTAAAATAGTTATAGAAATTATAATGTTTTCGTTTCAAATTGACGATTTCTCCCGAATATTAAGGGAGGTATCTCCATGACAACTGCATTTTAGCCTTTTTACCATAGATAACCTAAAAAACACACGGGTTTGAATTTTGAAATAAGAAAACAAAGGCTGTTGCCATATAATAGACCCAGTTTCATAGTAATAACAGGACCATCATGAGAGAAAATTTAACTTCAACTTTCATAATGGAACCCTATGGGAATTTCATCTCAAATGATGATTTTTAATCCATCGATAGCATTCTTCTACAAAATCGTTTACCAGTAAAAGGGGTCATTTGACTTATTTTAGGACATAATCAATTGGGAAAAACAAAAAATGTTCATTTTTGTAACATGCGATGTATCACCTTTTGCAGGTTTTGCATGGTTCTTAGCAAGAGCTGTACTTAATATTATCTAATTTGCATATTCAAAAATATTAATGAAAACATAAGAAATGAGAAAAATTGTAGAATAAATTAAGGGGTGTCACCTACAAAATTACCTATATGTCGCTGTTTATCATTTTAGGCTAAGAATTGTGGTACCAAATTAAAGTTGAGACATTGGAAAATGACCAATTGAATAGATATACGAAATATCTAAGTAACATAGTCATTAATATTAATGCAAACATAGGAAATTCGAGACAATTTGTCGAAAAAATAAGGGATATACCTACAAAATTACCTCTACACCAGCTGCTAACTATCTTATCCTACAAGATTTGTTACCCAATAAAAGTTGAGACAAAGCCATTTGACTAAAATAATTAAATATACGAATTATCTAATTTAGATATTCATGAATAATACTGTAAACGTAAGAAACAAGACAAAATTGGTAGAAAAATCAAGGTGGTATACCTACAAATTGTCCTATATGTCTGCTGCTTACTAGCCTAGACCATATAACTTAGTACCAAATAAAAGTTGAGACATTGTCATTTGACCAAAATGATTCAAATATGCGAATTATCTAATTTAAATATTCAAGAATATTAATGTAAACATAAGACATAAGACAAATAAGGGTGGTATACTTTCAAATTTACCAGGACGCTAGCTGCTAACTATCCTATCTTACAAAACCTGGTACCAAATAAAAGATGAGACATAGCCATTTGATCAAAATGATGAAATATACGAATTATCTAATTTAAATATTCATGAATATTAATGAAAGCAAAAGAGATAAGAGAAAATTAGTAGAAAAATTAAGGTGGTATACCTTCAAAATTACCTATATATCTACTGCTTTCTATCGTAGACTACAAAACTTTGTACCAAATTAAAGTTGAGGCATTGTATTTTGATCAAAATGACTCAATATACGAATTATCTGGTTTGAATATTCATGAGTATTAATGTAAAAAATAGAAATAAGAGAAAATTGGTAGAAAAATGAAGGTGGTATACCTACAAAATGCCCTATATGTCTGCTGTTTATTAGACTAGACTATTAAATTTGGTACCAAATAAAAGTTGAGACACAGCCATTTAGCCAAAATTATTAAATATGCGAATTATCTAATTTAAATATTCATGAATATTAATGTAAACATAAGAATAAGACTAAATTGGTAGAAATATTAAGGGGGTATACCTACAAAGTTATATGTACTCCAGCTGCTAACTATCCTAGACTATAAAAAATTGGTACCCAATAAAAGATGAGACATAGCCATATGACTAAAATGATTAAATATACGAATTATCTAATTTAAATATTCATGAATATTAATGTAAACATAAGAAACAAGACAAAATTGGTAGAAAAATTAAGATGGTATATCTACAAAATTAACACAACGCTAGCTGATAATTATCCTATCTTACAAAACTTGGTATAAAATAAAAGTTGAGACATAGCCATTTGATCAAAATGATAAAATATACGAATTTTCTAATTTCAATATTCATTTAGATGAATGAAGGCATAAGAAATAAGAGAAAATAGGTAGAAAAATTATGGGGGTATAGCTACAAAATTACCTATACGTCTACTGCCAACTATCGTAGACTGCAAAACTTGGTACCAAATTCAAGTTGAGACATTGCATTTTGATCAAAATGATAAAATTTACGATTTATCTAATTTGAATATTCATGAGTATTAATGAATACTTAAGAAATAAGAGGAAATTTGTAGAAAAATAAGGCGATTTACGTTCAAAATAACCACTAAGTCAGCTTCTAACTAAGATTAACTTCAAAACTAGGTACTAAATAAAAATTGAGACATTGTCATTTGATGAAAATTATTAAATATGCAAATGATCTAATTTGAATACCCATAAATATTAATGTAACATAAGAAAGAAGACAAAATTGGTAGATTAATTAAGGTGGGATCTCTACCAAATTACCTCAACGCCAGCTGCTTACTATCCTAGACTACACAAATTGGTACCAAATAATAGTTGAGATACAGGTATGCGACCCTATGATTATATGTATTCGAAATATCGAATTTTCATATTCACGAATATTAAAGAGCACATAAAAAGTCAAACATAGTAGAAAACTAAAGTGGTAAGACCTACAAAATAACATATATTTCAGCTGCCATATATCCTGGACTACCAAACATGGTACCAAATAAAAGTTGAGATATAGCTCGTCGACCCAATGATGAATGTACAAATGATCTCATTTGCATACTCATGAATATATCAGAAAACATTAAAAAGAAAGAACACAGAAAGATAAAAATTAGTTCTAGGCTTTAATTTGAGAATATTTAGGATAAATAGCAACTGATATCTGCGTAATTTTATAAGTACACCCCTTTATTTTTTTCCAAAATTTTCTCTCATTTCTTATATTTTGATTAATAATTATGAGTGAGAATGTTAGAAATTTGTTAAATAGACAATTTGGTAAAAGTGCAGTGCTTTGGCGTTATTTGATACCAAGAGTGGTTGTCTTAAATAATTCGCAGCTGAGTTGTAAGTATTTTTGTGGGTACACCCTTTTATTTTCTTTAACGATTTTCTAATGTATTCATTAATTTTCATGAATATGCAAAGATCATTAGCATACTTTACCGCTGAATGAAGCTGCTATGTCTTACTTTTGTTTTTATATCGATTTAGTACTTAGGATGAGTTTCTGCTGAGATATAAGTAATTTATAGGGGCATACCCAACTGATTTTGAAGCGCATTGTTTGTTGCCATGGAAACCACGCAATTTCACATAGCACAAATGGGGTTATTTTCAAGGCAATACTTTTACCTATTGAAGGCAGCCCATCAAAGCAATTTGACGCCCATGAGAAGTTGTCCTGAGGACGCAAGGCTGGTCTTATTCGACCATTGGGTACTAAGGAATCTAAATGCTTTTACTTTTGATATATAGATAGTGTAACACATTTTGTGGGTAATGCTAGTAAGAATGGACATTATGACGACAGTTAAATCAAAGCTACTGGTCGATTCTCAAAACTCATTTCTCGTTTATCACTTTAAAAGCTTGAAACTAGTTCAAAATAGTGCTATGAATGAAACATTCATTATAATAGCTGGACACTAAATTAAGCAAAAAGGAAGTGAGTATAAACGGGGAAAAACACACTCACTACTGCAGATAAACCCACGGCATCGTGATGAAGAGCAACAGAACACTTACAGTCACAAGACATCAGGAAGACAATTAAAGCAAAGCAACTACATGTATCATTCTCTTCCTCATCAAGGTGTTAACACAAATAGAAAGAACACAAAGAGATGCATGATAAAACAAAGACCAACACAGAACTCCCACAAATATTCCGAGGTACATTAAACAATGAATCAACGTTCTGTATGATTTTGGCGGGCATCTTGAAAACATGCAAATAAGCCCAATAATACGCCATTTCTCAGCTTGAAAACATTGTTTTACGGGTTAAAGCATGGCAAATTACCTTAAATAAATGCGTCAGACCCTTTGTCTAAAAAAAGGTCCATACTTGATACTTTTAAAATCCGTATTTCGTTATTCTGTTTTCTGTGAGCATAAAGTTATCTCCCCTTTTTCAATATGACGCTACTCATTTCTGAGTGTGCGACCCTAACAAAAATTAAGTAAAGACATTTATCTTTTAATGAAGACTAGTTTCATCCTTTAGGACGATGAGGTAACTTTTCTCAAAAGCATTCAGAAACTGCGCCTAATAGTATATCAAGTGTATTGGTGAAATGCACGAAAACAGAGTATTTTTCACACGGGGGTAGCAACTTTGCAAGCGGTTTTCCGAGCCGCCAAGCATGTCAGAATGCTGTTAATCATGTTTTTGAATACTAGCAAATTGATATTTTTCTTCGAATTGATCAATTTTTCCGCTTTTTTACTAAAAACAACGGTATTATTAGAAACGATATCGAGAGAAATGTTCTATTTTATAGGGTAGTAAGAGTTATCCCTCATTAGCTATATCTGCAAATGAAAAAAATGAGCCATGAGCCAACTTTGATTATAAAATAAATTAAGTTAAATTGATTTTAGAAAATAAAGTAATTTACGAAAAAATAATGTTTTAAAACTGCAAAAAAAGCGTTTCGAAATTCGTACTTCACAATTCCCTTTTTTACAAGGATAGAGTTATCTCCCCTTTTTTAGATATGACGCTACCAATTTTCGAACGTCCGACCCAATCAAAATCATAGTAGAGGCATTTAGTTCTGATTTGAGACCAGTTTCATCCTTTATGACGATGAGGTAAGTTTTCTCAAAAAGTAAGCCTTATAGGAAATTCAGCAACGCGCCTACTGGTGTTGTAACGTGTTTTTGTTTGGTTCGTTGTGTTTTTTATGGTACGTTGTGTTTTTATTTTCATGCCCCCAATTTTGATAAAGTTGGGATGGCATATTGCTTTGGGCTGGGCGTCCGTCCGTGTCTCCATCCGTACAAAAAATAAGTAAGGGTTTTTAAATTTCATAGGTGGATTTCTCATAAAAACTGACCCGTATTTTGTTTTAGTCTGAATTATCTCCCTATGTGGAGTTATGCCCCTTTAAATGAAATTTTGGAATCAAGGTATTTCAAAAACTCAAAAAGTAGGAAAATGCCTTTAACTCTCAGTCAGAGATTAGGAAAACCTCTAGCTGAGCCCTGGTGGGCAACGTATGAAAAGTTTAGGTCAGGGTCGCTTTCAGTCTAGGGACTGTTAAATGCAGATTTGCTTCACTTTTTAAGGAGACCATACATATAAATGAGCCAGTGCACGTGATTTCCAACAATTTGACATTTTGACAAGTGTAGACTCAGATGAGTCTGTGCAGCCTCCTTTTACATGTTTAAAGCTTAGAAACTCCAAATTGTGTTCAGTCAGTAGCTTAACATGCATATAATATTCAAGCGACTAGCAAAGGCTCTGATCAGACTGCGCGTATGCGCAGGCTGGTCTGAGCCTTTGCTGGTCGCACACACCACATTGTTGGAAATCTCATGCACTGGCTCAAATGTGTTTTGCAAACACTGTGCAAAATGTCAGATTTATTCCAATGTTACCTACCCTGTTGCGCAAATGCATACAGATGTGATCTTATGTTCAATGATCATTAATTTCGCAGTGTGCATTAAAAACTTTTTTCCTTGACCAGGAATTAAAACGAACACTATCACCGTGGGAAATATCCAATTTTTTACCTATAGAAGTATTACTAGTCACGGGTATAACAATTTTTTCTTAACTCTTTGCATGCCGAGTAACATTGCATTTATTGTCGTCTGCCGATTTTTAACCCGTTTAAGCCGAATGAAATTTCCCACCGTTATCAATTAGTACAGTCCATTTCTGTTTTAAGGAATGCTGGGTGGTATTTTTCATTTTTATTCAAATTTTGATAGAACATTTTGCAAGCAAAGAGTGTGGACCCTGATCAGACGCCGCGTTGTGCGGCGACTGGTCTGGGTCTGCACTATTTGCCTCCGTCCCACAAAAAGGACGCTATGCTTTTATGGGTTAAACTACTTAACTCTTTAAGGATTACAATAATAGTGCCAAGCATATTGAAAAAAGGCTCAACGTTTACTTTTGTCAGACACGGTATGTGGCTGAACTGTTTGCAAAGTTTATCAACAAACAAACAACTTAACCCTTAAAGCGCCAAGAAAAAATAGATCTGAAATGTCGTCTGCTGAAGTTGTCTGCTGCAAATAATTGTCTAACATTACTGACTAATTGAGTATAGAAGCAAACAGCGTGGACTCAGAACAGACTGATCCTATGGGAGCAGTCTGACCTGGACCACACTGTTTGCCATAGAGGCTTCTTAATTATTTCAGCAGACGAGAAAAGCAGACGACTTTTGTTAAGTCACCACTGACAGCTAAAGAGTTCAATTTATTTAAATTGTGAAACAGGTAATTCATACGAAAAGAGGTCAAAGTATTTAGGTCAAAATTACCAGCATAACCTTCCAGTCTGATCAGTGCCTCTTCCACTTTATACAAAACTAAAATATTGCGTACGAGGTAATAACAAGGTCTGAACAGTTCACTTTATATGCATGTCGGGCTTGGCCTTCCATACGTGTAACACGAATTTTTAATTATGACAATTTTCACTGATGGTTATTGTTAATTATCATAATGACGTCGCGTCTGGGAGTGAAATAACGCCATGCAATAAAATCGATAAACCGCTAGTGGATACATTATGGCGTCCATAACAACGTTGCGTACATTATGAGAAAAGTATAACGTTTTTACGCCAGAAATGAAATACCACAATCACAAACCGCAGACAATTCCATGGCACCGCTCAACCATCACGAGACACCAGGAAGACAAATTAAGCAAAGCAACCAGCTCTCTCTTCCCCATTAAGATGATTGCGATACTAGAATGGACATAAAGTAATGTACAACAAAACATAGAACAATTACAGACTCCCACAATGGGAGTAACAATTAAAAAAATAAAAAACAACAGAACCACCACCTTAGCACGGACAGCAGCCTAAGCCACCGGGGGGGGGGGGGAGGGGGTGTGGGGGGCTTAAATGCATATTACTAGTACCAAATCTTTGCCCTAGATTCTGCTGTTGTTGAAGTACAAGAAGTTATCAGCTCGCATCAAGGCCTTATAACTAATTCAATGTATCATCATGGAGAAACACTCTAATCAAATTAACACACCATGATGAAACAAAGAAAAGGGCTCATGACTCACAGATAGTCAGAGCTAAAGAAAACCTCAAGTTGAGCCACGGTGGGTCCAGCTACAGAGAAGCATCAGGCACCAACCCACCGATTAAAGCTTTACGTCAGAGCCGTCATAGAGTCTGGGGCTATTTGGATATTGCAGTTGTGTAAGTGAGACATCTAAAAAAGTATTTAAACAAGAGAGATTACACTTGGTCAGCTGATAAGTGAGCTATTGTTTTAATTGGATTATATGATAAAGTAATATAGACAGCATAGAAAACATATCTCATGTGTAGGCAATCTAGATGCTAGAAAAATATATTATGTAGGCAAACTAGATGCTGGAAAAGCTTTTGCCTTTAATTTACTACGAATCTCACATTTAGGATAGTTTAATATCATCTCAAATAAAAGAAGGCAAGAAATTTAAAGTAGACAACTCAGTAGTAATGAATGAGTATAATAAGCCAAATCATGTGTATTATCTTTTATGAAGATAGGGTAACAAGTTTAACGGAGGAAGGTTGTCACAACACATAACAACAAACACACCAAACTTAGCCATATGCACCAACAGAAGTCTCATTAAGCAAACTATGCTTAAAGGTCCTAATGCTGCCAAGTCATGCATCATTCATACAACCGCAACCTTATTAGCAGCCTTATCGACAAGCAATAACACAAACTAATCTGTAATACTTGCACATTCTTTTTCAAAGGTATGTAATTATTGTTTAAATAAAATGATTTTTGCTATTGTTGATTATCAAAACTATTTAAATTCCAATATTTTAAAGTATCAGATTCACATGCTCTCGCTTGCACCAGCGTTAAAATATTCTTAAACGCTCCAGCAATTTATTCGATACATTTAGTGAAGTCTGTTGGCAATGGGAACCAGCATGAAGGTGTTTTATGAGCCCTTTTCTTTGTTTCATCATAGTGTGTTAATTCGGTTTCTTGATACACTGTATCAGTTTAAGAAATCTCCATGCGAGCTAAACAATTTTGTGTTTTAACAACAACAACATCTAGGGGGTAGATTTGGTACCAGTAAAATGCATTTAAGCCCTCGGTGGCGTAGGCTGCTGTCCCTTCTAAGGCTGTGGTTCTGTTGTTGTTGATCTGTTGTTTGATGTGCTTCCCATTGGTTGAAGGGGTTTTGTGTTTGTCTTTTTTTGTTGTGCATTACTTTGTGTCCTTTCTAGTTTTGTAATCATCTTGAAGAGGAAGAGAGAGAGAGAGCTGGTTGCTTTGCTTTTATTGTCTTACGGATGTCTTGTTACTGTAAATGGTCTGTGACACCTCCTCACGGTGCTGTGGTCTGGTCTGCGGTGTGTGATTGTGGTATTTCCTGATCATACTCACTTAATTTTAGAAATAATAATCCACCAGCTTCTAGAGTCAGAAATACTTTTTTAAATATCAGTAAATACATAACAAACAGGTTGATAACATTTTATACAGACCTTAGATTCTCCAGAATCAAGTACAAGATCAAGGGTAAAGTTGGGTAACTTCGGACATCAGGTAAATTCAGACATACGTATGCATACAGTGGAAATCCAGATGAGACGGCTCCTTATGAGCCGTCTCATCAGGATTTTCTATGTTTGCTTAGTCAATTTAGATTTTTATTCCAGTAATTAAAGTATGAAGCAAAAAAAAAGTCACTGTCCGAATTTACCTGATGTCGGAAGTTACCTGACTTTACCCTAGTCTTTTTAAATCAATCATTTACCTACTGCGTACTAGCATGACGTCAATTAATTCGCTAATTAATGCGCTGTTCAAGATAGCACCATCTTTATAGGCTCTGAAGGAATCGTTCATATTATCAATCTTTTTGTGATTTTGAATCAAAATAAATCTCGCTGACATAGACTTCCGCTTTTTCTATTTCTCTGAAACTTTCCGAGCAAGAACATGAAGATGGAAATGATTCTTTTTCTGACGATAATAATAATTTAACGGCCAAGAAAGATTCAAACCTGCTACCCCAAATGACTGTGAGAATTTCCTATTGACAAATATACAGTCAAACTTAGGTTAAGCATCACCCAAACATTATTTCAGAGACGTGTTTCGTGTACAAATATCTTCAGAAGAACAACCAGTTTGTAATATTTTTTTTTACCCAAGTTTTGTTTTGGTCTGCTGAACATATCAGAATGTCATTTGGTCATTTTGCTAAAATTCTACAGTGTTCTGTATACACCAACCCCTATTTTGGGGGTATACCCTTAAAAAGCGTCACAGCTTAACCCAAAGTGCTTACTCTGAATTCAAATAAACGCAGAAATAATCTAGACCTATTTTTCAAAATAGTGCCAAACTGATGCTGTCGAACTCTAGGTTTCAAGTCAGTTATAGAGGAACAAAGCAATAGTTTATCGCGTATTTGTAATTTTTGCATTATCACTATATAACATGCCATTCTTTACACATCAATGATTTTAATTCTTTCAGAAATATTAATCTGAAATTTTCAGACAGAACTTGTCTGTGATATTGTAACAATATGACACTAACACTTTACATGTCTAAGCGTTTTGAAAACTCCATAATGGGGTAGGGAATATGGACAGTTTTATGGGTAAGCTTGCAATTACCATTCCTGGTTGTTTACCTTTATGATAATCTAATCAAAATTAGCTGTAAATTGTCACCAATTTATCTATTCTAATAAATAAAACAAGAAAATATTCAAAACTAAAAAGCTTCCTACGTTTTTCAAGGAAACTATTGAGGCGATGCTTAACTTATGTCTGACTGTATATAAACAGGAACATGAAAAATGCAGCTGACAGAAAAATTTGTGTAAGTTGAAAGTTAATTAATAAAAATGACAAATCTTTTTTTATGAAAAAAATACTTTGGTCTCAGACCAATACAGCTGACCTGGGACCTGTAACTGAGCCAATACGAAATCACTTGATTAATGACATAATAATATAGTATTACGAATTGGTTTATTGTACTTATAACAAGTAATAGAGGATTCAGAATTTTTTAAAACAAGTAATAGAAGAAAACAAATATTTATCTTTAAATACATTGGTTTAGTTTATGCATTCGTTTGTTTTGTTGACAACTTGAATTTGATACAATGCCTGACAATATTGATAAGGACAAAGAGCATGCTAAGTTTACCACATAGTAAGAAGTTTTTTACCATAAAGTCACTGAGCCATATCATAGAATTGATTAGGCGCTGTATCCAAGTTGCAACGTTTAGAGATAGAAAATGTTACTAAAATTGAAAGAGCCTTTAATCGTGCTTATTATTTTAAAAACATATTTGCACTTACCTTAAATCCTTTGTTTCTTCCTATAAGGGTATGATCTTCTATGACCAATTGGTAGGATACTCACGAAGAAGCTTTGTTGCATAGTGAGTAAGTTGTCTGCAAAAAGGTTTCCTGATAGGCAAAAATGCTTTTGTGGTCCCACGCCCTTGTAAGTGGTCAACGAAATTTAAAGTGCATATTAACCCATACTCCAACAGTAGGTTAAATAGATGAGAGGCATAGTTTGAAAACTGTTTGCTTAAATTTCACAAATTAGGCATCAAAGATCAGTAAATTGAGGCTGCTTGAACGTCCATACAACTCGATGCAAAATCAACATTGCGCAATTTTCTGAAAGGGTGGAAATTATTTTTAAAATATGATAAACATTTCTGACGTCTGATGCTTCGAAGTACATTGGAGCATAAATGAGGGCACGACTTCATGTTCCCTCTGAAATTGTTTTCTACTTCCAAAAAATAACGTATGAAGATTGTTTAAAAGCTGCTTTTGGTGTATAAGCGGACTTGACGTTTGGCAAAATTGCAGAAAACATTCCGTATGTATTTGTTTAAATTTTTTTGACAAAAATCAAATAATTTTACGATTCCGAAATGCATGCTACATATCGAATACTGGAACATTTTTGTACATTTCACTTTTTAGCCCATCCTTTATCTATAAAATGTATTGTTTTAACCAGTTTGAGCTTTTAATACCAAAGTATGGTTAGAAGCCTGACTGAAAGAACTCTTGATTTGGGGAAACCATTTGCTTAGTACATGCGCTTGGGCATAGAATTTGTAAAACAAAAACACAGTTGCGTTGGGAGAAGAACAGTTATACGTTTTTGCTATAGGCTAAGACAAATTCTGGTGACTAGATGAACAAAGTATGTGCTTTTCCTTAACCTTGATGAGGGCGGTATATAGAGAATACTAGGTGAGTGTCTTTTGATATCAAGTTTACCAGGCAAGTCTTTGAGAACGCTTGTTGACATCGCGAGGCTTGCCTAGCGATTCAACATGCGTTCTCAAAGCCAAGCCTGGTAGCTTTGATATCAAAAGACGCGAACCTGGTATTCTATTTATCAGTTTACCCATTGTTGAACACACTTCAAACTAGCGATTATGACGTAATTTTTTATTTTTGTGTTGATTCAGCGTCATTAGCGACGTCATTCAAAAAGTGCAACGTCATCATGACCTGATAAAGGTAACATGCCGTGAGATAGGAAACGTTTATTAGCTTATGTTGAAACAATTCGGTTAATATGAGCGGTGACTGATAAATAAAAATCCTGGCTTTTTTTCATATGGTCTGTATACTTGGGGTCCACGGTATGGACATAGGGACGAGAAAATCTGTCTTCGAGGTTCGGGGTTATCAAACTTGCAAAGCTACAGAGACTAGCTAGCATACAGAATTTTGCATTACGCAAACTTACAGATTGTTCTTGGCAAAGATGCTGTTCAGACTGTGCATGTACAGGCTGTATGTGGTTTTTATTGTCCGCAAGCAACCGCCAGGTTTTCTCGCATCGAAGCTCAATCATGGAAACACAACAAACCCTAAAATTTTTAAACTTTGCTCCTATTTGGTCACTTGTGGTTCAGAATCCTCCATTGTAAAATATAACAACTACATTTCAATCTATGCTCATAATTTGCTGATTTTCGAGGTGAAGTCTTCTGAATTTATCAATCTTGTTCGGATGTAGGCTTCAAGGTGAAAATATTTTTCAGAACGTGTATGACGTCAAATAAACTTCGTATCAACGTCGATGTTTTACGCGGCTTTTGTTCCAAACGGGTTCTTAATTCAGTGAGATTGGTATACAGAAATGAATTGTTTTGAATTTTGTCGTCATATAAAATAACTATCTTTTAATCTTTGCTCATATTTTGTCATTTTCGAGGCAGGGTCTCGATCGTTTATATTGTTCGAATATTCTTATCAACGTCAATTATTGCTTAATATATTTCCGTGTTTTTTTTCTCTGGATATGGTTGGTGTTTGATGGAAATCGATTTTTGGGGACGGATGCTGGCATCCGGACTCAATTTTAACACTTACAGTTTTTCAGTCACGTCAATTTTTCACCCTTGCCAGGCCATACATTAAATATATGCTATACTCCTTGCAAATTTTTAGACATATAAGGTGCATGGTTTCAATATTAACAATTTAATTAGATGCATGATAAACAGTCGTATAGATCCTGATTAGTTTGTTCCTGAGAAGCCAACTGATCCGGATCTACAATGTTTTCCAGAACGTGGTATATCCGGATTCCGCAGGATAAAGGCTTAATACAAACCGAACAACTTTCTGGAAAATATTACGCGTAAAAAGTAGTTCATTTTTTGTTGTTTTATTATTGTTTTTTATGCTTTGCAGTTTAGAAACTTCAATTTGGGTATCGAAGCAATGATTTATTGCCAATTGCTAATTCAAATACAAATATATTTAAAAAATAATACCTTGCGCAGTAATATAATAATGATAGGCATATCGTAAAAGACATGGTGGACTTGCCATTGTAGTCTGCTTTCATTGACAACAAACAAACAAGTCGGCGTGTTTTTTTACGCGGCTATGTATGTAAATAATATAACATTCATATGAATCAAGAATTATCTCAGTTGACCCCAGAAGGTCGCTTGGATATTGTGGATTAATAATCTTACTTGCATGAGTTCATTTGAAGTTTTACTTTATGCCTATCCCGCCAAAACGATCACGTGATATATACATTTGCGAAAGGACGCTATCTGTTAGACTGGTCTCCCTTTAATAGTATTGCGTCTATTTATAGCATACACTCTGGCGCAGTATTGGAATTTTGAGTCCATCCGCGGTATTAAATAAAAGGGCATTTGCTACCGGGCCCGTCATGAGCCACTACCATGAGGCCTGCCGACGAAGCCTCGCACGAACCACAATCCGCGGATGACGGTTTCATTGACGGATTCAAGTGGCAGGGGGCGGGCGCCCCCCCCCCCCCCCTAAAATCGCCAAATCAAAGTTCTTAATATGATTTTAGCACCACTATTGTTTTTTGTTGCTGATTGTTTTCAATTTTAAATAGTCTGGGGTTTTTCTTGCATCTAAATTCAAAGGTGCCACATCGGCGGCGCCCTGCTAAACTGTAGCCCACCATATCTTTCGGTTCCGTTTTGAGAATGACGTCTACTGGAGTCCTCGGATCAGAGCAGTCTGATCTGGGCCCGCAATGTTTGCAACAAGGACGTTTAATGGTCTAGCAGAGTACAGTATATAGGGATTATGAATCTAAAAATTGGCTTATATGCCTTCTGCGCCCAGCAGATGTTAATGGATAGAAACACATGTGTGATCACTATAATAAAGGATATATGCGTGTCAAAATGTGGTAGAAACTTTTTGAAAACACGGCGATATGATTCTGTGCTATCTCCTCTTTTTCTTTTCTTTAATCTTATTAAAACAGTCGCTAAATTCATGCGGACTGAGTCAGTAAAATGTCCAGCGCATGCGGTAAGCCAGGCACGTGCATATTATGTCACTCAATTTACTTACAAGTCCGAAAAGCCCACTGATTTAAACTATTCGATAAGCCGGGTCTCCTATGTTCACTCGTCTCGGACTACCGATGAATCACTACACTTTTTCGTTCTTCCTTCAGAAAACCAAAACGCTTTCGCTCGCTCTGCCGACTTCGAATTCCAGTTTATATTGTATTCAAGAAATGAAACCGCTAGACATCTCGTGCGATCAGATTTTTTGCAAACGTGTCCAACAATGAAATTTTCTAACAGGTAGAATATTCGTTTACTTCACCCGTCTCAAGCTGGTGACAATCAATAGGTAAATTTCGGAAGACTTCGGTTGTTTGCCGGAAAGAAGCGGTGCTATGCGATGTTGAGGTGTGAAAATAATCCCTGGGGCTAGTGGTCTTATCTTAATCCGCATAGAACACTGATCTTTAAGGTTTTAATTGAATAACGACTAACTAACTATAAAGAGAGTATAGTTTTAACCCTTAAAGCGCCAAGAAAAGAATGCAAAATGTCGTCTGCTGAAAATAATTGCCAAGCATTTCTTACGCATTAAGTAAAGAAGCAAACAGCGTGGACCCAGAACAGACTGCTCCTATGAGCAGTCTGATCTGGATTCACACTGTTTGGGCATAGAGGCTTCTTAAACATTTCAGCAGACGAGAAAAGTAGACGACTTTTTTTTGCGATTTGTGCATTAAGGGTTAACATGAGCCACATTATAAGGCTTGACACATCAGCTAAACAGTGTGGGCCCTGATCAGACGCCACATTACGCAGTGTCTCATCTGGGTTCGCACTGTTTGTATATTTGTCCCGTTTATGAGATGCTCTGCTTAAACAGGTTAGATGGATATGATGTTACAACTAATGTTGCTAACTATGACATTCAGTCAGCAAAAAGTGCAGACCCTGACCAGATGCCACATTATGCGGAGTCTCATCTGGATTCACACAGTTTGTATTATGTCCCATTTATGGGACACTCTGCTATCTCAGCAAATAGCGCAGGTTCCGTTCAGACGCCACATGTATAAAGAATGGTTTTAGGCATAAACATAAAATATCATCGGTTTTTTGTGCTGTGTTATTCAGTTGTTGTTGTTATTTTTCAAAATTATAATTTGTCGAAACGTTTTGAAAACCTTATCACCAGAAGAGACAAAATCCGGTTTACTCTAGAAAAGCTAATTATTAGACACGTGTTTACGTGTTTGTCAAGCTCATTATCATATATATATTTTTTTCCACAATTTATTTTGTTGAAAAAATGATACCAGAGTTTCAAAAAGTTTGGAACCATGTCCAGATCTACATACATTGTAGCATAACAAGTAAACGTCGTATGGGGTCCATGTAATCCTTTGTTTGTTGGTAAAGACGGATGTAACAACTTATCCATTCTCAAATATTACAGCCATAGCAGCGAAGACCCAGATTACCGGCGGCACTGCGTTGTGTCCTAAAGTAGGACACATTAATCCCTGCTTAGTACTGGTTCAAAACAGGAAGACCCGTCTCGTCATAACTGAAAAACTGTTGACCGGGACGTAAAGAATCAAACTAATCAAACAAATAAACTGCGTTCTGTGACATTTCGCGAAGGTCTACAATGCTTTCTATCATAAGATCAAAATAGTTTCAACATTCGGATAATGCAAGCAGTGTAGATCCTGATGGATTCCATTAACGTTTGGTGAATTAGCGAGCGGTCTGAATTAAGAAAAAAAACAATTACTGCACAATTTTATATTGCAAAAGTAATAAAATTTAATACAAAAGTCACTCGCGTGCAATAAAACCTGGTTACCTCCGGACAAGGCTCTTTTATTAGTCATGTACATGACTTTGTCAATTTTATTTTTAGCGGGTTTTTTTTATCACAATTAACGTTTGAATCCAGACCAGAGCCCATAGTTACATACACTCCGCATGGGTCCTTGTTTCTGTTTATTCGTTTTTTGTTTGTTTATTCGTATTACGGGTGTCAAGTTGGTCCTACCTTAGCCTGGGTTCCAGTCTAATCATTTTTTCTTCTTTTTTATTTTTCCGTTTCTTGGTCAAAAATGACAATATTAATCGGAATCAATAACGGACCACCGATACCTTTGATGGTGTGTCTTTTTATTCTCTTATTTTTTTTAGAATATTAGCATTAGAGAATATTGCCAAAATATACCGACTGGACCCAGGCTAATCCTACCTATCCATTGGGGCTTGAGAATTAAACTAAGTCCGAGACTTTATATCTATATCCATGTGTATATGAGAGTAGCGAAGGCTTTTAAGGGTCTACGCATATGTGCAGACTCGTCTTGGCCTTTCTTATAACACTATCGGCCCGCCAGCAAATCGCCATTCAAATTATATTTCTCTGGCGGGCCGATAGTGGCCCTAGCCCCCATGCTCGTCTGTGCGACAAATAATTATCATGCGCCTCTAGCTTTTAATTACTGATCCAGAAATGTTTAATCAAATATTTTAAATTCGAGCAACGAACATTTATATATAATCATGATATTAATGGAGCCCTGTCGCGAGAAAACCTGTCTTCAGGCTCAAACCAAAATGCTCAGATACAGAGACTAGATGGAAAATTAAATTTTTGCATGAAGAAAGTTTAGATATTTTACTTTCCAATAAGCAAATAACAAAGGCACTGATCAGACTGCGCGGGTGCACTGGCTGGTCTGCGCCATTATTGTTCGCATGTAATATGCCAGGTTTTCCTGCGTTGAGGCCCATTATTATTTTATATATGCTTTTAGAAATATTGACATCAACATCTCTAAAGAAACAACACAATAAAAAAGGTTATACCATAATTGATAAAATGATTTTATTCAAACTGAATAATTATATATAATCTTCCGGACGTTTATTATAATCAGA
Source organism: Loripinus fragilis (assembly GCA_964019695.1). Taxonomy (NCBI): domain Eukaryota; kingdom Metazoa; phylum Mollusca; class Bivalvia; order Lucinida; family Lucinidae; genus Loripinus; species Loripinus fragilis. The sequence goes on from OZ026529.1 coordinate 36,682,497, forward strand.
CTGATCAAACTGAGAAATACCCTGAAGACAAATGCAACCGGTCACTGACTTGATACTCGTGATTTTCCGCCATAAGGCCGATAATCCTAAAAGGTAGAAAAAATTACAACACCATTGTTACAAATCTCTAATAAGGGAGTTTAAGTTTTTATTTTATTTCAACAAATTAAATATCAAAGGATTCCTAAAAGTCTCCACTACGCAATGCCACCAGCAATTTTTTTCTCATATTATTTGAAAAGGGATATTGTTATGTTTTTAATAACAATCCACGGAAAAAACGGGGCATTTACACTATTTGTTTAATCATTTCAGCAGTGGTCAGAAAAAACTCGAAAAAGGGAGTTTAAGTTTTCATCCAAAAATTATGAAAAATATATCAAAATGTTCGCAGAATAATGTCGTTTCTAAAGCTACCAGCAATTTTTTTGCATTAAGTTCCAGACTTTTTTAATAAGAGTTTAATTAATACTTTCCTATTGGTTTCAGTGTAAACCGCTATAAGGATTAATACAGGTAAATCTGTCATGACAATTTTTCATTGTTGGGTATGGATATACACAAAACTTTGAAATACGTAGACGAGTTCCCAGAGTAAAAAATCAACAAACTGACGAAAATCAACACACACACACACACACACACACACACACACACACACACACACACACACACACACACACACCTCTACTTGTCGATCCGCCGATGCAATGTTTACTTTGACGTGCCTGCACCAGTCTCTCTCTCTCTCTCTTTTCTCTCTCTCTCTCTCCTAACATTTGCAAACACGGTTTGGATCCAGATCAGACCCGAATGGTATTCAGGATAGAATGTTTCGTCAATTTAAAAATGTGTGCATGCGATAGAAGTACGCAAAGCGTTAATACTGTGGAATGTCCGACTTTGCCGTACAAAAGCCGATTTGGATTTTGGGTCCTCATCGGAAGCTGATTGACTGACCCAAACATTGTGTTTCGATATTCTAAGAAAACAAGCCAAAACAAAAGATTCGTGTGCAAACACCGTGCAGTCTCCTCTCTCTCTCTCTCTCTCTCTCTCTCTCTCTCTCTCTCTCTCTCTCTCTACTTTTACGACCTGCTATCAAAGTTCGCAAATAGTTTGGATCCAGAAGATCGTCCGATGTGCCTGATCAGGGACAAACAAGCATACCAAGAGTTATAATCTAGTCCGACTTTGCGTCCGATGATCACGGAACATTTCAGACAAGTACCTTCTTTCAGATGCATGCCACGGGCGAATCCAGAGGGGGACAGGGGGTCCGGACCCCTGAAAAATCATAAAATATAGGGTTTTCTAGCAATATTGATCCGGATCCCCAAAAAATTACAAAGCTACCAAGCCAGCATTCAATGGTGGGCCATTGACACGCCAGCAAAACGCCATTTCAAGGGCGTTTCGCTGATGGGCCGATGGTGGTCAATTTTAAGTGGCATTTCGGTCCTCTCTGACAAAATGCTCTGGATCCGCGCATGAATACAGTGCGTGTGAACCGGCTCGATTGAAATTAAACTGTCGACGGACATAATTTCATGATATTTTGGTACTTACAACGTGCGACAAAGACTCAGACTAGCCTGCGCAATGGTGCATTCTCAATTCAGCATTACAGTACTTAAAATATGCGAGAAAAATGAACGAGTACTTGAAATCGGGATACTTTGGGATTGATTGACAATTACACATTTTTCAGAAATGGTTTCTATATTTTTTTCGTTTTTGGTGAAACGACATTTACTTGTTTTACCTGTATGTTAATGATTTGGTTTAAATAAGCGTTGATTGTTTATGAGAAATACCCCTTCAACGGTTGCAAGTCTTATCCGCGGAGGTGTGTGACAAAATACTTCAGCATCCGCGGGGTTTTGTTATCTGGCCGCGGGGCAGGACTTTTTAGAACCGTTTTTTTCACATATTAATTAAAGCGGCAGGAACTAACTATGGGCTCAAAGGCACTAACATTTTGATAGCCTGTTAGTTTCTACCAGCAGGGACAGCCGATACTGGTTCTATTGCGAGTTTGACGCGAATCTGTACCACAGGGTGAGAGCATGCTCCTAATCTTAGTGCTAATGTGACCATTGTCACGCGTCGTTGTTCATGGCCGCGGGGTTCTGCAATATGCTTTCCTGTCCATGGAAATCCTAAAACTCAAAACATCAGAAACATCTATGACAAAAGATAGGTAGGTGGTATGCTGAAACCACTGGGTCAATTACGGTTAGATCAGAATGTAGCCATTGGGTTTTCACTATTTTTATTTCTCTGTATGCTGATTTAGCCAAATTATCTAGTTTTACGGTAGTAAGATCGCCTGACCAAAGTGCCAAGGTTGTGAGCAGCAAAATCTAGCTGTTTGTCTGTCTGCCCGTTAATCTGTCCATCCGTCTGTCTGTCTGCATTGGTTCTTCGTTCTTTTACTTATATGCTCGTTAAACCAGCTTACATGTGTCTAGTAGCTCAGGTGGTTTGAACGCCTGTTCATTGTTCTGAAGGCTGTGAGCAGCATAATCTAGCCTTCTGCCTGCCTGCATACTTGTCTGTCTATTTGCCACTGGCTGTCTATCTCCCTGTATCTGTTCTTTGCTCTTTTGATTTTTGTAGGCCTGTTTTGCTAGATTAATATCTAGTAGTTCAAGTGTTTAAGGTGCCTGACCCCATTGAGGTTACTTTTAATTTTTCTAAATACGTAGGCTTGGACCCAGCATCTACTCTTTATCCCCAAAAATATCAAGAATATCAGGCACACCCCAAAAATATTTAAAATTTAGCAACCTCAAAAATATTTTTCAAATCTGTACCTTGACCATAAAAAAGCGCCAAATTGATAGAAATGACTCCACAAAACATAAAAAAAATCAAAATTTTCATCATACTCCCATATCTGACCTTCCCGACCCCTCCCCACTCCAAAAAATGCAATTCAAAATTTTGAACCTTCAAAAATGGACCGAACCTACTTATATATGATAATATCAAAGTACCACCCCACCCCTCGCCCAAGAAAGCTGGCCAGTGTTTCAGAGCAGTATGCAGCAAAATATAGCTGTCTGTCTGCTTGTTTCTCAGTCAATCAATCAGTCAGCCAGCCAGCCCGACCAACTGCTTCGATTTCTTAGTGTAGACAGAGCCTCTTTGTAAAAGCGTATTCTTGTTACATAAAATTATTTGCATGTCCTATTTTTTCTTCATACGTAGGGTCTGGCCCAGCATCTACTGTTCACCCATATCCGGAAATTTAAGGACCCCAAAAATATTTGAAAGGGGTAGGTGCATTAAGAGGCTATTTTGTCCCCCCCCCACCCCCCCCCCCCCCCTATGAGTTCAAAAAATAAAAGTTGCTCTTCACAAGTTTTTTCTTATTAGTTCATTAGAACAATAGCCAAAGTGTAAAGGTCTGGTATTGATTCGACTTTAACCGTTGCTATGGTAACAAAAAAGGCCGCCAAAATAGGCTGAAAATAGGAAAATGACCGTTTTGGAGCAAATTTGAGACATGTAACAGAGAAATTAATATAGAGCACAAGCAAATATCAAAAAAAATATTTTAACATATGATGCGAATTATCATGGTACACAATATACTAAAAGGTTTTTTTTTTGTATTTGCTTGTGCTGATAACTAATTCTTAAAAAAAATCGGTCTCAAAAAGCCTCAAATTTGGCCTAAAATAGCAATTTCTCTATTTTAAGCCTATTTTGTCAGCCATTTTGGTTACCATAGCAACTGGTAAAAGTAAAAAAAAAATGCCAGAATTTTACACTTGGGCTATTCTTCTAAAAAATCAATAAGATGAAATTGGTGAAAAGCAACTTTCATTTTTTGGGCTATAGAGGGGGCCAAAATAGCCCATTAATGCACGTACCCCTTTTAGCAACCTAAAAAAATATCCTTGACCTAAAGAAAAGACCCTAAAATGCATCATATCCCCCAAAATATTCACGTTTCTTGGGCTAGAGGTCAAAATCTAGGACATCTTGTTTTTTTTTTAGAATCATTTGTATTTGAACAACAGTGGCGATTTCAACAAGGTGAGCGTTTGCGGGCACACTTTCATGATCTTTATTAGTAATGTGTAAAGTCTGGCATAAGTACAACGAGAGCGCTCACATTGTTGAACTCACCATGTCTCTGTCACTTTTAACCTGAGGGTTCATTCCCCCAAGGTGGGGCTAGAGGTCATAATATAGGAAACCTTTCAAAAGAGCTATTCTGTTTTTCCAACCTATGCAGATATCTTTCCAAACATTTATAAGAAAACATTCATATTTAGGCATTTGGTATCATATTCATGGAAGGCTTCCAGTCATCAGCTTCAGAGCCTTGCGTCCATACCTCAGGGTGGGGCTAGAGGTAAAAATCTAGGACATCTTTTTTTTTCTTTTAAAGAACCATTTGTATTTGAAGAACATATACTATTTCATTTTCTGACTTTCTGTGACTTCAGGTCTTCTGTTCAGGACCTTTGAGCAAAAGACTGCCAGAGCTCTAGCTAAGAAACTTCTTTTAACAGAATTTCCTCCTGAACCACTGACCCAAAAGCAACTTAATGTCACAGATTTGTACCCAATGGTGTCTTCTACCAATTTTGCACAAAAGGTTCCACTCCACTGAACAACGGATCTGCCTAAGCTCCAGATAAGAAATGTCTTACAATGACTTCTCCTCCTGAACCAATGGTCCAAAATTTACAATAATTTCACAGAATTGTCCCTAACGATGCACTCTACCAAAATTATACAATTGCTTTGGCTCTGCCATTAAGGGACTTTATTCAAGCTTGCACATAATGTCTCTGATGGCGATTAAGTAAAAGTAAGAAAAACATATACAAAAAAGGACAGAACTTTATCAAATCAGTTTTTGATCATCATTAATTTCTTTGAATATGTGGGTGGATTTGTCTTAGGTAAGATACTAGGAAACACTTTCCCTAATCCTCGTAAGATCTTTAACCAACAGAAACCAAAAGAAAATCTGAAGGGAAAAAAAACGTGCCACGGTATTTGGGATCAAATTACACATGTTTAGTTGGGGTTGTGCCAAAGAAAGTTAAGAGAAAATTGTTACCGCTTACCTGCCTGAAGAGCTTCACCAACATTTATTGAGGGATTATTTTTAACACTGTAAGCTCTATAATAAAAGCATTTGACATAAAGTTTGATTATTTACTTCTTAAGTTAGTTATTAATCAACTGATTTCTTGCACTGTTCATATATTGATTACATTTATTAAAGGCTGGTTTTGTCCAATGAACAAATGACAATGTCGCCAGAAAGATTGCTTTCCCATTTCACTTTGTGGCAATATGTTTGACCCTACATCAGAGACTTCCAGTTTCCATTTGCATGTTTTAGAAAAGGTATCTAACTAACAACCTCCCTATTTGAACGCTTTAATGCAGCCGTCCCCATCAGTACTCTCAGTGCTTTGATTATAAACTTTATCCGGATACTTGTCATCCGCCATAATTATATTTTGATATGTGCTCATTATTTCCCATTTTTCAAGACGTAGTCTCAATCGATAATATTGTTCGAATATTGGCTGGTGAAAAGTTTATTTTCACTGAGCATGTAACGTCAAAACGGCGTCGCATCAACGCCGATGTGGCGTCATTTTGTCGCTACTCCCAGCACGAGTAAAGATCTAGTGCAGATGTCCAGAAAAATAAATCAATTAAAAAAACCAAAAAACAAAAATTGTGACGCAGTTTTTTTCTGACTCGAGCAGGGCAATACACTTATCGTGTACCTCGGCGCAATATAATATTTCACTAATAAAGGTGAGACATAGGTAATGTAAACAGATACGCTGGTAAATATATACCAGTCCTTAAGGTATGCGAAGATAATGGCCATATTAAGTGTCCTTACTTAAAAGGTTACATTATCTCTTCAAAAATGGGCGGAGTTTTCCCACGATCGCTTAATATCTTCGGCGCGTGCGGCTCTGACATAGATATGCTAAGTAAGCAAACGGGCATCATCCCACTACCTATATCGTCATTTGATTGGCTAAGACGGTGAAACGGAACAAAAGATTATCCAATCAAGATTAATATCTAAATATGGCAGATACTGTCACTAATTTTGACAGGAAAAGTTTGCGCTCTTCTTATTATTTTAACAAAATTGAGTAATTTGGCTAGATTGCTAAGTGGTTGAAAATTTTGTAAAAAAACCCAAAACAAAATGGATTTAAAAACCTGTATCGGATAATTAGGCTTTGCAACTAACAGAGCAAGAGCAATGAGTTCTGATAATGTTTCTACGACTGCCCCTGAGGGCCGGAAGGTAAATAGAGAATACATATATATATATCTGTCTGTCCGTACATATATCAATCTGTCCATCCGTCCGTCCGTGCGTGCGTCCGCCAGCCAACCAACCCACTCACCCACACATCTATCTATCTATCTATCTATCTATCTATCTATCTATCTATCTATCTATCTATCTATCTATCTATCTATCTATCTATCTATCTATCTATCTATCTATCTATCTATCTATCTATCTATCTATCGATCTATCTATCTCCATTTTGTATCTATCTACTCACCCACCGTCACATCCATCCATCATTTATCCCCTGTTTAGTACTGTATTGGTTCAACCCAGGATGTCAGGAATAATGTCCCAACATTACTGAAAAATGTTGACTGGGGAGTAAACCATTAACACAAGCAAACATCCATCAATTGATATAGAAAGGACAATTTGCCAACAAATGGGACTCCAATGATTTACCAAGCAACTTTTAGGCAGAGGCCACAACTAATTATCTGACAGATTTAAAGAAGAAAACTTTAGAGTCAATAAATAAATGAACACCAGAAATCGATATTAAAATGATAACAAAAGACGCAAAACCTCATAAACTACTTTAACTTTATAAAGCGCAAACATGCATCGACACGCAAATTTATTTTAAACTTGAATGAATATCTTCAATGGAGCGAAAAAAGCCCTTCTATGATTTGCTGTAAACGAAGACCCATATCGGACCAGATTAACATGGCATGCTTCATGGACTTGACCGTTTATAGAAATAAGAGGGTTTGGTTTAAATATTAATCGAAGTTAACTTATCACTTGATATTAGGTATAAATCTTGGAATACTCCTATAATCACTAATCATATACCCCTTCTACGATCAAGACCCTTAACAATAAACGATAAGTCGGACGCGTTAACAATCCAGGAAATGATTTTATGTACATTACATTGTATATGCGAAGTCCTATTTCGCCCTGCGAAGTACTATTATGTATATCGCCTAAAATTTTATGTATAAGCGAAGTACTATATCGCCTAAGATTTTATGTATGTGCGAAGTACTATGTCACCTAAGATTTTATGTATATGCGAAGTACTATATCACCCAATAAGATTTAGGTATATGCGAAGTACTATATCGCCTTAGATTTTATGCATATGTGAAGTACTTTATCGCCTAAGATTTTATACATATGTGAAGTACTATATGGCCCAAGATTTGGGTATATGCGAAGTACTATATCGCCTAAGATTCAGTTAGGCATATGCTAAGTACTATATCGCCTAAGATTATAGGTATATGCGATAACTTTGTCGCCTTAGATTTTATGTATATGTAAAGTACTTCATCGCCTTAGATTTTATACATATTTGAAGTACTATATGGCCCAAGATTTGGGTATATGCGAAGTACTATATCGCCTAAAGCTTTAGGCATATGCTATGTACTATATTGCCTAAGATTAAAGGTATATGTGATAACTATGTCGACCAAGATTTAGGTATATGCAAAGTGCTATATTGCCTAAGATTTAATGTATATGCGAAGTACTATATCGCCCAAGATTTTAGGTATATGCGAAGCACTATATTGCCCAAGATTTAATGCATATGCGAAGTACTAAATAGCCTAAGATTTAAGGAACATGTATATGCAAAGTACTACATCGCCCAAGGTTTTAGGTATATGTGAAGCACTATACCGCCCAAGATTTAATGCATATGCGAAGTACGATATAGCCTAAGATTTTAGATACATGTATATGCAAAGTACTACATCGCCCAAGATTTAATGTATATGCAAAGTACTATATCGCCCAAGATTTTAAGTATATGTGAAGCACTATATCACCCAAAGTATAATGCATATGCGAAGTACTATATAGCCTAAGATTTTAGATACATGTATATGCAAAGTACTACATCGCCCAAGATTTAATGTATATGCAAAGTACTATATCGCCCAAGATTTTAAGTATATGTGAAGCACTATACCGCCCAAGATTTAATGCATATGCGAAGTACGATATAGCCTAAGATTTTAGATACATGTATATGCAAAGTACTACATCGCCCAAGATTTAATGTATATGCAAAGTACTATATCGCCCAAGATTTTAAGTATATGTGAAGCACTATATCACCCAAAATATAATGCATATGCGAAGTACTATATAGCCTAAGATTTTAGATACATGTATATGCAAAGTACTACATCGCCCAAGATTTAATGTATATGCAAAGTACTATATCGCCCAAGATTTTAAGTATATGTGAAGCACTATATCACCCAAAATATAATGCATATGCGAAGTACTATATAGCCTAAGATTTTAAGTATATGTGAAGCACTATATCGCCCAAGATTTAATGCATATGCGAAGTACTATATAGCCTAAGATTTTAGGAACATGTATATGCAAGAACTAAATCGTCCAAGATTTTAGGTATAATGAACTGGGCGATATAGTACATCGCATAGACCTGTAATCCTTTCCTGGCCCGTTTCTGTCTGTATTCCGCAAAAGCTTGGTCAATACCTCGTTCTGGCAGGTCTCGTTCTGTATGAAACAGAACACATAAAAGCACATTTCCAGCATATATCTGAGTTGACAATGTTAACTTCCTCATAGGGTTCGTAGCATTTATATATTATCTCAAGGTCATGAATTGCAATAAGTATATGAAATTTGGTAATCATGATCGTCACGATCATGATTACCAAATTCCATATACTTATAATAAATCGACATTTTACTTGTCCCATGACCATTTATTGTATATGGCAGAGCTCTCACTAACTGACAATTTGCAGTTCTGAACTCCCATTTTTGGTGCTGGAACTCCTATTTTTTGAAGGAGGCTATATTCTTTTGTATTGTGGGACTCCCACTTTTTGGCAAAGAGGGCTCTGGGACTCCTGTTTTCAAAATCCTAGTGAGAACTCTGTATGGTATATAAATAAATTAATGATCTGCTAGCGGTAAAAAATAGATTATTATACCATGGTCGTGAATTGCATGTGTAATTATCTCATGCTTGTAGATAAAATCAATGAACTTTTTCATGGCCATGAATTGCGTATGGTATATAAATCAGCCAGTTATCTTACGGTCGTGAATTACACATGGTGTTAACGTCCTCATGGGGTTCATAGCATTTTGGAATATGTAATAAACCACATATCCCATATTAATCCATAACTTATCTTAGGTCGTGAATTGCAATTAGTATATGAAATTTGGTGTCGACATATGAATTTGTTCAGACAATACTGATTGTACAGCCTTTATATGATGGTGACCATGGAAGTAGTGCCAATGTCACACAATCTAATCAACTCCTTATTGTGTCCCCATGATATAATACACAGAGCTTGCGTTGAAGCCATAACTCAATTCGGCTCAAGAGATAGGGTACGAACAAGCTAGATTGGTCAAAATTGAGACATTCCATGTGATGAAGTGACTTTGAAAATGTGGCCAAGGACACTAAATGATTTCGTTTGCTCCTTTCAACAATGTGACTATACAAGTTTGGTCAACATCCATTCACTGGTTCAGTACATAAGAGTGCGGACAAGTTTTGCTTTAAATTGTACTATTCTGATAGGACTGTGACAATGTTACTAAAATCTTATCAACTCCTGAGTATGTCCCATAGATATAGTTTGGTCAGAATCATGCAGTTGGTACAAGACATTCAATGTTGTTACCTAGAAAATATCGCCAAGGTTACCAAGGTCAACTCATTTCTTTCCCCCTCCAAAAATCGTATCCTTGTAATTTTGGGAAATATACAACCGCTGGTTCAGACTGCGTGATTCGTACCAAAAGTAATGTTCCACACCCTCTTAACTGAGGTTCGTGGGGGAGAAATAAATATTTTCATTGGCGGATCCAGAGGGGGGTAGGGGTCCGGACCCCCCTAAAAATCACAAAAATATAGGGTTTCTGTTACTGTTCAATACTGTTCCAGATCCCCTGAAGAACCAAAAGGCTACCAAGCCAGCATTCAATGTTATTCAATCATCGGCACGATATAGTGGTATTTGGATCCTCTCTCTCCTCATCAACTTAAAAAAAATTACGTTGTCAAAAGTGTACCCCCTCTGACAAAACTTTCTGGATACGCGCATGATATTTTTCTCACAAAAATTGTATGTGTTATTTCACTTTTACGTATACGTTAAAAGATGATGCTCGTGTACAGGCCTCCAGATAAGAGTGCGTCATGGAACTATTTTTTTTAATTGTTCATCCAAAATATTTGGAGTGGATACTCAAAAGACCTATCTAAATGAGGCGGTTCTTTTGAGCACCCAAAACACATGTTTATATTGATGTGTAAGAAAATAATTACAATCTTACGCTCAAATAATTTCCTTATATGGATCTATGCGTGTAGTCTTGGCATGCAGTGACCAGTTGAATAGATAATCGTAATGACAGATAAGATATACGAACCTTGTAACGTCAGCCGACCGAGCACGAATTAATATTTCATTTGAGACAAGGTTTTTATCAACTCGATATATTTTGTAAAAAGCGTGAGTTATTGGTAAACCTGAACGTCCCTGCCAACATACATTCACTGGCCATTATAGGCCCACCAGCAAACGTTTCGGTGGGCAAAATTTTAATGCTACATTTTAAGTATACCAATACATGTATGTACAAGTAATTTTAGACTTTGCCAAAAAAGTAAGACGCATATTGTGGAAAACGGCTGATATATAAGCGATACCATGCACGAAAAGCTGAGAATTGCAGTTTTCTGGGCTTCACTCGTATGTGGGCCTCGACGCAAGAAAATCTGTTTCCGGGGGTTTGCGGCCAAGTAACGCTTAGCTTCACAGACTAGATAGAAAATGTAGCCATTGAGGCATAGTGCAGTAAAACCTATGTAAAACGGCCACTCAAAAATAGACAAAACATCTTAATGACAAATGCTAGCTTAATGAAGGTCGAAAGTATTGCAAAATACTTTTGACCTGCATTTATTGAAAACCATGGTATATGGCCATAGTACGGTAATGGAACTGAAGTTTTGTCAGAATATCCTAGGTAACAGAGGAGCCCTTAGATATACACGAGTCATTGCTCTTTGGTTGCCTTTCTTTCAATGAAAAAAGTATTGCATAATTTCGGCTGGGACATCAATTCGTTGTCTTGAATTTTTGACATTATTCAATCAGACGTCGCGTTACAAAGCTTTTATTTACAATTATAAGTCGTAGATTTTGTGTCAAATTTATTTTGTCCCCGTTTCTGAGCTCACAAAGGTTATATTGCAAACAGTATTGAGTCTAGATCAACCAGCTTCAGAAGCTGTCTATCTGGTCATGCAGGTTATTAAATACAGCATGCTTTGGCATGAGATTGACTGGTATTAACTCTCTAAAATAAGTAACATACGGTAATTTTCTGACTTGCCTGTGGATAAAATTACTAGAATACTAGCATATTTAGCAATCTGGGGCAAAAATTACAATGCCATTCAGTATTGATATTTCAACATGTTATTTTAAATGTTTAGCAGTATATATGCAAAACGTTATTTTTCGTATTCTAAAAAAGTCGTCCTTAACTTTAAGGAGGCATTGTAATTTTGGGCCCTGATCTCTGTATAAGCTGCACTTTCAATCTCGTTGCACATTGACGAAAATGATAAGCTCCCGATGAGCAAACATAAGATAAAATAAATCTTGTAGGATCAGCGCATGCGTGAATCGGGTTGGAAAGATTTGGTATTCAAATATCATACAATGTCAAAGTTGACCATTCCATTGCTGAATGTAACATTTTAATGTTAGCATTAACCCATATAAGCATGGCACCCATTTTGTGCAGTCCCAGATCAAACACCGCAGAACGGGAAATTATGTTAGGCTTAAACGGGTAAAGACAAGACTGACCAATCACGCACAGTAATAAGAATAAGGAAGTAAGAAATAGGAAAAGAACAAAAAATAAAGGAAGATATTTTTCTGGTGAACCAACAATTTCGCTTGCTAAATTGAGCAAAAACGTTTGGCTAACTGTTCCGACAGGGCTCGAAGCCAGAGGCACATTTCTTAGTTATCCAACTTACCTTCCAAAGCAAATGCTGTTGGTGCTGAAAAGAACCGTCTCCATGAAACGTTCTTTTCAATACACACAGCTTTTTAAACATTTGATTGAAAACAATACGTATGACGCTCAAACGTTTCGTTTATCTGGAGTTTTGTAAAAAAAAAAATACTGACTAGCCATGGTAGAATTGGGGATCCATTTTTATCAGCGAAGGAGCGAAAATGTAAATAAATGGCTTTGGAAAGAGATTTCCATATCTTTCGATTTCTTTCACCTTAATTGTGTCTGTCTGCCAGTGTGTTTGCACGAGCTTATGCCGTACTTAAGGACAACTCGCGTTCCCACACTCTGTGCGTTTCCTGCGGTATTCAAATATTTAAAGGGACACTATGTTAACCCTTAAAGCGACAAGAAAAAAATGCATCTGAAAATGTCATCTGCTGAAGTCGTCTGCTGCAAATAATTGCCTAGCATTACTGACGAATTAAGTATAGAAGCAAACAGCGTTGACCCAGAACAGACTGCTCCTATAGGAGCAGTCTGATCTGGGTCCACACTGTTTGCCATAGAGACTTTTTAAACATTTCAGCAGACGAGAAAGCAGACGACTTTTGTTGCGAATGGCGCATTAAGTGTTAAAAGTATATTGCTAATGACCAACCGCGAAAAATGTTCAACAGGTGAAATTTGCCCAATTCTGCTCAATGATAAGATGCTTTCACAATCGCAAGAGAAACATGGCTATAAACAGTGACTGGGCTTATAACCTGGCATGCAGATTGTCGAATATTATCTATGTTATAGTCTACCCTTTGACAATGTTTGATTATATTTTTTAAAATTAATTATGGCAGGGATACCTGAAGAAGGCGTTCCGGCGATCCATTTGAATTTGATAAACTAAATCACAATAAAATCTTGTTTCTGATATGCCCTGTTGTAGAAGAGTGTTAAAACCATGCAACATCAAAGAAACCCTGTAAACATTCATTATTTATTATGTTCGTCTAGTATGCGCAATAGTATTGCACCAAGCTCTACTGTCGCCATCAAATGCAGTCTACGTCGTGAAATAGCTGTGAACTGGTAGAGTACCAATATACTCTTCAGAATAGCTTTTATAGTAGTAGCCTTGTTATTCTTAGATCATTATTTAGATTCCCTTGCGACACCACTCTCCGCCCCAACAACCTGCTAGGATCCAGGATTTCTGAAAAATGGGGTTCATATGTATAAAGGTGTGTGTGTGTGTGGGGGGGGGGTTCGCTTTGCTGATTATATCTCATGTTTCTTAAATATCCCATGAAAATGATTTACTGAGACCAAATTAATTCATTTTCATAGGATATTAAAAACAGGAGACAGGGATGGGATTCGAGCGAACCTCCTTATCCCCTCTGGATCCGCAACTGCAAGCTAAGCTAGTAGTAATTCGAAGCCCGATACGTCCTATTTGGTCCTTGTTAAATCGAAATAGTTTTTCAAAGGGCCTGATGAAAGTTATATTTAGGCATTTCTACGCTACCGTTTCGTGATCAATTCGGGGACGATTTGACTTGGGGATGCTTTGAGTCGGTGTCATTTTGACTGGGCGCTTTGGCTTGTTTCCTGCTTACCCGGGAAATGTGTGGTTAGGTTAACGGACCGTCTCGACATGACCATATCTGATATATGGGAAGTTGTACCACTGACAAAACAAACGGAAAAAAAAGTCAATAGCAGGCACAGAGTTCAATTCCAAAAAGTGGGTTCCTTGTTGAAAATAGACAAGACCAATCAATAACTCGGCAGTTATAGGTATAGTTAAAATTTTAAAATGTGAATGCCACCTTTGGTCCGAATTTATTCTTTGGGTTTAGAAGGATGAATTCAACACACAGTAAAACCTGTTAAAAAGGTCACTCAAAAATAGACAAAATAAAGATCTTTTATGACAAATGGTAGCTCAATGAAGGTCGAAAGTACTGCAGAATGCTCCCCTTGGAGCATTCTGCAATACTTTTGACCTGCATTTAGCGATAATTGGTATTGGAAACCAAGTTTCGGTCTTTTTTTAGAGTGGCCATTTTACACAGGATTTACTGTTCCATTCTAACACAGAAATGAATAATATTGAATAATTTACTTCTGTAAAAATGTATTTGTATCTATCTTTTAATAGGCTTGATCTGGAGCAAAATGTTGTTTTAATGACGCTATACGATAGGCAAAATCCAGTTGAAACACGCTCTACAAACATTAGGCATTGAAGAATCTGAAAAGTGGAATCTAATAACCTTATAAGCTATAATCTAGGTTTGAATCAAACGAAAAAATACACCAAAATTATCTAATTGCGTGTGTCCAAAAAAGTGCTATCTAAGCCATAAACTTGCAGACACAAGCTGAGCAATACTACAACTGTCTAAATATAACCTGTCAATCCAAAAATAAATGTGCATTTCACATGCATATTTCAAATATAAGAAAAATTGTTCCTTTCTATCTGTTGGTGTCAAATGGTTCAAAATGTATTAAACATAAACTTGTAGGGTTGAATACTTCCATCGACATTATACTGCAACAATGTTTGGGAAAAAGGAAGAGAAAACAATAAACTCGGATTTGAATATGAATTTGTCCCAAAAGTATCCAGGATTGGTAGCACAATAGTTTATTGAAGGTCAATGGTTAGCCAGGAGGCTAGGAGAGTGACTGTGTTAAAGAGTCCATAAAGAATGCAGAACAGGATGCTTGATCTGGCTAACTCGTTTTTCAGTGAAAATCAAGGGCTCTGATAAGGCTGTGCCTATGCACAGGCTTGTATGCGCTCTTGCTTTTTGCACAAAAAAGGCAGGCTTTTTCGCGTCGCGGTTCAAATATTATTCGATAACAGCTTTGTAATATCAAACTTGCCATCCACAGCAGATAAATCAAAATGTGATAAAATTAAAAGACCTTGATGCAGAAGAATCAAACAACCCTCCCACGCCTAAAAATAATAATAAAAAAACACACAAAAAAGAGAAAAAAAATACGAATATCGATTCAAGCCTGGCAAATTTAATTTGCCCTTTCGTACATGTAAGTCATGAGTCTGCAAAGGTCAACTGTCAAATGATGAAGGTACTTGAATATTACCATACATTTTAATCAGGTGTAAGCAATGAAGCCTTAAAAGCAAAATGTGTTTTCCATTTACATGTATATTCCGCAATTAAGTCACTATTTGCTTTTAGCTCCCCAGATTGTACTTTTTTTATTGAAATTTAAAGATTCTTGTGGGTCTATGTACAGTTGTTAAACACAGACTCACACTGGGAAATGTATACGTCGATTTGGTGGTATTTACGCGTATTGCCGGTACTTCATAGACCGGAAGTGGCATATATTGGTGTTAATACTATATAGAAAAACATGCCGTATGCCTAAAGGACTATAGACTTCAATCATTTTTAAGTATTCAGTATGTGCATGGCGATTTATGTAAGCATTTAGGAATAGATTCGTGGCGATTTATGTAAGCATTTAGGAATAGATTCGAGTACCGATCATCCAGATCGGTACTCGAATCTATTCCTAAATGCTTACATAAATCGCCATGTGCATGCCAAATACTTAAGAATGGTCTAATTCTATAGTCCTTTAGGCACAAGGCATGTTTTTCTATGTAGTATTAACACCAATATCTACCACTTCCGGTCTATGAAGTACCAGCAATACGCGTAAATACCAGCAACTCGACCTATACCTTTACCAGTGTGAGACTGGTTTCAGTCTAAACTGGTAAAAAACAGGTTTGCTGTTTCTTGAGAGACTGTGTTACGATTTAATTGCTCATTTGAAGACCTGAAATCAATAAATGTCGCCAGACCAAGGGTTAATGACATTTACGCCACATCATGATACAATACAGATTTTCATTTTTGTCAGCGAAAAATAAGTTTTTAAAGGTTTACAACTCATTGAACTGAACAAAATATGAAACCTGTGCAATTTGCACAGGTTTCATATTGAGTACATTTCCAGCGATAATTTTACAGTTTTGTTTTTGTGAGTCCCAGGGACTCACAGTGAGTCCATGGTATTAAATCTTGAGTCCTGAGTTTAATTTCTCATTAGAATTCTACAATTTTATTGAGTCCTGAGACTCATAAAAATGAAAATTACAAGTCAAAAGGCAGTCTTTAAAGCTGGATTACTGCTTGAAATGAACAAAATATGAAACCTGTGCATTTTTTATGAATCCCAGGGACTACTGAATCTTCATGATAAGAAATCTTGAACCCAGAGCTTAATTTCTCATTAAAATTCTACAATTTCATTAAGTCCCGGGACTAAGGATTCTGTTGTTGTTGATTCATTGTTTATTGTTGCTCCCATTGTTTGTGGGGGCTCTGTAATTGGTTCATGTTTGTGATTCAGCACTTTATGTCTTTCTAGTTTTGCAACCATGAGAGCTGGTTGCTTGACTTTGATTCTTTCTCTGATATCTTGTGATTGTTAGTCTTCTGTCAAGTTATGTGGCTCTTCCATACGGGGCCGTGGGTTGGCCTGCAGTGTGTGATTGTGGTATCTCCTGATCATACTCACTTGCTTTTTATGTGACCCCTCATATAGGATGCTATCCTGTGACCATTGGTCTTCACTGAATCGGATGTCATATTCTTTTTTTGTTTTGTAATTTGCTATAGCAAAGGAATGTGAATTGGGCCCCATCCTACAATAGACTGTCTAGTCTGGCGATGTCTCAATAAATACGAAAAGTAGATATTGCACTAATGAATATGTAACAACTACATTAATACAACAAGGCTCCGAAAACCGAAACCTCAGCAATATCAAATAAAATATCCGTCACTCAGAGTATTGTTTGAGTATGAATATTTATAATAATGACGCATTGTGATCTACTAACAAAGCGCGTATCATTTTGAAAGACGTATAAATCGAAATACAGCAAATAAAAAAGACATTACACAAACTTTTAAAATCAAATCATTGTCAGCCTTGTTTGTGTGCGAGCCAGCCCCCTGTAAAAGGAAATTTTAATGCACTTGCTTTTGTAACGCGACTTCTGATTGGATAACGTCAAAAATTTGCGACAGTATATCCTGCGATATACTGTAGGAAACAATTTGACGTCATTAATTACGTCACATTTCGTTTCATGATTCGGCATTATGCGGCTTGCAACACTCCAATTTGAGACGAAACTGCAGAAGTGCATTAGAATGGGGATAACCTTTTCAAAATTTACATTTGGGAAGGTATATTGTCGGATATACGTTCGAAAATTACGTTTTCGCTCGCGCGTCGCCGTAAAACTAAATTTCCGACCGTATATCCGACAATATACCTCCCCAAATAAAACTTTTGAATACAGTTATCCCCTTAATTACAGCCGTTACAGAAGGACAAACAACAGTTTATGTCGGCCTGTAGTACCATTACCATGAAGGCACGGTCGATCAGAACTTTCAGGAATTTCTTTAGCGAAATTACTTCTCACAGAATATGAGCCATAACATGTGATTTCCTACAATTTGACAAGTGTAGACTCAGATGAGCCTGTGCGGCCTCCTTTTAAGCTTAGAAACTCCAAATGATATTCAGCCAGTAGCTTAACACTCATAGAATATTCAAACGACTAGCAAAGGCTCTGATCAGACTGCGCGTATGCGCAGGCTGGTATAAGGCTTTGCTGGTCGCACATACCACATTGTTGGAAATTTAATGTCGAAGCTCATTTGTAAATTGGTGTATATTGGGACCTGCCCTTCTCAGTATTGAAAGCTAGATAATAATGTTTAATTTCAGAAAATCAAATTGCGGCCGCCTTTCCCTGTCGAACTATTTTTCTACAATACTATAATGTCCAAAAGTATCCGTTAGTATTTTACCACAATAAACATCTGAGACTTAGATGTATTTTTCAGCATTTTAGTTTTTATTAACAGTTGAAATTTCATATACTGTTGAACTGAGCATGAAAAACGTTTAATAACCTCTGGGCTTTATGTATAAAATCTTATATTTCAGAGCACAAAGCCAATAATGGAGAAACGAAGGAGAGCGAGGATAAACGCCTGCCTTGCTGAGCTCAAGTCCCTCCTCATGGATGTAATAAAAGCTGAGGTAACACAGAAATGCATTGCACATAGGATAACACCAACCTGTTAGTTGTCAGAGAGAGAGAGAGAGAGAGAGAGAGAGAGAGAGAGAGAGAGAGAGAGAGAGAGAGAGAGAGAGCAGACGACAAAACATGATCATTTAGCTAGCAGGTAAAGAGTTAAAGAAAGGAAACCACATGTAGAGAGAGAGAGAGAGAGAGAGAGAGAGAGAGAGAGAGAGAGAGCAAACCCCTTCTCATAACAACTGAATGGGGTTTCCAACAATGTGGTATGTGCGACCAGCAATGCCTCAGATCAGCCTGCGCATACGCGCAGTCTGATCAGAGCCTTTGCTAGTCGCTTGAATATTCTATGACTGTTAAGCTGCCAACCAAACAACATTTGGAGTTTCTGAACTTAACAGGAGGCTGCACAGGCTCGTCTGAGTCTATTAATGTCAAAATGCCACATTGTTGGAAATCACATGTCGCGGCTCAAATATAGATGGCAAAGAGAAATAGTTTGCATCGCTTGAATTTACCAGTAAAATAGTAGGGAGAATCCTCACCAACTGTTTCGCCTTGTTATTATGGTTTTTCTTGGCCATAACTCGGATTAAATTGTGTGTCCATTTAACAGATCATCGTTACCATGTACTTTCGAAATTGTGCCATTTACTTAGAGACTAATGCTTGGTCACCATCGCGTCACCAGGCTTATTGGTCCAAGGGTAAATAATATGCCTGGTAACGCAACGGTGGCTACGTTTAAAACTTTTGATTACGTTATATTTAGTTTAAAAATATTTTAGTTCACTAAACAAGTACAAGTCAAGTGATATTATAGATTTACATGTGTAACATACATCTATGATACAACTTAAACTAAGTGTAAATTATTGCATGTGTTGTGCGTATGTACGGGAAGATAATCCACGACGTTTAGAGAGTGGATTATCTCCCGTACATACACACAACCATACAATAACTTTCTTATTGCACCATCATACATGTACACTTTGTACGTTGGGAGATATTTGATGTAAAACGTTGGAATATCACTCAAGTGTGCAATAATGGCTTATAGAGTTCATTTCCTTTCAATTCTGCATACCGGCAAGTTTAACAAGATACATGGTGATTTTGATCTTTTTACCAATAGCCACACCTCAGTTTTAAAACAAGAACAGAAAATATACCAAAAATCCATCTAATTACAGAAAAACATTCTGAAAAATATCCGGTTGATTTTTGTCAAAAATACTGCAGGGTTTTATATACGGTATACGTGCGCTTAAAGTAGATTTTACGTGTTTCACATTAATGTGGCAGTACTTAAGTTCTTGCTTCGAATGTCTGAAGTTCATTACACTTCTTCAGGTTATAATGTGCTTCAAAAAGCCTGGCCTTTCAAAACTTAAATCTTAAAACTTGGTGTATACCTGCAAAGTGTTAACAATTTCAAGTTTAAATGATTGCCCAAAGATGAACTAAAAATAAATCAGAGAAGCAATTAAAATCTGCATAATTCAGCATTTTTAGGCTGACTTTCTATGGAAAGTCAGCATCAAAATCCTGAATTCAGTAATAATCCCTAAAAACTTTCACCCATGTAGATAGCACCAACATGCTGGTGTGAAGAGGAATGAGAGACAACGAGGAGCTAAGGGTATTGGATACTTTATAAAATAGCTTAAGCTGGTGATTTTGCTGTTTCCCATTGAGTCATGTTATAAAGTGAATTCAAGTGATATTAATTTGGTTGCCCCCTATGGCAAATCTGGCTGCCTGATTTTGTAGTCTTTTTCGCATTGTGGACAGTTGTTTCATACAATATGACCGTATTCGAGTATAGGTCTAATAAAGGTTAAGTAAATTGTTTCAAGAAATTCTCTGTCTAGTTTTAATATAAGTTTTCTCATAAAATTGATCAATGACCACGCTCTTTCTTTCATGTAATTTATGTGTTGGTGCCACAAACATTCACTAGAAAATAGATACCCAGGCTCTTGTGAGAATCAACTTCAGTAATTTGATAGTTTTGCATATACAGAGTTGGGTGATAGGGTTTTATAAATTTGCATGAGATAAAAATGGATTCAATTTTTGTTCGATTAAAAGATACAGGCAGATTGGTAGCCCATTTGCTTAACCTGGATAGGTCAGTAATTAAACAATTTGCTTCTGCAAGGGTGTTATCGACAACAATGAAGAGACCGCGCGTAGTGTCATCAGCAGAAATGCGAATATTTGATCCTATTGCATTAACAATGCCATGTCTAATTAATTTGTTTGTTTTGTTTGTTTTGTTGCTTTACGTCCCAAGTCAACAGCTATGGTCATTGCGGGACGGTCAGTTCACCTAACCACACTTTTTCCTGGGCAGGCTTGAACAAGCGGTTAACCAGTAATTCGTGCACATACTTTCGCTTGTAACTGACAACAACCCTTCTTGAATAAATCAGCGGAAGGGAGGAGAATGACCGTAGAAATAATTTCATGATCAATCTCCACGAAAGTATGGGACCGGACCGGGATCGAACTCGAGACCCCTGGATCTGCAGTCAGACACGCATCTGTAGCCAGACACGTTACCATGTCTAATTAAAATAGTATAGGTCCCATAATAGATCCTTGGGGAACACCAGCTAGTATATGGACTGAATCGATGTGTTCCTGGCAGCAAAACCATTTGCCGTCTGTTTGAGAGATAACTATTAACCCTTTCTTACATGAATACTCATGCTAGGCTCCACCCACTATGTATAGTTATATAAACTTTGACTTTTGTACAAAGGATAAAGAAATTACTTGTCATGCACTCTAGTGTATGATCAGCTAAATCATATTTCAAGCAAACAGAGTAGATCCTGATCAGCCTGATCTGGATCTGCTCTATTTTCAAAAGCGTCAAAGCTAGTCTCTGTGAGTGAAATGGTTAAACCTACAAAGAAGCTCTCCTGTGACATCAGCAGCTTTTAACGTGGGAGATTAGAACAGCGTGTCAGACTCCATAAAAGCTTTGCTGATGTCACAGAAGACATCTCTTACCTCTTTGCATGCGTCAATTACTTTACAAACCGTGTAGTATAAGAATGTTAACTTATTGATACATATCATATTTGGAAATGCAGTACATGTCGCAATCAGTTCTGATCAGAATGAGCTGCTATTGTAATTGGATGGCGCTGTCCTTTTCAGAATTGACCAATAAAACAAATACATGTAGTACTTGTGTACAGACTGACCAGTGCTGTTGCCGTTCGCATTTGTAATGGGTACCAGCTCTGTAAACAATAGTACCGCTCAGAAATAGCAACATTTCAATAAATGTCATACTACATTTCGCTTTGATTGGTAAAAGTCCGCTCAAATTTCAGCTAGTTATTGTTCAAAATTATTTCTCGACGTCACCGCTTTATCTATTACTGGTTGTAAATTTCGATATGGTTAAAAGTGCGACGTAAATCAAAAAGCGTGACAGGAAAGTTCTTTTCCCACGATCTAAAGCTTACCTTAGTGAATGCATGGTTAAGCGCAAGGGATCTTATATCTTCATAATCTATCAAAGCAATCTTGTCTACCTTTAACGCTTTGCATGCTGGGTAATTTTATACGAGTTTTTCTCGTCTGCTGATATTTTTCAAGATCAACTTTTTCAAAAATTTCTTTCAGGAATATCATCAGCGTGTTAAACATTTTGGATTCAGATTAGGCCCGACCTATAGTCGGGCCTGATCTGGTTCCAAATTGTTTGCAAAGGTTATCAGCAGACGACACCTGGCGGCTGAGAGTTAAGGAGGAGATAGCCGTAGGAAACTTTTTCATAAATGGTGGAGATATGACCCGGCCATAGCATGGCAGAATGTACCTTATGGTTTTGTGACTGTCTCGTCCAGTCCTGGGATGTACTATGTGCAACGCCACCTTTTGTTGCATTATCATGATTTTAGGGAAGTCATTCGAATTCGTCGTCTGCCAATAGATGATTCACATGATACATCAAAAAAAAAATAGTCGGTTTACGAGAAGAAAGTATTTTTTTGAAAAAAGGAAAGAAAATAAATAAAAATTCACACCCTCCCCCACCTCCCAAAATTATGAATAGTTTTAAAATAATCTGGCGAACCTGTTGTTCCTGTATATGTTGTATATTATCCGCCGGTGACTTTACGGCGCACCCCGTCAACCCACAAGACAGGAAGTGCCAGTGCTTTAATAGTTCCGCTTGGCTTCAGTCTAACATACTAATTGATATCAAAATGAAGTTCCTTTTTACGCGGTGATGTTCATGCAATATCAGCTGTATATTAGACATAGTGGTGACCACAGAGATAACGAGGCGCATAAGTATCATTAAACGACAAACACACGCAACAACATATTAGAAATTACCGTGCATGTTCCAGCAAAAGCACCGTAACAGTAAAGTGATTGTTTTTGTTGATTCTCGCGTTCCAGTAAACATTTTTTCAGTCATGCTGAGACGATTTGCTGTCTTACTGGTTTTAACTAACTAGCACTAAGCGGAGGCTAAAGTGTCTTGCCTCCGGTGAGCCTCGAACTAACGACCTCTTAACCGTCTACCACTCGTACTACTGAGCCACTGTGTTCATCTTCCATTAAAGTAAATAACAACTTAAAATGTCTATAAGACAACCACAGTCAGTGTAAGCAGTATCAGGCCCTGGACCACCAGTGGCCTGAGCTTGTATGTAACAGTCACAACACGAAAGTCTGCGTTAGCGTTATTAGAACTTCTATACCCGTATATCGTTGGAGTGTTTTCTAAAATTCTCGTCATTCTGAAGTATTGGGTACTGATAGAAACGAGAATGCTGTGCATGAGCCTGTCGTTTTGAAATTTTGCCGGTTCTCACTGTTTCAAAAGAATCTGTTTCATATCTGCTCTGAAAATTGAAATCCGTTTGGAGCTATTTTCAGGAATTTGACGTAATGCACCATCAAAACTTCACAGAACACAAGACTTGGCTGACCTCTTGGCTCTTGTTTGTGACGCCTAATTGTGTTTTGTCACTTTCCCATGTGGTATCCTGGGTCAAGAGTGGTACTTGATTGTATCGATTCTTGATCTTTGCCGCCTTTCTTTATTTGCATTTTGTGTAACTACTTTTTAGTTATGTCCCTCCGAATAAAAGATCGTGTGAGGTATTTTCATTAAATTTGATATAAACGTAAAACATGATGTGACGACGAATTCCGAGTTAACTCTGGGTAGCATAGTTTGGGATTTGGTTTTGGAGCTTTTCTCGCGTCATGGCCCATATGCGACGGAGGTAAGGGCAACTGCACAGTAGGGTGTCTAGACTAGAGAGGACATCAACCTTAGATATGGCAACTTACTAAATTTATTAATTTTGAAAAGTATAATGTCACAGTAAAAGACAGTACGACGTATATTTTGTCGTACTGTCTTTATCTGCCACCTTAATTTCTTTCAATATTACTGTGATTCCAGGTTAAACGTGACCCCCGTTTATTGCCATTTATTCCTTATTGGTTATTTTAATTGAAGAAGAAATAACAGAAATGAATTTAGATATAGACCACCTAATTAGATATATTTTTCTCAATTATATATGATCTTTTATACAGGCTGTGATTAGATTAGATTAGATTAGATTTTGGAGTGTTTTTGCTCCTCCACTTCGAATTAGTCCCCAAGTGTACCTTATCGATATAAATTTAAACTATGTCTTATACCAATCAGTGGTGTAAAATTCGTGCATTAAACTTATATAGAGGCGAAAATGGGTAAATATTTAATGGAAAAAGTCTAAGTTATTCTGATTTACAGGGCATTCGGGCCTTAGTTTAAAATAAGGTTTGTCACCAAAAATAAGTTTTAGTTACGCGGTGTGCATTTACATCCACATGCTAAACGCCGATCGTATTGGTAAGGATTAAAGCTGTTAAATAAAAGAAAAACGGGGGTCACTTAAAATCTGGAATCACAGTAATAAACATCTAATTGTGCGATATGTACTATTTTCTAAACGGCCGATCAGAAAGTAGTTCATATCTCAAAATTTAATGTATCTTTTTGAAGAAAAGGTACGCGTAAAATCAAATGGATTTTAGGGTCTAACTTTTCGTCTGACCCTTCATCCAGTTCAAAACTTAATGCGGCGTGTAGCGAAGACTCTGACGAGATCTGCAAATGCGAATGGAAGCATATATTTATCTGCATATCCCCACAAAATACTTGACATTTTAGCTTACCAAAAATGATAAATACATTGTAATACCTAAAATGATATTCGAAAGCCAAAAATGTCCTTAAGTAATATATTTCGTCCGTCACCCCCCCCCCCCCCTCTAAAATACAAAAAGAAATATATCCATTCTGTACGACCTTCAAAAAAGACCCTAGAGAGTTGACTATAGAAATGACCCCATAAAAATAGTCCACTTTAATGGTGACCCCCAAAAATATCTACAAAAATCTTCATACCAAAAATATGTTCATTTTTTCTGAACTCCCCCAAAAATATGGGGATTCAAAATTTTGAATCTAAAATAATCGGCCAAGCCTATGTTTATATGAAACTATTAGAACCCCCACTCCCAAGCCACTATTGCTCGCTTATCAAACATGGTGTTGTATTACTCACAGGCGCGTGTAAGGGAGCGCAGTGGCTCAGTGGTAGAGTGCTTGGCTCGAAACCGAAGGGCCGCGGGTTCGAGCCTCACAGGCGTCACTGCGTTGTGGTCCTTGAGCAAGACACATTTATCCTAGCTTAGTACTGGTTCAACCCAGGAAGACACGTCCCGCATAACTGAAAGATTGTTGAGTGGACGTAAAGAATCAGATCAAACAAACAAACAAACAGGCGCGTGTCATGTGATAAAGTTAGTTATGAATTTAATTTTGTGTTCTTTTTCAGTTTTTTAAATTCATACAAATGCATTTATCTTTTTGAAATAATTATAACTGAGCTAACTCAATAGACTTGGTAGTTATCGCATAAGTGATATGAGAGCTCGGTCAAGTAAGCAGCAAAAACGTCAACTTGACCGCGTTCGATACGAGCCCGATATTTTCCGGGGGTAAACAGTAGATGCTTGGACAGAGCTAGAAAAATTGAGAGAACTTGACGATGAGATCAGTAAAATTAGCGAATTATTATTGAGGAGAACTTTGAGATCCAACCAAAATTCTTGAAAAATAACCCATTTATACACACATCTACACGTTCAACAGGGTTTATTCTACAGGTAGGTAAATGGTTTAAAGATCCCCCTATTTCAGAGGCGGATCCAGCATTTCTGGCAAGGGGGTTACTATGTATATAGGTGTGGAAGCTCGTTTCGCTGATTTTATCTCATTTTTCTTAAATATCTCATGAAAACAAAATAATTTGGTCTCACTGAGACCAAATTATTTTGTTTTCATGGGATATTTAAAACTAGGGGGTCCGCCACTGTAATTTTAAGAAGGATGGGGTAAAATGCTTGCTTTTCTATAAAAATCCCCCTAGTTTGCGAATCCTAGAATAAACGCTGGTTCAACTGGTATTTATACATGTACCTATAATACTGAATGTTAATTTGGTATTGACGGACGAAATCTATCACTTAAACATAAAGGACATTTTTAGTTTCCGAATATCATTTTAGGTATTATTTATTAAGTAATTTGTCATAGCGTGAAGATAAAATAAAAGAAATGATACTTTTGTATAATTTTGATTTATTATCAATAGCCTTCAGGTTTTATAGCCTTTCATTATGATACCTATATAAGTTATATCTTCCTGATTTAGGTTTTTTGATCTCATACATATTGCTTACTATCCACATTGTTGTCAATAGGAATATGCAACGGAACTCTCAAATGAAAACCTGATATGTTGATTTTTTTAAAAAAAAGCAACAACACCCCCTACCCTTCTCCCTCCCACTCCCCCAAAAACAAAGAGAGAGAGAGAGAGAGAGAGAGAGAGAGAGAGAGAGAGAGAGAGAGAGAGAGAGCAGACAACAAAACATGAACATTTTGCTACCACTGGCCTCGAGGTTATAAAACTTGAGTACAGTTTCAGACTCAAAATAAAACGCAAGCAGCCAATCATTGCGCTTTATTTTGAGTCTGAGAATGAACTGAAGTTTTATAACCTCGAGGCCGGTGAAGAATTTAAGAATGAAAAAATAACCCCATGTATTTACCATGTTAAAAGAATTTAAAACCTGAACTGTTTGAAGTAGCTTTTGAATTCTGTTAAAGATATACAATCCGAATACACTAGCAAAAGAAGGGAGTAAATAAAATCGCTGGAATCCCTTATACAAAATTGTATGGGATTTTATACAGACGTGCCGTCAAAACCCAGTTGCACACTGTCAAGACTTTTCAATTTGTTTGCTGTTTGCCTGTTGTATTTCTTTTGCTCCGGTATTCAGTTTTATTTACTTTTGAGTCCTTATCTTTGCTTTATCTCCTTTTTATGTCTTGATTTATATGTTCTAGGAGATGATGATGCATTGATAAGTTAGGGGTCTTTCATGCAAACCAAATATCTATATGTCTTGATCCACATCTGAAGTAAGGGTGAGGTTGGCGCCGTAAAACCGGTTAAAGCCCTCCAGTAAAATATTTACTGACCTTTCCAAGGCAGTACTTCTTTTGTGGATCATTTATGTTGTTTCTGTCCTGTGTTTGTTATGCTTTTGTCTGTTTATTTGTGCATTGTGGTCACCTACTGGGAAAGGGCTTATCTCTCGGCTCTGTTTGTGGTGTCTCATTGTAAGTTTGTCAGGCATGGTACTCGATTGTATCGATTCCTGATCTTTGCACCCTTACTTACTTTAATCACGAATGGGCTGACAAAACTGTTAGACCTACTTTTTAGAAAGCATGTGATAGTTTTATATGTTGCTATTGTATTTGAAGGGAATGCACACAATATGAAACCTGTGCTCAGTTGCACAGTGTGCTCAGTTGCACAGGTTTCATATTTTGTACATTTCACGCGGTTATACGTTTAAAGAATGGACTCGCATTCATTTTTGTATGTTTGTGAAAAAATGTGTACATGTTGTAAAACTGTTTGGACTTGTTAATAATTACTGTTTAATTGTTAAAGAAGAAAATAGGACTTTTATAAGCATTTTTAGCTAAGAATAAAACAACAACAACAACAACAACAACAACAACAACAACAACAACAACAACAACAACAACAACAACAACAAGAAACAAACAAATTAGGACAAACAAACACATTCATGTTCGATAGAGTCGCAGATCACGTACCAATCAGTGGCACACAGAAACTGGTAAGAATATGACGGCCAAGCTAAAATATCATAAAGCACGGCATCATGAAATAAAGACCAAACAAAAACAACAACGCACAGTCGTAAGATAGGAGAGCAACAAAGAGCTAGGAACAGCAAAACAATCTCCGTAGGTACTACTGCAGTCATAGATACCAGGGGCGTTGGGGTTGGCGTCAAATATTTGTTTTACTGGCATAACCCTCTAGGTATTGATTGATGAGATATCTTGTAATTGCTTGTTTCTCAGGTTGTAACGTTTTTACTTGCAGGGTGCCCGCCACAGCAAGATGGAGAAAGCTGACATCCTCGAAATGACGGTCCGCCATCTGAGACAGTTACAAAGACAGAGCATTTCCGGTAAATATGAGAACAAACAGGAGGCAAGTTCCCTGCGTCAAATGCTTACTTAATTATTTTTGTTCTTATATTAGGTTTTTGTCTATGTCATCATTTACGCTCCTTCTTTATGGGTAGGAGCAGCGAAGACTCTGATGACACTACGCATTTGCGCAGGCTCAACTAAGCCTTCATTGTCGTTTTAGTGATACGAACCAAAATCTCGTGAACTCGCTCACGTGAAGAGCAGAACAAGCCGCCAAGATTTAAAGAATAGACCATGTGCGTGAGTGGCGGATAGAAAATTGTGTTCTACTATTACCATTGGCATCGCGATGATTTCCAAATCTTAATGGCAAACGGTACTTGCTGTCCTGCCAGCCAAGAGTGACAGTGGCGTCATGTTTTGTTTACAAAGTTTTCATGGACTTATAATCGATAGATCGATTGTGTATTAATCCTATCGACAGGATAGAATTAATACACAAGTGATCTAACGATTATCGTTAGCCCAAGTGGGGTGTACAAGTTAATGTTTTACTATACAATTGCAAACAAAATATTGCGACACTGTCACTCTTGCTTGGCACGAGAGTAGAGGGACTGGTTTTACTATTTATCTTCTCACACAAACGTTATATTCCTTTTTCATGTATAACATTCCAAAAATGTAGTCGAAGCATTATGATCTTAAGTCATTTTGGTATTGCAATGGCGTCAGTAAGCATACGTGTATAAACACGGCCCCCAATAAAGCCATTGCACACGCCACAATGGATGGTCATCTGTTTTTTTTATCCGTGCCCTCAGGCCAGATAAAAGTACTTGCATGTGAGTTAGATTTGACACCGCGGAATTCTCTATATGATTAACTATAAAACTAAGGGTAACTTCACACCAAATGTGGTGGCAGCTGAACTACTACTCTTGGTGTAACGTGTCAGCTGCTTTTAAAACTGCCTTCTGCTCGTTTGTATTGATTCAGAGAATAACTACAACAAAGGCAGGTAGCATTGATTAACATTTTTCTCTGTAGAAATGTTAGCCTCTAATCGTTTTAGGAGGAAAGTAAGTTAAGTTTGCATTAAAAGGCCTCTAATGATGTAAACTTACACTTATCTATAAAGTGTATTAAGCAGGGATCATTAATCATCAAATTACTAATCTGAATAATAAGAAAAATGCTTCTCAGCGAAGAAAATAATAGATTAGTTATCAGAAAGATGTTTTAAAATGCACAAACTATGAAATTCCGGCCATGACTGAAAAATGCTGACTGGAACGTCAGGTGTCAACCAAACAAAAGAATTGCTGTATTCGACAAAGACCTTTCATGTTTGACTTATTGTTATTATATTTTAATCTGCAGGTATTCTTCCCCATGAATCGTCAACGCCAAGTAAATACCGTATGGGCTATCTAGAATGCATAAACGAAGTCGGCCGATTTCTTGGTTCTCTGGAGATTGACGAAGTTGAACTGCGAACTAAGATAATTGACCATCTAGCAAATTGTATTGCGGGAGCCAGATTGGAGCAACCGGATACGGAAGTGTCTACTACAGTTGGATTCTCGCGTACACAAGCTGTGATCCGACCACGACCAGAGAAACCAGGAATCAGCCTTATAAGCAGACCAGATATATGCGGTTTGCAAGGTGCTGGTCCTCAGCCTACACCATCTCTGAACATTGGACATTCTGTGAAACTAAACGACAAAGAGGAACTGAAAACGCCTACATCATGTCAGCCAATGTCTGTGATTAATTTATACAGTTCTGGTCCCATCCACTCACCACATATCCCTACGCAGAAGGTGCAAATTGGGCATGTCACACTGCCCAAACAAAATGACGTATCTAACGCCTCGCGTAATTTAACAACTGAGTTATCCAATCAGAGGGGACCCATCTTTTGTGTATCAAAGTCTGATTCAGAAAGCAAACAGTCAAGCCCAGCGATGCTAAATCAGCCAGATGTCAATGTCAAAGTAATTGGAACACAATCCACACCACAAGTAAGTTCCATCACCCAGGCACAAATATTTGGGGGACTTCAGCTGGTTCCAACGCAGTTACCCTCAGGAGAAATAGCTTTCATTCTTCCAGCAAACATAATTCCCACTACACAGAGTTACGTGATCCCCGTCCTGTCACCTAACACGATCACTCCGCTTTCATCACCCTTAGAGCAAGCAGTGTCATCAGCATCCAACATCGAATTTAAATCTACGCCAGATGGTAAAGTGGCTTCTGGTATTTTGGGACATATTGGCAACTCAGCTTTTCCAATTACTTATGCGAAAGCCTTATTACCATCATGTACAGAAAATAGTTCTGCATTACAACCAATCTGTGATCAGCAGCGTAATGATACTGCAAACTTACCATCTAGTGAAAAGGCTTTGACCAATCAGAGTGTATTATCAACAGAACTACTTCATCCTGCTCAGGAACAAGTGATCTCAAAGCTAAGAGATACAACATTGATTTCATCTGGAACTGAGGCTTACCGCACTGGAGGATTTCAATCCTCCAGTGCGGTATGCCTAAGTTCCAGTGAAGTAGGCCTAAGTTCAAATAGCTCAACAACTACATGTAATCCTAGTGGAAGTATTCAACAGCCACAAACTCAACAACACAATAGATCACCAACTGACCATCTTGTTCTAAATTTAGCAATGCAAAACCGAACTCGGGCAGGACCGGAAGAGGCGATAAATAGGCATGAAGAAGATGATGAATCAATGTGGCGGCCTTGGTGATTTGAAATGTTCTAAAATTTCGAACACAATTCTCTTTCTGATCTCAAATAAAATGTTTGTTATTAGGACCGGAATTCACAAAATGCATGTAACAACATCAAGCGGATGATCCAGCCCAAACAGTAAGCGGATGGAGGCAGTATGTTGGTGGAGCTTAGCTATATCTCAGATTATATTAAGGTCCTGGAAGGGTATTTAGGGATACAGGGATATTGGCCAAAACGTAAAGGGATACGGGATATTTTGTAAACATTTAGAGGGATAACGGATACATGGATCAATTTTAGGGATATGGGGATACAATGCTTTCTGAATTTTGGGGATATTTGCCATATTTATTTTAGGGATATGGGATATTTTTCAAAATAGTTAAAGAGATATGGGATACTGGGACCCCCTTCCAGGGCCTCAATATTAAACCACTGATCTGAGTCTAGCTGATAAGCACCATGATCACTGAGCTGATGAGAGCTGTCAATCGTTCAACAAAGTAAAACAGAAACAGTTTGATCTCGGTAGGCGCTGTTTGTCTAGTCCTTACTGGTATGCAACTGTGTGCGAAATTTAAAAAAACCCATATATCTTATGTAGCCCTCTGGACATTCTGTGATACATCTTTTGCAAAATTTTTATATCGACTTTTGTTACCTTGCTCCCATTATACATTTCGAAAAATGTGTAACATTGAATTATTGACATGCATGTCAGGCTACAGAATGCTGTGGATTATCTATAACTCAAAATGATGATATCTATATCTGGAAGTAAATTTGATGATATTTGTATCGTATTCTGATGGATGGTATATTGTTTTTGATATTTCCTATCTAAATATATTATTATTACGTCTATTGAGGGTCGAACATATAAAGGATTAAACAAATAAAGGGTTATCATACGCGGATACAGAAAGTTTTTTTCCGAGGGGGTCAAACATTTTTTTAGCTGATCAGGGAGAGAGGATCCAAATACCACTATAAGTGGGCCATCATCGGCCGTGGTGGGCCAATAGTGGCCCCACACTGGATGCTGGCTTGTAAGCTTTGTTGTCTTACAGGGGATCTGTACAAATATTGCTAAGAAACCCTATATTTTTGTGATTTTTCAGGGGGGTCCGGTTCCCCTGTCCCCCCACTTTGGATCCGCGCATGGTTATACACACTATGGAATAGCAAATGTTAAAAGATGTGGCAGCAAGCAAACGACGTGCATACATGTAATCACTTATAACGTTCCGCAAAATTGATGGCATGTGATTGTTGCCAACAAAGGATATAGATTAACCATTTTTGTATGTTCTAGCACGGATCCTATACATAGGGTCCGTGCACGTGATTGGGCGATTAAGACAAAAAACCTTAAACTACTGACACAAAATTATAGTGCTTCCTTTAAGTAAAGTATTTGAAATTTTTTAAGATACCACAAATAACGTTTCAAACTTCTTAAAGTCAAAGAGCTACGTGCATTAAGAGGCTATTTTGCCCCCCCCCCCTATGAGGCCAAAAATGAAATTCGATTTATATCATTTTCTTCATATTAGTTTATAGAACAATGGCCAAAGTGTATAAATCTGATATTAGTTTGACTTTTACAATTGTTATGGTAACGAAATGGCCGCCCAAAATAGGCTGAAAATAGGAAATTTACCATTTTGGGGCAAATTTGAGACGTTTGACAGAGCAATTAACATAGAGCACAAAGAAATACCAAAAAGTATTTTAACAGATGATGTGTATTATCATGGCACACAATATATTAAAGGATTTTTTGGTTTTAAGCTGTGTTGATATCTAATTCTTAAAAATTCGGTCTCATAAAGCCTTAAATTTGGTCAAAAAAGACAATTTCTCTATTTTATGCCTATTTTGTCGGCACCTTTTGTTACCATAGCAAAGGTAAAATTTAAATAAATGCCGAAGTTTTATACTTCAGTCATTCTTCTAATAAACCAATCTAAAGAAATTTGTGAAAAGCAATCTTCAGTTTTTGGCTCCAAAGGGGGCCAAATTAGCCCCTTTATGTACGTATCCCTTTGTTTCATGTATTCTGTAGATCGCTATGGCACCTTTGACCCTATGTACTGTACGGAGCCTGTCAATTATTAAAAAAAAATAAAATATCATGTTGAAATATCAATCCTTAACTAAGGCAGTACTAAACTTTATGGAGGCATTGTAATTTTGGGCCCATTCAATGGTTTACGTATTGGTCGGACTAACTATTTACCGATACTGACTTAACGCCCATCAGGATGCAGTGTCCAGACAAATGCGGGACATTTACTTCAAATATGCGACAAAACGCACAAATGTTTGCACCAGGGAAAACCCTGTCAAATAGAAGGTTCTGATAATATGAAATCTCCATAGGAAAATCAATGTGATAATGCATCTTAGTCTGAGGACATTACTAGTCGAGAAACGGTATGAATAATGGGCTGATAGCAAAAGAAAGTTATCTAAAATCGTGATAAATTGAAGATTACCAAACATTTAAAATTCCCTATTTGCTTTTGTCAAAGGGAGACAATTTACAAATTTGATAAATTCGAAATTGGTTTCTGAGCTTGTTTCAAGTGAAAGTCAGTTCTCTTGCTTTTAATCCAACCAAAATATGACCAATTCTGATAAGCAAAGTAATCTTTTTTGTGCATGCAGTGAAAAACATTATTCCTGCCATTTCTCAACAAGTAATGTCCTCAGACTACGATGCAATAATACATTGATGTTCCTATGGAGATTTCGGTGATAAAATTTAAATTTAAAGCTTGGCAACTTAATGAAAAAACAGCTTTTCAAAATTGATTTCCAAAACGATTAAAACACACTTGTGAAAAGTCATGGAAATTTCCGGTTGTCGCATGCCCAGACTACCATTTCGTGCAGTCAGACTTGGTTGGTAGGGAATTTCTGAAGACCTAAACTGTGTGAGATTCCTGTTCGAATTTGTAACCTGAAAAATTGGACCCCTGTTACATTTTCTTTCCTCGTTACAACATCAGTAAAACGTTTACTGTTATGCATAACCTTGATTTGAACATTCAGTTATATATTTTCATTTGCTTTACTGGCTTGCGTCACTTTGTCTGAATGCCAAACAATTCAGATGTAGCGTTTTCACTTTTGTTCAGCATAACATTCGTGTTCCTGTATCATTTAATTTATAAAACTTGTTGCGAAAAAGAGACAAAATGCTCAGCAAGCCTATCATATTATCCCTTTTTCCAACCTCGTTTAATAAATTCAATAAAACATGAGCACCCATGTAAGATCCTCTATGTAAACAATAACAGTTCCGGTGCCGGCTATAGATCGTCTGTGATTAATGATTTGATTGTATATGAATCATATTTAAACCTAATTGAAATAAAATTTACAAAATTAATGTATTATGTATATTTCTATTTATTTCAAATGAAAAAAAACAAACAACAAAAACAAACACAAAAACAAGTAAATATGATCAGGACATACCACAATCACACAGTTGAAAGTTGACGGTGACACTGCAGACCAACCCACGACACCGCCAGGAAGAGCCACAGAGCACTTACAATCAGAAGACATCAGGATGACCATTAAAGTAAGACAACCAGCTCTCTCCACCTCATCGAGATGATTGCAAAACTAGAAAGGACACTTAAGTACTGTAGAACAAAACAAGGACCAAATACATAACTCCCACAAATAATGGGGCAATAATTAACAATAAATCATCCACAACAGAAGCATATCCTAGAACGGACTGCAGCTTAAGCCATTAGGGGTTGGAAGAGGGGGTTAAATGCATACTCTTGCATAGATGTCTATTAAAATGAACGAAAACCCATGTTCAAATCAGGAGATTTACGTGCTGTTTGAACATGGGTTTGATTTTGAAAATACTTAAAATGAGCCCTGCATTATTTGCATGACGTTATAAACATAAAGTGTTGCGGACCAGACTGATCATTTGGCTGATGTTTTGTTCGCGAAAAACGTTGCGTACTGTTATGACGTTGTGACGACGTAGTGACGTTTGAAAGTTTACAGCCGACGACATTTTGTTTAGAGAAATCCAGTGTAAGAAAATGGACAATTTTTAAAATGTTTTAGCAACGTTTTCAGTGCGCATTGTGTTGGAATAAGGTAAAATATGCAAGAATAACGACCACACATGTTTTTTTCATTGCATTAACACCTGCCTCGTCCTTAGGAAGATGTTTCAACACTCGGCCTATCGGCCTCATGTTCAAACAGCTTCCTCGGGACCGGCAAATGTTAATGCATGAAAAAACATGTGCGATCCCTATATTACTGGTACCAAATCTTCGCCCTAAAACAGTAAAATGTTTAGCTCGCGTGGAGACTTCCTATCTCGAATTTGTTGAAGAGAATGTGGATAGGCCTTACTTTTTGTCATTTCTTGATAACTGTGTCATATTTCGGCATCACACTGTTATATCTAAATTGACAGTAGGTGACTTGTGAGCGCAACTAGTCTTACATTTTTACACCAAGCTTTTTGAAACATGAGATCTCTTCATGGTATGAGGATGTGCATTTTGTTTGGACATCATTCTCATTTCAATTTTTACCTTTTGTTTTCAACTTGTCATTTTTCGGCCAAACAAAGTCCTATAGGTATAGACAGTTTTGTAGTTGTTTGGAACGATTTTTCTAAAAAGAAACGTTCTACTGGTATCTCTACATACCAAAAGTTACCCCCAATTACAATGATAACCTGTTGCTACCCAGCCTGTATTTCTGGAGAGTTGGTCAGTATTAGTGACAGGGAACCTTTTGTTCTTAATGCAAACAACTTTTATACTGCTGCAGGACGTTACCAATAGAAATAATTTGTAAGGGTGTTATGGTTTTTCGACACTGAAGTGAAAACAATAGTCTTATGCTTACAAAACATTGTAGTCCTTTAAAACTTAATTATTAAAGGCCCATTTGTGCTATAAATAGAATACGTTAATTTGAAAGACAATACGAGAGGGTCTCAATGGGAGTTAATTGTTTGCTAAATCTCAGTAATCAGTAAATTTTAAGAGCGAAAATTGGTAAAAACTTGAAAAGCGTAATGCGCTTATCTGTAAAATGGCCATCAAAAATCGAAAATTGGTTAAAATTTGGTCCAAAATTTGCTTATCAGAAAACCCCACATGCAAAAGACTAGAAATACAATGCGACCATGCCAAAACGTTTACGAACAACAATGACACAGCCAAAGCAGTTATAAATATAGCATGATTTAACTTGTATCCCGTTTATCATAATTAGAGGCAGACAAATTAATGTTGATTATTACTAGTCAAGCCATTGTGCAGTAACCTGGATCTAGAAACGGCTTGTTATTGTATTCTATATCAAGGGAAGTAACGCAGTCTAAACCAGGACACACTCGTTAGACTGGGTTACATCCCTTAGTATAGAATATATAGGAATTAAAAAAAAAAGACCACTTTTTCTGCTCAAAGAATTGCCAGAAATCGTTCTACCAGTATTCTTAGTGCTTTGATTTCTCCATTCGATGCGTATGTGGTTTGTCCGGGACATTGTCGGCTGATTATATTTCTTTTGTTTTGTTTTCAACTTGTGCCATTTTTTTTACTTAACCACAATTTATGTCAGCATCACATCTATCTATCTATCTATCTATCTATCTATCTATCTATCTATCTATCTATCTATCCATCCATCCATCCATCCATCCATCCATCCATCCATTCATCCATCCATCCATCCATCCATCCATCCATCCATCCATCTATCTATCTATCTATCTATCTATCTATCTATCTATCTATCTATCTATCTATCTATCTATCTATCTATGTATCACCATGGGTAAGGGTGAGATAGAAAAATCCTTTCCGAA
The DNA here is from genome assembly GCA_964019695.1 of Loripinus fragilis. Taxonomy (NCBI): domain Eukaryota; kingdom Metazoa; phylum Mollusca; class Bivalvia; order Lucinida; family Lucinidae; genus Loripinus; species Loripinus fragilis. The sequence continues at coordinate 36,719,231 of OZ026529.1, forward strand.
GACCACTGTTTGGCATAACAAGGTTTGCTGACTGATGGCAAATGATGATCCCTAAGGATGGATTTTTCTATTCTACCTCACACAAGTAATGGAATAGTTTTCGTGCTTATTATTATATTTCGTATTTATATTCTAAAAAGGGCTACCAAAAGTTCCTGAAATAGCATTGCAAATAGCACTATGCCACTAATCAACGATGTAAATTACACTTACAATACAGCAAGTGTACCGATCCAATGTACAGATAAGAAGTTCTAACCAAGGATAAAATCTAAGATTTCCTCAGTCCGTATGCAAGAAATACTAAAAATATTCAAGTATTTGTGTTATATATTTATTACTTACAGACAAGCTTCTTTTACCTAGAAAAACAACAACTACTATGTAATATACCCCAACGTCTCTGTAGGCTTCATGTTAACCTACTTATACTGAATGGGGTTTCCAATCCCTATCGATCATGTCAATTGGACGAGTCTGAACTGGATCTGCACTATTCGCCTAAGTCCCATAAAAGGGGGAAATGTCGTAACTAATGTTGTGAGAACAATATGTGCATCAAATTTTGCAATAAACTAGGTTTAAACTATATAAAGGACGACATGTTATATGGATTAATGTATAAACTCAAAGCCCAAGCCTCTCTTTTGCCAGGAAGCTTACACTTCGTCGGTCTAATTTTCCGGATGACGTTAGGGGGAAACTGTCAAACAGAAGGTGATACTTCGGCTTCAGACTCAAACCAGCTGAGGTGGACTTTTCTAGAAAAGTTGCATCACAAAGCTGTTTAAGCGTTTCGATCGTCAAACTTGCCTCTAATTCTGGGACTACGCATGCGCATATAACCTGGTTGAATCTAACATCCGGTACACCCACAGCGACGGCTTCTTTAACTCCCCGGAATTTTCTCAAAGACTTTTCGATTTCCCATGGGAAATATTTCACGGTTTGCATAGTAATCAGTTCTTGTCTTCTTCCGTCCATGACAATGTTTCCATCTGATCTAATATGAGCAATGTCACCTGTATGAAACCAGCCAAGGACGTCCACAACTTTATTGAACAATTCTGGCGTCGTCTTATAGCCTATCATCCGCCACGTGCAGCGAGTACACATTTCACCAGATTCACCAAACGGTACAACATCACCCAAATCATTCACGATTTTAACCTCCACCCCTGGAACAGGACATCCAATAATTCCTTCTTCGTAATCCTCAGCCATATTGCTGTGAAATTTCACAGTACCCCCTGACTCCGTATTGCCATACCAATTGACAAGCGTCTGACAGAGTGTTGCTTTAAGTGCCATCAATAGCATTGGGAAGCGTTCTCCACCTGTTACCATAAATTTAACTTTACTGAACTTTTGGGCGTACTGTTCGGGGCTTTCTACTAAATCTCGAGCGATATAACGTGGAATATATGCAACCTCAACGTTTTCATTTTGTATAATGTCACACAGCTGCTCAACACAATCCCCAGACAGCGAAACGTTGGTATCAACAAATACGTGTGTGCAGCCAACTGTGACAAACAGTCTTGGGAATCCTCCTGCCCATGCAAATGGTCTTTCGCAAAAATAAACGGTTTCTTTTGAAACACACAACTTTGGCTCACAGTTTTGTCCCCAATTTAACATACCATAGTGCGACCAAACGACAGATTTCGGTTTTCCTGTTGAACCGGAAGTACAAAAACACACCAATGGATCCTCTGGAAATACTCTTGACAAATGGATGCCTTCAGGAGCTGTCGTATTGAGAAGATCATACAGAGAAACTCTGCCGACCGTTGGGATAAACCTATTTCCATTACATATGATACATCTTATTGTTGGGGCAGATTTGGGTAGATGGTCACCTGTCGCCCATATTTTCTCCACGATATCCCAATTCTGGTCCGACTCAGATGCATCTATGATTAGAAATTCGCCTTTCATGTCGTTAATATGTTCAATAACGTCACTTCCGTCTTTGAGGTTGGTTGCTAGAAAGAACGGAATTCCGCCAGCAAGGCATACACCAAAGGTGGAATACAACATTTCAATGGAATTGCTCATGCATATTGCCACCCATGAACCTTTCTGCATTCCCAAAGTCTGGAAATGCTTTGCTAATCGTTTTGAAGTCTGATACAATGTCCTGCGAGTAATGGACTCTCTGTTTCCTTCGATACTGTAGAAAACAAACGCGGTCCGGTCTGCGTCTTCTGTTGCTAGGCAACGCAGTCTTTCTGCAATGGTCTGGTACATATACGGCGATTGGACAGGATTGCTGATGTAGCTTAGTCTTGTAGACATTTTGATGTTTGATTCTGAAAATAATAATAAATCACGCGTAAAGGCGATGAATAGGCTAAGATACTGTGACTAAATAACATTAGTGCAGTCCTGGTTACATGTATGCAATTAATTTAAGGGATCCTTTGAAACTATAAATGAAAGACATATTTTTTTAAAAATAGAAACCTAAAGCTGTATATTCAAATCGAAGAAGCCAATGTGCCTATAAACTCAAATACATATATAAAGCTAAATTAAGGTAACACATACAGTCTAAAGATTTCTTTCTTTACATTTTAAACTCAATTTAGTAACAGAAATAAACATGCAAATGAAATATAAATATGTTTACTAAGAGTTCTCAAAGAATCCCCCAAAACAAGTGAGTATGACTAGGAAAGGCCACAATTACAGATCGCATACCTTTGGAGGAAGATAAACACATCCGCGGACCAGAGGGGTGGGGGAGGGACAGGGGATCCGGACCCCCCCTGAAAATTCACAAAATATAGGGGTTCTCAGCAATACTGGTCCGGATCCCCTGACAATCACAAAGCTACCAAGCCAGCATTCAATGTTGGGCCATCATCGGCACGCGAGTGAAACGCCATTTAAATGGCGTTTCGCTGGCGGGCCGATGATGGCCCGCTTAAAGTGGCATTTGGATTCTCCCTCCCCTCATCAACTAAAAACACTTGTCAAAGTTGGAACCCCTCTGATAAAACTTTCTGGATCAGCGCATGAAACAGGACACTAACAGCTACTCACAGCAAGAAAGCAAAACAAGAAAGGATACTAAGATTTAACAACAAGAGAACAACCTAAGAATGGACAGCAGTCGAACTCGACGGGGTCTTAAATTTACTAAAACTTTGTCATATTCTTATGCTGTTAAAACACCAACAGAAACAGGGAAACAATAAGATCAAAGTAACAGACTGTGATGAACTTCGCAGATAGCCAGAGCTAAAGAAACCCCAAGTTGAGCCACGGTGGGTTATGCACTTGTACTTGTTGCATACCTTAAACAATAGTGATACACAAGCTACAGAACATCTATAACTAAAGCAGTACTTACCTTTATACTAGAAGGTGAATATAACGTTTTCTCATATGTAGGCCAGAAAAAGATTATCAGATTCACTCAGGCCAAGTCTTTAAAAGTATTGACATCTGAACGTATGTATGTTGAATTAACATCTATTTATCTTGAACCACATCAGAAATAAGGGTGATATTAGTACCATACCCTCTAGCAAAAATATGTTTTACTGACCGTTCCAAGTCAGTGCTTCTTTTGTTGATCCTTTTTGTTATCTGTGTTTCATGTCTGTCATGCTGTATTGTCTGTTCATTGCAGCCTTGTGGTCACCTGATGGGAAAGGGCTGGCCTCTTGGATCTCTTGTATGTGATGTTTTCTTGTGTTTTTGACACTTTCCCATGTGATGTCCTGGGTCGGGTGTGGTACTTGATTGTATCGATTCATGATCCTTGCCTTCTTCATTACTATCATTAAGATTTTTAAAGTACCAGAACATGTAAAGAGCTACATGCATTTAGGAACCGGTTTGCCCCCCCCCCCCTCCATCAAGGCAAAAAGTTGCTTTTTACCCGTTTCTTCTTATTGTTTTATTAGATTAATAGCCTATGCGTAAAGTATTGTTTTAATTTGACTTACATCGTTGATATATTAACAAAATTTGTCTTCGAAAAAGGCTAAGAATTGGAAAGTGACCATTTTGGCACAATTTTGAGACATTTGGTAGAGAAATTAAAGTAGAACATTAGCAACCTTAATACCTAATCGATACATTCACACCACTGCACACAACATATCAAAATGTTTTTATTTTCTATTTAACTGTACTGATATAGCTCTTAATAAATGATCTTTCAAGCCTCATATTTTGCCCCAAATGGCACTGACTGTATTTTAGTCATGTTATGAAGCGACTCAGCGTATTCTGGAACAGCAGGCATGGGCAGAGTAAAATATTGTTAAGTTTCCGTAAAAAGTATTCAAAGGAACACTATGTTTTGCGCTTAAGTAACTCAAAGGCACAGAGCAAGGTTAAGCGTGTCTTTCTTGCGTCACGTCACCAAACATGCACCACATGAACGATAATGGCAATGTGACGCTAATGGCACAGGGAGCTTATCAAGATTTTATTTTGCATTTTGCAACTTAGCTAATGCTCAAATGATGTTTTTTAGTCAATTACAAGGTGCAAACTATATTTATACATATTTTAAAACCCGATGAAACACGCGTGAATCGGGTCTGGTAAAATATATCTATCCTACATGGACACCCATGGGGGATTGTTATACTCTTACCAATTTTATCTTACCCGGGCTGTTACGTGAGGGCTGTGCATTGGTTGCATTGAAAGTCAGGCACATGGTCGTCAAGTGACGTCATTGTTATTTCTAAGTGATATCATTATGTAATAATACATCTCGTATTCAGGGTCACCGTTTGGCATCGTGTGTCCCACCGTCACAATCTTGATAGATTCTTATTATGGTTTGTTTGGTATGGGCTATGATTCGTAGTATTGGTTTGGGAGTGGTAATATAGAATCAATACATCTCGTAAATCTGTTAAGTAAACCATTCTACGAAAGACTGGGTGTTTTGGTGTTTTGCATCGTGTTATTGCATTTAATCATGTAACGTATGACAGTGTTGTTTATCTCAACTAATTGAACATGTGTGACCTTAATACATGTAATTTGAAGATAAAATGGTACCACCTTTTAGTGAAATTATAAACAAACACTTTCACTATACTTGGCAGACCAAAAACTGCCATAATGAGGCGATTTTCAGCTCTTCGTATTTAGTTATAAAGAGAACCTTGAACGATTGTGGCTCAACTAATTTGGTGCTTGATTGATCGGGGAGTCACTGGCATCAGCCTATGTGATAGTACTGTGTTGTGTCTTTGAGCAGGACACTATCCTCTGTATACGAGTAGTACTGGTTCAAATTGAATCCAACAGAATGAAAAGAGTTCACGAGGGGATGAGTGGAATTTGCATAGCGCCCAAAACCTTTCTGAGGCTCATGTTTGAGGAATCAGTGGCTTAGTTGGTAGAGTGTAAGTCGAAAGAGATCGAAGGTTGCTAGTGCGAGACACACCGGAGTCACTGCATTTTGTCCTTGAGCAAACACTTTATCCTCTGCTTAGTATTCATAAATCACAGGACCTGCTAAGACTGAAAATTATTGACGTAAATCAGTTAGGATGCAAAGCAACAATGCAAAAACACAAAAACATAATTTTAGATTTATAATATTAAAGGGGACAGCAACCCAAATGATAAGTATGTTTTATCAGAAAGAGCTCTACGAACCAGGAATTTCGATACAAGTATCATCAAAATCGGTTGAAAAATGGGCAAGTTATGGGCATTTAAAAAATTTAATATGGCCAACATTTAGCCGCCATTTTGAATAGTTAATTAGTTTTCAGAATTTTTTCAACTGCTTAATTTTTAGTTATCACTACTACCACATCATCTGTGTTTCAGCAGATAATGAAGCTTTATACACAAGGAAAATGTTTCATTAAAGATCAATGCAAATAATCCATTGTTTTTTCTTTTATTTTGATTACGCATATTTAATTAGGCTGAGTGAGCCACTTAGCCTACAGTATGGCCGCTTCCTTCCATTAAAGTCCATTTGCAAGTATTCAAACGCCCATAGCTTCCACATTTTTTAACCGATTTAGACGAAACTGGTATCAAAATTCAGGGCTATTGTGCTCTTTCATATAAAACATGGTTATCATCAGGGTTGCCGTCCCCTTTAAGTGTCAGACATGTATACCCGATATTAACCATACATGTTTCATTCTGAATGCATGAAACATTGAACTTTACAAACAGTTAAGTCCCTGATTAAAATGCTGCTTAGTGCGGTATTTCATCAGCGTCTGCAATGTTTGCTAAGGTGTAAATAAATTCTAGCGACAGATATTTGCTTAAATTAAAACTTTCGTCCTAGGCCCTTAAAATACAAAAGTGAAGAATACTTGCTTATGTGATCAATATGTATAAGAAAGTACCCCTGATAGGAAAGTGTTAACCCTTAAAGCGCCAAGAAAAAGAATGCATCTGAAAATGTCGTCTGCTGAAGTCGTCTGCTGCAAATAATTGCCTAACATTACTGACAAATTAATTATGGAAGCAAACAGCGTGGGCCCAGAACAGACTGCTCCTATAGGAGCAGTCAGATCTGGGTCCACACTATTTGCCATAGAGGCTTCTTAAACATTTCAGCAGATGAGAAAACAGACGACTTTGTTGCGATTGGCGCGTTAAGGTTTAAGGAAACTGATGAACGAGATAATTTTAGCCTTCTTTGAAATCGTATCTTTATTGCTTGTAATTATTTGCATCAGTTGTATCTATTTGTGAATGTATACTAAAAACAAGGGCAAGCTAGTATGGTTATAATGACAAAAATAGAAAGTTAGTATGATCAGGAAATGCCACAATCACAAACTAGTTACACTAAAACATATGATCATTAGGATTCGAAAAATAATAAAACGACTTAAGTTTCGTTCCTACGGAAAAGATGTTGATTTGAAATTCCTAGATAATTATAATTTGAAATTTAAGAAATAGATTCGCATTCGCAGTGAATTGTTGCTTAATATATCACTGGCTGGAGGTCAGTCGTTAAAGTGAATAAATCATGAGCGAATGATTTATCCACTTACGACTGACCGACAGTCAGTGATATATTAAGCAACAAATCACTGTCAGTGCGAATTTATTTCGATTCTAACACACAAAAAGATTTAAAAAACGAACGAACCCTTCATAGTCTATAACCATTCCGCCATCTTAAATAGACTGTCAGAATTTCCCGCAACTCTTGTTCAGACTGAACGCGTATTTTTACGTACATTTTGAACGTCAAGTAGTTGTGAAAACGGCGTTACGCCGTCTATTGTGATAGATGACGTCATGAAAATCAAACTTGCGACTGAATGACGTCACGTTAGTCCGTGCCCAGTCCTTGCAGTGATTTATCAACCAATAAATCACTGAGTATAACCATTGGCTATATAGGCGAGGTGTGTTAGAATTCCAGATAAAGATGCTTATCTAAAATTTCAAGTCCTCAATAGGTTTTTATGTAGAAATCTGTTATTTCAGTATGTACATCAATTATTTCAAGGCGCTGATTTGAATTCTAAGACGTTTAAAAAAAGTAAATTTGAAATTTCAAGTTGTGATTCTGAAATTTAAAGATGTTAACCTTCCATTAAATTTTAACTAATCAAATTATCACACTGAATAAGAAAATATAATAATGGTCCGCAATGAAATTTTAATCACACTTACGTTTTACTATAAATTAGTCAGCGCACGAGATGTTGGTTCTTGTTCCATCGGTGTGTGGCGAAGGCTCCGATGAGCCTGCATGTATGCATGACCTCGCCAGGGCTTTCGCTTCTCGCATAAACAAAGTATGCAAGTTGAAGAAGACTCCGAACAACTTTTAGACATCTAGTCCCTCTGGACACGCCAGAATGAGCGATTATTAGAGGCTTCTGCGGATATGCGATAAGAACAAATATAATGTTTGTATGCCCTTTTCACATGATCTAGATACTTAACCCTTGTCCCGCTGAATTCTAATTGGTGATTTACTATTATTGTATCGGGCTTAAATATCAAATCAGTTTTGCTATACAGATAGAATTTGAAGAAAGCGCAAACGGCCTAGCCTTCCCAAAAATTTTCACAGCATATCTATCCCGGTAAATGAAATGCAGCAGGCCCCCAGCAGTATACTAAAGATAAACGTTAACCGTTATGCTAACGCATAAAGATGGTCACCCTTGGCGTCTGTGCTTCAGTTGGTTGCACGACATAGCGTACATAGGCTATTACACCCGATTTACTGTAGATTAGTCTTATTTGACAGTGTCTGACAGCGCTCTGTCTGACACGCCCAGTCTCTGTTAGCTGGTCGCACTATATCAGCACAGCTTAATACCAAACAATCCTTTGAATGTGTTGTGTGCTGTGGTAATTCTCATCTTCTGTTATAATATCATTTTGGTATGTGCTTGTGCTCTATGTTAATTACTCGGTCAAAACTCTCAGTTTTGCACAAAAATGGTCAATTTCTTATTTTCAGCCTATTTTGGCGGCCATTTTTGTTACCATAGCAAGGGTAAAAGTCAAAGTAATTTGAGACTTTAACACTTTGATTATTATTCTAATAAACTAATAAGAACAAATTGGTGAAAAACACTTTTTATATTTTAGCCTCATAGGGGGCCAAAAAAGCCCCTAATTGCACGTGTTACTTGACTAACTTTGCACTGTGATAACTGCTAAACTGTAAAACAGAACAAATGAAAGAGTAATGCTACCATTTTTCTGCCAATATCTATAAAAAATTATCACAGTCCGAATGGGGGATTGATTTTGGTCATTTTTGGGGCGCAAGGGGGGGGGGGCAAAAAGTAGGAAAATATTTGAACAAAAAGTCAAAGCTCTCTTATAAATTATAATTTAGGGGCTCAAAACGGATCAAAAAGGGCGTCATTTCTATGAAATCTAAGGAAATATCAGTGAAATTTGACCAGCTTTGTTCTGTAATAAGTGCAAAACTGTAAACAGATCCAATGAAAGTGTAATGCTACCATTTCTCTGCCAATATCTATAAAAAAATATTATCAGAGGCACCAATGGGGATTTGATTTTGGTCATATTAGGGGCACAAGGGGGGTAAAAAAATATTTGAAAAGTCAACGATCTGTTGAACCGCAAATTTCAAACTTCGCTAAGTTCACACCGTGTGAAGAATTTTTACCAAAACTTCACTTTTGGAAAATGTTAACTTTGTGTATGGTCATTTTCGATAATTTTTGGGGTCTAAAATCAGTGCTCATAATTCACATTTTTTTACTTGTAACTTGTTAAGAATCGGTACGTATTCCTCTTATCTTTGAAGAACTGGTTCGATTTTCTCAGATGTGAAGAGTTGGTACTCAATTTTAACAAATATGAAGAATAGCTACCAATTCCTCACAAATGTGAAGAATTGGTTCGCAAATTTCACAAATGTGAGGAATTGGTACCAATTCCTCACACATGTGAAAATTGGTACCAAATTAACATAGATAGTGAAGAATTGGTACTCAATCTTCACAAATGTCAATGAGGGACTCCCGGCCTAAAGGGCTCAAACAGTTTTAAAAGGGTGAAGTTTCTATGAAATATAAGGAAATTAATGAAATTTGACCATTTTTGAACTGTAATATTGCTTCTTTATTGTACGGGTATGCATGTATTATCATTGCATTAATTAATTTGTTTCTCATTAAGTTCATGAATGTTATGTTCAGAGAAATTATATTCTCTGTCGTTTGAAAGTCATAACAGGTGGATGGGATAACACGACACTGAAACTTCTCATTTTCACCATATTTAACCTCTGGTAATATATATTTTAACGAAATGTCACAGTAAAATGATAGGAAAACGTTAATCTCTGCTCTTAATGAAGGTAATAAGACTGTGGAACAAACACCAAATACTTACTTGTAATTTTGCATTTCTATTTTTGAGAGGCTTGAGGTCTTGTTACCATGGTAACAATAAGATTATAATTATATTTCTCTAGCTGTACTGTATCATGTATATGATACTTAAATACAAAACGTACTAATGTCTGCTATATAGAAATCATAAAATGTGCCTGCAGCTCAACGGTATAGGCTGTTTGATATGGGTGAAAAATGAAAAGTTTCAGTGTCGTTATACCCTATCCCTGTTATGACTTATGCATTGATAAGTTAGGGGTCTTTCATGCAAACCAAACATCTATGTGTCTTGATCCACATCTGAACTAAGGGTGAGGCTGGTGCACCATTTAACCGGTTTAAGCCCTCCAGTAAAATATTTTTACTGACCGTTCCAAGGCAGTACTTCTTTTGTAGATCGTTTATGTTATTTCTGTCTTGAAAAATGAAAAAAAAATGTGAAAGAAAGGCAATACAAATGGCAGTTTTGCAGTGAAATTACTGAATTTTAAGGTAATTTTGGCTGATTTTTGGCCAAAATATTTAGAAGCCATTGCCATGGCAACTGAATGACAAATGAGTGAACTAGCATTAATTATTTTGGTTTTACCAAGAAAGAATCATTGTCAGCAATTTCTAATAAATCTGAGGGTAAACAACCTCTATTATAACATGTTCAGTAGTTACAGATAGTTGATGTTAATCTGTTATTTCAAGTCATGAATCTGTTATTTCAAGTTTCAAGTTGAGAATCTCATCTGCAGTTGGGCTATACAGCTTATCAGGATATGTAATAAAATCTGCTTCGATATTCTTTTATTCAGAGGAACACAGTTAAAGTTTTACACTAACAATAAGTACTCATGGCAAGTGCCATTCAGCCTTTAGAACCAAGAAGTACTCATAAAACATGTACCAACATTAAATGATACTATATGTACTTTACTATATGTACGTTATATATTGACAGTTCATCTAATAAAAACACAATTCATACATATGCTACTGTCAAAAAATACTTTTTATTTAGAATATTCAACAGATGGTATGCTATTAAAATACTTACATATAGCGCAATTTACAATAGAGACAAAAGTATATTACTATCTGAGATGTGTCATGATATTTTTTCAAAGCTAAAGAAGTATTATTTTTTTTGGAGACGAATGAATGGCAGACAAATTTAACATTCATACATACTTATTGCTAAGATTTTGTATACTTTCTTAGCATTACATGTAAGTCTATCTTAAGTGATGGTAATGATACTAAAAAGAGAGCCTTCTCTTTTGTGCTTCCATATAATTAATAAGTTTTGTTTGGATGGTTAATATATTAGTGTATATGCCTTTTGTCCATATACCCTAATGTGTTTACAATTAATCTATCATTTAATGTACATAAATCGTTGCTATATAAAGGAATCAATTTATAGGATCCCTGCATTAATTTGTTCAAAATGGGTTCCAATGGCTCACCTACTGCAAGTGCACTATGGCAGAAATAAACATTGGCTAATATTAGCACTAATTGTTTTAACTAAGTATGGTATTATAACTGTAGAATTCACTCTACCATCGCTCAGGCATTCTAAAAAACCTGTAAAAATTATTTTACAGTATTTTGAATGCGACCTGGTCAAATTTGGTCTAAACTTATACTGTCTGTTGAGGTTTTATAAATTCAAACTCTTATTGTAAATAACAATTGAACAACTTTCTAGGATATTATCCCATCATTTGCGATAGCTGCCTTGTCATGTAAAACTCACAATTATAAAGGACCAGTGTCTATAAGGCCTGTTTCACGGCCACTATGAATTTCGTTTAAACTTTGTGTAATAAAAGTAGCATGTCTTAGCTGTAATATCATGAAATGTTGGATCAATAGATGAAATTTTCTGAGTTGTATACTCATTTGAAGTGGATGGGGTAATTCAACCCAAAACAGGGTTACGCTGCAAAAAACGACTATATTTTTATAACCATATGTAGCTGGGAATCAGCCATTTCAAGATTATTTATGGGATAACAGATATAAGGACTGAAACTTATGATATTTTAAAATATTTATAAATGATAAGTATATACTCGCTTGAAAGTCATACCAAAATTTTAGAATTTTTTCTTCTCCAACTTTTCGAAAAAACACAACATCTTTTCATGCTTGAAACGATACAATTGATGTTTATAGGTTACTTAGTATATAAGATTGTAATTATAAAATTATGAGGAACTGTTTCCATGGCGATTATTTTAAGAGTTATCTGCCCACAAAACCTGGGATTCTTTTGTTTTTGTCAAAATTTTAGAGTGGGTTTGCAGGTTTTAGAAAGTTTAGATACATCATTGATTCTATGTTACACAATGATTGCTCATAGTGTGTAGAATGAAACAAATGTTTCACATCGCTGATATGATCAGGTAGTCAAAGGTCATGGTCACTAATACTTAAAACCAGCTCAAAACGCGAACACTTATTTCATTTTTTGACATTGCATATTCATATTTGCTACAATATTTGCATATCATGTGAAGATTACAACTAAAGTCTTAGAATATGGATATGACCTTGAAATCAAGGGTCAAATATTCTTTAAATCTGTCACACTGATCATAATACAAACTCCTCTTCCGTGCATTGATGAGGTGTGTTTATATTAAGCACAATAATTGCTTATAATGTGTTGATAAAATAAAGGTTCCAGATAGCTGATACGACCTTGTGGTCAAAGATCAAGGCCACACATACTTAAAACCTATCAATTGCTCTAAATGCAAATATTTTGACCTTGACCTTTGAATCATATGTCATAGCAGCGACCTGAAACCATTGATGATATCTACATATTTTGGCAATTAGTGTACAAAATATATATAATCTTCATCGAGCCTACGAGTAGTAAAGGATTCTCACTTTACAAGTTTAAATATTTTTGAATATTTGTGAGTTTTAAATATTTCACTGGAAAACAGAGAGTTTCTTGTCATCTACATACCTCAGACAAACACTGTTGCAAATATAAATATCCTTCATTGAAAAAGTAAGAGGAGTGGTACTAAAAGCCAAACAACCTGTTTTTATGTTCTCTTTCATTTCATTCAGCTGAAACATAAATTGTTTATTACCTAGACTTCTTAATTTTTGGAAACCAGATACACTACCTAGAATTACCAACTGTTATGATGTACACGCCTATATGCCGCAACATCAGTATTTAGCGTTTTTCGTGTACATCATAACCGTCTATACTTCTTTGTAATATATCTTAAAGCATAAGATATCAAAACGTAACAACATATACGTGTGTGATGGCAAGCACAGACCTGAGCACTTTCTCTTTATTCGACTAAAAAAGAACGGGAAATTAAAGCAGCTATTCATGTATATTAAATGGCTAAATACAACTAAAGAAAATTTGATTTTGACTTTGTTTTTGGTATAATTATCATTTTTCTAAACCCTGCTCATTCTGTGCTTGTTTGCTAGCTAGTCATGTACAAAACTACAAATATGTGTTAAATGCTTATGTACCTAAAAGGTGAGAGTAGAAGCTTAAAGTTTTTATGGACTAGAACCTCTAAAGCAAAACTCCATCTTGATCTAGCGTTCGAGATGTGATCAACTTTCCTTGAAAATCTTGATTTTAGAAATGATACTTATACAAACTTAGATATTTGACTGGACATGTATTCTTTCTGTGTTTGTTATAACTACTGAATACCCAGTTAAACTGTTCAGTTTTACTTTTATTTTCAAGTTTATTTGTTAAGCTTCAAATCATCTATAATTCCTAATGCTAATTACAAGTTCATCAAAATGTAAATCAGCTTGCGCAATAAAGTAGATATAGTTACCGTCTTCTAACCAATTCTGACAACTCTCTTGTACTTGTATGCTTGAATGAAATGTTTACATGAACTGCACTCAAACCTTTTGAAAAGTACATGCTTGTTCCCCTTTCTTTGCATTGTCTGCTCCACCAAAGTTGTTTACATGGTTCATATAGTCTCTCTCTTTCATAAGCCCAAGCAATACAGTAACTATAAACTGCCATCTTAACTCCTGAAACTGAATAACGAGAATCCTTTAATTAAGATCAATACAATAATTGTTACAGGATTATTGGGTTCTTAAACCGGTTTGTTACCAATTTCTGGACACAATTAGAAAACTTTTTTAAAAGTTATATATGTAACTTATAATTTATATCTTGTTATTCGTGTAACTTGTCACATGTAACATGCTTTTAGGATCAGATCAAGTTTGTGTAACCATTAAACTTTTCAACAGCTATTACAGTATTTATCTGACTTGCATATCTTTCCATTCTCCAATAGAGACTTAATCAAATATGTTAATTATAGTGAAAAACGTAGTGACAAAAAAATTATGATATACATATTCAGGCTTCGACAAGTATTATCTTAAAAAACAGCGTTACAAGCTGACCATTTTCTCATTAAAATCAACTTGCATGAAAGGTGCAATTTTAAAACGCTATTAAGACTAGTCACTCTAAAACGATATCTCAACAGAACATTATATCACCAATCTTCATCTCTAAAGCAAGGATTCCCAAATCGTTACGATTCAATCAAAAACTTAGTCTCTAAATAAGAAAATTACCAACTGCAAATTCATACATAATATTATGTTCTTATATCTCTTTAAAATATATGTCTCTAAGGTAGAGCTAATATATGAAGTACAGAAAATTACTTCTTACCACAGCTTCTTATCTCAAACATAAACTTAGCCTCTTAATCAGACCCTTACTGCCTGCATAACCCTGCATAAAATGACATTCTGACTACCTTTTTATAATACATCTGTCCCTGAAGCAGAGCTTTATTTATTTGCAAGACAAAAACCCTTATCTGAATCGTAGCTTCTCCTCTTAAACAAAGATTAAGTCTCTTAATAAGAAAATTTTCTGCCTGCCACACCATACAAATTATGACTTTCCTATTATCCATAACATATCTGTCACTGAAGCAGAACTCTAAATCTGTGAAGCACAGAAAATTCATATAACCTGTACCTTCTCCTCTCAAACAGAGACTACGTCTCTGAATCAGAAATTAGTTACTATAGGTATAGCCATGCATGTAATAACACTTTTTTTTTCTACATATCTGTCTCTGAAGCAGAGCCCTTTTTCTGTGAAGCAAAGAACCGTAGCTTCTTCTCTCAAACGGAGACCAAGTCTCTGAATCAGAAAGCTACTGCAAATACTAACATCTTTTGATCATTTTTATTCAGCTCTTTTTCTGTGAAGCACAGAACCGTAGCTTCTTCTCTCAAACGGAGACCAAATCTCTGAATCAGAAAGCTACTGCAAATACTAACATCTTTTGACCATTTTTATTCGTCTATCTATGAATCCAGCTGTATTTCTGTAACGTACAGAAAAACAATCATGCGTATATACATCTATATTCCATATATATACCCACATATACATACACATATGAGCGCGGATCTGAGGAAAGGATCCTTAAGGCATTCAAGCAATTATTACATAAGAGACATTTGAAAAATGCCTAAAATGACAAAACTTCACATGCTTTATATTACCACGAACATGTTTCTCTAGCTTGATGTCATCAAAGTAGCAAATGTATCTGATTATATTTAAAGTGTTGTAAGCTGCCTGTTGTCATGGCAACAATTAGGCCATTATACCTGCAATGGTTCATAATGAAGAGTGGATCACTTCAATTGCCTATAATACGACTTACCTGTTTACCGGTTTACCTGTTGGATTTCTTTTGCTCCGGTATTCAGTTTAATTTACTGTTGAGTCCTTATTCTTGCTTTATCTCCTTGTTATATCTTGATTTATATGTTTAAGGAGATGATGCATTGATAAGTTAGGGGTCTTTCATGCAAACCAAATATTTATATGTCTTGATCCACATCTGAATTAAGGGTGAGGTTGGCGCCGTTAAACCGGTTTAAGCCCTCCAGTAAAATATTTTACTGACCGTTCCAAGGCGGTACTTCTTTTGTGGATCTTTTATGTTTTTGTTCTGTCTTGTGTTTGCTATGTTTTGTGCGCGTCTGTTTATATGTGCTTTGTGGTCACCTGCTGGGAAAGGGCTGACCTCTTGGCTCTCGTTTGTGGTGTCTTCTGTGAGTTTGTCACTTTCCCATTGGTATCCTGGGTCAGGTGTGGTACTTGATTGTATCGATTCCTGATCTTTGCAACCTTATTACTTAGAAAACATAAACGCATCCATGTACACAGTAATATAGATAACGCATGCGAGTTACATTATATTTGTTAGATGTTTATACTGAGTCAAAAATAACCAACAAGCACCTGGAGACCAACACTCTGACGTCATATTAGGTTTAACGTTCTCCTTGACGTCACATTCCAAACCAAATTACATATGTTGCTTCAAACCACCATATATTCGTCAATATTGAAAGTAACTGCTTCAAATTTTCAGGAGTTGATCCTAAGAGATGGTACTTTGCAGGGCCAACCTAATAACACCACCATAAGGTACTTTTTGTTATATCCTGGCCCATTTATATACACTGACTTTAGCAAATCCATATATGTAAACTTATATATTACCAAACCCACACTTAAATATACAAACATATTCTCAGAATCGAACACTTTACTTTTGAAAACTTGATGACAAAATACAAACATATTCATAGCTTTAACATAAATATTACGTATAGATATAATTTACAATTTTGAGGTTATCTTCATCAACTTTGAAAATTAAAGGCCAGAATCGCTTTTCAATTTGAAACATTTTTGAACGCCCCTTCAACTACAAATAGAAAAATAGGGGGCCGACCATTTGTTCATACGACTGCCACACATTGAAAGTAAAAACCTCTTGAATTGTGTACCTAAACACATAATGTCTCATATATGAAGTTTAAAACCTATCTCTGCCACACAGATCTCTCAAAAATGCATATAAATAGAAACAAGTTATGCTTTTTCAAAACACTTGCGATCTTTGAGCTTTTCTGCGTTTGCATGCCACCAGTCCGACCATATATCACATCTGGTATTTTTTATCGTATATTGCAATATAAGTTTTACGTATTTGACCAGATGAACTTTAGTGTCACTGAAAAACAATCAACAGTAGTGACGCAAAAGCTTTGTTTCAATTTAAGTGATCTTTACTTGAAAAAAAAACAAAACAAAAAAAACACACACCGTATTTCTTTTACACATCACAGTTATCCTAGTTAGATGTAATACTATATGATAACAAACAGTTTCAATACTCTGCTTTAAGCATGTTTGAATCATATGTAAGCGTTAATACTCTCTAGAAACACGTACACATTTCAATGAATCTGACAACAGTTTGACAGGGATTTCGAAACTAAAACTGTATGTTCTCAAAGCCAAATAAACCACCGTACAATCTAGAAAATCAGAGCAATATTTCTCTTCAGTGCAGTTGCAGTGAAATCCAATAATATATTTAGACCACATAACTTTCACAGATAACATTACCATCAGTCAGACACAAGAGAATCTCAACAAAAGAAAACCCCAGACGTTCCACATTGTAAGAGAAATATGTTTTATTTAAAATAAAACCCCAAATGAATATATTATATAAAAAATAATAGCTTTCTAAGCATAAAAATGAAATATTAAGGAAGCAAAACATTATGATGAGGGGGTTCAAGTCGCCACCCCCCCCATGTCAATATTAAATGGATTCACCCACCATGCTACGAACATCTTGTTGTTTTCTATAACAATTAAATAACGTCGTGACATAAGCCAATGCCAAGCAATGTTTCCTTTTAAATAATAACTTTGCCAACACGATGAACAAGTTTCCTTGTATAGACCTTATAAACATGAACACAACTCATCTAAAGTGCATGTATAGTAGTTTCAAAGATGGATAATAGAGGCAATTCTATTTTTCTTATAAACAGGTGAAGCATGACTATTCACTGCCACGTGTACATGCAGTAATCTGTGATTTTGAAAGGTGCAATATAACTGTAAACTGAGGCTACCTGCTCGCCCAAAATTAAGGTAAACTCGACAGTGTTTGTTTACAACGATTCTCATCGATCTTTAAATCCACTATTAAATCCATATTTCTATCGCCTACCCGAAATATATAAATAAAATTGATGGATATTCCCAAATAGCATTAGCCACTGTAGCGTTGACTATAGATGTACCACGACCTCTGACCAGTGACTTTAGGGTCTTTCTATTTCATACGATTGATGCAGAATGAGTAAGATGAGCCAATCCGGCTGCAACAAATATGTATGTCAACGCTTTTATCGTGAATGTAAATGCCTGATCGTAAATGTAGGTAAATGCCTGATTTTTTAGAACAACATACCAATATTGTAAATAGAGTCACGCTTCAAAGCTTTTAGTTTACTTAAAATATTACAATTTTTGCAGACTACTATCCGACCAGTATATAGTAAATCAACTGAGCCGATAGATGTTGTAAATATTTCGCCCCTAGCGAGATTCGAACCCATTGAATCGGACATCGCCTAGCACTACCCCAGACATCGGCGCTACCAACTACGCCATTGAGACTACCCTTAATATATAGATTCAATCATGACGATAAAAAGCAAGGGGGTCCGAGTTTTGTACCCGCATTAGGAACAATACGGCGACAGTGACACCAGCCCCTCCAAAATTGAAAAAGTTATATTTTTTGCACCCAGATGAATTCGAACCTGCAACCCTCCAATACTATCATTCTCAGAGACACAGATGACATGTACGTAGATCGCACACCTATCACCAGCTCTAATATGCGAATAACACAAGTCCAATGACATTGCTTCTGAAGCATTAAATAGTATAAGATACTTATCATCCTGCCGCGGCTCCCTCCGATTTTCTTTCTCTGCTGGCTTCTGCTCAATAACTTCCTCGACGTTACTCAAATTCGCACATAAACCGAACAGAATTTCTCATTTGGTCTGTCTAGCCTCGAATGACCATACACAATCATAAATGATGATTTATACCCTTGCTGAACAATCACTGCACTTAAATCACGAGTTTCTTGACCTAACATGAGCTAAACTAAGGAAATTCCATGAATTTCTCGTGACGAACAAGTGAGTTCTTTTATACCGTATTTGCTGTAATACAATTACAGAACACAAGTTCACTCTCTATAAATCCTACCTTTCTTCAATACTTGAAGAATCCAAATAAATATTGCATCGGTTAATAAATATATATATACATGTATTTATATAATTAATTTGCATTCTTAGAACCTCTATCAAAGACTAAAGAAGTTCATGTTGCGAGCCGTAGGACCGATTCTATATACATTGCCCTTTGATCCCAAGGTCATATTGGTTCTCTGAAACCTTCATTTTAATGAACCCACCTTAAGAAATCATTCCGCTATATATGGACAGCCAACAACAAAATGAAAAAGAATTCACGTCAACATTTGACATAGACCTTTTACTCCAAGGTCATAGCAATAATCTGAAACTTTCATCGTAATCACCACACAATATGCGAGTGCAATATCCAGTGGTAGAGTGTTTGAGTCGAGATAGATGGGTTGCATGTTTGAGCTTCACAGGTGGAACTGCATATTGTCCTTGAGCAAAGTAAAGAAGAAGGCAAAGGTCAAGAATCGATACGATCAAGTACTACCCATGACCCAGTGTGGGAAGGTAATATAAACACAAGAAAACATCACATACAAGGGAGCCGAGAGGTTAGCCCTTGCCCAACAGGTGAACACAAGATTGCAAGAAAAAGACATGACAGGCAAGACACATTCAATCCTGCTTAGTGCCAGTTCAACCCAGTAGGAGCCATCCTGACATGACTTGACTGAAAAAATATTGACTATGAAAAAAGGATCAAATCAAACAAACAACATACCATAGGCAATCATTCTTCCAAATATGAACACTCTCGCTCAAGAAATGACAGAGGAGCTCTCAGTATGGGCTGTATATAGGTTTTTGGAAGTGCGACTTTGACGTTGACTTCAATGTGCTAAATATGAAGGCACTCAATCAATGCATAAATGAGGAGTTTGTGTTAAGAGCCATAAGACAGATTTTAAGAAATATTTGAATTTGCTTCTTAACTTCAAGGTCATAAATATATTCTGAGATGTGTGTTGCAATTAACACATGATATGCAAAGATTGGGGCGAATTTGAACACCCTCGGTCAAAATAAATGAAGAAGATATTTTTATTTCGAGCAATTTTACAGGTTTTAAGTATGTTTGTCCTTGACCTTTGACCCCAAGCTCATATCAGCTATCTGAAATCTTCGTTTTAGTCGATACATCATACGCAATAATTATTGTTGTGCTAAATATGAACACATCCCATCAATACACCAAAGAGCAGTTTGTATTATGAGCAGTGTGACAGCTTTAAGAATATTTGACTTTGACCCTTGATTTCAAGGTCATATCTATATTCGGAGACTTTTGTTGTAATCTATACATGATAGGCAATCATTATGGCGAATATGTACACATTAGGTCAAAAAATGAAAGAAGTATTCGCGTTTTGAACCATAGATAAGTTCTAAGTATGTGTGACCTTGACTAAAAGGTCATATCAGCTATCTGAAACCTTTGTTTTAATCTTCACATCATACGCAATTGTTGTGCTAAATATGAACATATCCCATCAATACACCAAAGAGGAGTTTTGCATAATGAGCAGTGTGACAGTTTTATAAGAATATTTGACTTTGACCCTTGATTTTAAGGTAATATGTATATTCCGATACTTTTTTATAATCTACACATAATAGATTATCATTGTGGCGAATATGTATTCACTAGATCCAAAATATGAAAGAGGTATTCGCGTTTTGAGCCATAGACAAGTTCTAAGTATGTGTGACCTTGACCTTTGACCACAAGGTCATATCAGCTATCTGAAGCCTTTGTATTATTCTACACACCATGACCAATCATTTTGTAACCAAGAAGCAATGATGTATCTAAAATTTTAATGCATGTATATGTCTATGTTTCTTGATCCACATCAGAATTATGTGTGAGGCCGGTACTGTGACACTAGTTTAAGCCCTCCAATAATTTTCTTACTGACTGTTCCCAGGCGGTACTTCTTTTTTATTTTGTGTTTGTCTTTGCTATATATTGCCTTGTCTATATTGTCTTGTTTATGACATTCAACCTTGTGGTCACCTGCTGGGAAAGGGCTGACGTCTTGGCTCTCCTGTATGTTATGTTTTATTGTGATTTGCCACTTCCCTATTTTTTAATTTGGGTCAGTCTGCAGTCTGTGATTGTATCAATTCCTGATCTCTGCCTTCTTTCCTACTTTGATGTTATCTAGATTGCCAGCAAACACATTCTTTCTACAAGAGGATATTACCAGGAAATGGTGCAATCACAGACTGCAGACTGACCCACAGGTCTTGTGAACCTTCAAAAAACTTTTTTAAAACTCTTATTTATTGAAAAGCCAGTAATAAGAGAAACAGAATGTTGAAAGCCCCATCAAACAATTCAAAACAGTTACAAAGTTATGAAGGTTTCAAAATTTAATTAGATGAAAATATGCGAGAGGCTCATATGACGTCATTTGAATTTTTGAAATATAAGATTTAATATATTTCATTTATTTTAACATTATTCAACATTTTATTTGCTGAAAAAGATTCAATATGATAAAATACAACATTTGCATATAAAAGCTTTATTGTGCTGTTTTAATTGCTTAGAAATCGCACTATATAAAATTGACATTTTGAAAAAATTATCTTGAAACAATAATGTGGGTGGGGCTTATATGCTAATTTGCATAATTTTAAAACTTGCATAACTTTTGACTCAGTTCGAATTTTATGATGCCGTTTTCAGCATATTGGTTTTCTCATCTATGTCATTTAAATAATGAAGAGTTTTAAAAATGTTTTTGAAGATTCACAGGACCTTTGAAGTAAAGCCACCAGCTCTCTTCATTAGCAAATAGGTTGCTAAACTAGAGAGAACAAAATTAGACAACGATCATTCAACACAAAACTGCCACAACCAGTTGGAGCAATAAAGAAGTTCCATCGATCCACACAACATTTCAGTTATTCGTAGATATTGTATCGTTGATGAACCTGATTTTATTTAGACAAACCAGTTATTTACTATTTATTTGTATTGTGTGTTTAAGTAGGAACTCGTTTACACAAAGCTGTGGTTGCTTTCAGATACCTGATTAAATTGTTTTCGATTGAAAGGTTAAACAATATACAAAAATCTAAATCTGTCTTAGGTTTTCAGACTCAGTTGCATCTGGGAACCAGTTGAGACATAAGCATGAAATATATTTCTTAAGTTATACATGTTACTTAAATTTGACAGAAGAAGGGAATCATCCAAGCATGGATGTTGCATCATACTTATCAGTTTGTTAGTTTATTCACTTTATAACATATGACTAAGAACAAAAATAGCGAATAATGTTTTACTTGTTTTTAAGCTAAGAATATAAAAAGAAAATACACACCCATATACACATAGACTCTTAATTAGACCTTATACATTTTACTCTTATGAAAAATGGTTCTGTAATGCCTATCAAACACAACTTCCTTCTAAATGAAATAAACTACCAGCGATGTATGGTTTAAGGAATTAAGCGATATGTGTTTGTCTTTACCTTTGTATTATACGTGACCTATGGGAAATCAAACAACAAAATTATATCTTGCACAAAAATTGTTGTTAAGTATTACTCTTGAGTCGAGTGATATCAACACAATCATCATGAGGTGTTTAAATGCTAACAGAAATAATTTCATGCTTAATTTCAAAATTTAAAGGTTCTAAGCTTATATAAGGATTTATCCATGGCCATCTAATTGAACATCTTATAACTGACAAAGTATTTATGTTAGAACATATCTGTTTGCAGTTTTGAAATGATCAGTAAATGGTTATTTAAATACATGTTTTCATGAACTTTGATGCTTGTTTGACTTGATTCTTTAAGTCTCACTCAACAATTTTTCAGCCATGTTGGGACGGGTCTTCCTGGGTTGAACTAGTACTAAGCAAGGATCAATGTATCTTGCTCAATGACAGTTTTCATGATCTAAAATACTGGTTAATTATTTTGTCAACTGAATCAATTTAAACAAAATATCATAGCTTTTAAGTGCAGAGTTGAGTATGTAACGTAATTGACGTTATAATGGACCCAAAAAACTTCTAAAAACATAAATGTGTGTAGAAAATAACATGTTCTCACAGATTACATAACTGTTTTATTCATTTAAACATTTCAACTGGAAAATGACAGTAATATTAGTAAAAAATGTGTAGAAAATAACATGTTGTCACGGATAACATAACTGTTTTGTTCATTTAAACATTTCAACTGGAAAATGACAGTAATATTAGAAAAAATAGTGTAGAAAATAACAAGCTGTCACGGATAACATAACTGTTTTGTTCATTTAAACATTTCAACTGGAAAATGACAGTAATATTATATATTTCTATTTCAGTCTTAATAATGTCGGCCATCTTCAATGGCAGCCATATATTTTACCAGTACTATCAGAAACGAACTAAAAACAATATTAAAAAAAAAAATCAAAATCTTTAGTTTTATCATTATATCATATTTTATCTTGAAGACATGGGCAAAAACGTGGAATTTGGTATTTATCAAAAATGCGACCCGCTGGGCTTTGACTAGAATGCGGTTCCACGCAGTCTCGACATAGCATTCCCTGGTCAGGTCACACACACAAAGCTCAGACGATAATTTATATAATAAGCCACATTGGATAACGGCGGATGCATGCTTATTAGAGTGAATTTTCGCAAGTGCAATAAACACCATTACATGTATCACACGAACTGTCCATATAGTGTAAATTCGGAAATTTTTGCAATGGTTTTATTTTCGAATATGCGAAGTTTCATGAAAATAAATCCTCGCGAAATGGCGAAATCACTCTGTCGTTTACTGATCTAGGTGAATCATACCCTAGTCGCGAATTTTTAACGTCGCAAATGTGTCTTTTAACGCTATTTGCGAAAATAAAATTTTAGTGAAAAATTTCCGGATTTAAAGTAATTTGAACAATAAGTATGACTTAACACCAAATGTAGCTGAACTGCTGCTGAGCTTCGTCAGTGACCTATATTGAAATAAAGGTCACTGTAGACAAAATGTTACCTTTTACTTGCTTTAAATGCTATGCTCTGTTTAAGTGATTGATTCTGGAGAATAATAACTAAATGTACAACAATAACAGGTAGACATGTTTTAAAATTTATCACTAGAGAAAAACTGTTTTAGTAGGAAATTCAAAGTAAGTTTTCACCCAAAAGAGTGGCAATTCAGTTGCCGCCGCTTTATGTGTTAACTTAGTACTAGCATTTTGCAGTGAATTATATTCATTTCTTATAATATCAAATCTGGAACCCTCTAAAATAGCCTTGTTTATAACAAAATCGGCGGCTTCAATGTTAACGACTTATGACGTCAGGTAATTCACCCTCGGAGTCTAATAGGGGCCGCATGCCCATGCGCCGAGCCATCATCATAGTGTATCGTATTCTGAAGGAAATGTAAGGATTTAGCGACGGTGGGCATTCCACGCATCCACAGCAGCCGTAGTGGAAGACCATGGGTAGATGGAAGATAGGAAGTGGTCTCCGTGGCTCCGATGGCATCTGGCAGCACTCCGCCTCGCATTTACAGGGCTCTTCGAATCCAGGTGGCGCAAGGCTTGGCGAACCGACGAAGCGTGCCATTGACATTGTTCCCATAGGCATAGTTGGCCGTGACTGCGCTCCACTCATACCAGGCATACTCATAGACTGAGCGCCACCCATTCCAGGCATAGTCCCAGTTTGAGCACCACTCATTCCAGGCATACCAGCTGGTTGTGTACCACCCATTCCAGGTGGAGCCGCAGACTGCGTACCGCCCATTCCAGGCATAGCGCCAGCCTGACTGCTACCCATTCCAGACATTGCACCAGCTTGACTTCCGGGAGAAAGTTGTGCAGCGCCGCCTGACCCACTTGCAGTGCCACCCGGTCCAGTTGTAGCGCCACCTGGGGAAGGTCCACCGGCACCTTGTCCACGTCTAGGAGGAGGTGGTTCAATCTCCACTTCTGAAATGACAATAAATAAGGAATAATTAACCCTTAAGCCTAACGGGGTTGCCCATCCTTATAATCTGTACGAATCCATTTCAAAGGATTTGTCATGATACTGAGTGAATCTCCCTAAAGTCATTTGTTAAAAAGGCAAATTTTCAAACTTGGAGTATTGCCAAAAAAAAAATTATGACGATTTATTCAAAAACATATTTAGTGATCTTCAAACCTAGGGAAAAGGGGTATAAAAACGGTTTAACATAACTACTGTAAACATTGCATTTTGATACTAATCAGTATGAAGGGCTAAAAGCGTGTTTTTTATTGATTCCACAGCTGTGTTTTACCCAATACCTGGTTCGATCTGTCCGATCAGTCATCCTGCGCACTTCCTGAGCCTGCAAAATGCAGTTAATACTTCCGATTGTAAATAGACAGACGGGGATGCTTCAATGTCTTTCGCATAAAAGTATGTTCCCCACCATGACCCAGCATCTCAATAACATATATTGTGTAAATACATTATAGACCTTTATATTTTAAAAGATTTGCTGGGTCAAGGTGGAGAGCACTCTTTTATACGAAGAGAATTAAGCATCCCCGTTTGTGTATTTACAGTCGGACGTAATACTTGTATTTTGCAAACTTGAATCGTGCGCAAGTAGACAGATAGAATGAGACATTGTTACCAAATCTTCGCCCTAGATTCTGTTGTTGTTAAAGTACAAAAAGTGTTAAGCTCGCATGGAGGATTCCTAACTATTGCAATGTATCATCATGGAGAAACACTCTAATCAAATGAACACATCGTGATGAAACAAAGAAAAGAGCTTATGACTCACAGATAGTCAGAGCCAAAGAAAACCTTAAGTTGAGCCACCTTGGGCCCAACTACAGATAAGCATCAGGCACCAGCCCACCTATTAAAGCTTTACGTCAGAGTCGTCATAGAGTCAGAGGCCTGACCTTCCGTTGTGCAATTAAAGAGGAAACCTTAGCTATAAGCCGTGATTGGGTTTAAAACCCGGCATGCAGACTGTCGCATGGCATCCAAGTTTTACCCAACCTTTATATAACGTTTGATAATCTTTTTGAAATGATCAATCAACTCTAGGTGTTTGTGGTAGAATATAGAAAGTGCTTTACGAATTTTATGATATCTATAACCTTGTTTTAATAACTTAGCAGTCAAAAATAGGTTTCTATTGTTGAAGTCACCACCATTTGAACACACTCTTGCAAAACGAATAAGCTGAGAAATATATACACCATAGGAAGGCGAGCGAGGAACATCTCCATTAAGAAATGGGAAATTCACTATTTCAAAATTAAAATCATCTCGTTTATCATAAATCTTACAAGAAATTTTGCCATTTGTTATTGACAAGTTCAAGTCAAAAAAACGGAGCTTCAGTATCAGGAGAATTCGCCTTTTTAACTGAATATAGGATATAGGATATATCTGACCTACCATGTGTTCAAAATAAGCGTTATCAATATTAAGTAGGTAATCTAAATATCTGGAGGTGGAGTTAAAAGCTTCAATGATATCAGTAAGATTATTGTCCAAAACGGACAGTTTCGAGATGACCCCACTAGCTTAACGCACGAGCAAATCAGTGCATGAGACTTCCAACAATGTGGTATGTGCGACCAGCAAAGCCTCAGATCAGACGCGCAGTCTGATCAGAGCCTTTGCTAGTCGCTTGAGTATTCTATGATTGTTAATCTACTGACTGAACACCATTTGGAGTTTCTAAGCTTAACAGGAGGCTGCAGAGGCTCGTCCGAGTCTGCACATGTCAAAATGGCACAATGTTGGAAATCTCATGCCACGGCTCATTATTTGAACAAAACATCACTCGCTTTTGTTAGTGAATGTAACTTTTCGACGGACATATTTGACTTATTGTAGCTGCGTTTTGCTTCAAATGCTCAAAGAGTGCATCTTTGCGCAGACTTAACTGCATCATCTTGGATATTGTAATGTTTGGAGAAGTTGGCGTTAATTGTTCTCTACAACATTCATCGCGAACAAATATTGCGAACATTAAAATAAAAAAGTTATCGCTGAAAACCTAAAAAGTATGTGAAAAACATAAACAAATCTATTTTTCTGGGGCGTAGTGTTCTTCATATGAAGATGATCATTTGGTGTGTTTCTTTATTAGTTTTTAATATAAAGTATTTCTCTAGACAGTGTTTATATACCTGAACAAAAGTGAAAACGCTACACCTGAATTGTTTGCCATTTATATACAAAATGATACAAGCCAGTAAAGCAAATGAAAGTGTATCTGGATGTTCAAAGACCGGGTTATGCATAACAGTAAAAGTTTTGCGGATGTTGTTACGAGGAAACACATGAAAGCCCTTTAAATGTGACAGGGGTCCAATTTTTCAGGTTGCAAATTTGAACAGAAATATCACACGGCTATGCACGGAAATCCACTACCAATTAGATCCGACTGCACGAAATGGTAGTCTAGACAGAACCAGAAATGTGAAGGAATTTTCACAAGTGTGTTTTGATCGTTTAGAAAACCAATCTTGAAAAGTGGGTTTCTCATCAAGTTGACAAGCTTGAAATTTTAACACTGACATCGCCATAGGAAATCAATGTGTTGTTGCATCTTAGTCTGAAGACATTACTAGTCGAGAAATGGCAGGAACAATGTGCTGATAGGGCTACCTGATTTGGCAAAAGAAAATTATAGAAAATCCTGATAAATAGAAGATTACCGAACATTTAATATTCCCTATTTGTTATTGTCAAAGGGAGACAGTTTACGATTTTTTGCAAATCTAGATAAATTTGAAATTGATTTCTGAGCTTGTTTCCAGTGATTAGGAAAGTGTTTTTGTGTTTTTGTGCGACACAATTATAACCAATTCTGATAAGCATAACAATCTTTTTTGCGCATGCGCAATTGCAAAATTAAGTGAATAAGCTTAAAGCACCAAAAGGAAGTGTACAGCTGTATAGAGGAGATACTAGAACAGTAGTCATAGCCCTATCGCGCATAATGTAAAAGAAACTTGTTGAACCGTTGACATACTACGAGATTACCCTCAGCTGTATAAAGGCGATTTAGGTTTAACTCAAGAGGCACCTACCCTACCCTACCATACAAAGAGGTGCACATACTGAGTTCAGATTAGTCTGCAAATTACCAAAATAACATCCGTGCCTCAAAATACATGCAGGAGTGTTTAATTGGAAAAATAAATTTCTTACTTCCCAACGAAACATAAGCTGTGATTATTCACCATATAGTTTTGGTTGAGAAATAAGAAAATTAAATTTTCGTTACGCCCTCTTAATATCTATATTAATTGCTGGCAACCGGTCTTCAGGTGGTCAATAATGTAAAATTATTAATACAGGTAGCCAGACACCAATTTCCGGGTATTAGAGGATTCTTTTGTCAGTTTTTCCCCATTACTCATATCAGGGATGCAGCAATTAATGTCAATATAATCTCTTCAAAAGAACCACGTCATTGAGACAGTTCTTTTGAGCACCGAACTTCAAAGTAAGCGAGAAGGCAAAGATCAGGAATCGATACAATCAAACAGCACAGTTGACCCAGGACACCGTATGGAAAAGTTACAAAGACACAATAACACATCACACACAAGAGAGACAAGAAGTCAGCCCTTTCCCTGCAGGTGACCACAAAATTGCAAGGAACAGACGAGACAGTATGACAAAGACAAACATGAAACACATATAACAAAAAGGACCCACGAAATAGTACCACAGTTTTTTCGCTCTGTACGAAATTTACTGGAGGGCTTCACATGTCTGGATCAAGACGCATAGATGTTTGATTCGCCTGAAAGATTCCTTACTTATCCATGCATCATATCCTAGTACAAACAAATCGAGATATGGAAACCCATTTTCAAGCGGCTTGCATGTTGTCTGTGCGATCTTGCAGCATCCTAATGAAATACTCAATTAAAAACGTATCTTTATGTGATAAAATCTATCCAAATTCCAACTCCAGTGAATAATAATAACAATAATAATAATAATAATAATAATAATAATAAACAAAAAAAACAACAACAAAAAAAACACACATAACATATGCACAAATTTGTAAGTAAGTATCTACTGCCCTATTATAAGCTCCGTGAACTAGCAATAAGCCACTAAAACCGCCCCAGTATATAGATGATATTCAAATGTTTTTGTTAAATATGTCTTTTATTTCACGAGTGAAGTGGACAATATTTATATTTCATGAGTGGCGAAGCCACGAATTATTGTCCACTTCACGAGTGAAATAAAAGACATATTCAGCAAATAACATTTGAATTTTCTTTTTATTATCAACAAATAAGAGTGGAAATTTTCTTTTTCATCAAGGACTCAACCAGGTGAAAATCAATGTCATCCCTAAATTAATCCCCACATTCATCCCACTCCAGGTTGAAGTGGACAGATTCCTGACTCCGTCATGCCATTTTCAAGCTTTTGTTTTGATTTTCTAGTTGTAGCAGACGAATTTATAAAAGCTCTGTCTTTTATTAAGCTTCTAAGCGACTCTGACTTTTTGTTTCCAGAAAACACCAATAGTTGTTTCCCTTAGAAATGAAACAGATATGCCATAAAGAGTTGCTTCGCTTAGACCATCTTGAGAAAATAGAAAAAAGTAGTTCCAATCTTACGGTTTCTCTCCCATGAAAATATCAAATCTTGTATTTTCACTGCTGTGAAAATACAAGTTTTTTTTTATATTTCTTACGGCTGTAAAATATATACATTATATTTAATCAATATTTTCCTGTATTTTATTACATAGTAGATAATAAAACATGATATTTCATGTTATAGTTTTTCTTGTTATTATAAGTTCCGGATTTACGTTTAAAAACGATCTCCCAAAAGACCTTGTCGTACATGTACGGGTCTTACTATAATCTCGGGAAGTTACTGATGTATTGTGGATGATAAAAGTATTCTTACCGACTGATACCAGGGAGCCAGCTGGAATGGGTGGAAACTGAAGACCTTGTCGCTGTTGTGCCGTCACTGAGGCCACGCCTAGAATCACGAGGAGCAGTCGAACGGTTACCATGGTGCTGAAAAAACAAACAAAATAAAATCAGCTCTATAGAAACAGTGGCGGGTCCAGAGGCGGTCCAGGAGGCTCGCTTGAACCCACCACCACACCTCCCCCATTTTTAAATGGCCTATGGAAATGAAATAATTTAGTCTCAGTAAGACCAATTTATTTCATTTTCACGGAAAATTTAAGAAAAATGAGAAAATACCTGCACAGGGACCCCACACACTTACAAATATGAAAACCCTTTCCAGAAATCCAGGACCCGCCCCTGAGTAAACAGTCAAATGGTTGACCAAATATACTATGCACAATTAGTTTAGCAATTGTTTTGTATCCACATCAGATCTCAAGTTTCATTTGCTGTCATGAAAATACAAGCGCCGAACATCTGACAAGAATTTTCATTTAAAAAAATATGGAATTACCAAACCCAGCGGCCGGGCTAAAGTGACGTTACGTTTTAAGGCTAGCGGGTTACGTGGGTATTTTTATCATTGTGGGAAGCCAAAACATTTTCAAGCGATTTTTTGGTCGCTGAAACCAAAAAAAAGCATAGCAAATGCTGCAACAATTTTCTGGACTGTCTAAGAGAAATAAAGGACCAAGTTTTCACAATTTGACGTATTTATTAATGCTTTTACGTTATCGCCTTTAAATGGTGTTTCTAGTCGGTTTTTCTTGAACCACATTGATAAGTGAAACTGTATTATGCCTTCCAAAACATTCAGAAAAATAATGTTGAATGAAACATCTTCATGGCTTTAGAGCACGAGCCGAAAGATAAAACCTAACGTCACCATTATCTCGCATATGCGTCGCACCATTTTCCGGCAACTTAAGGTTTTAATTAAACATCAGATCAATTACATTGTAAGCCTATGCCATCTTTGTAAACTGCGCCATCGTTGAATCGGCACGCCAATTAACATTTGAAGTGTAATCAAATGATATCTACGTTTTGACGTCATTGATGACAGCTTACTTTTTTAGCATGGAATATCTATCACATCTGTCACACAACCAATAGTTTTTATAGGCGTATGATGCATGAGGAAGAAGTAAGACCACCAAACGAAAAATCACGTGCTTATCCTTTAGCATTACATTACAACGGATGTCATTTTTGCTTACTGACCCCTCCTGCAGTTCTTGCTCTCCCCCCAATGCCTATTTAAAGGATGGCGTCTCTAAATTCGTCGTTTCATTTGCCTAAGATTCTGATCTCGTCATTGCATTTCAAATAGTTCGACATTGCAAAAAGATGAGCACATAAAGATGCGAAACATAAGAAATTGCTAAACTTATTGTGCATAGTATACATCATTTTATAGAATTTTGAACGGTAACCACTCAAACGGTCAATACTATACTTATTGTAATAAAACATATGGGATGATCCGTCAGGAAGAAAAAAAAACAAAAAGAAAAACGTACTGTTAACATCTTCGCGTGATGCTAGATATGGAAGGGGAAATCTGCCAATACTCTATGCATACATGTTAGTTTTTGTATGTTGGCAATTTCATTTTATTTTGTAAATTGTGTCATTATATCATGCAAATTGCCATTTAATAGTTGTTTCACTCGTAATCGGATTCCGATCATGTCATTTCTCAGTTTTAAAAAGGCAGAACTAGGTTGTAAAAAGTCAGAACTACATGTGTATGTTTTAAACAGGCAGAACTGGGTTGTCATAATACGAAAGTGAATATGCTTTAGTATTTTAACGCCAGAGGGCGCACACATTTTACCGGGAATAAATGATTTCTCCCATGCAAGTAGAACTCGCTGCAAATGGTGTTACGGATGATTTTTTACCAAGAAGTTCGCCCTACATGTTTGATTTTTTGTTTGATTTGTTTTTTTACGTCCCATCAACAATTTTTCAGTCATGTAAGGACGGGTCTTCCTGGGTTGAACCAGTACTAAGCTAGGATCAATGCGTCTTGCTCACTTGAAAGGACACAACAGAGTGATGCTTGTGAGGCTCAAACCCTAAGCCTCACGGCCTCGAGTCAAGCACTGTAGCACTGAGCCACTGCGCTCCCCTTACGTGTATGTGTATATAAGAGAAAACTTCGTCCCGTCCTGCCAAGCTCGGACACAAACAACAAATGTAGATCTATTACTGGGTCCGAGCTACAAGTTAAGGCAGAACATGCGCGGATCCAGTGGGCGTTCGGACACCCTCCCTGGAAAATCACAATTTTGATAGGTTTCTATGGAAATTAGCATTTGGACACCCACCCCCCCCCCCACCTGGAAAAAAGTTGGACCTACTCCCTCCAACCCCAGAAAATGTTGGACTCCCTCTGGAACCTTGGAAAATTATAGTTTTCCTAACAATAAACCATTCGACCCTTCTGTAAACCTGTTGAATAAGTTGAAGGTGAGGACTAAAAGAACAGCAAAAAAAAACAACAACAAAAAAACGTTGTCCGAAGTTTTTTTTTTCAGGTGGGCCTGGACCCCCTGATCCTCCCTCCCCCCCCCCCCCCC
The DNA here is from genome assembly GCA_964019695.1 of Loripinus fragilis. NCBI lineage: Eukaryota > Metazoa > Mollusca > Bivalvia > Lucinida > Lucinidae > Loripinus > Loripinus fragilis. The sequence continues at coordinate 36,751,791 of OZ026529.1, forward strand.
CCCCCCCCTTGGCAAAAATTCCTGGATCCGCGCATGCAGAAGAAACATAATAACACATTTAATCATATGTCTTTGCCCTCTTTCTTACCTTGAACATACCTCAAATCGCCTCCCTTTAATAGTACAACTGCATTTTATTTATTTTTCATGCTGTCATAAAAGCTGGTGTATTTATAAAGCATAAGATTGTATTTGCGGATTATGAATAAAAGAAATTCAAGGAAAATGGAGGTGTTTTTTTTCTTTTTCAGAAAAAAAGAACCACATCATTATATTTGCAATTTCATATGTATTTAATTAAAAATGGGCATTGATTATCGAAATCTGAGCTCTCTGCGCGCGCTCTTTATGCCTGATCCAAGTATCTCGTATCCCTTTAAATATTAACAAAAATATCAAGTATCACTTTATGCTTTTGGCCAATGTCCCTGTATCCCTAAAAATTTCCAGGGCCTCACTTTTAGCTGCATTTTTGTTCCAGAAATCATATTTAATACATTGAAAACTCTCAAAAAGACCACAGCTTGTTTTTTCAAGACCGATTATTACTTGAATGCAGGTTAAAAGTATTACAGAGCGCTCCGAGGGGAGCTCCAGCTTCATTAAGCTACCATTCGTCATTAAGATTGGGTTTCTGTACTGGCTGCGTCAAGTTATACATACCTGCGTATTTGCATGCACGTACACGTAGGTACGCCCCTGATCATATCTAAATTTGCTGCTAGCGAAATTTCAATTTTCTAGCTAGTCTCTGTAGCTGTGGAAACTGGTTTGAATCTCACTTTGTCGGAAACCTCAAAGACAGGTTTTGTCGCGTCGAGGCCCATTTATGGAGATAAAAAATCGACTTAAGGATAAAAATAAGCACGATTTATGGTTTATGATTTATGGATATCCATAACAAAAAAACAACCAAACAAAAAAATAGATAGTAAAACGACTATCCATACAATTAGACCCCCTCCGCATGTAAAATAAGTTAATGTCCAGACCTCCCCCACCCCTGGAAAAATCATGAGTGCGACCCCGCCTCAGGAAACATTTAGGCACCCTCTCTGTAAAATAAGTTGAACTTTATCAGTTGATCCTGCACCCACCCTGACGAATATTTCTGGATCCGCATATATTCTTGCAGTGCATGTTGGTTCAGTTGGTTGAATTCTTTACTCGGGATCGTGCCAGGGATCAAGGGGTTGCTGTTTAGAACCTCACGAGAGGCACTGCGTTGTGTCCTAGAGCAGGATACTTTGTCATCTGGATAGTACCGGTTGAGCCAAGGAATACGAGACCTGTTTCATGTTTATTTGAACAGATTTGAGTTTCACTTTTTTGTGGTTGCACATAAATAAACCAAACCAATTTTACTTTCTCATAAAAAAACGGACGTGTCCCTGTTATGGCCAAATAGACAAAATGGTTATTTAAAGCATAAACATTACACAGCGACCATACATACACACCCACCCCCCTTTTAATGATTTTAAGAGCTAAAACGCGTGTATTTTCCGTGAAAATGCGTATTAAAGTACATTCAGTCTATTCTTTTTAATGAAAAACAGAATCTATGCGTTTGTTTTTGCTTGACAACTGGGTTTAATAAGTTTCGCCATATAAGTGCCTTAATGGGCATTTCATGTATAAAATATGTCCTGGAAGAAATTTTAAACACACATTCTCAAAAGTACTGGTCAAGTTCTTAGATAATTTAAATATATATGGGCAATAAAACTGATCACATTATACCGCATTTATATACTTCGGCTTCCAATTTGATGATGCCTTGGAAACTGTAAACACTAAAAGGACGTGTAACGGTTTGGCCGTATTTGGCCCACGATGGATTTGGCTGAAATTTAAATATATGATGGTTTGATCTTTGCCCTTTCACGTGAGCATGTTTTTGAATGAACGACGGCATATGCAGTCACATGAATTAAAGTATCTCACTAGTGTTTATTAACAGAGGTTTGTACATGAATGTGGATATTTTTAAAGATGCAACAAGCAAACTGACCTCAAACATTATACCAAACATGCGTGTGTTTATACTCGTCATGTCTATGTCGTAATTTGAGCTAACACTAGCATCATTAATTAAAAATTATGCTAAAACTTGGCTAAATACTGTGTTTACGATTACCTTGATGATATGTTGTTTTTTAGGTGTAATATATATTGACTATTTAGTGTTTTATCGCCTTTTCCAGTTAAACAATAGCTCAAACAAGCCTATTCTGGTTTATTCATATCAATATAATCAGTACGGCATGTACACAAGCGTGCATGTAACATGTTAAATGCGGCATTACATACGCAACCTTTTTTTGCTGGATTGGTATGAAACATGAATATAAATAGTTATAAAGCTACAGAAATGATAATGGAAGCTTTGAACATTTTTTCTCACAGCCACAATTATTAAATAGATACATGTGAGTGTTGTATATCTGTCTGTTCATCTGTCAGTCCGTCTGTATGTCACACTTTTGTGTCTGTGACGTATCTTCCAAACGCCTGATTCGATTATAAGATTAATTCACAAAACTGAGCACCTTTGTGGATGAACATGCAGAATAAATGAATACTTTAAGGCCATGTCAAAGCAGGCCGTCATAGGTTACATATACAGAATTCATCTCTGCTCCATATTTTACAAATGTCCCAGCTCAGATATCCAACAGTCGTGATAGCGCTGTGGTCTATATTACTTACCTATTATCTTACATGTGACTAAGGGGTCACAGTTCACAATCCCCAAGAAACATATGTTTGTGTCATTGTTCAAGACCCTTCATCTTTATTGCGTAATACATGTTCAACTGAGGAAACGTCATGACTGAAATATGGTTCACTGTAACGTAAAGCAATGACGTACATGCGCGGATCCAGGAATTGTTTTCAGGGGGGTCCAGGCCTGATGTCCAGAAAACAGATTTGACAACGTTTTTTTAGTCCTCAACTTATTTTACAGTTTACAGAGAGCGTCCAATGGTTTTACAACAGAGAAAACCATACTTTCGAAGGACCCAGAGGGGGTCCAACATTTTCCAGGGGGTCCAACTTTTCCACTGGGGTCCAAATGCTAATTTCTATAGAAATCCATATAACTTGTGATTTTCCAGGGGGGTGGGGGTGGGTCCGGACCCCCTATCCCCCCTCTGGATCCGCACTTGACGTATAGCATTAAAACACTTAGTCATGTTTCAAGCATTTGTGGTGCAGACATCTATTTCAAGGGTGACAACTTCTGTCAAAGCAGGGATTTCGGAACCGTTTGAACAACCTACATTGTGTTTTGATAAAGGTAAATGATCATCTAAAATAGAGTATTTCGATCCTTGAATATTAAATGTATGCGTTTGTTGGTACCAGTGGCTATTTACTATCTGCAGATAAGTGGTTGTTGTATATATACTGCATTATTTTAGCAAACACTTTACAAGAGCGATATTCATTGAGGAAACAAACAGTTTAGCACAGATATTGTGCACATGTAAGCATGAAAAACCCATTACACTCATTATAAAATGCTTGTGGCGTTCGCATTCAGGCCATTGGCTGTTTTTATACATGCTTTCTTGCATAAATAACAATGAATTGAAAAGAACAAAACTAAATCATTGAATTAGATTGGTTTATTTGGGACAATATCTGCGCCACCTATATACATCATATATGTACATGAGAAGTTACGAACCTCAAAAAGTATAGATAGGTGTTAGCTTTGAGGGTCAGTTACAATATATGTTGAGAGTGTGCATTTGTATACATCACATCAGCTCCTTTTTGTTCAAATAACCTCACTTTAATAATATTACCATTAAATGATTCCGATATCTGTGCTTTGAAGTAGCTTTTTGCTTTACCTTATGAACCACTAGATGAATTTCATCGAAACTTGCACAGATACTTATCTGGGACAGCCAAAACGAATTATAAGATTTTGGTGACCTCGACCTTATTTACAAGGTCACCAGGGACATAAATATAAAAAGGCTTGTCTGTACTCTATCTTCCTAAACAATGACCAAATTTTGACCAAACTGACACAGATAATTCATTGGGAAGACCTTAATGAATGACTAGAATTTGGTAGTATTGACCTTAATTCCAAGATCACCAGCGTCACATAACTCCTTTTGTGGGCGGGGGGACAACTCCATCTAATGTTATATACTTTCCATTCCTAACTACTCTAGTATGGCCATATTTAACAGTGTCTGCCCTGTAATTTGAGAATACCAATAATTGAATATTTTTCCTCATGCTCCAAAGAAGGATCACATAATTTGCCATTTTTTACAATCTTAATTCAAAGCAATGAGCCATGCTAAAACAAAAGTGGCGGTAAGCTGTCTTTTAAAAGCAGATTGTACCAAAGAACTGTCTCCAGAAATCTATGTATCAGTTAAAGAAGGGGCACATCAAACTCTCTCCTTGCACCTTCTCTTCCGCTGGCCTCTCTCTCTCTCCCTCTCTCTCTCTCAAATAAGACTCGCATTTACTGAAATGTTGTTGTAATTTTGCTTTTCAAACGCAATATATCCAAAGACTCTTTGTAAGAAATAATATTGATTCGAGCTTGCTAATATGTACACTGTATTCCATTTTTGGAAGGGAATTGTATGTCTCTCCAATGATTTTAATACTCTCAGTGCTTTGATAAGTATCAATTGAATAGTACATTTCAGGATAAATTTTGCAGAAAAAGTCTTTTTACGGTATTTGTCGCATGCGGAACCGACTCAGAGTTACCATTTTATGGTGTAATATTATATGCACAATAAAATGAGAAATAGTTTTATCCGGTTCCGCGTGTGGACATGTATGTTATTGAGTCACGAAGTACACAAGGGTGTTTGGTTTTACCATAGCCTTAGTGTTAAGTGTTGTTGATAGGGCATGCATTTAACCCCAAAATTTATCATAAAAATACATTTTAATGAAGATATTAAACTAGAGACTCTTATGTATATTTTGGTAATATTTTGGAGGGATTTCTTTACAATCGTTTTTTTACTGTAAAAGTGGGCCATTTGTAATACAAAACCGTTACACGTCCTTTGGTGTTCCAATTGCATACAAAAGTAATACCCAGCTGAAATTTTTAATTTTCTAACAGAACACGCTTCAAGTATACATGTACAATTTATAATAGGTTCCAGGAGAAAGCCTTCATCTCTTTAGTAGAAATTGTTCGAGGACGATTTAGAAAAGTTCGTTTCAGACAGCATATTTAAACGCTTAAGTTTTGAAGTCTCGTCTTCAAAGACTGTTTCAAACAAGTGAGAAAAGCTATTTAGGTACATGTAACTGTGTATTCTCGGAAATCAGTTTGGTTGTTTGATTTGATTCTTTACGTCTCATCAACAATTTTTCAGTTATAAAGGGACGGGTCTTCTTGGGTTGAACCAGTACTAAGCTGGGATTAATGTTCTTGCTCAAGGACACACCGCAGCGACGCCAGTGAGGCTCAAACCCGCGGCCCCTCGGTCTCGAGTCAAGCACTCTACCACTGAGCCACTGCGTTCCAGACGGACTAATCTATGTAAATCAATTATTACAAAATATAACAAGAAATAAATGTTCAAAGTTCAAATAAACATGAAGCACCTCTTGTTAGTATGAAAATTGTTAGGATGAAAGTATCAAGACAAACAAGCACACAAAGTCGCAAGTTCTGTGGACATCATGGCCCAGTCTAATGACAGAAAAACGGAGCATATTGCCATCATATCCCCTATCGGAACAATTGTAATCATGCCATGCAGTGTCGTCCATTCCCGTCATCAAAATTTCCAAAATAATGCAATAATGCACAAGTCATTAGTATGCCCAGCTCCTTTGGGTCTGGGGCTGGGGGTACCGAGGACATAGCGCACGGGGCTTAAGTGTCAGGATTTGACCTACGATGTGTCCCCGCAGTGCCGTGGATGTGCCGGGGTTTTAATTTCTCGCTCAAATAGGCCACTACTGAAAGAACTTTTTGAAAGGTCCTCTAAACAGCACTTCTAGACATCTACCTATAAATATGCCAATATAAACCGAAAGGGTTTTGGTTGTCGATTTGCATGTTCTCGGGCAGGGGCGGATCCAGAGATTATCGTATCGGGAGGGTGGGATAGATCATGGATCATAAATTACCAAATATACGTCCCTAGAGAGATCCAAGCCTGACTGACATTTTAGTCGACTCTTACTTACTTTTAACTGAGTGTTCCAATCGACCAGTCCAAGGGAACAAATATTTCCAAGGAGGGAGGGGATTCCAAGTTTTAGGCGCTATGGGGGTAGGGAATGGGTGTGGAGGTCCTAATATTTATTCCTAAAGAAACCTAAACCACTGGTAATTTTTTCGAGTGAGCGGGGTCCAAATCTCCTGACCCAAATGCCCCCATCCCTTCCACCTCAGTATGGATTCATAATTCAGAAATCAAGAGAATTGGTAGCCAAAATGTACAGTTGTTAGATAAGGGCTGCAAGTTGATATCTCTATAATGGAAGTAATGTTATGCTCTGGACAAAACCCAAGTATAGCAAAGGACAATAACTCTTAAATCAGGCAAAAGAGAGTTGCAGTTCTTGTACATTGTACACTGTACACCTCTTATAGATGTAGTTGTTGTGTTGTGCTACAGACAAAATTTAAGTGCGAAAAATAACAAAGGGCAGTAACTCCTAAATTATAAGAAAGAGGCCATCTGAAGCCAAATTTCGATAGGCGAAAAAGATGGAATGCATATTCAAATGATTTAGGTCATATGTTGTTGTTTATTATTGTCAACCCCCGGGGGGGAGGGGGGGGGGTTGGTGGCATTTAGCAGGGATTTTACCACAAATTTGACCCCACAGTGCAGTGCTTTTAGCAGGACTTTGAAAATTGAGAAAGTTAAAAACCTCGCTATTCCGCTGCCTCGAGGGGGTGGGGACAGCCTACAAATGACTGGTGCATTGCAAAAAGTAATTGCTTTTTCAGCATTTCCAGGGACCAATATTGTGATCCGTGGCGTGTCATGAATAGTTAATAACCCAACCTGGTAAATTTGTATTTCCTGTGATTTATTCTTGTGGGGAGGGGGGATAATTTATAATATGTGGGAAATTACGAAAATGCGACCCGAATAGCCCCCTTTTCAGCTCTGCCACTCGGATGTATGAATAACCCTCAGTTTTGATCAAAATATATATGAAAAGCCCCCTTTTTACTTGATCAATATATCAACAGCCCTCAAGTTTCGCGTCTCAAGCTTTTGTAACTTTCCTTATCCAAATATGGACAATTTATTTTCCTATATTTAGGCCTAAATACTTTTCAATCATTTTTGTTGGTTTAAAATGTGAGTTCTCTTTCAACAAATGTTTGAGAAGATTTGCCTTATTAATAGGTATGGAAATTCGAATGGCAGAATGTGAATAGGTCCACTTTTAATGATGTCTATATATGAATAGATCCTATTTTTCGATATCTATATATATATGAATAGAGTTGGTTTTGAAATTCCGGGCCGCTCATCCTTACCTATATGACTTCCAAGATGCCTCCACCCCCTTCCCGAAACTTTTTGCTTCCAACGGATCACCTACTCAGAACTTAGTATACATCTAGTGAGTTTGAAATGATTTATAAAAATGGAAAAAGATGTGCTTTATATCTCAGCTATACCTCAGCTATCGTGCAAAATTAAAATTATCAAAACTATTGTCCAGCTGCTATAATGCTTTAATCTTTTTTTCAAAAGCCAAGCTTGTACATGTATTTTTTCCTGGATTGTTTCCCATTAAACGGAAGACATCCTTTTATTTTCACCTTTTAAAGACATATGCGGCTATTTCCAATGCGCACCTTTCCCGCGTCTGCAAACGGGGAAAATTGTCTGGGTCCTGTCTTTCGACCCTTAACGGATTCGGATCATTACAGCTACCATATTCTAATGTCATATCGGTTTTCCGAAATTTTCTTCACAAAATATCTAATTAAAGTGTGTTCAAAATATCTATTGACATCTTTTCAGAACTGATCGTCTCAGCACTAAAGACAGATAAATGTAGCTCAGTAGAAATCAAACGACGTACACAATAACCCTGGTTACGAATACGATAGTGGCCGAGTCTATACTATTTGTAAGGTTATTTTGAGCGAGGCACGACCTGACCTCGTGGCCTAGTGGTTAGCGTGTCTGGCTACAAAGCCAGAGGACCAGGATCAAATCCCGGATGCGCACATATTTTCAGTGTGTTTTTTCTTTCTTTTTTAACATTTTAATGCAAAATTACTTCATATACTAGTAAAATGGCATCATTAAAACGACCGAAATGGTCATCCCTGAACTTTTTATATTGAATTACGCATGAAACCTATGGGGGTGGGTTTAAATTTCGCCCTCTAGAAAGAGAATTAGTTCGGTGACCCCAGATTTTTATTCTTTTTGCTGAGAGGTATTATAATAGTCCATGAATTAAAAATAAATTTTCAAGATTTTCAATATCAGATTTTTTAATACATGATTTATTCTAAAAACAAATTCCATTTTTCAACGAATTGCCAAAATATATCATGCAATATCTTGTCACAGCATAGGATAACAAGTAAACATGCGCATTTTCTTAAAAGTTTGAGGTCATGGGCAGTAATTTAAGTTTAAAAAAAAGAAGCTGGCTGAAGATTACAATTAGGACTAGTGTTATTATTTTATATTTCTAGAAAATTGGTCAAATGCTGTAGACTTCAATATGAGATTCTGAAAAAATAAGCACGGTGACATATCCTTTTTATTTCATAAATGGATAGCCCATGCATAAAACAAACTGTATGCAAAGTATTGAAAATAGTTCAATATGGGAAGTATTTAGTAGCATATGTCCTTAAATGATTTTTTTAAAGTTCAGTTTATTTATTTCGTTAAAATTTTAATGCGCTTATATTTATAAGATTCTACATGGATTTTTAGTTAAAGATTGAAATTTGTATCCTATAACAAACGTTTTACAAAAAAGAACAAAAAAGACAAAAAACAAAACAAAACAAAACAAACACCAATAGCTTTTGAATTTTTGTCGGTTTATTAATTTTTTGATAAACCATTGTAGTTAAAATAACTCTCATCACGGATTTCGACGAGTTACGAATAAGGGATACTCTGTAAATTATAAATGAAAGCGCACCCTCTGGCGTCAAAATATTTAGCATTGAAAGAAGCGGGGAATTACCGCCAATATTCAATGAGTCAATTTTCTATTTTGAATGAATGGAGTGTCATTTTATATTGCTGTTGGTGCTATTCTCTATTTCTAGTTTACCTTGCATCATTTGTAATTCGTAAGCATGCATCCAAAGCTGTTATCATAATACAATTCACATGATATAAGGACACAATTTACAAAATAAAATGAAATTGCCAAAGTATTGGCAGATTTCCCCTTCCATAGCTAGATTGAGTCTCATTAGAGGCACTGTGTTGTATCTTTGAGCAAACGCATTTTGTTTGTTTGTTTGTTTTTGTTGCTTTACGTCCCATGTCAACAGCTATGGTCATTGCGGGACGGTCAGTTCACTTAACAACACTTTTTCCTGGGCAGGCTTGAGCAAGCGGTTAACCAGTAATTTGTGCACATACTTTCGCTTGTAACTGACAACAACCCTTCTTGAATAAATCAGCGGAAGGGAGGAGAATGACCGTAGAAATTATTTCATGATCAATCTCCACGAAAGTATGGTACCGGGCCGGGATCGAACTCGCGACCCCTGGATCTGCAGTCAGACACGCATCTGTAGCCAGACACGTTACCATTTATGCCCTGGTTAGTACTAGTAAGTACACAAGGGGCTTTCATTTAATTGTGGCACTGGGGCTCGGCAAGGCACATTATGAGACTAACCCATAGTAGTTCAGGGGGCCAATTTAGCTTCCCGTGCACCCCAGGACAACTTTTCATGGGCGCCAAATTGTTCGTTAGGACCCCTTAAATGCGAAACAAAGATATCCTCAAACCTGTTTGGGTTATATGTAAAAAATACATGGTTTCCATGGCAACCTATACCGGATTCGAAAATGGGTGTGCCTACCAAAATTTTATATCTTAGCTGTTACTTGTCCTATACTACTGAACGTGATACCAAATCAATGCTTAGACATAGGTTTTTCATCCGTTTGTTGCATATTCATACTATCTAATTTGAATATTCATAAATATTTATGAAAACATAACAATGTGATTCAAGAATGTCTCAGTTGATCATACTTGTCATAGACAACTAATATTGGTACAAACTTAAAGCTAAGACACAGGTATTATATTCTATGGTTTAACATGCAAATAATCTTATTTGCATAATTTGGATAACTACACCATCTAAAACTATAATTCTTTACGTCTCAGTCAACACATTTTCAGTCACGTCGGGTTTAACAAATTTTCAGTCATGTTTCTGAGTTGAACGAGTACTTAGCAGTGGATAAAGTGTCTCTGATCAAGGGCACAACACTGTGTCTCCGCCTGCGTTATGGCTCGAACTATCAATCCTTATATCCACAGTCTAACGCTCTTTATACCACCCTTACCAACTTAAGCACGAAATATCTCGTGATGTGCAAGGTCTACACTGATGTAGGTGGTATAAAATGGTTATACCATGTTTGTCCACCTGTACGTAAGATAATCCACTCGCTAAAGCTCGTGGATTATATCCACGTACATGCCGACAACCCATGGTATAACTATTACACCGCTAACATCTAGCAGGAGGTAGTAGGTATGAGACCTAATTAGACCTACCTTGCACCCTTAGGGCATTTTCTCATGCAGTGGGACCATCTCAATAGGGACTACTAGGTGAGTGTCTTTTGATATCAAGTTTACCAGGCAAGGCTTTGAGAACGCTTGTTGTTGACAGCGCGAGGCTTGGCACCGTGATGAAGAGTCACAGAACTATAACAGACACAAGACACCAGGAAGACAATCAAGTAAAGCAAGCAGCTCTCTCTTCCCCATCAAGATGGTTGCAAAACGAAAAAGGACACAAAGCACTGCACACCAAAACATGGAACAAACACAGAACCCCCACAAGGGAGCAGTTATAAACAACTAATCAACAAAACAAAAATGGACAGCAGGTGATAACATGCATTTTACTGGTGCACAATCTTCGCCCTTGTTTTTTGTTGTTGATAACCCATATAAGCCCCCATACTTTCGTGGAGATGGATCATGAAATAATTTCTACTGTCATTCTCCTGCCTTTCACTAAATGAATCTTTCAAAAATAGTTGTTGTCAGTTACGAGCGAAAGTATGTGCACGAAGTACTGGTTAACCGCTTGTTCAAGCTTGCCCAGGAAAAAGTGTGGTTAGGTGAACTGACCGTCTCGTAATGACCATAGCTGTTGACTGGGACTTAAAGCAACAAAACAAACAAAAATATAAGCCTAGCGTCCTTTTTGTGGGACATAGGTAAACATTGCAAACCAAGTTCAGACGCTGCGGAAGGGTTTCCATTGCTTAATTACAGAACATTCTGTAAAAATTTGGATACAAATGAAAATAAGTACCTATCAATCCTTAAAACAGAAATGGACTGGTCCAGTTCTTAAGGGTAGGCAAGTCCATTCTGCGGTTAAAACACAAAATTATTTAGATCGCAGTTTGAAAGAGACGAGATATTGGTACTTAAAACATAAGCACAAAGGATTCTTGACGCATCTAATGTCACAGGTTTAGATAAACAAAAAATTCAGCGTAAAAATGTAAATATTTTCTTACCCATAAGTTTAAACATCTGTTTTGTGTGCTCAAAAGAACTGTCTCATTGAAACGGTTCTTTTGAGTACCCACAACATATGTTTTGGTTGAGAAATAAGAAAATCAAATTTTCGCTACGCACTCTTAACTTAAGTCCTGAGGCCAGAGGCCAAATCTGTTTTGTGAGTATTCATTTTTCTCCATACTGTGTTTGTGTGAGTAGTAAAGATTTAAGCGAGGCTGCGCATGCTAGCTTGAGACTTAGTTACTCGCAAATACAACCGGAATCAAAATATCATATTCAAACTGAAATGCAGTAGAGACAACACGCAACTTATGCGTACAGTTCTTTTTGTCTAAAATTATTTATCTAATATCGATGACTGCGTACAATGATGCCCGATCACTATCTAGACCAGAAACACCCGATAATAAGTATTATGCGTCTGTTATGTAAGGCTTGAATAACTCTCAAAATCCACTGGCCCCAGGTTTCAAACATTGACAAGTAAAAGAACTGATATGTTTTTTTACAACTAAACATTAATTCCAGAATATAAACAAAAGCTGCCTTTCATCCATTTTTCCAGGTAAAAAAAAATGACCTTTTTGCATAATTCGGGCGCTGCATCAACTATCGCTGCTTAACTCATATGAATCTTGTTTAGTAAATATGAAGCTGGATCTATAAGCGACAACAATCAGCAAAGGATACTTTCAAAATTAAAATATTTAAAAACAAAATACATTTTAACAGCCAGATACACCGTAACGGTATATTTTGCCCTCGTTCACTGCAACCAACCCGTAATTGACTGTGTATTTTGTGTACAGTGGTTCTCTAGTGTGAATGTGATTTTCAATGAGCAAGAGCATTGATTGTAAAAATAAACATAAAAACGAAAAATAAATAATATTTTAGTAGTTCGTTACAAATTTGGCATGCATTTTGTAACAAGTTTGACACAGGTTTTTGTCAAATTCGTCGCAAACTTTACAGTTTTCAAACAAATCATTATGAAATGTCTTTTAAATGTTTTATTCGAAACGTGTATTATCATATGACGTCGCGTCTGGGAGTGAAATAACGCCATGCAATAAAATCTGTAAACCACTAGTGGTTTATCGATTTTCGGGAAACGTTATGACGTCCATAACAACGTTGCGTACATAATGACAAAATTATAACGTTTTTGCGGCAGAAATGAGATTTCAAAGTAATCTTAATGTCATATGATAAATAGAATCTAACATTCGTGCTCTTGTATTATTGAATTTATTAAACTCGTTGCGAAAAAGAGATAAAATGCTCGGCAAGCCTCGCATTTTATCTCTTTTCCCAAACTCGTTTAATAAATTTATTATAATATGAGCACTCATGTAAGAACCTCTATATCCTTCTTTATGGCACCAATGCATTTTAATGGACAATAAAATGACACTTGTTAATATAATATAATAATTTTACCTTCTTGTCCAAAGATTAAGTCACCCAGTCACATAAATGCCTAGTATTATTGCGGTATTTTTCTGATTTTGTCATCGGAACGATATTCGTTCTATGTTCCGAAAATACTCAAGAAAACATCGTATATATCTTTCCGCTACATAAAAAATCTTGTTTTTGCATGTAACAGATACTCACGTGACCCTTGTTTCGTACAAGGCGTGATACGACAACCAAAAAGGCGTCTTGTTAACAATTAAAAGGTCATCAACATTCCATTAATAATCAGTAATTTCCAAATTGCATCATAACTATGTGGTAATAATGTTATATGTAATAATTTTCTAAACAAAAACAACACAACAACAACGTGTCCATTTTATTTCCGTAAAGACATTTAAAAGTACACACCCGCGTGAACTGTTGCACCTTTGCACATATACTTGACAGCAAAAGAAACGCATATTTTCAATATCCATTTAAAACCAGAAATACTAATCAAATTTTAACCTAAGTGATATGAACATGTTTGAACGGACTCATGCGTTCGTTCCAGACCATATTATTCGTCATTACACAGTTAAGTATTATTGTTTGGGTATTAATGCAAAAAACGCAAAAATAGTGCTGTACATTGGAAAACACATGATTTGAATCCGATTCCATTGCGTGTCACCATAACACACTGTAACATATAAGAAAACAGCATAAAAATTTAAGATTCACTGCTGTATAAATCATACTGCTAATCCAAAAATCTCCATTCTTAGCATTTTTTGCATTGGTATTGAAAACCACCGGAATCTTTGGGGTGTAAGTATATCTGGAACAGTATTATTGATGTCAAGTAAGGTAGTGTCCAACAGAACCGTTTAAAACAATCGTTTGGACCCTTTCATGCCTGTATGAAACACACTTCCGGTTAATTGTCCTATAATGTAACTGGGTAACAATAGTCCACTGTAAAGAAAATCGGAAAATTTAAACTGCATAAGTAGTCTGTATGTCATGATTATCACGCAGAGTGATTTTCATGCAAATCGGTTCAGAGGTTTTTGGCATACACCATCTCCAAAGTCGCGTTTTATTATGAATTATTTTATTACGCCCAGAGTTATGCCCCTTTATTAGCATCATTCCAATGAGCCATCCATATGTAATGCACTTGATAATTCACATGTTCAATACATCAGTGATACCTTACATATCATTAGATCAGTATTTAACCCCTAGATTTATATTCTATATCAAATGTGCAAAATATGCGTTTCTTTAGCTGTTCAGTATATACTTCCAATAGTGTATATTTCAAGCGAGTGTAACAGCAAATAAGATATAGCATGTGCATTTTAAGTAGTTTATTTCCATATCTGTAGTCAGCTAATACTAGAAAGTAGTGTTGATGTTCATTTGGATTTCCGCGGCACAGTAGGGCAAATCTACCACTAGCTAGCACTGTTCTTTATTACACAACATAGCGATTTTTGCGGGAAATGCGGCCCGCGATTTGCTTCTGTTCACCAAACCAGAGATGAGAGGTTTCCATATGAGAACAAACTTTTTATTTTACACAGGCTGATCATTTTTTCTTCTTTTTATTTTTCCGTCTCTTGGTCAAACCTCATATTAATCGAAATCAATAACGGACAGCCGACACCTTTGGTGTGATATTTTTTTATTCTCTTACTTTTTAGAATATTAGCATTAGAAAAAAAGGACAAAATATTGACGACTGGACCCAGGCTACATAAAAAGCAGGGCTGGACCCAGAGGGTTGTTTTACGGGGGGGGGGGGGGGGGGGCACTTTCAAGCCCAAAACTTGAACCAAGCGGCGCAAGCCGTAAACGGGGGGGGGGGGGTAGTATGAGTTGAGGGGGAGGCTCATTGGAGGGGGGTACGGGGGAGCTCCCCCGAAATTTTTTTAAAATCTATGTCTCTGAGAATGCATTTCAAGCCATTTTGAAGCCCTCTTTTCCATATTCTATAACCTCAATTTTAAATAAGGTTAGACACTAAAACCCCAGGGGTGGGGGTACTCTGATATTTTCATACATACGTAGGCTCAGGCTATTTTTTAGGGGGGGGGGGGGGTCAAAATTTTGATTTCGATATTTTTGGGGGTTTTCAGAAAAATGATATTCCTTTTGGTATGAAGATTTTGTGGATATTTTTTTGGATCACAGGATAGGATTAATACACAAGTGATCTATCGATTATAAGTACCTGATAACTTTGTTAACAAAACATGAAGTCACCGTCACTCCTGGCTGGCAGGACAGTATCTAGTGTGCATCAATGATGTTTCAGTGACCTAATATGACCCAATGAAATTTGAGATCAAACTCGGTACTGGTTTGTAATTTCAGTACCTCAGTTATATATATGAACAAATGAATAGAAACATTTGAGTATGGTATTATTTCTCGTACAAGTACATGTAAGTTTCTATATACATTTTATTTGTGCAAAATGAAATGCTGAAATTATGGAATGAACTATGCAAAGTATGAGACAGCTCATCATCTCAGAGATTTTGGTACAGATCGTATATTCGAGCAGTCAATGCTCAGTCTTGCCTGGACCTTCATTGCTCTCAAATATTAGGTATGGGCATAAGCAAATGACAAATGATTTATTTAGCACAAACACATTAAAAATAACTGCTTTTAAAGGTTGATACACAAAACACTCACAGTCACACGGAAGTATATATACATGTGGGAGTCATAGTATTCTCGACACATTTCTTTGTTTTGATATATGAATTCAATCTTATTAATAGGCTATGAGCTACTAAGGGTTTTGCTCCCCCACAAGAGGGATTTTGTAGACTATGTTTTCATAAAGCGTATCATCTACCGAGCTTTTTGAAACTTGTTAGCCCTCTGGCGACTGGGGCGTTTCAGAGTGTTAATTACGTTACCCGTCATTTTTTGTTGGAAAAAAAAACAACATTTTTTTAAATTAAGGCTGTTAAGGCAGTACTTGAACAGTTCAAATTGGCAAAATAGTCATGTAATTTACAAGAACAGATAATTCCCTGCATAAATTGATGTTTGTCAATGTTGTAGGCCCATTATGGTGTCATTTACGTTACATTTTCAACTACACCCTATAAAATCATTAAAATTTTGTTAAATAGTTTCATTTGACATTTTTTTTCAATACATATTTTAGATCAAAATAACGTGTCTCTGAAAGACAATTTACTGATCATTCCAAAACTGCAAACAGTTTGCTTCTATCACAAAAACTCTAAAAGTTATAAGCTGTTGAATATGACAACCCTGAAGAAAACGATATGTAAAGTATTAATCTTTTCATTTTAAAATACAGCATTTAGTCCTATCTGTATGCTTTTAAACACCATATATGAGCATTCTATTGATAAGCAAGGCTAAAAGGGAATATTAAACATTGTTTCTGGTGTAAAATATCCCTTGATGATTGATTGCCAATACGTTATGTATGTTACATTAATTTCAGTGCATTCTATATATTGATTTATACCCTAAATGATACATTTAATGGGCATTTTAATTTATTTTAAAACTTTTTTGTGTGTTTGATAGATATCAAGATAATAATTTGTCTGAAATGGAATTTTGTCAGCTCATATTAAGAGACTATATCAAATTGTCAAAGCATATTAGCTTTTGTGAAATAATATATTTTTGATTTTTTTTACCAACTTGGCAAAATTTATAGCTTTTAAACTTCACTAACAAAGAATATTAGAGCTCACAAGTGATAGCTGGATAAAAAATATATTCCCATGTTTTGTCAAAACTGTTAAAGTAACGTATATTACCATAATTAAATATATCATAAGGTACAATGTGTGTCCCAAATGATGTCAAAGACAGTATAATTGAGTCTGAAATGATAATATAAGGTGGATTTAGATTTTGTAATCATGTTATCTGAAGACCTGGTACTAAGTTTAATACAATTATTTATTTAACAGCAACCAAATAATTTTAGTGCAACCAGTTAACTGTTGTTCGTATTATACGAACTTAGTCAGTAACATGATACATGCTTGTATTCCTCCTTGTATACAGTGAGCCACTTTAGTTACGCACCATTTTTTCAGGGTTCACATTTTTTGACAAACATGCTGGAATCTAACATTCTCTATGATAATTTATTTATTGACATTTTATCTGTTTGATGACATCGAAAAAAAATATTGGAATCACTCGTGCGAATCATTCTGCTACGTCAAACGCAATTTTGACAAAAATGCAAAAATGCACGTGCAAGCTGAACGTCTATATTTCCTATTTTAGTTTTGCGCCAGGCATTATCCATGGTGATCGTTGTGACAGAAAAACACCAAAAACAATTATTTTATTCAAGTAAAACCCCCTTTGTTGGTCGTTGAATTTAGTAACACCGTTACTTTTTGGAAAAATGCTCGTTTAGACGTCATATTAACGTCAGTTACAATAATCAAACATGGTTTTCTTCGCGAACTGTTTTGTTATGAGTCACTTGTTGACATAGAAGTATCAAAACACTAAACCATCTTATCATTGACACATCTTAAAGCCTTGGTAGTAGTGACGTCATCACTAACGTCAACACCATGACGCCAATAAATCCATTATTTGTTTTACGAAAATAAAAGGTGGATACATGGTTGATTAAAATCAAATTATAATAGAAGGGTTTTGATAACAAGTTTTCTCAGAATCATACGAAATTTTAACTAGCTTTAAAAAAAGTACTAAAAGTAATAAGGTTGCTCAGATCAGGAATCGATACAATCAAGTACCACACCTGACCCAGGATACCAATGGGAAAGTGACAAACTCACAGAAGACACCACAAACGAGAGCCAAGAGGTCAGCCCTTTCCCAGCAGATGACCACAAAGCACATATAAACAGACGCGCACAAAACATAGCAAACACAAGACAGAACAAAAACATAAAAGATCCACAAAAGAAGTACCGCCTTGGAACGGTCAGTAAAATATTTTACTGGAGGGCTTAAACCGGTTTAACGGCGCCAACCTCACCCTTAATTCAGATGTGGATCAAGACACATAGATATTTGGTTTGCATGAAAGACCCCTAACTTATCAATGCATCATCTCCTAAAACATATAAATCAAGATATAACAAGGAGATAAAGCAAGGATAAGGACTCAACAGTAAATTAAACTGAATACCGGAGCAAAAGAAATCCAACAGGTAAACCCCGGTGGGCCCGACAAACAGCCAAAGCATCAGGCCCCTACCATCTCATCAATAGATAAGTCTTTAAGTCGGAACCATCATAGAGTCTGAAGTCCGACCCACCAGCGTGCAATTAAAGAGGAAAGCAAAGTTGCCAACCGTGATTGGGTTGACTACCAAGCATGCAGTCTGTTGCAATACATTAATGTTATAGCCAATCTTTTTATAATGGGAAATTATTTTAATGAACTGCGCATAAAAATTATTAGAGCCAACAATCTTCTTCAACTTATACACCAAGTCACCATAGAAATCAGGTTCCGAAAGTCCTTGGCGCAAGAGAGATTTAAGTCCAACTTGGAATTTAGAAATCAAATCATAGTATCGTCTATAAAATTTTGAAAATGTTTTGCGAAGTTTATGATACCGATAGCCCTGTTTAAGAAGTTTCTGAGTTAATAATTTATTGCGAGTGTTGAAGTCAGTAACATAGCTGGATGCTCTAGCAAAACGAATGAGTTGAGAGATATAGACTCCATAGGATGTAGAACGAGGAACATCACCATCTAAAAATGGGCTTATACTTCATACTCCCGCTCCCGAAATTCGCCAGCATGTAGCCTACATATATATTGATACTCCGTGCGCCTATCCTCCCTCCTACCCTTCCATAAGATATGCATGATCTTTCAACTCAGCTCAGCTTACTCAACTCATCAAGCTGAGCAAAATAAGCATTTTTCGCCCTTTTTTGGAGTGAAATTAACCATGCCACCGAGCTCAGGTTACTCAACTCATCCAGCTCAGCTTACAACTTATGCTACTTAACTTACCTAAGTTGAGTTGGATAAGTTGAACTGTAAGTCAGCGGTCAGTATATTTATAATATATATATATATAACTATAACAAACATACATGTGATAGGTCCCTATATTCTAAGTTCTAAGTTGAGTAAGTTGCCATAGCTGTCTATTATAGCCGATGAGTTCGGTAAGTTGGGTCTTTAAACAATGATATGTATCCAGATGCTTCAATGGCTGAGCTAAGTTCGGTAAGTTATAATAGCTGCGCATATGTTAGGATGAGTTGGTGATATGTGTCCAGATACTTCAATGGCTGAGCTAAGTTCGGTAAGTTATAATAGCTGCACATATGTTAGGATGAATTGGTCATGAGTATAACATTGGACCATTATATGCAGCAAGATGCAAGCTAAGTTCGATGAGTTGAGTAAGCTAAGCAAGCTGAGTTCGATAAGTTAAAAGATAAGTTCGATAAGTTGGATGAGTTGGGTAAGTTCGATGAGTTGGATAAGTTGAGAATGAGTTCGATGAGTTACATGAGTTGAGCTGTTCGATGAGTTGGGTAAGTTGGATGAGTTGGATAAGTTGAGGATGAGTTCGATGAGTTCGCTAAGTTGGACTGTAAGTTCGATGAGTTGGCTAAGTTGGAATGTAAGTTCGATGAGTTGGCTAAGTTGGAATGTAAGTTCGATGAGTTGGATAAGTTGAGGATGAGTTCGATGAGTTGGATAAGTTGGACTGTAGGTTCGATGAGTTGGCTAAGTTGAGGATGAGTTCGATGAGTTGGATAAGTTGTACTGAAAGTTCGATGAGTTGGCTAAGTTGGAATGTAAGTTCGATGAGTTGGATAAGTTGAGGATGAGTTCGATGAGTTGGATAAGTTGTACTGTAAGTTGGATGAGTTGGCTAAGTTGCACTGTAAGTTCGATGAGTTGGCTAAGTTGAGGATAAGTTCGATGAGTTGGGTAAGTTGTACTGTAAGTTGGATGAGTTGGCTAAGTTGTACTGTAAGTTTGATGAGTTGGATAAGTTGTACTGTAAGTTCGATGAGTTGGCTAAGTTGAGGATGAGTTCGATGAGTTGGATAAGTTTGACGGTAAGTTGGATGAGTTGGATAAGTTGAGGATGAGTTCGATGAGTTGGATAAGTTGTACTGTAAGTTGGATGAGTTGGATAAGTTGAGGATGAGTTCGATAAGTTGGCTAAGTTGTACTGTAAGTTTAATGAGTTGGCTAAGTTGAGGATGAGTTCGTTGAGTTGGATAAGTTTTACTGTAAGTTGGATGAGTTGGCGAAGTTGGAATGTAAGTTCGATGAGTTGGATAAGTTTAGGATGAGTTCGATGAGTTGGATAAGTTGTACTGTAAGTTGGATGAGTTGGCTAAGTTGTACTGTAAGTTCGATGAGTTGGCTAAGTTGAGGATGAGTTCGATAAGTTGGGTAAGTTGTACTGTAAGTTCGATGAGTTAGATAAGTTTGAATGTAAGTTCGATGAGTTGGTTAAGTTGGAATGTAAGTTCGATGAGTTGGATAAGTTGAGGATGAGTTCGATGAGTTGGATAAGTTAGACGGTAAGTTGGATGAGTTGGCTAAGTTGAGGATGAGTTCGATGAGTTGGATAAGTTAAGGATGAGTTCGATGAGTTGGATAAGTTGGACTGTAAGTTGGATGAGTTGGCTAAGTTGTAATGTAAGTTCGATGAGTTGGCTAAGTTGAGGATGAGTTCGATAAGTTGGGTAAGTTGTACTGTAAGTTCGATGAGCTGGCTAAGTTTAGGATGAGTTCGATGAGTTGGATAAGTTGGACGGTAAGTTGGATGAGTTGGATAAGTTGAGGATGAGTTCGATGAGTTGGATAAGTTGTACTGTAAGTTGGAAGAGTTGGATAAGTTAAGGATGAGTTCGATGAGTTGGCTAAGTTGTACTGTAAGTTAGATAAGTTGGCTAAGTTGAGGATGAGTTCGATGAGTTGGATAAGTTGTACTGTAAGTTGGATGAGTTGGCTAAGTTGTACTGTAAGTTCGATGAGTTGGCTAAGTTGAGGATGAGTTCGATGAGTTGGATAAGTTGTACTGTAAGTTAGATAAGTTCGCTAAGTTGAGGATGAGTTCGATGAGTTGGATAAGTTGAGGATGAGTTCGATAAGTTGGGAAAGTTGAAATATAAGTTCGATGAGTTGGCTAAGTTGGAATGTAAGTTCGATGAGTTGGATAAGTTGTACTGTAAGTTCGATGAGTTGGCTAAGTTGAGGATGAGTTCGATGAGTTGACTAAGTTGTACTGTAAGTTGGATGAGTTGGCTAAGTTGGAATGTAAGTTCGATGAGTTGGATAAGTTGAGGATGAGTTGGATAAGTTGTACTGTAAGTTGGATGAGTTGGCTAAGTTGTACTGTAAGTTGGATGAGTTGGCTAAGTTGAGGATGAGTTCGATAAGTTGGGTAAGTTGTACTGTAAGTTGGATGAGTTGGCTAAGTTGAGGATGATTTGGATAAGTTGGATAAGTTGTACTGTAAGTTGGATGAGTTGGCTAAGTTGCACTGTAATTTCGATGAGTTGGCTAAGTTGTACTGTAAGTTCGATGAGTTGGCTAAGTTGAGGATGAGTTCGATAAGTTGGGTAAGTTGTACTGTAAGTTGGATGAGTTGGCTAAGTTGTACTGTAAGTTCGATGAGTTGGCTAAGTTGAGGATGAGTTCGATAAGTTGGGTAAGTTGGACTGTAAGTTCGATGAGTTAGATAAGTTGGAATGTAAGTTCGATAAGTTGGCTAAGTTGGAATGTAAGTTCGATGAGTTGGATAAGTTGTACTGTAAGTTCGATGAGTTGGCTAAGTTAAGGATGAGTTCGATGAGTTGGATAAGTTGTACTGTAAGTTGGATGAGTTGGCTAAGTTGGAATGTAAGTTCGATGAGTTGGATAAGTTGAGGATGAGTTGGATGAGTTGTACTGTAAGTTGAATGAGTTGGCTAAGTTGTGGAGAAGTTCGATGAGTTTGGTAAGCTGTACTGTAAGTTGGATGAGTTGGCTAAGTTGTACTGTAACTTTGATGAGTTGGATAAGTTGTACTGTAAGTTCGATGAGTTGGCTAAGTTGAGGATGAGTTCGATGAGTTGGATAAGCTGTACTGTAAGTTGGATGAGTTGGATAAGTTGAGGATGAGTTCGATGAGTTGGATAAGTTGTACTGTAAGTTGGATGAGTTGGCTAAGTTGTACTGTAAGTTCGATGAGTTGGATAAGTTGTACTGTAAGTTTGATGAGTTGGCTAAGTTGAGGATGAGTTCGATGAGTTGGATAAGTTTTACTGTAAGTTGGATGAGTTGGCGAAGTTGGAATGTAAGTTCGATGAGTTGGATAAGTTGAGGATGAGTTCGATGAGTTGGATAAGTTGTACTGTAAGTAGGATGAGTTGGCTAAGTTGTACTGTAAGTTCGATGAGTTGGCTATGTTGAGGATGAGTTCGATAAGTTGGCTAAGTTGGAATGTAAGTTCGATGAGTTAGATAAGTTTGAATGTAAGTTTGATTAGTTGGCTAAGTTGGAATGTAAGTTCGATGAGTTGGATAAGCTGAGGATGAGTTCGACGAGTTGGATAAGTTGGACAGTCAGTTGGATGAGTTGGATAAGTTGTACTGTAAGTTCAATGAGTTGGCTAAGTTAAGGATGAGTTGGATAAGTTGTACTGTAAGTTGGATGAGTTGGCTAAGTTGTAATGTAAGTTCGATGAGTTGGCTAAGTTGAGGATGAGTTCGATAAGTTGGGTAAGTTGTACTGTAAGTTGGATGAGTTGGCTAAGTTGAGGATGAGTTCGATGAGTTGGATAAGTTGGACGGTAAGTTGGATGAGTTGGATAAGTTGAGGATGAGTTCGATGAGTTGGATAAGTTGTACTGTAAGTTGGATGAGTTGGATAAGTTGAGGATGAGTTCGATGAGTTGGCTAAGTTGTACTGTAAGTTAGATAAGTTGGCTAAGTTGAGGATGAGTTCGATGAGTTGGATAAGTTGTACTGTAAGTTGGATGAGTTGGCTAAGTTGTACTGTAAGTTCGATGAGTTGGCTAAGTTGAGGATGAGTTCGATGAGTTGGATAAGTTGTACTGTAAGTTAGATAAGTTGGCTAAGTTGAGGATGAGTTCGATGAGTTGGATAAGTTGAGGATGAGTTCGATAAGTTGGGTAAGTTGGACTGTAAGTTCGATGAGTTAGATAAGTTGGAATGTAAGTTCGATAAGTTGGCTAAGTTGGAATGTAAGTTCGATGAGTTGGATAAGTTGTACTGTAAGTTCGATGAGTTGGCTATGTTGAGGATGAGTTCAATGAGTTGGATAAGTTGTACTGTAAGTTGGATGAGTTGGCTAAGTTGGAATGTAAGTTCGATGAGTTTGAAAAGTTGAGGATGAGTTGGATGAGTTGTACTGTAAGTTGGATGAGTTGGCTAAGTTGTGGATAAGTTCGATGAGTTGGGTAAGCTGTACTGTAAGTTGGATGAGTTGGCTAAGTTGTACTGTAACTTTGATGAGTTAGATAAGTTGTACTGTAAGTTCGATGAGTTGGCTAAGTTGAGGATGAGTTCGATGAGTTGGATAAGTTGTAATTTAAGTTGGATGAGTTGGATAAGTTGAGGATGAGTTCGATGAGTTGGATAAATTGTACTGTAAGTTGGATGAGTTGGATAAGTTGAGGATGAGTTCGATGAGTTGGCTAAGTTGTACTTTAAGTTTGATGAGTTGGCTAAGTTGAGGATGAGTTCGATGAGTTGGATAAGTTGTACTGAAAGTTGGATGAGTTGGCCAAGTTGGAATGTAAGTTCAATGAGTTGGCTAAGTTGAGGATGAGTTCGATGAGTTGGATAAGTTGTACTGTAAGTTGGATGAGTTGGCTAAGTTGTACTGTAAGTTCGATGAGTTGGCTAAGTTGAGGATGAGTTCGATAAGTTGGGTAAGTTGTACTGTAAGTTCGATGAGTTAGATAAGTTGGAATGTAAGTTCGAGGAGTTCGCTAAGTTGGAATGTAAGTTCAATGAGTTGGATAAGTTGAGAATGAGTCCGATGAGTTGGATAAGTTGGACGGTAAGTTTGATGAGTTGCATAAGTTGTACTGTAAGTTCGATGAGTTGGCTAAGTTAAGGATGAGTTCGATGAGTTTGATAAGTTGTACTGTAAGTTGGATGAGTTGGCTAAGTTGTACTGTAAGTTCGATGAGTTGGCTAAGTTGAGGATGAGTTCGATGAGTTGGATAAGTTGGAAGGTAAGTTGGATGAGTTGGATAAGTTGAGGATGAGTTCGATGAGTTGGATAAGTTGTACTGTAAGTTGGATGAGTTGGATAAGTTGAGGATGAGTTCGATGAGTTGGCTAAGTTGTACTGTAAGTTTGATGAGTTGGCTAAGTTGAGGATGAGTTCGATGAGTTGGATAAGTTGTACTGTAAATTGGATGAGTTGGCTAAGTTGTACTGTAAGTTCGATGAGTTGGCTAAGTTGAGGATGAGTTCCGTAAGTTTGGTAAGTTGGAATGTAAGTTCGATGAGTTGGCTTAGTTGGAATGTAAGTTCGATGAGTTGGATAAGTTGTACTGTAAGTTCGATGAGTTGGCTAAGTTGTACTGTAAGTTCGATGAGTTGGATAAGTTGAGGATGAGTTCGATGAGTTAGCTAAGTTGTACTGTAAGTTGGATGAGTTGGATAAGTTGGAATGTAAGTTCGATGAGTTGGATAAGTTGAGGATGAGTTGGATAAGTTGTACTGTTAGTTCGATGAGTTGGCTTAGTTGTACTGTAAGTTGGATGAGTTGGCTAAGTTGAGGATGAGTTCGATAAGTTGGGTAAGTTGGAATGTAAGTTCGATGAGTTGGCTAAGTTGAGGATAAGTTCGGTGAGTTGGATAAGTTGTACTGTAAGTTGGATGAGTTGGCTAAGTTGTACTGTAAGTTGGATGAGTTGGCTAAGTTGAGGATGAGTTCGATGAGTTGGATAAGTTGGACGGTAAGTTGGATGAGTTGGATAAGTTGAGGATGAGTTCGATGAGTTGGATAAGTTGTACTGTAAGTTGGATGAGTTGGATAAGTTGAGGATGAGTTCGATGAGTTGGCTAAGTTGTACTGTAAGTTAGATAAGTTGGCTAAGTTGAGGATGAGTTCGATGAGTTGGATAAGTTGTACTGTAAGTTGGATGAGTTGGCTAAGTTGTACTGTAAGTTCGATGAGTTGGCTAAGTTGAGGGTGAGTTGGATGAGTTGGATAAGTTGTACTGTAAGTTAGATAAGTTGGCTAAGTTGAGGATGAGTTCGATGAGTTGGATTAGTTGAGGATGAGTTCGATAAGTTGGGTAAGTTGGACTGTAAGTTCGATGAGTTAGATAAGTTGGAATGTAAGTTCGATAAGTTGGCTAAGTTGGAATGTAAGTTCGATGAGTTGGATAAGTTGTACTGTAAGTTCGATGAGTTGGCTATGTTGAGGATGAGTTCAATGAGTTGGATAAGTTGTACTGTAAGTTGGATGAGTTGGCTAAGTTGGAATGTAAGTTCGATGAGTTTGATAAGTTGAGGATGAGTTGGATGAGTTGTACTGTAAGTTGGATGAGTTGGCTAAGTTGTGGATACGTTCGATGAGTTGGGTAAGCTGTACTGTAAGTTGGATGAGTTGGCTAAGTTGTACTGTAACTTTGATGAGTTGGATACGTTGTACTGTAAGTTCGATGAGTTGGCTAAGTTGAGGATGAGTTCGATGAGTTGGATAAGTTGTAATTTAAGTTGGATGAGTTGGATAAGTTGAGGATGAGTTCGATGAGTTTGATAAATTGTACTGTAAGTTGGATGAGTTGGATAAGTTGAGGATGAGTTCGATGAGTTGGCTAAGTTGTACTTTAAGTTTGATGAGTTGGCTAAGTTGAGGATGAGTTCGATGAGTTGGATAAGTTGTACTGAAAGTTGGATGAGTTGGCGAAGTTGGAATGTAAGTTCGATGAGTTGGCTAAGTTGAGGATGAGTTCGATGAGTTGGATAAGTTGTACTGTAAGTTGGATGAGTTGGCTAAGTTGTACTGTAAGTTCGATGAGTTGGCTAAGTTGAGGATGAGTTCGATAAGTTGGGTAAGTTGTACTGTAAGTTCGATGAGTTAGATAAGTTGGAATGTAAGTTCGAGGAGTTCGCTAAGTTGGAATGTAAGTTCAATGAGTTGGATAAGTTGAGGATGAGTCCGATGAGTTGGATAAGTTGGACGGTAGGTTTGATGAGTTGCATAAGTTGTACTGTAAGTTCGATGAGTTGGCTAAGTTAAGGATGAGTTCGATGAGTTTGATAAGTTGTACTGTAAGTTGGATGAGTTGGCTAAGTTGTACTGTAAGTTCGATGAGTTGGCTAAGTTGAGGATGAGTTCGATGAGTTGGATAAGTTGGAAGGTAAGTTGGATGAGTTGGATAAGTTGAGGATGAGTTCGATGAGTTGGATAAGTTGTACTGTAAGTTGGATGAGTTGGATAAGTTGAGGATGAGTTCGATGAGTTGGCTAAGTTGTACTGTAAGTTTGATGAGTTGGCTAAGTTGAGGATGAGTTCGATGAGTTGGATAAGTTGTACTGTAAATTGGATGAGTTGGCTAAGTTGTACTGTAAGTTCGATGAGTTGGCTAAGTTGAGGATGAGTTCCGTAAGTTTGGTAAGTTGGAATGTAAGTTCGATGAGTTGGCTTAGTTGGAATGTAAGTTCGATGAGTTGGATAAGTTGTACTGTAAGTTCGATGAGTTGGCTAAGTTGTACTGTAAGTTCGATGAGTTGGATAAGTTGAGGATGAGTTCGATGAGTTAGCTAAGTTGTACTGTAAGTTGGATGAGTTGGATAAGTTGGAATGTAAGTTCGATGAGTTGGATAAGTTGAGGATGAGTTGGATAAGTTGTACTGTAAGTTCGATGAGTTGGCTTAGTTGTACTGTAAGTTGGATGAGTTGGCTAAGTTGAGGATGAGTTCGATAAGTTGGGTAAGTTGGAATGTAAGTTCGATGAGTTGGCTAAGTTAAGGATAAGTTCGGTGAGTTGGATAAGTTGTACTGTAAGTTGGATGAGTTGGCTAAGTTGTACTGTAAGTTGGATGAGTTGGCTAAGTTGTACTGTAAGTTCGATGAGTTGGCTTAGTTGAGGATGAGTTCGATAAGTTTTGTAAATTGTACTGTAAGTTGGATGAGTTGGCTAAGTTGTACTGTAAGTTCGATGAGTTGGCTAAGTTGAGGATGAGTTCCGTAAGTTTGGTAAGTTGGAATGTAAGTTCGATGAGTTGGCTTAGTTGGAATGTAAGTTCGATGAGTTGGATAAGTTGTACTGTAAGTTCGATGAGTTGGCTAAGTTGTACTGTAAGTTCGATGAGTTGGATAAGTTGAGGATGAGTTCGATGAGTTAGCTAAGTTGTACTGTAAGTTGGATGAGTTGGATAAGTTGGAATGTAAGTTCGATGAGTTGGATAAGTTGAGGATGAGTTGGATAAGTTGTACTGTTAGTTCGATGAGTTGGCTTAGTTGTACTGTAAGTTGGATGAGTTGGCTAAGTTGAGGATGAGTTCGATAAGTTGGGTAAGTTGGAATGTAAGTTCGATGAGTTGGCTAAGTTGAGGATAAGTTCGGTGAGTTGGATAAGTTGTACTGTAAGTTGGATGAGTTGGCTAAGTTGTACTGTAAGTTGGATGAGTTGGCTAAGTTGAGGATGAGTTCGATGAGTTGGATAAGTTGGACGGTAAGTTGGATGAGTTGGATAAGTTGAGGATGAGTTCGATGAGTTGGATAAGTTGTACTGTAAGTTGGATGAGTTGGATAAGTTGAGGATGAGTTCGATGAGTTGGCTAAGTTGTACTGTAAGTTAGATAAGTTGGCTAAGTTGAGGATGAGTTCGATGAGTTGGATAAGTTGTACTGTAAGTTGGATGAGTTGGCTAAGTTGTACTGTAAGTTCGATGAGTTGGCTAAGTTGAGGGTGAGTTGGATGAGTTGGATAAGTTGTACTGTAAGTTAGATAAGTTGGCTAAGTTGAGGATGAGTTCGATGAGTTGGATTAGTTGAGGATGAGTTCGATAAGTTGGGTAAGTTGGACTGTAAGTTCGATGAGTTAGATAAGTTGGAATGTAAGTTCGATAAGTTGGCTAAGTTGGAATGTAAGTTCGATGAGTTGGATAAGTTGTACTGTAAGTTCGATGAGTTGGCTATGTTGAGGATGAGTTCAATGAGTTGGATAAGTTGTACTGTAAGTTGGATGAGTTGGCTAAGTTGGAATGTAAGTTCGATGAGTTTGATAAGTTGAGGATGAGTTGGATGAGTTGTACTGTAAGTTGGATGAGTTGGCTAAGTTGTGGATACGTTCGATGAGTTGGGTAAGCTGTACTGTAAGTTGGATGAGTTGGCTAAGTTGTACTGTATCTTTGATGAGTTGGATAAGTTGTACTGTAAGTTCGATGAGTTGGCTAAGTTGAGGATGAGTTCGATGAGTTGGATAAGTTGTAATTTAAGTTGGATGAGTTGGATAAGTTGAGGATGAGTTCGATGAGTTTGATAAATTGTACTGTAAGTTGGATGAGTTGGATAAGTTGAGGATGAGTTCGATGAGTTGGCTAAGTTGTACTTTAAGTTTGATGAGTTGGCTAAGTTGAGGATGAGTTCGATGAGTTGGATAAGTTGTACTGAAAGTTGGATGAGTTGGCGAAGTTGGAATGTAAGTTCGATGAGTTGGCTAAGTTGAGGATGAGTTCGATGAGTTGGATAAGTTGTACTGTAAGTTGGATGAGTTGGCTAAGTTTTACTGTAAGTTCGATGAGTTGGCTAAGTTGAGGATGAGTTCGATAAGTTGGGTAAGTTGTACTGTAAGTTCGATGAGTTAGATAAGTTGGAATGTAAGTTCGAGGAGTTCGCTAAGTTGGAATGTAAGTTCAATGAGTTGGATAAGTTGAGGATGAGTCCGATGAGTTGGATAAGTTGGACGGTAGGTTTGATGAGTTGCATAAGTTGTACTGTAAGTTCGATGAGTTGGCTAAGTTAAGGATGAGTTCGATGAGTTTGATAAGTTGTACTGTAAGTTGGATGAGTTGGCTAAGTTGTACTGTAAGTTCGATGAGTTGGCTAAGTTGAGGATGAGTTCGATGAGTTGGATAAGTTGGAAGGTAAGTTGGATGAGTTGGATAAGTTGAGGATGAGTTCGATGAGTTGGATAAGTTGTACTGTAAGTTGGATGAGTTGGATAAGTTGAGGATGAGTTCGATGAGTTGGCTAAGTTGTACTGTAAGTTTGATGAGTTGGCTAAGTTGAGGATGAGTTCGATGAGTTGGATAAGTTGTACTGTAAATTGGATGAGTTGGCTAAGTTGTACTGTAAGTTCGATGAGTTGGCTAAGTTGAGGATGAGTTCCGTAAGTTTGGTAAGTTGGAATGTAAGTTCGATGAGTTGGCTTAGTTGGAATGTAAGTTCGATGAGTTGGATAAGTTGTACTGTAAGTTCGATGAGTTGGCTAAGTTGTACTGTAAGTTCGATGAGTTGGATAAGTTGAGGATGAGTTCGATGAGTTAGCTAAGTTGTACTGTAAGTTGGATGAGTTGGATAAGTTGGAATGTAAGTTCGATGAGTTGGATAAGTTGAGGATGAGTTGGATAAGTTGTACTGTAAGTTCGATGAGTTGGCTTAGTTGTACTGTAAGTTGGATGAGTTGGCTAAGTTGAGGATGAGTTCGATAAGTTGGGTAAGTTGGAATGTAAGTTCGATGAGTTGGCTAAGTTGAGGATAAGTTCGGTGAGTTGGATAAGTTGTACTGTAAGTTGGATGAGTTGGCTAAGTTGTACTGTAAGTTGGATGAGTTGGCTAAGTTGTACTGTAAGTTCGATGAGTTGGCTAAGTTGAGGATGAGTTCGATAAGTTTTGTAAATTGTACTGTAAGTTGGATGAGTTGGCTAAGTTGTACTGTAAGTTCGATGAGTTGGCTAAGTTGAGGATGAGTTCGATAAGTTGGGTAAGTTGGACTGTAAGTTCGATGAGTCAGATAAGTTGGAATGTAAGTTCGATAAGTTGGCTAAGTTGGAATGTAAGTTCGATGAGTTGGATAAGTTGTACTGTAAGTTTGATGAGTTGGCTAAGTTGAGGATAAGTTCGATGAGTTGGATAAGTTATACTGTAAGTTGGATGAGTTGGCTAAGTTGGAATGTTAGTTCGATGAGTTGAATAAGTTGAGGATGAGTTGGATAAGTTGTACTGTAAGTTGGATGAGTTTGCTAAGTTGAGGATAAGTTCGATGAGTTGGGTAAGCTGTACTGTAAGTTGGATGAGTTGGCTAAGTTGAGGATGAGTTCGATGAGTTGGATAAGTTCGACGGTAGGTTGGATGAGTTGGATAAGTTGAGGATGAGTTCGATGAGTTGGATAAGTTGTACTGTAAGTTGGATGAGTTAGATAAGTTGGAATGTAAGTTCGAGGAGTTCGCTAAGTTGGAATGTAAGTTCAATGAGTTGGATAAGTTGAGGATGAGTCCGATGAGTTGGATAAGTTGGACGGTAAGTTTGATGAGTTGCATAAGTTGTACTGTAAGTTCGATGAGTTGGCTAAGTTAAGGATGAGTTCGATGAGTTTGATAAGTTGTACTGTAAGTTGGATGAGTTGGCTAAGTTGTACTGTAAGTTCGATGAGTTGGCTAAGTTGAGGATGAGTTCGATAAGTTGGGTAAGTTGTACTGTAAGTTCGATGAGTTAGATAAGTTGGAATGTAAGTTCGAGGAGTTCGCTAAGTTGTAATGTAAGTTCAATGAGTTGGATAAGTTGAGGATGAGTCCGATGAGTTGGATAAGTTGGACGGTAAGTTTGATGAGTTGCATAAGTTGTACTGTAAGTTCGATGAGTTGGCTAAGTTAAGGATGAGTTCGATGAGTTTGATAAGTTGTACTGTAAGTTGGATGAGTTGGCTAAGTTGTACTGTAAGTTCGATGAGTTGGCTAAGTTGAGGATGAGTTCGATGAGTTGGATAAGTTGGAAGGTAAGTTGGATGAGTTGGATAAGTTGAGGATGAGTTCGATGAGTTGGATAAGTTGTACTGTAAGTTGGATGAGTTGGATAAGTTGAGGATGAGTTCGATGAGTTGGCTAAGTTGTACTGTAAGTTGGATGAGTTGGCTAAGTTGAGGATGAGTTCGATGAGTTGGATAAGTTGTACTGTAAATTGGATGAGTTGGCTAAGTTGTACTGTAAGTTCGATGAGTTGGCTAAGTTGAGGATGAGTTCCGTAAGTTCGGTAAGTTGGAATGTAAGTTCGATGAGTTGGCTTAGTTGGAATGTAAGTTCGATGAGTTGGATAAGTTGTACTGTAAGTTCGATGAGTTGGCTAAGTTGTACTGTAAGTTCGATGAGTTGGATAAGTTGAGGATGAGTTCGATGAGTTAGCTAAGTTGTACTGTAAGTTGGATGAGTTAGATAAGTTGGAATGTAAGTTCGATGAGTTGGATAAGTTGAGGATGAGTTGGATAAGTTGTACTGTAAGTTCGATGAGTTGGCTTAGTTGTACTGTAAGTTGGATGAGTTGGCTAAGTTGAGGATGAGTTCGATAAGTTGGGTAAGTTGGAATGTAAGTTCGATGAGTTGGCAAAGTTAAGGATGAGTTCGATGAGTTTGATAAGTTGTACTGTAAGTTGGATGAGTTGGCTAAGTTGTACTGTAAGTTCGATGAGTTGGCTAAGTTGAGGATGAGTTCGATGAGTTGGATAAGTTGGAAGGTAAGTTGGATGAGTTGGATAAGTTGAGGATGAGTTCGATGAGTTGGATAAGTTGTACTGTAAGTTGGATGAGTTGGATAAGTTGAGGATGAGTTCGATGAGTTGGCTAAGTTGTACTGTAAGTTTGATGAGTTGGCTAAGTTGAGGATGAGTTCGATGAGTTGGATAAGTTGTACTGTAAATTGGATGAGTTGGCTAAGTTGTACTGTAAGTTCGATGAGTTGGCTAAGTTGAGGATGAGTTCCGTAAGTTTGGTAAGTTGGAATGTAAGTTCGATGAGTTGGCTTAGTTGGAATGTAAGTTCGATGAGTTGGATAAGTTGTACTGTAAGTTCGATGAGTTGGATAAGTTGAGGATGAGTTCGATGAGTTAGCTAAGTTGTACTGTAAGTTGGATGAGTTGGATAAGTTGGAATGTAAGTTCGATGAGTTGGATAAGTTGAGGATGAGTTGGATAAGTTGTACTGTAAGTTCGATGAGTTGGCTTAGTTGTACTGTAAGTTGGATGAGTTGGCTAAGTTGAGGATGAGTTCGATAAGTTGGGTAAGTTGGTATGTAAGTTCGATGAGTTGGCTAAGTTGAGGATAAGTTCGGTGAGTTGGATAAGTTGTACTGTAAGTTGGATGAGTTGGCTAAGTTGTACTGTAAGTTGGATGAGTTGGCTAAGTTGTACTGTAAGTTCGATGAGTTGGCTAAGTTGAGGATGAGTTCGATAAGTTTTGTAAATTGTACTGTAAGTTGGATGAGTTGGCTAAGTTGTACTGTAAGTTCGATGAGTTGGCTAAGTTGAGGATGAGTTCGATAAGTTGGGTAAGTTGGAATGTAAGTTCGATGAGTCAGATAAGTTGGAATGTAAGTTCGATAAGTTGGCTAAGTTGGAATGTAAGTTCGATGAGTTGGATAAGTTGTACTGTAAGTTTGATGAGTTGGCTAAGTTGAGGATAAGTTCGATGAGTTGGATAAGTTATACTGTAAGTTGGATGAGTTGGCTAAGTTGGAATGTTAGTTCGATGAGTTGAATAAGTTGAGGATGAGTTGGATAAGTTGTACTGTAAGTTGGATGAGTTTGCTAAGTTGAGGATAAGTTCGATGAGTTGGGTAAGCTGTACTGTAAGTTGGATGAGTTGGCTAAGCTGAGGATGAGTTCGATGAGTTGGATAAGTTCGACGGTAGGTTGGATGAGTTGGATAAGTTGAGGATGAGTTCGATGAGTTGGATAAGTTGTACTGTAAGTTGGATGAGTTAGATAAGTTGGAATGTAAGTTCGAGGAGTTCGCTAAGTTGGAATGTAAGTTCAATGAGTTGGATAAGTTGAGGATGAGTCCGATGAGTTGGATAAGTTGGACGGTAAGTTTGATGAGTTGCATAAGTTGTACTGTAAGTTCGATGAGTTGGCTAAGTTAAGGATGAGTTCGATGAGTTTGATAAGTTGTACTGTAAGTTGGATGAGTTGGCTAAGTTGTACTGTAAGTTCGATGAGTTGGCTAAGTTGAGGATGAGTTCGATAAGTTGGGTAAGTTGTACTGTAAGTTCGATGAGTTAGATAAGTTGGAATGTAAGTTCGAGGAGTTCGCTAAGTTGTAATGTAAGTTCAATGAGTTGGATAAGTTGAGGATGAGTCCGATGAGTTGGATAAGTTGGATGGTAAGTTTGATGAGTTGCATAAGTTGTACTGTAAGTTCGATGAGTTGGCTAAGTTAAGGATGAGTTCGATGAGTTTGATAAGTTGTACTGTAAGTTGGATGAGTTGGCTAAGTTGTACTGTAAGTTCGATGAGTTGGCTAAGTTGAGGATGAGTTCGATGAGTTGGATAAGTTGGAAGGTAAGTTGGATGAGTTGGATAAGTTGAGGATGAGTTCGATGAGTTGGATAAGTTGTACTGTAAGTTGGATGAGTTGGATAAGTTGAGGATGAGTTCGATGAGTTGGCTAAGTTGTACTGTAAGTTGGATGAGTTGGCTAAGTTGAGGATGAGTTCGATGAGTTGGATAAGTTGTACTGTAAATTGGATGAGTTGGCTTAGTTGGAATGTAAGTTCGATGAGTTGGATAAGTTGTACTGTAAGTTCGATGAGTTGGCTAAGTTGTACTGTAAGTTCGATGAGTTGGATAAGTTGAGGATGAGTTCGATGAGTTAGCTAAGTTGTACTGTAAGTTGGATGAGTTAGATAAGTTGGAATGTAAGTTCGATGAGTTGGATAAGTTGAGGATGAGTTGGATAAGTTGTACTGTAAGTTCGATGAGTTGGCTTAGTTGTACTGTAAGTTCGATGAGTTGGCTAAGTTGAGGATGAGTTCGATAAGTTGGGTAAGTTGGAATGTAAGTTCGATGAGTTGGCTAAGTTAAGGATGAGTTCGATGAGTTTGATAAGTTGTACTGTAAGTTGGATGAGTTGGCTAAGTTGTACTGTAAGTTCGATGAGTTGGCTAAGTTGAGGATAAGTTCGATGAGTTGGATAAGTTGGAAGGTAAGTTGGATGAGTTGGATAAGTTGAGGATGAGTTCGATGAGTTGGATAAGTTGTACTGTAAGTTGGATGAGTTGGATAAGTTGAGGATGAGTTCGATGAGTTGGCTAAGTTGTACTGTAAGTTTGATGAGTTGGCTAAGTTGAGGATGAGTTCGATGAGTTGGATAAGTTGTACTGTAAATTGGATGAGTTGGCTAAGTTGTACTGTAAGTTCGATGAGTTGGCTAAGTTGAGGATGAGTTCCGTAAGTTTGGTAAGTTGGAATGTAAGTTCGATGAGTTGGCTTAGTTGGAATGTAAGTTCGATGAGTTGGATAAGTTGTACTGTAAGTTCGATGAGTTGGCTAAGTTGTACTGTAAGTTCGATGAGTTGGATAAGTTGAGGATGAGTTCGATGAGTTAGCTAAGTTGTACTGTAAGTTGGATGAGTTGGATAAGTTGGAAGGTAAGTTCGATGAGTTGGATAAGTTGAGGATGAGTTGGATAAGTTGTACTGTAAGTTCGATGAGTTGGCTTAGTTGTACTGTAAGTTGGATGAGTTGGCTAAGTTGAGGATGAGTTCGATAAGTTGGGTAAGTTGGAATGTAAGTTCGATGAGTTGGCTAAGTTGAGGATAAGTTCGGTGAGTTGGATAAGTTGTACTGTAAGTTGGATGAGTTGGCTAAGTTGTACTGTAAGTTGGATGAGTTGGCTAAGTTGAGGATGAGTTCGATGAGTTGGATAAGTTGGACGGTAAGTTGGATGAGTTGGATAAGTTGAGGATGAGTTCGATGAGTTGGATAAGTTGTACTGTAAGTTGGATGAGTTGGATAAGTTGAGGATGAGTTCGATGAGTTGGCTAAGTTGTACTGTAAGTTAGATAAGTTGGCTAAGTTGAGGATGAGTTCGATGAGTTGGATAAGTTGTACTGTAAGTTGGATGAGTTGGCTAAGTTGTACTGTAAGTTCGATGAGTTGGCTAAGTTGAGGATGAGTTCGATGAGTTGGATAAGTTGTACTGTAAGTTAGATAAGTTGGCTAAGTTGAGGATGAGTTCGATGAGTTGGATAAGTTGAGGATGAGTTCGATAAGTTGGGTAAGTTGGACTGTAAGTTCGATGAGTTAGATAAGTTGGAATGTAAGTTCGATAAGTTGGCTAAGTTGGAATATAAGTTCGATGAGTTGGATAAGTTGTACTGTAAGTTCGATGAGTTGGCTATGTTGAGGATGAGTTCAATGAGTTGGATAAGTTGTACTGTACGTTGGATGAGTTGGCTAAGTTGGAATGTAAGTTCGATGAGTTTGATAAGTTGAGGATGAGTTGGATGAGTTGTACTGTAAGTTGGATGAGTTGGCTAAGTTGTGGATAAGTTCGATGAGTTGGGTAAGCTGTACTGTAAGTTGGATGAGTTGGCTAAGTTGTACTGTAACTTTGATGAGTTGGATAAGTTGTACTGTAAGTTCGATGAGTTGGCTAAGTTGAGGATGAGTTCGATGAGTTGGATAAGTTGTAATTTAAGTTGGATGAGTTGGATAAGTTGTTGATGAGTTCGATGAGTTGGATAAATTGTACTGTAAGTTGGATGAGTTGGATAAGTTGAGGATGAGTTCGATGAGTTGGCTAAGTTGTACTTTAAGTTTGATGAGTTGGCTAAGTTGAGGATGAGTTCGATGAGTTGGATAAGTTGTACTGAAAGTTGGATGAGTTGGCCAAGTTGGAATGTAAGTTCGATGAGTTGGCTAAGTTGAGGATGAGTTCGATGAGTTGGATAAGTTGTACTGTAAGTTGGATGAGTTGGCTAAGTTGTACTGTAAGTTCGATGAGTTGGCTAAGTTGAGGATGAGTTCGATAAGTTGGGTAAGTTGTACTGTAAGTTCGATGAGTTAGATAAGTTGGAATGTAAGTTCGAGGAGTTCGCTAAGTTGGAATGTAAGTTCAATGAGTTGGATAAGTTGAGGATGAGTCCGATGAGTTGGATAAGTTGGACGGTAGGTTTGATGAGTTGCATAAGTTGTACTGTAAGTTCGATGAGTTGGCTAAGTTAAGGATGAGTTCGATGAGTTTGATAAGTTGTACTGTAAGTTGGATGAGTTGGCTAAGTTGTACTGTAAGTTCGATGAGTTGGCTAAGTTGAGGATGAGTTCGATGAGTTTGATAAGTTGGAAGGTAAGTTGGATGAGTTGGATAAGTTGAGGATGAGTTCGATGAGTTTGATAAGTTGTACTGTAAGTTGGATGAGTTGGATAAGTTGAGGATGAGTTCGATGAGTTGGCTAAGTTGTACTGTAAGTTTGATGAGTTGGCTAAGTTGAGGATGAGTTCGATGAGTTGGATAAGTTGTACTGTAAATTGGATGAGTTGGCTAAGTTGTACTGTAAGTTCGATGAGTTGGCTAAGTTGAGGATGAGTTCCGTAAGTTTGGTAAGTTGGAATGTAAGTTCGATGAGTTGGCTTAGTTGGAATGTAAGTTCGATGAGTTGGATAAGTTGTACTGTAAGTTCGATGAGTTGGCTAAGTTGTACTGTAAGTTCGATGAGTTGGATAAGTTGAGGATGAGTTCGATGAGTTAGCTAAGTTGTACTGTAAGTTGGATGAGTTGGATAAGTTGGAATGTAAGTTCGATGAGTTGGATAAGTTGTACTGTAATTTCGATGAGTTGGCTTAGTTGTACTGTAAGTTGGATGAGTTGGCTAAGTTGAGGATGAGTTCGATAAGTTGGGTAAGTTGGAATGTAAGTTCGATGAGTTGGCTAAGTTGAGGATAAGTTCGGTGAGTTGGATAAGTTGTACTGTAAGTTGGATGAGTTGGCTAAGTTGTACTGTAAGTTGGATGAGTTGGCTAAATTGTACTGTAAGTTCGATGAGTTGGCTAAGTTGAGGATGAGTTCGATAAGTTTTGTAAATTGTACTGTAAGTTGGATGAGTTGGCTAAGTTGTACTGTAAGTTCGATGAGTTGGCTAAGTTGAGGATGAGTTCGATAAGTTGGGTAAGTTGGACTGTAAGTTCGATGAGTCAGATAAGTTGGAATGTAAGTTCGATAAGTTGGCTAAGTTGGAATGTAAGTTCGATGAGTTGGATAAGTTGTACTGTAAGTTTGATGAGTTGGCTAAGTTGAGGATAAGTTCGATGAGTTGGATAAGTTATACTGTAAGTTGGATGAGTTGGCTAAGTTGGAATGTTAGTTCGATGAGTTGAATAAGTTGAGGATGAGTTGGATAAGTTGTACTGTAAGTTGGATGAGTTTGCTAAGTTGAGGATAAGTTCGATGAGTTGGGTAAGCTGTACTGTAAGTTGGATGAGTTGGCTAAGTTGAGGATGAGTTCGATGAGTTGGATAAGTTCGACGGTAGGTTGGATGAGTTGGATAAGTTGAGGATGAGTTCGATGAGTTGGATAAGTTGTACTGTAAGTTGGATGAGTTAGATAAGTTGGAATGTAAGTTCGAGGAGTTCGCTAAGTTGGAATGTAAGTTCAATGAGTTGGATAAGTTGAGGATGAGTCCGATGAGTTGGATAAGTTGGACGGTAAGTTTGATGAGTTGCATAAGTTATACTGTAAGTTCGATGAGTTGGCTAAGTTAAGGATGAGTTCGATGAGTTTGATAAGTTGTACTGTAAGTTGGATGAGTTGGCTAAGTTGTACTGTAAGTTCGATGAGTTGGCTAAGTTGAGGATGAGTTCGATAAGTTGGGTAAGTTGTACTGTAAGTTCGATGAGTTAGATAAGTTGGAATGTAAGTTCGAGGAGTTCGCTAAGTTGTAATGTAAGTTCAATGAGTTGGATAAGTTGAGGATGAGTCCGATGAGTTGGATAAGTTGGACGGTAAGTTTGATGAGTTGCATAAGTTGTACTGTAAGTTCGATGAGTTGGCTAAGTTAAGGATGAGTTCGATGAGTTTGATAAGTTGTACTGTAAGTTGGATGAGTTGGCTAAGTTGTACTGTAAGTTCGATGAGTTGGCTAAGTTGAGGATGAGTTCGATGAGTTGGATAAGTTGGAAGGTAAGTTGGATGAGTTGGATAAGTTGAGGATGAGTTCGATGAGTTGGATAAGTTGTACTGTAAGTTGGATGAGTTGGATAAGTTGAGGATGAGTTCGATGAGTTGGCTAAGTTGTACTGTAAGTTGGATGAGTTGGCTAAGTTGAGGATGAGTTCGATGAGTTGGATAAGTTGTACTGTAAGTTGGATGAGTTGGCTAAGTTGTACTGTAAGTTCGATGAGTTGGCTAAGTTGAGGATGAGTTCCGTAAGTTCGGTAAGTTGGAATGTAAGTTCGATGAGTTGGCTTAGTTGGAATGTAAGTTCGATGAGTTGGATAAGTTGTACTGTAAGTTCGATGAGTTGGCTAAGTTGTACTGTAAGTTCGATGATTTGGATAAGTTGAGGATGAGTTCGATGAGTTAGCTAAGTTGTACTGTAAGTTGGATGAGTTAGATAAGTTGGAATGTAAGTTCGATGAGTTGGATAAGTTGAGGATGAGTTGGATAAGTTGTACTGTAAGTTCGATGAGTTAGATAAGTTGGAATGTAAGTTCGATAAGTTGGCTAAGTTGGAATATAAGTTCGATGAGTTGGATAAGTTGTACTGTAAGTTCGATGAGTTGGCTATGTTGAGGATGAGTTCAATGAGTTGGATAAGTTGTACTGTACGTTGGATGAGTTGGCTAAGTTGGAATGTAAGTTCGATGAGTTTGATAAGTTGAGGATGAGTTGGATGAGTTGTACTGTAAGTTGGATGAGTTGGCTAAGTTGTGGATAAGTTCGATGAGTTGGGTAAGCTGTACTGTAAGTTGGATGAGTTGGCTAAGTTGTACTGTAACTTTGATGAGTTGGATAAGTTGTACTGTAAGTTCGATGAGTTGGCTAAGTTGAGGATGAGTTCGATGAGTTGGATAAGTTGTAATTTAAGTTGGATGAGTTGGATAAGTTGTTGATGAGTTCGATGAGTTGGATAAATTGTACTGTAAGTTGGATGAGTTGGATAAGTTGAGGATGAGTTCGATGAGTTGGCTAAGTTGTACTTTAAGTTTGATGAGTTGGCTAAGTTGAGGATGAGTTCGATGAGTTGGATAAGTTGTACTGAAAGTTGGATGAGTTGGCCAAGTTGGAATGTAAGTTCGATGAGTTGGCTAAGTTGAGGATGAGTTCGATGAGTTGGATAAGTTGTACTGTAAGTTGGATGAGTTGGCTAAGTTGTACTGTAAGTTCGATGAGTTGGCTAAGTTGAGGATGAGTTCGATAAGTTGGGTAAGTTGTACTGTAAGTTCGATGAGTTAGATAAGTTGGAATGTAAGTTCGAGGAGTTCGCTAAGTTGGAATGTAAGTTCAATGAGTTGGATAAGTTGAGGATGAGTCCGATGAGTTGGATAAGTTGGACGGTAGGTTTGATGAGTTGCATAAGTTGTACTGTAAGTTCGATGAGTTGGCTAAGTTAAGGATGAGTTCGATGAGTTTGATAAGTTGTACTGTAAGTTGGATGAGTTGGCTAAGTTGTACTGTAAGTTCGATGAGTTGGCTAAGTTGAGGATGAGTTCGATGAGTTTGATAAGTTGGAAGGTAAGTTGGATGAGTTGGATAAGTTGAGGATGAGTTCGATGAGTTTGATAAGTTGTACTGTAAGTTGGATGAGTTGGATAAGTTGAGGATGAGTTCGATGAGTTGGCTAAGTTGTACTGTAAGTTTGATGAGTTGGCTAAGTTGAGGATGAGTTCGATGAGTTGGATAAGTTGTACTGTAAATTGGATGAGTTGGCTAAGTTGTACTGTAAGTTCGATGAGTTGGCTAAGTTGAGGATGAGTTCCGTAAGTTTGGTAAGTTGGAATGTAAGTTCGATGAGTTGGCTTAGTTGGAATGTAAGTTCGATGAGTTGGATAAGTTGTACTGTAAGTTCGATGAGTTGGCTAAGTTGTACTGTAAGTTCGATGAGTTGGATAAGTTGAGGATGAGTTCGATGAGTTAGCTAAGTTGTACTGTAAGTTGGATGAGTTGGATAAGTTGGAATGTAAGTTCGATGAGTTGGATAAGTTGTACTGTAATTTCGATGAGTTGGCTTAGTTGTACTGTAAGTTGGATGAGTTGGCTAAGTTGAGGATGAGTTCGATAAGTTGGGTAAGTTGGAATGTAAGTTCGATGAGTTGGCTAAGTTGAGGATAAGTTCGGTGAGTTGGATAAGTTGTACTGTAAGTTGGATGAGTTGGCTAAGTTGTACTGTAAGTTGGATGAGTTGGCTAAATTGTACTGTAAGTTCGATGAGTTGGCTAAGTTGAGGATGAGTTCGATAAGTTTTGTAAATTGTACTGTAAGTTGGATGAGTTGGCTAAGTTGTACTGTAAGTTCGATGAGTTGGCTAAGTTGAGGATGAGTTCGATAAGTTGGGTAAGTTGGACTGTAAGTTCGATGAGTCAGATAAGTTGGAATGTAAGTTCGATAAGTTGGCTAAGTTGGAATGTAAGTTCGATGAGTTGGATAAGTTGTACTGTAAGTTTGATGAGTTGGCTAAGTTGAGGATAAGTTCGATGAGTTGGATAAGTTATACTGTAAGTTGGATGAGTTGGCTAAGTTGGAATGTTAGTTCGATGAGTTGAATAAGTTGAGGATGAGTTGGATAAGTTGTACTGTAAGTTGGATGAGTTTGCTAAGTTGAGGATAAGTTCGATGAGTTGGGTAAGCTGTACTGTAAGTTGGATGAGTTGGCTAAGTTGAGGATGAGTTCGATGAGTTGGATAAGTTCGACGGTAGGTTGGATGAGTTGGATAAGTTGAGGATGAGTTCGATGAGTTGGATAAGTTGTACTGTAAGTTGGATGAGTTAGATAAGTTGGAATGTAAGTTCGAGGAGTTCGCTAAGTTGGAATGTAAGTTCAATGAGTTGGATAAGTTGAGGATGAGTCCGATGAGTTGGATAAGTTGGACGGTAAGTTTGATGAGTTGCATAAGTTATACTGTAAGTTCGATGAGTTGGCTAAGTTAAGGATGAGTTCGATGAGTTTGATAAGTTGTACTGTAAGTTGGATGAGTTGGCTAAGTTGTACTGTAAGTTCGATGAGTTGGCTAAGTTGAGGATGAGTTCGATAAGTTGGGTAAGTTGTACTGTAAGTTCGATGAGTTAGATAAGTTGGAATGTAAGTTCGAGGAGTTCGCTAAGTTGTAATGTAAGTTCAATGAGTTGGATAAGTTGAGGATGAGTCCGATGAGTTGGATAAGTTGGACGGTAAGTTTGATGAGTTGCATAAGTTGTACTGTAAGTTCGATGAGTTGGCTAAGTTAAGGATGAGTTCGATGAGTTTGATAAGTTGTACTGTAAGTTGGATGAGTTGGCTAAGTTGTACTGTAAGTTCGATGAGTTGGCTAAGTTGAGGATGAGTTCGATGAGTTGGATAAGTTGGAAGGTAAGTTGGATGAGTTGGATAAGTTGAGGATGAGTTCGATGAGTTGGATAAGTTGTACTGTAAGTTGGATGAGTTGGATAAGTTGAGGATGAGTTCGATGAGTTGGCTAAGTTGTACTGTAAGTTGGATGAGTTGGCTAAGTTGAGGATGAGTTCGATGAGTTGGATAAGTTGTACTGTAAGTTGGATGAGTTGGCTAAGTTGTACTGTAAGTTCGATGAGTTGGCTAAGTTGAGGATGAGTTCCGTAAGTTCGGTAAGTTGGAATGTAAGTTCGATGAGTTGGCTTAGTTGGAATGTAAGTTCGATGAGTTGGATAAGTTGTACTGTAAGTTC
The DNA here is from genome assembly GCA_964019695.1 of Loripinus fragilis. Lineage (NCBI taxonomy): Eukaryota > Metazoa > Mollusca > Bivalvia > Lucinida > Lucinidae > Loripinus > Loripinus fragilis. The sequence continues at coordinate 36,793,818 of OZ026529.1, forward strand.
GATGAGTTGGCTAAGTTGTACTGTAAGTTCGATGATTTGGATAAGTTGAGGATGAGTTCGATGAGTTAGCTAAGTTGTACTGTAAGTTGGATGAGTTAGATAAGTTGGAATGTAAGTTCGATGAGTTGGATAAGTTGAGGATGAGTTGGATAAGTTGTACTGTAAGTTCGATGAGTTGGCTTAGTTGTACTGTAAGTTGGATGAGTTGGCTAAGTTGAGGATGAGTTCGATAAGTTGGGTAAGTTGGAATGTAAGTTCGATGAGTTGGCTAAGTTGAGGATAAGTTCGGTGAGTTGGATAAGTTGTACTGTAAGTTGGATGAGTTGGCTAAGTTGTACTGTAAGTTGGATGAGTTGGCTAAGTTGTACTGTAAGTTCGATGAGTTGGCTAAGTTGAGGATGAGTTCGATAAGTTTTGTAAATTGTACTGTAAGTTGGATGAGTTGGCTAAGTTGTACTGTAAGATCGACGAGTTGGCTAAGTTGAGGATGAGTTCGATAAGTTGGGTAAGTTGGACTGTAAGTTCGATGAGTCAGATAAGTTGGAATGTAAGTTCGATAAGTTGGCTAAGTTGGAATGTAAGTTCGATGAGTTGGATAAGTTGTACTGTAAGTTTGATGAGTTGGCTAAGTTGAGGATAAGTTCGATGAGTTGGATAAGTTATACTGTAAGTTGGATGAGTTGGCTAAGTTGGAATGTTAGTTCGATGAGTTGAATAAGTTGAGGATGAGTTGGATAAGTTGTACTGTAAGTTGGATGAGTTTGCTAAGTTGAGGATAAGTTCGATGAGTTGGGTAAGCTGTACTGTAAGTTGGATGAGTTGGCTAAGTTGAGGATGAGTTCGATGAGTTGGATAAGTTGTACTGTAAGTTGGATGAGTTGGATAAGTTGAGGATGAGTTCGATGAGTTGGCTAAGTTGTACTGTAAGTTTGATGAGTTGGCTAAGATGAGGATGAGTTCGATGAGTTGATTAAGTTGTACTGTAAGTTGGATGAGTTGGCTTAGTTGGAATGTAAGTTCGATGAGTTGGATAAGTTGAGGATGAGTTCGATGAGTTGGATAAGTTGTACTGTAAGTTGGATGAGTTGGCTAAGTTGTACTGTAAGTTCGATGAGTTGGCTAAGTTGAGGATGAGTTCGATAAGTTGGGTAAGTTGTACTGTAAGTTGGATGAGTTGGCTAAGTTGTACTGTAAGTTCGATGAGTTGGCTAAGTTGAGGATGAGTTCCGTAAGTTGGGTAAGTTGGAATGTAAGTTCGATGAGTTGGCTAAGTTGGAATGTAAGTTCGATGAGTTGGATAAGTTGTACTGTAAGTTCGATGAGTTGGCTAAGTTGTACTGTAAGTTCGATGAGTTGGATAAGTTGAGGATGAGTTCGATGAGTTAGCAAAGTTGTACTGTAAGTTGGATGAGTTGGATAAGTTGGAATGTAAGTTCGATGAGTTGGATAAGTTGAGGATGAGTTGGATAAATTGTACTGTAAGTTGGATTAGTTGGCTTAGTTGTACTGTAAGTTGGATGAGTTGGCTAAGTTGAGGATGAGTTCGATAAGTTGGGTAAGTTGGAATGTAAGTTCGATTAGTTGGCTAAGTTGAGGATAAGTTCGGTGAGTTGGATAAGTTGTACTGTAAGTTGGATGAGTTGGCTAAGTTGTACTGTAAGTTGGATGAGTTGGCTAAGTTGTACTGTAAGTTCGATGAGTTGGCTAAGTTGAGGATGAGTTCGATAAGTTGGGTAAATTGTACTGTAAGTTGGATGAGTTGGCTAAGTTGTACTGTAAGTTCGATGAGTTGGCTAAGTTGAGGATGAGTTCGATAAGTTGGGTAAGTTGGACTGTAAGTTCGATGAGTCAGATAAGTTGGAATGTAAGTTCGATAAGTTGGCTAAGTTGGAATGTAAGTTCGATGAGTTGGATAAGTTGTACTGTAAGTTTGATGAGTTGGCTAAGTTGAGGATAAGTTCGATGAGTTGGATAAGTTATACTGTAAGTTGGATGAGTTGGCTAAGTTGGAATGTTAGTTCGATGAGTTGAATAAGTTGAGGATGAGTTGGATAAGTTGTACTGTAAGTTGGATGAGATTGCTAAGTTGAGGATAAGTTCGATGAGTTAGGTAAGCTGTACTGTAAGTTGGATGAGTTGGCTTAGTTGAGGATGAGTTCGATGAGTTGGATAAGTTGTACTGTAAGTTGGATGAGTTGGATAAGTTGAGGATGAGTTCGATGAGTTGGCTAAGTTGTACTGTAAGTTTGATGAGTTGGCTAAGTTGAGGATGAGTTCGATGAGTTGATTAAGTTGTACTGTAAGTTGGATGAGTTGGCTTAGTTGGAATGTAAGTTCGATGAGTTGGATAAGTTGAGGATGAGTTCGATGAGTTGGATAAGTTGTACTGTAAGTTGGATGAGTTGGCTAAGTTGTACTGTAAGTTCGATGAGTTGGCTAAGTTGAGGATGAGTTCGATAAGTTGGGTTAGTTGTACTGTAAGTTCGATGAGTTAGATAAGTTGGAATGTAAGTTCGATGAGTTAACTAAGATGGAATGTAAGTTCGATAAGTTGGATAAGTTGAGGATGAGTTCGATGAGTTGGATAAGTTGGACGGTAAGTTGGATGAGTTGGATAAGTTGTACTGTAAGTTCGATGTGTTGGCTAGGTTGAGGATGAGTTCGATAAGTTGGGTAAGTTGTACTGTAAGTTGGATGAGTTGGCTAAGTTGTACTGTAAGTTCGATGAGTTGGCTAAGTTGAGGATGAGTTCGATAAGTTGGGTAAGTTGGACTGTAAGTTCGATGAGTCAGATAAGTTGGAATGTAAGTTCGATAAGTTGGATAAGTTGGAATGTAAGTTCGATGAGTTGGATAAGTTGTACTGTAAGTTCGATGAGTTGGCTAAGTTGAGGATGAGTTCGATGAGTTGGATAAGTTATACTGCAAGTTGGATGAGTTGGCTAAGTTGGAATGTAAGTTCGATGAGTTGGATAAGTTGAGGATGAGTTGGATAAGATGTATTGTAAGTTGGATGAGTTGGCTAAGTTGAGGATAAGTTCGATGAGTTGGGTAAGTTGGACGGTAGGTTTGATGAGTTGGATAAGTTGAGGATGAGTTCGATGAGTTGGATAAGTTGTACTGTAAGTTGGATGAGATGGATAATATGAGGATGAGTTCGATGAGTTTTATAAGTTGTACTGTAAGTTGGATGAGTTGGCTAAGTTGTACTGTAAGTTCGATGAGTTGGCTAAGTTGAGGATGAGTTGGATAAGTTGGACGGTAAGTTGGATGAGTTGGATAAGTTGAGGATGAGTTCGATGAGTTGGATAAGTTGTACTGTAAGTTGGATGAGTTGGATAAGTTGAGGATGAGTTCGATGAGTTGGCTAAGTTGTACTGTAAGTTTGATGAGTTGGCTAAGTTGAGGATGAGTTTGATGAGTTGGATAAGATGTACTGTAAGTTGGATGAGTTGGCTAAGTTGAACTGTAAGATCGATGAGTTGGATAAGTTGAGGATGAGTACGATGAGTTGGATAAGTTGTACTGTAAGTTGGATGAGTTGGCTAAGTTGTACTGTAAGTTCGATGAGTTGGCTAAGTTGAAGATGAGTTCGATGAGTTGGATAAGTTGTACTGTAAGTTAGATAAGTTGGCTGAGTTGAGGATGAGTTCGATGAGTTGGATAAGTTGAGGATGAGTTCTATAAGTTGGATAAGTTGAGGATGAATTCGATGAGTTGGATAAGTTGGACAGTAAGTTTGATGAGTTGGATAAGTTGTACTGTAAGTTCGATGAGTTGGCTAAGTTAAGGATGAGTTCGATGAGTTGGATAAGTTGTACTGTATGTTGGATGAGTTGGCTAAGTTGTACTGTAAGTTCGATGAGTTGGCTAAGTTGAAGATGAGTTTGATGAGCTGGGTAAGTTGTACTGTAAGTTGGATGAGTTGGCTAAGTTGTACTGTAAGTTCGATGAGTTGGCTAAGTTGAGGATGAGTTCGATAAGTTGGGTAAGTTGTACTGTAAGTTGGATGAGTTGGCTAAGTTGAGGATGAGTTCGATGAGTTGGATAAGTTGTACTGTAAGTTGGATGAGTTGGCTAAGTTGAGGATGAGTTCGATGAGTTGGATAAGTTGTACTGTAATTTCGATGAGTTGGCTAAGTTGGAATGTAAGTTCGATGAGTTGGATAAGTTGAGGATGAGTTAGATGAGTTGGATAAGTTGTACTGTAAGTTAGATGAGTTGGCTAGGTTGTACTGTAAGTTCGATGAGTTGGCTAAGTTGAGGATGAGTTCGATAAGTTGGGTAAGTTGTACTGTAAGTTTGATGAGTTAGATAAGTTGGAATGCAAGTTCGATGAGTTGGCTAAGTTGGAATTTAAGTTCGATGAGTTGGATAAGTTGTACTGTAAGTTCGATGAGTTTGCAAAGTTGAGGATGAGTTCGATGAGTTGGCTAAGTTGTACTGTAAATTTGATGAGTTGGCTAAGTTGAGGATGAGTTCGATGAGTTGATTAAGTTGTACTGTAAGTTGGATGAGTTGGCTTAGTTGGAATGTAAGTTCGATGAGTTGGATAAGTTGAGGATGAGTTCGATGAGTTGGATAAGTTGTACTGTAAGTTGGATGTGTTGGATAAATTGTACTGTAAGTTCGATGAGTTGGCTAAGTTGAGGATGAGTTCGATAAGTTGGATAAGTTGTACTGTAAGTTCGATGAGTTAGATAAGATGGAACCGAACTCATCATCAACTTAGCCAACTCATCCAACTTACAGTACAACTTACCCAACTTATCGAACTCATCCTCAACTTAGCCAACTCATCCAACTTACAGTACAACTTAGCCAAATCATCCAACTTACAGTACAACTTATCCAACTCATCCTCAACTTATCCAACTCATCGAACTTACATTCCAACTTAGCCAACTCATCCAACTTACAGTACAACTTAGCTAACTCATCGAACTCATCCTCAACTTATCCAACTCATCGCACTTACAGTACAACTTAGCCAACTCATCGAACTTACAGTACAACTTATCCAACTCATCGAACTTACATTCCAACTTAGCCAACTCATCGAAATTACATTCCAACTTACCCAACTTACCGAACTCATCCTCAACTTAGCCAACTCATCGAACTTACAGTACAACTTAGCCAACTCATCCAACTTACAGTACAACTTATCCAACTCATCGAACTCATCCTCAACTTAGCCAACTCATCAAACTTACAGTACAACTTAGCCAACTCATCGAACTCATCCTCAACTTATCCAACTCATCCAACTTACAGTACAACTTATCCAACTCATCGAACTCATCCTCAACTTATCCAACTCATCCAACTTACCGTCCAACTTATCCAACTCATCGAACTCATCCTCAATTTAGCCAACTCATCGAACTTACAGTACAACTTAGCCAACTCATCCAACTTACAGTACAACTTATCAAACTCATCAAACTCATCCTTAACTTAGCCAACTCATCGAACTTACAGTACAACTTATCCAACTCATCCAACTTACCATCCACCTTATCCAACTCATCGGACTCATCCTCAACTTATCCAACTCATTGAACTTACATTCTGTGAGAGACGACATATTGATTGAGTGAACACATAAGCTCCCCTCATTGAGTTCCCACAATCTATGTTTTAGAACAAAAATATGACAATAATATATACCCCTGTTAACCAAATTTTCCTATATTAAATTACACAGACAAGGAACAGAAGAAACAGAGTGGAGTATTATTTGTTTAATCTTGATTAATATGTTTTAGGAGATGATGCATTGCTAAGTTAGGGGTCTTTCATGCAAACCAAATATCTGTGTCTTGATCCACATCTGAATTAAGGGTGAGGTTGGCGCCGTCAAACTGGTTTAAGCCCTCCAGTAAAATATTTTACTGACCGTTCCAAGGCGGTACTTCTTTTGTGGATCTTTTATGTTTTTGTTCTGTCTTGTGTTTGCTATGTTTTGTGCGCGTCTGTTTATATGTGCTTCGTGGTCACCTGCTGGGAAGGGGCTGACCTCTTGGCTCTCGTTTGTGGTGTCTTCTGTGAGTTTGTCACTTTCCCATTGGTGTCCTGGGTCAGGTGTGGTACTTGGTTGTATCGATTCCTGATCTTTGCAACTTTACTTACAGTACAACTTAGCCAACTCATCCAACTTACAGTACAACTTACCCAACTTATCGAGCTCATCCACAACTTAGCCAACTCATCGAACTTACAGTACAACTTCGCCAACTCATCGAACTTACAGTGCAACTAAGCCAACTCATCCAACTTACAGTACAACTTATCCAACTTATCCAACTCATCCTCAACTTAGCCAACTCATCCAACTTACAGTACAACTTACCCAACTTATCGAACTCATCCTCAACTTAGCCAACTCATCGAACTTACATTCCAACTTAGCCAACTCATCCAACTTACAGTACAACTTATCCAACTCATCGAACTCATCCTTAACTTAGCCAACTCAGCGAACTTACAGTACATCTTATCCAACTCATCGAACTTACATTCCAACTTAGCCAACTTATCGAACTTATATTCCAACTTATCTAACTCATCGAACTTACAGTCCAACTTACCCAACTTATCGAACTCATCCTCAACTTAGCCAACTCATCGAACTTACAGTACAACTTAGCCAACCCATCCAACTTACAGTACAACTTACCCAACTTATCGAACTCATCCTCAACTTAGCCAACTCATCGAACTTACATTCCAACTTACCCAACTTACCGAACTCATCCTCAACTTAGCCAACTCATCGAACTTACAGTACAACTTAGCCAACTCATCCAACTTACAGTACAACTTATCCAACTCATCGAACTCATCCTCAACTTAGCCAACTCATCAAACTTACAGTACAACTTAGCCAACTCATCGAACTCATCCTCAACTTATCCAACTCATCCAACTTACAGTACAACTTATCCAACTCATCGAACTCATCCTCAACTTATCCAACTCATCCAACTTACCGTCCAACTTATCCAACTCATCGAACTCATCCTCAACTTAGCCAACTCATCGAACTTACAGTACAACTTAGCCAACTCATCCAACTTACAGTACAACTTTTCAAACTCATCAAACTCATCCTTAACTTAGCCAACTCATCGAACTTACAGTACAACTTATCCAACTCATCCAACTTACCGTCCAACTTATCCAACTCATCGGACTCATCCTCAACTTATCCAACTCATTGAACTTACATTCCAACTTAGCCAACTCATCGAACTTACATTCCAACTTATCTAACTCATCGAACTTACAGTACAACTTACCCAACTTATCGAACTCATCCTCAACTTAGCCAACTCATCGAACTTACTGTACAACTTAGCCAACTCATCCAACTTACAGTACAACTTATCCAACTCATCGAACTAATCCTCAACTTAGCCAACTCATCGAAATTACATTCCAACTTAGCCAACTCATCCAACTTACAGTACAACTTATCCAACTCATCGAACTCATCCTCAACTTAGCCAACTCATCCAACTTACAGTACAACTTAGCCAACTCATCGAACTCATCCTCAACTTATCCAACTCATCCAACTTACAGTACAACTTATCCAACTCATCGAACTCATCCTCAACTTATCCATCTCATCCAACTTACAGTACAACTTATCCAACTCATCGAACTCATCCTCAACTTAGCCAACTCATCGAACTTACAGTACAACTTATCCAACTCATCAAAGTTACAGTACAACCTAGCCAACTCATCCAACTTATAGTACAGCTTACCCAACTCATCGAACTTATCCACAACTTAGCCAACTCATCCAACTTACAGTACAACTCATCCAACTCATCCTCAACTTATCAAACTCATCGAACTTACATTCCAACTTAGCCAACTCATCCAACTTACAGTACAACTTATCCAACTTATCGAACTCATCCTCAACTTAGCCAACTCATCGAACTTACAGTACAACTTATCCAACTCATCGAACTTACATTCCAACTTAGCCAACTTATCGAACTTACATTCCAACTGATCTAACTCATCGAACTTACAGTCCAACTTACCCAACTTATCGAACTCATCCTCAACTTAGCCAACTCATCGAACTTACAGTACAACTTAGCCAACTCATCCAACTTACAGTACAACTTACCCAACTTATCGAACTCATCCTCAACTTAGCCAACTCATCGAACTTACAGTACAACTTCGCCAACTCATCGAACTTACAGTGCAACTTAGCCAACTCATCCAACTTACAGTACAACTTATCCAACTTATCCAACTCATCCTCAACTTAGCCAACTCATCCAACTTACAGTACAACTTACCCAACTTATCAAACTCATCCTCAACTTAGCCAACTCATCGAACTTACATTCCAACTTAGCCAACTCATCCAACTTACAGTACAACTTATCCAACCCATCGAACTCATCCTCAACTTAGCCAACTCATCGAACTTACAGTACATCTTATCCAACTCATCGAACTTACATTCCAACTTAGCCAACTCATCGAACTTACAGTATAACTTAGCCAACTCATCGAACTCATCCTAAACTTAGCAAACTCATCGAACTTACAGTACAACTTATCCAACTCATCGAACTTACATTCCAACTTAGCCAACTCATCAAACTTACATTCCAACTTACCCAACTTATCGAACTCATCCTCAACTTAGCCAACTCATCGAACTTACAGTACAACTTAGCCAACTCATCCAACTTACAGTACAACTTATCCAACTCATCGAACTCATCCTCAACTTAGCCAACTCATCGAACTTACATTCCAACTTAGCCAACTCATCGAACTTACATTCCAACTTATCTAACTCATCGAACTTACAGTACAACTTACCCAACTTATCGAACTCATCCTCAACTTAGCCAACTCATCGAACTTACAGTACAACTTAGCCAACTCATCCAACTTACAGTACAACTTATCCAACTCATCGAACTCATCCTCAACTTAGCCAACTCATCGAACTTACATTCCAACTTAGCCAACTCATCGAACTTACATTCCAACTTAGCCAACTCATCGAACTTACATTCCAACTTACCCAACTTATCGAACTCATCCTCAACTTAGCCAACTCATCGAACTTACAGTACAACTTAGCCAACTCATCCAACTTACAGTACAACTTATCCAACTCATCGAACTCATCCTCAACTTAGCCAACTCATCCAACTTACATTCCAACTTAGCCAACTCATCCAACTTACAGTACAACTTATCCAACTCATCGAACTCATCCTCAACTTAGCCAACTCATCCAACTTACAGTACAACTTACCCAACTTATCGAACTCATCCTCAACTTAGCCAACTCATCGAACTTACAGTACAACTTAGCCAACTCATCCAACTTACAGTACAACTTAGCCAACGCATCCAACTTACAGTACAACTTATCCAACTCATCGAACTTACATTCCAACTTAGCCAACTTATCCAACTAACAGTACAACGTAGCCAACTCATCGAAATCATCCTCAACTTAGCCAACTCATCGAACTTACAGTACAACTTAGCCAACTCATCCAACTTACAGTACAACTTATCCAACTCATCCTCAACTTATCCAACTCATCGAACTTACATTCGTACTTAGCCAACTCATCCAACTTACAGTACAACGTAGCCAACTCATCGAACTCATCCTCAACTTAGCAAACTCATCGAACTTACAGTACAACTTAGCCAACTCATCCAACTTACAGTACAACTTATCCAACTCATCCTCAACTTATCCAACTCATCGAACTTACATTCCAACTTAGCCAACTCATCCAACTTACAGTACAACTTATCCAACTCATCGAACTCATCCTCAACTTAGCAAACTCATCGAACTTACAGTACAACTTAGCCAACTCATCCAACTTACAGTACAACTTACCCAACTTATCGAACTTACATTCCAACTGATCTAACTCATCGAACTTACAGTCCAACTTACCCAACTTATCGAACTCATCCTCAACTTAGCCAACTCATCGAACTTACAGTACAACTTAGCCAACTCATCCAACTTACAGTACAACTTACCCAACTTATCGAACTCATCCTCAACTTAGCCAACTCATCGAACTTACAGTACAACTTCGCCAACTCATCGAACTTACAGTGCAACTTAGCCAACTCATCCAACTTACAGTACAACTTATCCAACTTATCCAACTCATCCTCAACTTAGCCAACTCATCCAACTTACAGTACAACTTACCCAACTTATCAAACTCATCCTCAACTTAGCCAACTCATCGAACTTACATTCCAACTTAGCCAACTCATCCAACTTACAGTACAACTTATCCAACCCATCGAACTCATCCTCAACTTAGCCAACTCATCGAACTTACAGTACATCTTATCCAACTCATCGAACTTACATTCCAACTTAGCCAACTCATCGAACTTACAGTATAACTTAGCCAACTCATCGAACTCATCCTCAACTCAGCAAACTCATCGAACTTACAGTACAACTTATCCAACTCATCGAACTTACATTCCAACTTAGCCAACTCATCGAACTTACATTCCAACTTACCCAACTTATCGAACTCATCCTCAACTTAGCCAACTCATCGAACTTACAGTACAACTTAGCCAACTCATCCAACTTACAGTACAACTTATCCAACTCATCGAACTCATCCTCAACTTAGCCAACTCATCGAACTTACATTCCAACTTAGCCAACTCATCCAACTTACAGTACAACTTATCCAACTCATCGAACTCATCCTCAACTTAGACAACTCATCCAACTTACAGTACAACTTACCCAACTTATCGAACTCATCCTCAACTTAGCCAACTCATCGAACTTACAGTACAACTTAGCCAACTCATCCAACTTACAGTACAACTTAGCCAACGCATCCAACTTACAGTACAACTTATCCAACTCATCGAACTTACATTCCAACTTAGCCAACTTATCCAACTAACAGTACAACGTAGCCAACTCATCGAAATCATCCTCAACTTAGCCAACTCATCGAACTTACAGTACAACTTAGCCAACGCATCCAACTTACAGTACAACTTATCCAACTCATCGAACTTACATTCCAACTTAGCCAACTTATCCAACTAACAGTACAACGTAGCCAACTCATCGAAATCATCCTCAACTTAGCCAACTCATCCAACTTACAGTACAACTCATCCAACTCATCCTCAACTTATCAAACTCATCGAACTTACATTCCAACTTAGCCAACTCATCCAACTTACAGTACAACTTATCCAACTTATCGAACTCATCCTCAACTTAGCCAACTCATCGAACTTACAGTACAACTTATCCAACTCATCGAACTTACATTCCAACTTAGCCAACTTATCGAACTTACATTCCAACTGATCTAACTCATCGAACTTACAGTCCAACTTACCCAACTTATCGAACTCATCCTCAACTTAGCCAACTCATCGAACTTACAGTACAACTTAGCCAACTCATCCAACTTACAGTACAACTTACCCAACTTATCGAACTCATCCTCAACTTAGCCAACTCATCGAACTTACAGTACAACTTCGCCAACTCATCGAACTTACAGTGCAACTTAGCCAACTCATCCAACTTACAGTACAACTTATCCAACTCATCCTCAACTTAGCCAACTCATCCAACTTACAGTACAACTTACCCAACTTATCAAACTCATCCTCAACTTAACCAACTCATCGAACTTACATTCCAACTTAGCCAACTCATCCAACTTACAGTACAACTTATCCAACCCATCGAACTCATCCTCAACTTAGCTAACTCATTGAACTTACAGTACATCTTATCCAACTCATCGAACTTACATTCCAACTTAGCCAACTCATCGAACTTACAGTATAACTTAGCCAACTCATCGAACTCATCCTCAACTTAGCAAACTCATCGAACTTACAGTACAACTTATCCAACTCATCGAACTTACATTCCAACTTAGCCAACTCATCGACTTACATTCCAACTTACCCAACTTATCGAACTCATCCTCAACTTAGCCAACTCATCGAACTTACAGTACAACTTAGCCAACTCATCCAACTTACAGTACAACTTATCCAACTCATCGAACTCATCCTCAACTTAGCCAACTCATCCAACTTACATTCCAACTTAGCCAACTCATCCAACTTACAGTACAACTTATCCAACTCATCGAACTCATCCTCAACTTAGCCAACTCATCCAACTTACAGTACAACTTACCCAACTTATCGAACTCATCCTCAACTTAGCCAACTCATCGAACTTACAGTACAACTTAGCCAACTCATCCAACTTACAGTACAACTTAGCCAACGCATCCAACTTACAGTACAACTTATCCAACTCATCGAACTTACATTCCAACTTAGCCAACTTATCCAACTAACAGTACAACGTAGCCAACTCATCGAAATCATCCTCAACTTAGCCAACTCATCGAACTTACAGTACAACTTAGCCAACTCATCCAACTTACAGTACAACTTATCCAACTCATCCTCAACTTATCCAACTCATCGAACTTACATTCGTACTTAGCCAACTCATCCAACTTACAGTACAACGTAGCCAACTCATCGAACTCATCCTCAACTTAGCAAACTCATCGAACTTACAGTACAACTTAGCCAACTCATCCAACTTACAGTTCAACTTATCCAACTCATCCTCAACTTATCCAACTCATCGAAATTACATTCCAACTTAGCCAACTCATCCAACTTACAGTACAACTTATCCAACTCATCGAACTCATCCTCAACTTAGCAAACTCATCGAACTTACAGTACAACTTATCCAACTCATCGAACTTACATTCCAACTTAGCAAACTCATCGAACTTACATTCCAACTTACCCAACTTATCGAACTCATCCTCAACTTAGCCAACTCATCGAACTTACAGTACAACTTAGCCAACTCATCCAACTTACAGTACAACTTATCCAACTCATCGAACTCATCCTCAACTTAGCCAACTCATCGAACTTACAGTACAACTTATCCAACTCATCGAACTTACATTCCAACTTAGCCGACTTATCGAACTTACATTCCAACTTATCTAACTCATCGAACTTACAGTCCAACTTACCCAACTTATCGAACTCATCCTCAACTTAGCCAACTCATCGAACTTACAGTACAACTTAACCAACTCATCCAACTTACAGTACAACTTACCCAACTTATCGAACTCATCCTCAACTTAGCCAACTCATCGAACTAACAGTACAACTTAGCCAACTCATCCAACTTACAGTACAACTTAGCCAACTCATCCAACTTACAGTACAACTTATCCAACTCATCGAACTCATCCTCAACTTAGCCAACTCATCCAACTTACAGTACAACTTACTCAACTTATCGAACTCATCCTCAACTTAGCCAACTCATCGAACTTACAGTACAACTTAGCCAACTCATCCAACTTACAGTACAACTTAGCCAACTCATCCTCAACTTATCCAATTCATCGAACTTACATTCCAACTTAGCCAACTCATCCAACTTACAGTACAACTTAGCCAACTCATTGAACTCATCCTCAACTTAGCAAACTCATCGAACTTACATTACAACATATCCAACTCATCGAACTTACATTCCAACTTAGCCAACTCATCGAACTCACATTCCAACTTACCCAACTTATCGAACTCATCCTCAACTTAGCCAACTCATCGAACTTACAGTACAACTTAGCCAACTCATCGAACTTACAGTCCAACTTACCCAACTTATCGAACTCATCCTCAACTTAGCCAACTCATCGAACTTACAGAACAACTTAGCCAACCCACCCAACTTACAGTACAACTTACCCAACTTATCGAACTCATCCTCAACTTAGCCAACTCATCGAACTTACATTCCAACTTACCCAACTTACCGAACTCATCCTCAACTTAGCCAACTCATCGAACTTACAGTACAACTTAGCCAACTCATCCAACTTACAGTACAACTTATCCAACTCATCGAACTCATCCTCAACTTAGCCAACTCATTAAACTTACATTACAACTTAGCCAACTCATCGAACTCATCCTCAACTTATCCAACTCATCCAACTTACAGTACAACTTATCCAACTCATCGAACTCATCCTCAACTTATCCAACTCATCCAACTTACCGTCCAACTTATCCAACTCATCGAACTCATCCTCAACTTAGCAAACTCATCGAACTTACAGTACAACTTAGCCAACTCATCCAACTTACAGTACAACTTATCAAACTCATCAAACTCATCCTTAACTTAGCCAACTCATCGAACTTACAGTACAACTTATCCAACTCATCCAACTTACCGTCCAACTTATCCAACTCATCGGACTCATCCTCAACTTATCCAACTCATTGAACTTACATTCCAACTTAGCCAACTCATCGAACTTACATTCCAACTTATCTAACTCATCGAACTTACAGTACAACTTACCCAACTTATCGAACTCATCCTCAACTTAGCCAACTCATCGAACTTACAGTACAACTTAGCCAACTCATCCAACTTACAGTACAACTTATCCAACTCATCGAACTCATCCTCAACTTAGCCAACACATCGAACTTACATTCCAACTTAGCCAACTCATCCAACTTACAGTACAACTTATCCAACTCATCGAACTCATCCTCAACTTAGCCAACTCATCGAACTTACAGTACAACTTAGCCAACTCATCCAACTTACAGTACAACTTAGCCAACGCATCCAACTTACAGTACAACGTATCCAACTCATCAAACTTACATTCCAACTTAGCCAACTCATCCAACTAACAGTACAACGTAGCCAACTCATCGAAATCATCCTCAACTTAGCAAACTCATCGAACTTACAGTACAACTTAGCCAACTCATCCAACTTACAGTACAACTTATCCAACTCATCCTCAACTTATCCAACTCATCGAACTTACATTCCAACTTAGCCAACTCATCCATCTTACAGTATAACTTAGCCAACTCATCGAACTCATCCTCAACTTAGCAAACTCATCGAACTTACAGTACAACTTATCCAACTCATCGAACTTACATTCCAACTTAGCAAACTCATCGAAATTACATTCCAACTTACCCAACTTATCGAACTCATCCTCAACTTAGCCAACTCATCGAACTTACAGTACAACTTAGCCAACTCATCCAACTTACAGTACAACTTATCCAACTCATCGAACTCATCCTCAACTTAGCCAACTCATCGAACTTACAGTACAACTTATCCAACTCATCGAACTTACATTCCAACTTAGCCGACTTATCGAACTTACATTCCAACTTATCTAACTCATCGAACTTACAGTCCAACTTACCCAACTTATCGAACTCATCCTCAACTTAGCCAACTCATCGAACTTACAGTACAACTTAGCCAACTCATCCAACTTACAGTACAACTTACCCAACTTATCGAACTCATCCTCAACTTAGCCAACTCATCGAACTTACAGTACAACTTAGCCAACTCATCAACTTACAGTACAACTTAGCCAACTCATCCAACTTACAGTACAACTTATCCAACTCATCGAACTCATCCTCAACTTAGCCAACTCATCCAACTTACAGTACAACTTACTCAACTTATCGAACTCATCCTCAACTTAGCCAACTCATCGAACTTACAGTACAACTTAGCCAACTCATCCAACTTACAGTACAACTTATCCAACTCATCCTAAACTTATCCAACTCATCGAACTTACATTCCAACTTAGCCAACTCATCCAACTTACAGTACAACTTAGCCAACTCATTGAACTCATCCTCAACTTAGCAAACTCATCGAACTTACATTACAACTTATCCAACTCATCGAACTTACATTCCAACTTAGCCAACTCATCGAACTCACATTCCAACTTAGCCAACTTATCGAACTCATCCTCAACTTAGCCAACTCATCGAACTTACAGTACAACTTAGCCAACTCATCGAACTTACAGTCCAACTTACCCAACTTATCGAACTCATCCTCAACTTAGCCAACTCATCGAACTTACAGAACAACTTAGCCAACCCATCCAACTTACAGTACAACTTACCCAACTTATCGAACTCATCCTCAACTTAGCCAACTCATCGAACTTACATTCCAACTTACCCAACTTACCGAACTCATCCTCAACTTAGCCAACTCATCGAACTTACAGTACAACTTAGCCAACTCATCCAACTTACAGTACAACTTATCCAACTCATCGAACTCATCCTCAACTTAGCCAACTCATCAAACTTACAGTACAACTTAGCCAACTCATCGAACTCATCCTCAACTTATCCAACTCATCCAACTTACAGTACAACTTATCCAACTCATCGAACTCATCCTCAACTTATCCAACTCATCCAACTTACCGTCCAACTTATCCAACTCATCGAACTCATCCTCAACTTAGCAAACTCATCGAACTTACAGTACAACTTAGCCAACTCATCCAACTTACAGTACAACTTATCAAACTCATCAAACTCATCCTTAACTTAGCCAACTCATCGAACTTACAGTACAACTTATCCAACTCATCCAACTTACCGTCCAACTTATCCAACTCATCGGACTCATCCTCAACTTATCCAACTCATTGAACTTACGTTCCAACTTAGCCAACTCATCGAACTTACATTCCAACTTATCTAACTCATCGAACTTACAGTACAACTTACCCAACTTATCGAACTCATCCTCAACTTAGCCAACTCATCGAACTTACAGTACAACTTAGCCAACTCATCCAACTTACAGTACAACTTATCCAACTCATCGAACTCATCCTCAACTTAGCCAACTCATCGAACTTACATTCCAACTTAGCCAACTCATCCAACTTACAGTACAACTTATCCAACTCATCGAACTCATCCTCAACTTAGCCAACTCATCGAACTTACAGTACAACTTAGCCAACTCATCCAACTTACAGTACAACTTAGCCAACGCATCCAACTTACAGTACAACTTATCCAACTCATCGAACTTACATTCCAACTTAGCCAACTCATCCAACTAACAGAACAACGTAGCCAACTCATCGAAATCATCCTCAACTTAGCAAACTCATCGAACTTACAGTACAACTTAGCCAACTCATCCAACTTACAGTACAACTTATCCAACTCATCCTCAACTTATCCAACTCATCGAACTTACATTCCAACTTAGCCAACTCATCCATCTTACAGTATAACTTAGCCAACTCATCGAACTCATCCTCAACTTAGCAAACTCATCGAACTTACAGTACAACTTATCCAACTCTTCGAACTTACATTCCAACTTAGCAAACTCATCGAAATTACATTCCAACTTACCCAACTTATCGAACTCATCCTCAACTTAGCCAACTCATCGAACTTACAGTACAACTTAGCCAACTCATCCAACTTACAGTACAACTTATCCAACTCATCGAACTCATCCTCAACTTAGCCAACTCATCGAACTTACAGTACAACTTATCCAACTCATCGAACTTACATTCCAACTTAGCCGACTTATCGAACTTACATTCCAACTTATCTAACTCATCGAACTTACAGTCCAACTTACCCAACTTATCGAACTCATCCTCAACTTAGCCAACTCATCGAACTTACAGTACAACTTAGCCAACTCATCCAACTTACAGTACAACTTACCCAACTTATCGAACTCATCCTCAACTTAGCCAACTCATCGAACTTACAGTACAACTTAGCCAACTCATCAACTTACAGTACAACTTAGCCAACTCATCCAACTTACAGTACAACTTATCCAACTCATCGAACTCATCCTCAACTTAGCCAACTCATCCAACTTACAGTACAACTTACTCAACTTATCGAACTCATCCTCAACTTAGCCAACTCATCGAACTTACAGTACAACTTAGCCAACTCATCCAACTTACAGTACAACTTATCCAACTCATCCTCAACTTATCCAACTCATCGAACTTACATTCCAACTTAGCCAACTCATCCAACTTACAGTACAACTTAGCCAACTCATCGAACTCATCCTCAACTTAGCAAACTCATCGAACTTACATTACAACTTATCCAACTCATCGAACTTACATTCCAACTTAGCCAACTCATCGAACTCACATTCCAACTTACCCAACTTATCGAACTCATCTACAACTTAGCCAACGCATCGAACTTACAGTACAACTTAGCCAACTCATCCAACTTACAGTACAACTTATCCAACTCATCGAACTCATCCTCAACTTAGCCAACTCATCGAACTTACATTCCAACTTAGCCAACTCATCCAACTTACAGTACAACTTATCCAACTCATCGAACTCAACCTCAACTTAGCCAACTCATCCAACTTACAGTACAACTTATCCAACTCATCGAACTCATCCTCAACTTATCCAACTCATCCAACTTACAGTACAACTTATCCAACTCATCGAACTCATCCTCAACTTATCCAACTCATCCAACTTACCGTCCAACTTATCCAACTCATCGAACTCATCCTCAACTTAGCCAACTCATCGAACTTACAGTACAACTTATCCAACTCATCAAACTTACAGTACAACTTAGCCAACTCATCCAACTTACAGTACAACTTATCCAACTCATCGAACTTATCCTCAACTTAGCCAACTCATCCAACTTACAGTACAACTTACCCAACTTATCGAACTCATCCTCAACTTAGCCAACTCATCGAACTTACAGTACAACTTAGCCAACTCATCCAACTCATCGAACTTATCTTTTAACTTATCGAACTCAGCTTGCTTAGCTTACTCAACTCATCGAACTTAGCTTGCATCTTGCTGCATATAATGGTCCAATGTTGTACTCATGACCAACTCATCCTAACATATGCGCAGCTATTATAACTTACCGAACTTAGCTCGGCCATTGAAGCATCTGGACACATATCACCAACTCATCCTAACATATGCGCAGCTATTATAACTTACCGAACTTAGCTCAGCCATTGAAGCATCTGGATACATATCATTGTATAAAGACCCAACTTAGCGAACTCATCGGCTATAATGGACAGCTATGGCAACTTACTCAACTTAGAACTTAGAATATAGGGACCTATCATATGTGTGTTTGTTGTAGTATATATATATATATATATACTTTATAAATATACTGACCACTGACTTATAGTTCAACTTATCCAACTCAACTTAGGTAAGTTAAGTAGCATAAGTTGTAAGCTGAGCTGGATGAGTTGAGTAAGCTGAGCTGAGTGGTATAGGTATCTTGTCCGGAAAAAGTGGCGAAAATTGCTTATTTTGCTCAGCTTGATGAGTTGAGTAAGCTGAGCTGAGTTGTAAGTCATATGAAAGAAATAAAAGGGGTGGAGGGAGGGTAGACACACAGTGTATCATAATATATACATGTAGCTATTGTAACTCATCAAACTTAGCTCAGGGCTCTCTTGTAACATTGCCGTTGTTTAAAGGCCTAACTTACCGAACTCATCTGTTATAATGGACAGCTATGGCAACTTACTTAACTTAGAACTTAAAATCGGGACCTTCCATATGTATGTGATATCTCAATAGAATATATGTACAGTCTAATCATTTCTGTCATTTTTGTCCCGAAATTATTTGGTCTATAGAAATACATGGGGACTCCTGTGGGCTACGTACTTCATACTCCGTTTACTGTCTACGTTTAATAGATGAATATTGTGAAAATTATGCTGAGATACTTTGTGTCTTAGTATATTGCATAGGCATGTGCCTGAGACAGAATTCGGGACAGGGAGTATGAAGTACCTGCCTAAAAATGGGAAATTGACAATTTCAAAATCAAAGTCGTCACGTTTATCATAAATTTTGGTAGAAACAATATCATTAGAAATTGACAAATGCAAGTCTAAAAATGCGGCTTCGGTATCAGAGACATTGGCTTTATTAAGTTGGAGCTCTGAAGGGTATCTTTGACTAACCATATTTTCAAAATAAACATTATTAATATTTAAAATATCGTCCAAATACCTGGAAGTAGTGTTAATTGCATCAATAACATCAGCCTGCTTATCATCAGAAAGAGACATCATAAAGTCCCTTTCATAACAAAACAGGAATAAATCTGCAACCAGGGGAGCACAATTAGTGCCCATAGGAATCCCAACTACTTGTCTATAGAGCTTGGTGACAAATCGAATAAAAATGTAAGACCAACTTTTTTCAAACCTTGACCAGCTGGGAACCAAAAAAGTAAAACATAAATAAAATAATGAAGTTAACAAACACATTCCAGTCTTAGATATTGCCAAAAATAAATCGGCTTTTACCTCTGGCATAGCAGAAATTCGACCCTGAAAAAAGTGCAATGTGATCCGAGTTTCATTCGAGATAATGCAGTGTGAAATGGTGTTTTGAGGGTAGTGCACTTAAAGATCCATTTTCTCATTCGTTTCTGATCTGTTCACAATGAAATTTCAAAAGCTAACGCAAATATAAATGCGCTTTACGGTGGTAGTCTCAGAATAAAAATATAACATTTCTTTTCCGAGTAATTCTACATTTTATAAGTGGTGCGTAACTAAAGTGGCTCACTGTATGTATGCTCATCTACAGTATTAAAAACTGCTTTTTAACTAAATGTTGTGTTGGAGGTGGTAGCATACAAAAGTGTGTGCTAACAATCCAGATAGAATCAAGCATATATAAGTTGGTACGATAAAATTTGACATGTGTTACATTAGATACTATGCATTATAAGTGAACGTATTCAGAAACTGTTTAAAGAATTTGTCTCCAAATAAAATTTTAAACTAACATCTTATTTGCATATGCAGATGGTAAACCATTTCTTTATTTTTAGCTTTTAAATGGACTTTGTTATCTTCAGCATATCTTTCACTATTTAATGAATGAAAATGTTAATGAAATCAACATAGTATTTCTGATCATCTACTCAAAAGATGTAAACTTTATATAAATAAGTAAATGATTTACAAAGAACAAATACTTCCATGAAAATGGGGAAAAAAATAAGTGTTGATGATGAGTTTTTACGTGACAATGATTGCATTTGATAGGATCATATCCACAGAATCAGGCCAGTTGTTACTTACGATACCAATTTAAATTTATAAGACTCTATCGGCCAGAATAAGGGCAGACCAAATTTGGCCAGTTGACATTCAAGTTAATGTAAAATAGATTTAACAATGTTCTTTTTGCATGTGGGATGGAAAAGTAAAACATATAAAACAGTGCTGAGATCTTATTTAATTTTATAAATTAATGTCAAAAACTGATGCTAATTTCCCCTTTACAGAATGTGGCATGACCAAATTATTGCACGAATTCCCAAAAGCAAAGTTTTATATGAATATTAAACTTATAGAATGAGTTGTAAACACACTAGAGATTGGAAAAAGGACACATACAAAAAAGTCAACTATTCTGACAAGAATAGTATTGAGAGGCCACCCTAGTCACTATCAACAGTGTTACCATGATAAACTTACATGCAATGTTAACAAAGTATACATGATTTTTTTATAAGTATCTATGTATTTCTGATTTCCATGGGTCTTTTTCCTCAAGTATCTCCAAAAGAAATCATATTTCTTTCACAATGAAAAAGATATGATAAATATCAGATATATTGCAGTGTATTTATTGTTGTATGTGTTACATGTGCGTATGATATAGTATACCAAACATTGAAACCATATCTCAGATTTGTTCTTTGACAGTAGCAAAAGTATAAAAATTATTGCATTTAGATGGAAAAAATATTTGCTGATCTTATTTAATGTAATATATAAAGTGCTCAAATGAAGATTTGACCAGCATGTGAGATTTTGGTACTTATCACTGATTGGCAAATTCCGGCATTAATTGTCCATGCTGACGCAGTGGAACTAGCTGTCTGAATTCTGGTCTACATCTATACTTAGTGTATGCAGGCAGCAAAGGCTCTGGTGAGTCTACACATTTACAAAGGCTAACATTAGCCTTCATTTCTTGAAACTGTGATAGGTACCAAAATCAAATGTGCTGGCTCATTTGATTTATTCTTTGCGTTACTAGTTATAATCTATTTAGCTTGATTTGAATTATGCAAATGATAAGAAGGATGTGATTTTGTAACCATGATCATATTTTCATTTGGCATGCTAAATAGGAATAAAATAAAAATTCACTGGTAGACTAAGTATAATTGACAGAAATAAGTCAAAGCAAAATTACCAATGAATTTATTTAAGTCCATTCAATTTGTCATGTCTACAATATAATACTAACAATGCAAGGGAGCTTTTCTATGTATTACCCCTTTTAAATTTATCACATACAAAGAACCTTTAGAGCAAAACTTATGCTGTTATGTTTCATTACTTCACAAAATTGTATAACCAGATGAAACAGATGAAAAGTTTTATATTCTCCAAAACTATTTGTGTAATGCATGTTACCGAGATAAAGTGTATACTGGACATGCTTTAGATATAGAGGGATTCATTACCATAGGGGATATAATCATAGGTTTGGCATAGTTGGTGCCATACATGGGTCAGAAACAACTATGATTTTTAAAAAAACTTTAGTTTTTGTTCAAAGGATAAACACCTGTTTTAATTCTTCATTTCTCGATTTTGGCCATGCTTAAGATGTCTAAAATTTTTAGAAATTGTAGCTTTCCTTGATTGTAATAAATATAGTTGTTGTAATCAATAGCTAATAAGCTATATATGTATTTTGTTGGCTTACATAATGGTCAAGTGATCTTACTATACTACTACATGCTTAATATCATGTTTCATCTGAATTGAACTATAGACAGTGAGGAAAATGTCTTGCATATACAATGTATCATTTCATGTATAAAAATAATAAAACATATATAAGTGTAAGACAGATAAGTGATACTATTTTAGCATTTACGAAACATTATTTGATCATTAAATTAAGCATTTTCTGTAAGTGATTTTAACATATATTCGATAAAACATTCTTAATTGAAATGGCATTTTATTTGTGTTGATATCCAGTTTTTTCCTTTTCATTACCCATACTTTTGTCAGAGTTTAATTCCACTTAAATTTTATGTTAAAAAGGTAATATTTATTGTTTCTTCCATCTAATTGAGCCCTCAAATGGCAACTATCTACATCCTCTAACAGTTTAACCGCATATGATGCTAATAATGCACTAAAATAATGTATTTAAAGAAATGTAACGTATGTAAGAGTAATAAAAGGTGTCTAAATGTGTTAAACTTATACTGCTAGTCATTTAATTTCAATTACAAGATAATATTGATATGTAAGAATAAGAAACGGCTTGATATATATACTATGGGGTTTCCTATTATTTTAAAGTAACGTAATAAGACCTGCTTTTGCAGGGTAACGCCCCAACCCATAAACAGGTAACATGCATTATTTTGTGGCTTATGTTATGTGGTTTTAGAAAATTATAGTGTCTTAAACTCCCCCTTAGATATATTCAGGCAGTTCATGGTCTAGTGGAAGCACAACACTAAATAGTAGTATATTTGAAAGTAAGTAACGTATACAACTGCAATATGTATGTGGACCGGAACCATTTGAACAATTTTAAACGAGGGTCATATAAGGATCATTCCTACTAAGTTTGGTTAAAATCCAGCCAGTAGTTTAGGAGGAGATGTCGTTTGAAGCAATTGTTGACGACGGACGACACACGATGGACGACGGACATCCAATGATCACAATGGCTCACCCTGAGCCAATGGCTCAGGTGAGCTAAAAATCAGCAGACGATAACAAAAACATGAAAAATACACAGCATGCACATTATTAAGGAGCTAACCCTTAAAACGCCAACGGCAACAAAAGTCGTCTGCTTACCTAATCTGCTGAAATGTTTAAGAAGCATCCATGGCAAACAGTGTAGACCCAGATCAGACTGCTCCTTTTGGAGCAGTCTGTTCTGGCTCCACACTTTTTGCTTGTATACTTTAATCGCCAGTATTGTTAGGCAATTATTTGCAGGGGACGACATTTTCAGATGCATTTTACTAGGCGCTTTAAGAACTATTATATGTAATATTAGAAATATGAGTGTCTGCTTCTGTTTCAGATCGCCACAGCGAACGTGTTACCATGGAAAACAAGCCACTTCGAGTGATCAAAATTATGCTCCTTTTACATATGCTCAACAACAACCCTCAGTTTATTGAAGCTTCCATCAATGAAACCATATCCGCTCTCTTCAAGACCATAGAATCCCTGCAAGAGACGAAAGACTCACCATACAAATCGCCATTGACTTGGGAGACACAGAGGGGCATGTACAAAAATGAAGTTCGTCTCAATTTTCATGGCCCAGAATCGTATGCTTTCTTTAGAGACAAATTCCATGTGCCGGATGCAAACCTTTTTGTTACTGCCTGGGTCACTTCCTGTATTCTAGAAGCATACCAATACGGAAAAGCACCGAAGCCATCCGAATCGCAGGTAGCCATGGCATTGGATGTCAGCAACAAGTACAGAAATCGTAATGTTCCATATGAAAATTCCGAAATGACGTTTTGGCCGCAGGTTTATAACAAGACTGCCCAATATTACCAAAGTGATCCGAGTAATCTGTTTGGTGTGATGAAATTACCGGATCGTTTACCGAGTAAAACTTTGGACGAAATTTTGAAGTTTTTCCACCTGTACGATTTTGAAAAGATCTTTGACTTGCTTCTCAAAGAAACGTAAATTATTGTGGCATTATATTTTAAACAATAATGTACTTCAATGAGGTAGAAATGAGGATTTATCTACCCTTAAAAGTGATATTCACCTAATCTTGCTTATCTACCCGAAACATGATAAATACCGAGGTGAACATCCGTTTTAAGGGTAGACAAATCCTTATGTCTACCGAAAGTGAGCTCTATAACTTTATTTTTTCTTCTTTTACGTTTTGTTTATTTATGAAGACAAATGAGACCAATCAGGAGACAGGATTCTCTCTAGTCATATACCAAATGTGAATATAAAACTAGGGTCTTGTCTGTATAAAATGTATTATATACGTCGATATTGCTCACAAGTGACACACACACACACACACACACACACACACACACACACACACACACACACACACACACAGGTTATTGTGTTTTTTTTTGTGTTCAATTGGGTGTTATTTCATTGATCGTTTTTAAGGTTACATTGTATACTTATTACATGTAGAATCTTTTTAGAGGAATATGCAATCGAAACCCAGACGCACTGTACGAATTAATACGTTCAAGAATAAGCTTACTCATTGTTTGAAATGCAATGTATAAACAGCTAAATGTGTATGTGATTGTTTCATTTTTAATAAAAGAACCAACCATAAAACCTGCACAAAATTGCACCTTTTAATATCTTGCACACTTCCTGAAGTTCTTTTTATTTTGATGCACAGGTCACATTTTGCTGCTGCTTTTCACATTCCACCTGACTTCGACGACACGTGCGTGAATATTGGACTTGGTGCCCTGCTGACTAGCGATGGAAGGTTCCCAGCTGCAGCAAAACAATGGAAGCAACAGAACAAGAATTTCAGCTCCGTGTTTAATAGTGTGAAGAAATATGCTTATAGGTATATCTTACAAAATCGGCCAGTTCATAACTACTATTTTCTCTAGGTAAATTGGATAACGGGACACAAATACATCCTAAACACACCCATTAAATTGACTAGCGCTAGTATTTTCCTATCACATGAAGTTACACCACAATAAGATAAAAAAAAACTGCAAAAAAAATAAATAAAAAATAAAACAAGACCCGACTCTGCTCTAGAGCTGCGTCACCAAAATACTGATTGTATATTGACACATCTATCAGGGGAGACTAAATCTAAGTTCAGCATCCGAAAAATATGAGAAAATACGTATATATCAAAATTGCACAAAAGAGAAGGTGCACATCTTCAATTTGTCAGGAATCAGTCTGCAAGGTTTAAAGTAAAAGGGAATGACAACTGTTGCCGTTACAGATTACACAATGTAGGCACCCCAAAGGTGGTGTAGACGTGACAATGTCTCAGTTCAACACTACCAAATATATAAGTGTGCACAAATAGGAGGTGCCCATTACATCTTCAATGCGTGAACACTCATTAATCAAAGTTTGAAAATTAAGGAATGAAAACTGTTGGAGTTACAGATTACATAATGTAAGTATCACAAAGATGGAGTTGACGTAATATCTAAGTACAACAATCCCAAAGTATCATACAATATTATGACAAAAAATGTGCAAAAAAATGGAAGGTGCACATCTTAAATGTGTGAAAAGTCATTTTGCAAAGTTTGAATATAAAGGAATGAAAACGGTTGGCTTTACAGCTTACATAAACAGACGCCATTTAAGTATTTTGGATGGAAAATACATGAGTTCAACACCCCCAAAATTAGAAAATATTCATTAAATGTGCACAAAATAGTGCACATCTTCATTGTATGAACAATCATTATACAAAGTTTGAAAATAAAGGAAGTTACATATTGCACACACTAGGCACCCCGAAATTGTTGTTGACAGACAGACAGACGCACGGACAGACAGACGGGCGGATAGAGACAGAGTGGATCTATTACTGTGACCTGTGTTTCGCCAAGGTGACGCAGATAATATACAAGTTATTATGGCCAGAAAATGCTACATTCAAAGAACATAAACCAACTTACAACAACGCATTAAGTGACGTAGAACACAGACAACCGCACGTGTATTCGTGGCTTTATATTAATGATGATTAATGTACTCATGACCTCAAATTAATGCTTTTACTTGTATTTTTAATATAAAACACCTTTTCACAAAAGAAGATAAATGGTCAATTTGCACTTGAAGGCTGAAGCGCTATCGGTACCATTCTGATACGAACTGACTAATAAGCATACTATCATTTCATATTGCAGGCCCTTTTCATCAGACCAGAGGGTGAACACAATAGATCCCAGAACTTACTATTACTTGCGTGACTTTATCGAACAGTCAAAATTGGCAGGCACCGACCTGGCATTGGTTACAACATGGGTAAGTACCATAAACATACGGGTAAGCTCATGAGATAATGATACATGTAGTGTGGTGACGATTAATCGAATATATCGATTAATTAATAATATCGAATAGATCGATTAATTAGTAATATAGGCTTTATTTGGAAGATATCAAATCGGATATAATTTATTTTGCATTCGATTATTCGAAAATTAGCCCTAAATAAGAGGTTTTTATACTATGTTTATTCATATCTCCATAAAAAAGCCATTTCGGTTGTGTGTAGCCATTCAGAGACACCTCCAATGATTACCTACACCAGCATTTTCACGAGAACATAACCACAGTAAAACCTGTCTTAAGCGGCCACTTAAAAAGAACCCAAAATTTGGTTTTCTATACCGATTATCGCTTAATGCAGATAAAAAATATTGCAGCATTCTGCAATACTTTCGACCTTTATTAAGCTACATTTGTACCATTTTCCATTAAGACCTTTGTTTTGTATATTTTAAGTGCCCGCTTAAGAAGGGTTTACTGCATATCACTATATTTTTTTTATCATAGAATAGGTTATCTTCTGGCGCTATATTCGCTGTATTGGCTGCCATGGTCTCGCCCTGAGTCTTGGAGCTTTCTTATATACGGATATATTTTCAGATTTTACCATCGATAATTAATCGAATTATTTTTGCGATAATCCATAGTGATTCGGTCCGATACTGTACATTAATTGTATTATACGGTTAATGTCTCAGTGTATATTTTGATACCGAAAAGGTGAAAAGGCTAACAGCTGAAGCATAACATTTTACTGTCTGTTAAGGCGACGTCAAGTAGATTTCCAGTTTTTGAAACCTCAAGTATCTGTCCGTTTGCAGGTACTCTAAAATGCAATTTTTCGACTAAACTTAGTTGGTTGAAATATGGAAAGAGAAAGTGACATCATACGACTGAAAGCAGCCCACAAAAGGACATTAAATAAAGATAGGGACTCAACAGTACATACAACTGAATACCTGAGCAAAAGAGACCAAATTACCCTCATTTTTTATTATTATGTAACAAGTTCAGACTGTAATTAGCAGATCCGAAGACCATAGTGCATGTTTATATCAATACTATACATTCTAAGAACCCTTTCAGACCAGCAAACCCAGAAGTGTCCGATACCCAGGCTGCCTTAAATAGTCAAAGACAGTCAACTTATCTCACACTCTTCAATATGGCAACATCAAATCAAACAAGATTCCATTTGACAATTTCAATAAATGAATGTGAAAACAATATACACTGCATCCATCAGGGCCTAGATGGGGCACATTGGTTAGCAATGTTTGGCCATAGTTTATATTGATTAGCGATTTTTGCCCCCCAAATTAATGTTTAGCGATTATTGTTTGCTCAATATTTAACGAATATCTGCCAAAAATTAACTGAGGATAAAAAAAAGTTATGATTACCGATTAAACACATTCTTAATTATAGGCTTTACTGATTAACAGGTAAATTTTATCGACTAATCAAATATTTTATCGTAAGCGATAAAGTGGCCAAAATTTGAAGGATAAGCGATTTTCAGACTCGCCCCCACACTCAATCCAGGCCCTCAAAGCTGCAATGATCTCATATTTGTCTACCAGATGCAGGACACAGACGAAGTTCGCCATCTTTTCTCCAAAGGAGTACACATGCCTTTTAACGTCAACAATGTCGATATCACTGTAGCAGCTAATTTCATCTATGCCGTCACCATGGTAGCCGTGACAAATGTCACCCAGAATCCTTCGTCACTAATTGACGCTGACATAGAGGTTTGTATGTTTAGATGTTTAAAATACTTCTAGCACCGCCAAAAATGCACATGAAAATCCGTCTGGTGAAGTCGTCTGCTGCAAATAATTGCCTATCATTACTGACTCATTAAAGTATAGAAACAAACAGCGTGGACCAAGATAAGACTGCTCCTATAGGAGAAGTCTGGCCACGAGGTTAAAAAAAATTCATGCTAAACTCAACTGAGCATGACATTTCAACTCCTCATAAAAACTAAAATACCGACAAATGAAGAAATTTCTTGCTTTAAGTCTCTCAGATGTTGAATTTATCATGCTAATAAATGTTAAAATGCCAACAATTGTTGGCATTTTAACATTTATGAGCGGGATAAATTTCGTGCTCAGCTGAGTTGAGCAGGAACACAGTATTATAACATCGAGGCCTGATCTGCGTCCACACTGTTTGTCATAGAGGCTTCTAAAACATTTTAACTGACGATAAACCAGACGAGTTTAGCTGTGATTGGCGAATTAAATGGTTAATGGCAATGTCAACGTCTGTGAAGACAGTCAGTTGAACAAGATGACAGATCAGGGTCTGCACTGATTTCCTATATCCCATAAACAAGAAAAACTATAACATGTGTTACATGTTATAAACGGCGTTGTTGAAAGGTTCTTATGAGTAATGATAGATAAAGGATAATAATAAAGTTTTTTTTCGCAATGAGATATACATTAAAGCGACTTTGAAATGAGTCATTTAATGCTTGACGTTTCGCTAATAAACTATTCAATCAGACGTTGATGGGGAAGCAAGCTTTTGTGAATACTTGTTATCTTCAGTCTTTTATGAAAACCAATACTTGTCCGCGGGGAAAGAAAAAGTTAGACTGCATTACGTCCCTTGATATAGATCTACAGTATTTAATAAAGAAAAAGTCTAAGAAAAAGTCAACTTGTGTGAGTTCCTAAATGTTATTCCATACATTTTCCTCCTTCAGATAGAAAGGAATCGAACCCCAGTCATGAATTTGCAGGTGATAGGAAAAATCTACTAGCTTCAGCGTTTCGATGACATCGGCCAAACCAATCAAATGACCTATTTTCCGCGTTTTGCCATTCATCTTTCTTCGGTAATTTTCTCTGTTTATTCATATTTTCTGCTAGTATGCCTATTGTCTGTACTGTGTATGTTTAACATTTTCTTGCTCCTATTTTCTAATAAAATGAAAAGTTCGTTTCTGTTTTATGGTGAAACGGAACAATTTAACTTCGCACACTGATAAATAAAGAATGAATGACGTCACAATGATTTATAAATAGGGCCTTTATATACTTATTTAAGAATTTCGTATCTATAGTTATGAATTTATCAATAAGTTCGCCCCAGAAAACCGCTGATAACACATAATTGGAAATACTTTCTTGGTAGAAATATTTATTACAATTCTAAGTTATTATAAGTGAGACCATTAGACCAGCTGGCGAGAGTGAAAAATAGGTACAGCCCGTGGGTAGAACAGCTGTTGAACATCCGACATTTACACTGAAAAGACACCCTATTTTAGACGTTTTAAATACTCTTTTAATAAGAGAAGTCTAAATTTGTTTTCACTTTACCCTTGGAAAAACGAAAAATTTAACCAAAACGTTATTCATTGAACAATAACTTTGATCACACCCCTCTTCGGAATAGTCCATTTCAAAAGCAATTACAATTATAGGCTAAGTAACCACTGTTTCATAAATGAACTAATATTAGTTACTTATGCATTAATAAGTAACGCCGTAGAAAACGACACTAGGTTTATTATAGGAATGAAATTTTTTTTTTTTGGTTTTTATTGATGTGTAAACTCCGGCGAATCACTCACAAATTAAATAAAGCCCGAAAAAACGATAAAGGCATTGAATTGGAATTATTGATAAACAAGGTAAATAAACCGTTTCTCAAAGAAAGGCAAATTAATTTATTAACATGAAGAGGGTAAAATATAATAAATGGTGCAAAAATGGAGGCATGTCCTTCACTATAAAGTTAATAAATAATGTTGGGAACATTAAATCCTCGTTTCCAATCTAACAAGAATTGGGATTTCTCTTCAATAACAAAACTTTGTTCCAAAATTATACAGTCGCTGGTGTCTTTATATTTGTTATATTTATTTTATTATTTGTATTTTCCCTTCCATAAGTGAGCAGTGACATGTGATTTCCAACAATGTTGCAATTTGACAAGTGTATACTCAGACATGCCTGTAAAGCCTCCTGTTATGCTTAGAAACTCCAAATGATGCTCAGTCAGTAGCTTAACATTCGTAGAATATTCAAGCGACAAGCAAGGGCTCTGATCAGACTGCGCGTATGCGCAGGCTGATCTGAGGCTTTGCTGGTCGCACATACCACATTGTTGGAAATCTCATGTCGCGGCTCAAGTGTTGAAGTGGAAACCAATATGTAATCCACCAATGAAATGAGCTAATAAGAAAAAAAACTGGTTAAAGTAACCAGTCTTTTTTTCTTATTCGCTCATTCCACTGGTGAATTACAATTTGTCAGTTTATTGCACAATTGCAAGAATTGTACAAAATCAAAATCGTTGCAAATTCAACGGGTTTTTCGATTGTGCACCTTTTGTTAGTAGTATATCAATGTTTCGCGTCCCAATCAACGATTGTTCAGTCACGTCGGGTCGACTTCTTGTCTACCTTGGTTGAACCAGCACTAGGCAAAAATAAAGTGTCAGGCTCAGGGACACAACTCAGTGAATCAAGAGGCGGTCCTTCGATTCCCAGTCTTACACTCTTCCAACCAAGCCACTACACTCCGCAATGGTGCACCTTTCACTCTTAATGCGCCAGTCACAACAAAAGTCGTCTGCTTTTCTCGTTTTCTGAAATGTTTAAGAAGCCTCTATGGCAAACAGTGTGAACCCAGATCAGATAGGAGCAGTCTGTTCTGGGTCCACGCTCCTTGCTTCTATACTTAATTTGCCAGTGATGTTAGGCAATTATTTGCAGCAGACGACTTCAGCAGACGACATTTTCAGATGCGTTTTTTTCTCGGCGCTTTATGGGTTAAAAGGTAAAAGGGTCTCCATTTCACTAACTCACCATGTTTTGATGCAATTTCAGCAAATCTACATAAACACGACGTCAATGATATCTCACGAGATCTCTAATAATTTTACGTCAAGACCAGACCTAGCGTTGACGTACTATCCATCCAAATATGAGTTCTACTGGTTTGTGACGAGAACATACGCGTACCTGCACAGATTTTATATTGGTGAGGCGAGAAATTCGTCAAACACAGATCCAAGACTGGACAAAGTATGTATAGAGGAATTGTTTGTTTTGAATCTTTACATCAGAGTGAACATTTTTTTAGCCATGTCAGGATGGCGGCAAATAAAGTGTCTTGCTCAAGGACAAGTCACAGTGACTCCACCAGGGGTGAAACTCGAATTAGGAACTTTTCAATCCCCAGTCTAACGCTCTACCAACTGAACCATTGCGCTCCAAATATGAAGCAAAACGTTATATTTTGATGCATATGTCATATGCGAATAGTTTCGATCAATCGAAAAAAAAAAACATCTAATCTATAGTTTTGAGCAATCAGAACAACCTCTAAGTGATGGTTTTGAACAATAAGAACAACATCTAATCGATAGTTTCAAACAATTGGAAAACCATCTTATCAAGAGTTTCAAACAATCAGAACACCTCTAAATGATAGTTTCAAACAATCAGAACATCTAATAGATATTTTTGAACAATTAGAACAACATCTAATCAAAAGTTTCAAACAATTGGAACAACATCTAATCGACAGTTTCGAACAATCAGACAAACATATAATCAATAGTTTTGAACAATTGAAACAACACCTAATAGATTAAGTGCGGATCCAGAGGGGGGGGGGGACAGGGGGTCCGGACCCCCCTGGAAAATCACAAGTTATATGGGTTTCTATAGGGAATAAGCTATTGGACCCACCCCTGGAAAAAGTTGAACCCCCCCTGGAAAATGTTGGACCCCCTCTGGAACCTTGAAAAATGATAGATTTCTTTGAAATTGACCATTTGACTTCTGTAAAATAAGCTGAGGACAAAAAACAAAACAAAAAAAAACGTTGATAGAGCTTTTTTTGTCAGACTGACCTGGTCCCCCTGACGAAAAATCCTGGATCCGCGCATGTAGATAGTTTCAAACAATCAGAAAAACCTCTAATCGATAGTTTCGAACAATCAGAAAAACCTCTTATGGATAGTTTTGAACAATCAGAAAAAACTCTAATCAATAGTTTCGAACAAACAGAAAAACCTCTAATCGATAGCCTCAAACAATCAGGAAAAACTCTAATCAAACATTTCGAACAATCAGATAAACCTCATATCGATAATTTCGAACAATCAGAAAAACCTCTAATTGATAGTTTCGAACAATCAGAAAAAACTCTAATCAATAGTTTCAAACAATCAGAAAACCCTCTAATCAATAGTTTTGAACAATCAGAAACCTCTAATTTTAGTTTCGAACAATCAGAAAAACCTCTAATCGATAGTTTCAAACAATCAGAAAAACCTCTAATCGATAGTTCCGAGCAATCAGAAAAACCTCTAATCGATAATTTCAATCAATCAGAAAACCCTCTAATCAATAGTTATGAACAATCAGAAAAACCTCTAATCGATAGTTTCAAACAATCAGAAAAAACCTCTCATCAATAGTATTGAACAATCAGATAACCTCTAATTGATAGTTTCAAACAATCAGAAAAGCCTCTAATCGAACCTCTAATTGATAGTTTCAAACAATCAGAAAAACCTCTAATCGATACTTTTGAACAATCATAAGAGCATCTAATTGATAGTTTCAAACAATCAGAAAAACCTCTAATCGAACCTCTAATTGATAGTTTCAAACAATCAGAAAAACCTCTTATCAATACTTTTGAACAATCAGAAGAGCATCTAATAGATAGTTCTAAACAATTAGAAAAAAATCTAATATATACTTTAAAACAATCCGAAATTACCTCTATTCAATAGTTTAGAACAGTCAAAACAACCTCTAATTTATAGTTTTGAACAATTGGACCAAAACCTAAGGGATAGTTTCTAACAATCGGAACAACATCTGATCGATAGTTTCAAACAATCAGAACAAAATTAATTGATAGTTTTAAACAATCCGAAAAACCTCTAATTGATAGTTTCGAACAATTGAAACAACCACAAATCAATAAAAAATAGTAAGTGAGTATGATCAGGAAATACCACGATCACAAACTGCAAACAACCCTGTGGCACCGTGAGGAAGAGCCGCTCAACCATCACGAGACACCAGGAAGACAAATTAAGCAACACAATCAGCTCTCTCTTCTCCATCAAGATGATTGCAATACTAGAATGGACATAAAGTAACGTACAACAAAACATAGAACATTTACAGACTCCCAAAATTGGAGTAACAATAAACAAAAAGTCAACAACAACAGAACCACCGCCTTAGTACGGACAGCAGCCTAAGCCACCGGGGGGCTTAAATGCATTTTACTGGTACCAAATCTTCGCCCTAGATTCTGCTGTCGTTGAAGTACAAGAAATTGCCAGCCCTTTTAGAGGTCATCTAACTAATGCAATGTATCATCATGGAAAAACACTCTAATCAAATTACTACACCATGATCACGGTATATAGACGCAAAGGAGCCTATCGGTTAAAAACTGCTTTTCCTGAGCCCTATCCACTCCAGAAAAGGAGCCTATCAGCTAAAAACAAGCCTAGCGATTGACAGTGACATCAAAAGGTAAGTAAAATAATAAGGTTCATTAACTACATGAAGAAAAGGGCAATGCAACGGAACAACAGAGAAGCTATAAGACAAAAATCAAATAGCCACACGTTCGTTGATGATGCAGATTTTTTGTAAGGTGACACACTCTTCATTTCGGCGCCGTCCACAGACGATTACACAACAGAGAAAACAAACTTTTCGAACAGTTTGGGCTGTTCTCGCAATTGTTTTTTGGTATTTTGTAAAGAATTTATGTGGAAAATGACTTATATGCATTTCACAGACCGAATTTTATGTTATTCGCTCTACAAATGGCATGGAAAAGAAAATAATCTTGCTAGGGATCCTATTTGTCTTTGGCTAAGGAGCCTGTATGGTTACTGGCCACGGAACCTATGTGCTATTTCTTACTTTTATAACCTATAGGCTCCCATGGCGCGTAGTTGAAAACATATAGGCTCCTGTGCCATGGGTACGGCTCATTATCATGTGCCACAAAATGGTCATTTTTCTCTCAACGTATAGGCTACTTAGCTGTCTTGTTTTCAAACATGACCTTCTTTTTCTATGGAAAAACAAATTTAAAAGTAAACCAGACGCTTTCAGTAAGATAGTGGACCATAAAACATTGTCTGCTGTGGTGTAGGCCGGCAAAATTGACTGAATTGTTTAGTTTTGCTTCATTTTCCAACTCAAACTAAGTCGCCAAAAACAGAGCAGTCATGCTCTGTTTAACTTTGTAGACGTGACTTGACATCAGCCTTATTACATGTTTCAAAATCCATCAAGTCAGAGACTTAAAAGTCTGGTGGCATCTTATTTTATGTTACTTACGTCGTAAATAATCTAATATTTGCCCAGATTTAAAGTATCTACTCTCCCCATGTCTTGTTTTTGGCTGATAGGCTCCTTTTCTGGAGCGGATAGGGCTCAGGAAAAGCAGTTTTTCACGAATAGGCTCCTTTGCGTCTATATACCGTGATGATGAAACAAATGAAAGGGCTCATGACTCACAGATAGTCAGAGCTAAAGAAAACCTCAAGTTGAGTTACGGTGGGTCCAGCTACAGATAAGCATCAGACACCAACCCACCGATTAAAGCTTTACGTCAGAGCCGTCATAGAGTCTGAAGCCTGATCCACCGTCGTGCAATTAAAGAGGAAACCAAAGCTATAAACCGTGATTGGGTTTAAAACTAGGCATGCAGACTGTCGCATGATATCCAAGTTATATCCAACCCTAATATAACGTTTTACTATCTTTTTTAATTGATCACTAAAATTAGGTTTTCCAACAATTCGTTTGAATTTATAGACTGAATCACCATAAAATATAGGTTCTGATATGCCTTGTTGCAGAAGAGTTTTTAACCCAATGTTGTATTTAACAATTAACTCTGAGTGTCTGTGGTAGAATTTAGAAAATGCTTTTCGAATTTTATGATATCTATAGCCTTGTTTTAATAATTTAGCAGTTAAAAATAAGTTTCTGTTGTTGAAGTCATCAACATTAGAACACACTCTAGCAAAACGAATAAGCTGAGAAATATATACACCATAGGAAGGAGAGCGAGGAACATCTCCATCAAGAAATGGAAAATTTACTATTTCAAAATTAAAATCATCCCGTTTATCATAAATTTTAGAAGAAACTATGCCATTTGTTATTGACAAGTTAAAGTCCAAAAACGGAGCTTCAGTATCAGAAGAATTTGCCTTATTTATCTGAAGTTCAGTGGGATATATCTGACCTACCATTTGTTCAAAATAAGGATTATCTATATTAAGTAAGTCATCTAAATATCTGGAGGTAGAGTTAAAAGTTTCAATAATATCAGCTTGATTATTGTCAGACAGAGACAACATAAAGTCTCTCTCATAACAAAACAAAAACAAATCTGCAACAAGAGGAGCACAATTAGTACCCATGGGAATACCGACAATGTGTCTATATAATTTTGAGCCAAATATTATAAATATATTGTCCAAAAGATAATGGATTGCATCACACATTTTCTGACATGACCACAATTTATATCGTTTAGGTTGTTCAGAAGTAAAAAAGGCACTTTTATCATTACAAGCCAAATAAAGTGAGCCCTCTCTGTTAAATTTGTGTTCAATTAATTCTGTTAGTTTTTCTTTTATTAGATTATGAGGCAATGTAGTATAGAGAGTAGAGAAATCATATGTAGACAAACCAGATGCTAGAAAACCTCTAGACTTCAATATATTAAGAATTTCACCTGAATTTTTAATAGACCTTTGAACAAATGGAAAATTGGTCAATTGGAACAACATATTATAGATAGATTCAAACAATTGGAACAACCTCTACTAGATAGTTTTGAACTAGAACAAACTCTAATCAATAGTTTTGAACAAGAAAAACATCTATTTCATATTTTCGAACAACCAGAGCAACTTCTAAACGATAATTTTGACCAATCCCAACAACATAAAATCTATAGTTTCAAACAATCAGAATAAACATCTAATCGATAATTTTGATCAATCGGAGTAAAATCCAATCAATAGTTTCAAACAATCAGAAAAAAATAAAATCTATAGTTTTGACCAATTGGAACAATACATGTATCTAATCGCAAGTTTCGAACAATCAATACAGCCTCTAATCAATAGTTTCAAACAATCTGAAAAACATCTAATTGATAGTTTTGAACAATTGGGAAAACATCTAATCGTTAGTTTCGAACAATCTGAACAATATCTAATCGATAGTTTAAAAACAATCCAAACAACCTCTAATGATAGTAAAGTACAATCAGAACAACCTCTAATCGATAGTTTCGAACAATCAAAACAATGTTTCTAACAATCAAAACAACCCTTAATCGACAGTTTTGATAATTAATCGATATATTCGATTAATGGAAACTACATTCTATCATTTGTCTATATAAAACGTCACATTTTCTCATTTCAGATGGTGAAATCGGCATATGCCATACTGCGCCCCGAATTACGCTCGAAAATGACTGATGACATATTGAAGTCAGCCAAGGTAGACAAAGATGGAATGATGTATTTGGACGATTTTCTAGGGAACGACGATCTGACCTTGTTCAACAAAACAAAGGTACTAAAATTACAGTAAAACGGCCACTCTCAAAATGACAAAAATTGTTTTTCAAGATCAATAATCGCTTAATGCGGGTCAAAAGTATTGCAGAATGCTCCCCTTGGAGCATTCTGCAATACTTTTGACCTGCATTACAAAACAAAGGTACAAAAATTACAGTAAAACGGCCACTCTCAAATTGACCAAAAATTGGTTTTCAAGACCAATCATCGCTTAATGCGGGTCAAAAGTATTGCAGAATGCTCCCCTGGAAGCATTCTGCAATACTTTTGACCTGCATTATGCTAACATTTGTCATTAAGATCTTAGTTTTGTCTATTTTTTGAGTGGTCGTTTTACACAGGTTTAACATGTACTATTTGTACTAAAATTAATCTAGAATGATCATAACAGAGCAATCAGTTAGTTGCCCGTTAATTATAAAATGAAAACTGAGCTGCGACATGTGATTTCCAATAATGTGGCATTTTGACATGTATATACTCAGGTGAGCCTATGCAGCCTCCTTATAAGCTTAGAAACTCCAAATACTGTTCGGTCATAGAGTATTCAAGCGACTAGCAAATGCTCTGATCAGACTGTGCGATAGCGCAGTCTGATCTGAGCCTTTGCTGGTCGCACAAACCACATTGTTGCAAATCTCATGTCGTGGCTCAAATGGTTTCATTAAAATCATATAAAGCATGGGAAACTTTTATTGGGATTTTTTTTGTTTCATATGACCTGTAAAAGTAAAGCCAGACAGCTCAGCTAAGGGAGACTGACTTAATCTTGACAAGCAAGGTAACAAGCAGTCAAAGTGCTGATCAGACTGCGCATCTAAACTATCGTTGTTCACATATGGCTGAAACATATTTTCTCATGAAGTAACTTCGAGATAAAGTCAATAAATACGCGTAAGACAGACAAAAGACTATTTTATAGCTGAATTGCGATCCAGTTTGAAGTTCCACGGTATAGTAAGAAATTCAAAGTGTCTCATCGTATGAAACAAAATCAGCACTAGTACAGTCTGATCAGCACCTTTGTTATTTGCAGACTGGATACAATTGTTGCTACATGCGAAATTAATATCTGTAGCTGAGCAGGCTGATTTTAGTCTTGCCTGAATGCAAACCTCGAAGACATTTTTCTCTTGACTGATTTATTTTTCTGGCATAATATTTTGCACCTAGAAATTTATATTTTTCTTTGATGCCAAAGAGGCAGGCCTTATACCTTGAAAGGCTAGCAAAATATTTCATCTGAAAATGCTGTCTTCATATGTCGTCTGCTACATATTTTTATAATATGGGTAAATGTAAGTTTAGTGGCAAACAGTGTGGACCAAGATCTGACTGCTCCTGGTCTGATCTGGGTGTAAATTGTTTGACTAAAATGCTTCTGGTTCAGCAGACGACACAACAGATGATTTTTGTTGTGATTAACGCTTTAAGGGTTAACATAAATGCACTGTCAAGCATCCAGTATTGTACAGCCGTCTCAAAGGAATTAAAAAAAACAATTGAAACGTGAAACGGAGACAAAATTTTAGCGTTAAAACAACAGCTCGAGACCTCGTGTGTTGAAACAACTGAATTTTCAAGACTGCATAGCAGTCGTAAA
Organism: Loripinus fragilis; assembly: GCA_964019695.1. Taxonomy (NCBI): domain Eukaryota; kingdom Metazoa; phylum Mollusca; class Bivalvia; order Lucinida; family Lucinidae; genus Loripinus; species Loripinus fragilis. Next base: position 36,833,137 of record OZ026529.1, read on the forward strand.
AATTCCGATGTTTACAACATACATATAGTATTTTAGGGTATTAAGTTTGGAATATGAGTATTTGTATTCTTTATACATGTATGGAATTTAGTGGAAAACGATTAAAATCAGTTGAACAACATAAAAGAACTGACAAGCTAAAAAGACAAATTAGCTCACTTGAGTCATAGATGACCTTTTGTGATATGGATATATAGGGAAACATAAAAATCCTCAAGTCTGAAACCACAAAGTCTGGTGCCTTGATATTCAACATGTAGCATCACAAAGTAAACCTCTATCAAGCTTGTTTGAGATTATGACTCTGCGGCTTCAACTGATTCGCCGAGTTCACACAATTTACATACATGTAGAAGACTGTTATGGGGAAACACATATAGATCGTATTTTCTGGAACCAAAATGCCTAGATTCTTGATATTTATTATATAGCATCACCAAGTTACCTCTTTTAATTTGTTCATACTATGAATCTCTGGGGCCAAAAATGGCCATATAAGAAGTTGTAAAACAAAACTCAGGTGAAATATCAATGCCACTTAGCATTCTTGCTTGGTTAAAATACGACATAGTTCAATACACTGAGTATAAATCATTTTTTACAGAATAGAGCTGAAGATAGAATCTTTACGACGGCTGTTTCAGTTTTGGCTTTAATCAGCACGTGGACAAAATGGAGTGATGGACATCTTGTTTGGGAATCAGGTAACTTCTGTCTGTGTGGTTTATACTGCATTTTAACATCTATTAGCATGATAAAAACAACATCTGAGAAGCTTAATTATTAGTTGGTATTTTGGTGCTTATGAGCAATTCCATGAAAAAGTTTTATTATAACCTCGGGGCCTGATTTGTTTTAACGGTTTTGCCACAAACACCTATAGTCTGTCCTCTAGGTCATATTCAAAACTGATTTTAGCTCATTTTACCTATTTATGCAACACATTACATGTAGAACCATCTGAACATTATCGAAGAGAGCCATATAAGTATAATCTCTGCCAAGTATAATCAAATAGAGTGGCTTTGCACTTCAGCGTTAGTTGGTTTAAAAAACAATATTTTGGTTTCACTTTTACAAATGATTCATATTTAAAAACTATTGTTAAGTTGACGTTGGGTTGATAAAATTAAATGTAAAAAATATCATGTGGGTTGACCGTAGTACATATTCTTTTACAAGTACCGTATAAACCATGGCGGTGATTTTCTTTCAGAAACTCCCGATCACGTGACTACGATGGTAAAGAATGCCATTGGCTGGTTGAATAAGAACACACTATGTGGAAAATATAAACCATGGAATACATTTTTTTCTGGGTCAGGGAAAGGTCGCAAGGTAAATAAGAATTGTATATAACTAAGGAATGACGTCTGTCTCAAAGTAAGTAAGGGTGCAAAGGTCAGGAATCGATACAATCAAGTACCACACCTGACTCAGGATACCGATGGGAAAGTGACAAGCTCACAGTTAGACACCACAAACGAGAGCCAAGAGGTAAGCCATTTCCCAGCAGGTGACCACAAGGCAATATAAACAGACGCACACAAAGGCATAGAAAACACAAGACAGAAAAAACATATAAGATCCACAAACATGTACCGCCTTGGAACGGTCAGTCAAATATTTTACTGGAGGGCTTAAACCGGTTTCACGGCGCCAACCTCACCCTTACTTCAGATGTGGATTAAGACACAAGTATTTGGTTTGCATGAACGACCCCTTACCAATGCACCATCTCCCAGAACATAAAAAAACAAGATATAACAAGGATATAAAGCAAAGATAATGTTTGGGTTACATTTGCCTTCCGACAAGTATATGATGCCCGTAAGATGACCAAATCACCCTTTCCGTGCGGCCTCTGCAGGGAGACCTTGCAATCATCGTACAGATTTCGGCATCGTGGCCTCTACGATTTTGTTTCACTCTGCACAATAACGAATTTGAAAAAAATCGTAAGCCCCTAGCCCGTAGACACATCGCAGTAACATTGTAAGATCCTGGTACGGGCACCGCACAGTGAGGACAACGCACGATTTTAGATTGTCATTTTGGCCCAAAAATACTCATAGACTCAAGATTACGATAGTCGTAAGGTGCCCCCAAGGTCATCGCAAGATGCCCTTCCAGGGCCAATAAAATCGTACGGACATTGGACGGTCATCCTGCGGTAGCCCCAAGGCGAAACACAATGATCGTGTGGTCGCCTTGGGACGTGTCAACAATTTTCAGACGGGAAAATATTGGTTATCATAAGCTGTTTGTTTCATTTCAATATTTGCCTTCAGGCGATGTCTCTAATACCACCATTTAGAGTGACCCAATATGGACCCAGATCAGTTTGATGATGGGCGCAGTCTATTCAGGGTCCATAGAGTATGCTTCCATGATAAAATTGTCCGAAGTGCAATTACAGATATGCACCTAACGTGAAATGCATATGCACTTTCAGTACATAAAATGCTGGTTAGATAAGGGGTTTAATAAATAAGATAAGATTAATAAAAAGTTAAGATTTTTTGTAATTCTGGGATTGGAATTTGAGTATATTACTACAAGGACAACTTTATGTGGGTCTCGTGGTGAGCTAGTCATGTGACTAAGTCAAGCATTGAAGTTTGAATATATGAATGAAATACAAAATGTACTTAACTGGAAACGAATGGCAAATGTGCTGACCAGGCTGAGTGGAAGGAAGCGCAGTCTGGTCAGTACCTTTGTTGTTAGCATGCAACGACTTCATTTTCGCTTATGACGAGGATTTTATGTGTTGCTGGCCGTAGAGTGCATTTGGATGATTAAACTTAATTAAACCATAATAAGCGTTGAGTCTACGAGGAATTACAGTTAAGCATCTTTGTATTTTCAATTTAAGGAGACTAAGTCTGCAACTATGAACATTTTTCGATTTTTTTAAATTTCTTTTTAAATCATTTGTAAAAGTAGAGATAAGTTATGTTTTCACAATACATATGTTCACTATAGCTGAAAACTGCACGGAAAAGTGAATTATCTTATAAAAACAGGTGTGTTGGTAATTATTTGCGTCCCTCCAATAATTATAGACAGTTAATGTTAACATAAATGCTGTTGTTTTGATACTGATAATTTGTTAAGATTTACAAAATTGGTAAAATGTATACCTGAATTTTAGTTTTTTTACTGTGTTCTTGAAAAATAGAAACATTAGTTCTAAAATTAAAAGATCAAAAGTTACAGACTATGCAGCTTTAAGTGACTTTTTCGAATTATAAAAGTGTACTATAAATAAGGGGCTGTTGTAATAATCTGTGATTTAAAATTTATGAAAAAAAAAACAGAACTTAAAAATTGACTTTAAAATATACACAAACGTAACACGCTGAATGGTATCATCAATCCCATACCTTAGGGTCATGTTCAACAAAAATACTAGCCTCTTCAAAGCCACGGTTCAAATGTGCATCCAAAAATGAACATGGATGGTGGTTTAAATCCATGCACATACTAACACGACAATGCACAGTCAGCGTACTGACTCCTTGCGACTTTCGCAAGGTCATCGTATGGGCATCGTGCGATTTATATAGGGAGGTCGTGAAGATAACACGATGACTGCACGATAACCTTGCGGTTGTCGTACGATATCTGCAAGGTCTCTGTAAGGTTTTGTCCTAGTTTGTCGCCGAAAGAAATCGCTAGGTGATCGTAAGCAATGTAAACACATGCGTCGTAGCTAATAGCCGTCTACGATGCAGAAAAAATTCGTAGGGAAAATCGTAGACAAATAAATCGTACGACGACCGTGGCAAATGTAACCGAGGCATAAGGACTTAACAGTATTTAAAACTAAATACCAGAGCAAACAGTTTGGTAGAAAACCTGAATGACCTGGAACTTGATTTTAAAGTTTTTTTCTTGGATGATTCTTGTTGTTCAGGCATTGTTATTAATGAATCCAACTGATGCCACTCTGACATTATTGAACGTATTGAAATATTAAAGATGGCGTCCAAGATGGTCGTCAGTAAGGCTCCTAAGACCTATATGACCGATATACTTGATCAAAAGCACTTTAATTTTGACTTTTTATGAATGTTTAGAAGCAAAATTATACAAAGATTTAAAATGGAACATTGTTTTGATTAAGAAGGTTGAAATGTTCAAGATGGCGTCCAAGATGGCCGTCAGTTAGGCTTCTAAGACCAAAATGATCAACATACTCGATAAAACATTTTAATTGTGACTTTTTATGGATGTTTAGAGGCTAAATGATACAAGGGATTATTCATTGGAATATAGATTGATGCAGGAATTTGAAATATTAAAGATGGCGTCAAAGATGGCCATCATTTAATTTCCTAATACCTATCTGACCAACAAAGTCGATGTAAAGCATTTTAATTTTGACTTTTGTTGGATGTTTAGAAGCCTAATACTACAATCGATTGAAATGGAGCATTGGTTAGTTTCAGAATATTGAAAAATATAAGATGGTGTCCAAGATGGCCACCAGTTTAAAGCAAATTTCGACCTGTAATCAAGAGCAGTTAATATTTTTTCTGATAATTTTCAGCAGCTGTTGTATTTGGAAAATTTAACTTGTTTTTCAACATTGAAAAATATTCAAGATGACGTCCAAGATGGCAGCAATAACAGGGTGGGGAATCACATGGTTTTTGCTATGATACACTACACGGAAAAACATAACAGACTCTATTTTTTCGTAATGATAATATTTTTTTGTCTTTGTTCTGGTAATCGTATCCATCAACCCATGCGCCACTTTCCAGACCACTTTTTGCCAGATCTGATAATAACATAATATCATATTATTCTCATAAAAGTTCCTACTTTGGGAAAACATTCTGTCAGAAAAAATGAAGCGATAAATGCCAAGGTTTGCTGAATGGACGATATCACTGAAAACTTTGTTACAGCATGTTTGATCAAGTACAAGCCTGTTTTGAATCAATATGCGGAAACATTCAGCTGGAAAGTAGTATATGGATGGATGGATAACTTTACCAACATGAGAGAAAATACGAATGGAGTGCAGTGTATCAACACAAAAACAACCCCTGAGTAAGATATCTGTATGCTGCAGATATTCATTACCACCTTCACTGCTGGTTGGGTATCACTTTTAAAAAAACACATGCCTGCTGGTCGGATACAATTATAAAAAAAACATTACTACTATACTGTTCTAGTGCAATACAACAGACAGCACAGATGTTAAGATATTGTTAAACAAATATAAATGCTGGTATGGTGTATCACTGTCAGCCGTGCCTGCTGATGTGGTACCTCACTATAGGCCACGCCTTCTGGTGCAGTGCCTCACTATAAGCCGTGCCTGCTGGTGTGTTGCATCATTATAGTTAATGCCTTCTGGGGTGGTACCTCACTATAAGACATGCCTGTTGGCGTGGTGCCTCACTATAGGCAATGCCTTTTGGTGTGGTGCCTCACTAATGACCATGCCTGCTGGTGTGGTACCTCATTATCAGCAATGTCTGTTGGTGTGGTGCCTCACTATAGACCATGCTTGTTGGCATAGTACCTCAATATAGGCCATGCCGGCTGGTCCGTTGCCACAGTGCAACCGATATTTGACTGGTCGGGTGCAGATGGGAGAAGTATGGTTACAAGTCTGGTGCTACCTGTACAGAGGTGCCATTACACCAGACATGTCTGCTGATCTGGTGCCACTCCCACATATGCCTACTTGTACAGTGCAATTCTATCAGACATGCATGCTGTGTTCATTTATTCAGATACGTGTATTTCTAATGCTTCTCCATCAGGCAAGGCAACTGGTCTGTTACAAATCCATCAGACATGCCTACAGGTAAGGTGTTACTCCCGCTGGCTTGTAAACTTGTCCGCTACCAGCCTGGACGCCATCTTGAATATATCAAATTCTGAGTGATGCATGAATAGCAATCACTGGGATGTTGCAAGGATGATATCTGTAATTCAAGAACCAGTAAAATTAGAATTTTGCATGCAAATCCCTAAAGTTTAGAGGTCTCAGTGAAGATTTTCTTATATCTTTTGTAATCAACTTCTATCTTGGTAGCCATATTGTCTGCATTCTTATTTTATTTTTTATTTGGTTACAGGCTAAGTGTCCACAACTAGATTCCAACTTTATAGCTAACAATTTAAGAAAGGAAATGGGTTTGAGACATTTTTTTCCATATCTCACAATTTTTTCACTTATAATTGTCCTCCATCTTGGACGCCATCTTTGATATATTGAAATACTCAATGATGCCAGAGTGGCATCACTTGGATTCGTCAATGACAATGTATGCACTACCAGAATTAACAAAGAAAAAAAGTTTCAAATCAAGTTCCAGGTCCTCCTAAAATTCGCCCAAATTCTGCCGGACAAAAAAGTAATCCAACAGGTAAACCCCGGTGGGCCAAACAAACAGCCAAAGTATCATGCCCCTACCATCTCATAAATAGATAAGTCTTTAAGTCGGAACCGTCATAGAGTCTGAAGTCCGACCCAAGGGCGTACAATTAAAGAGGAAAGCAAAGTTGCCAACTGTGATTGGGTTGACCACCAAAGCAAGCAGTCCGTTGCAATACACTAATGTTATAGCCAATCAAACTATATCCATGCAAAATTTCAAAAGGAAATGGTGTCTATACGGGCCTTGAATTCGCTGAATTGATATTTACACATGTTGATTATATTTTACAAAGAGATTATCAAATGGAGAGTGAATTTTGTCAGCCTTGGCGTCGGTTGGTAAAGGTACTGTCGTGCCAGCGAAGAGTGACAGTGACGTCATGTTTTGTTTACAATTGTTAAGTAAAACATTAACTTGTACACTCTCCTTGAGCTAATGCGAATTGATATATCACTTATGTATTAATCCTATCCTGCGGATAGGATTAATAATCAAGTGATCTATCGATTCTAAGTCCCTGATAACTTTGTAAACAAAACATGACGTCACTGTCACTCTTGGTTGGCAGGACAGTATGTGATCTGTGATTGACTGAGATATTCCTGGTAATTTTCGCTTGTTTTTGTGATTAGCGTTAAAGATGTACACACATTTATTGAAGAAGTGGCGCATTTAGATTTCCTGTTTCATGTTTATTTAAACAGATTTAAATTTCATTTTTTACGATTGCATATAATTAAAACAAACAAATTTTGCTTTTTCATGCATAACAGGCGAGTCCCTGGTATTGTCAAGTACACCAGATGGCAATTTAAAGCATAGTCATAGCATGGTGGCCCTAAATACATCCCCACCCCCTTTTAACTGATTTTAAGAGCTAAAATGAGTCTATCTTCTAAGAAAATACGATGTTCAGTGTGAAATGCTCTTTAACGTTTAAAGGCACACTCAGTATATTATTAAAATGAGAAACAGCGTATGTGTACCTGTTTTTGCTTGGAAACTGGGCTCAATAAGTTCTTCCATACAAGCGCCCAAATGGGTATCTTATGTATAAAATGTGTTTTGGAAGAAGTTTGAAAAGCAAATTCTCAAAACTCACAGTCGACTTGATTTTTTAGATATTTTAAGTATCTATTACCGATAAAACTGATCACCAAATATTGCATTTGAGCATTTTGCATACAAATTAGTGTTGCTATGGAAACTGAAAACCCTAAAGTTTGATGTTCAAGTCGCTTCCAAAAAGTAAATATCCAGTTGGAATGGTTTATTTTATAACAGAACATACTTTAATTATCTATGTTCCATATATAAAATGTTCCAAGAGAAATACTTCATATCTTTTAGAGATATTGTTCGAGAAAGATTTAGTACTTTTCGTTGCAGAAAGCATTTTCAAACGCTTAAAATTTGACTACTTATCTTCAGAGGCTGTTTTAAACCAGAAAATAACAATTAAGAACTATTTTCTTGATGACTGCGTATTTCTGGAGATCAGACTCAACTATTACCCTATATAACGAGAAATAAATGAGTAGAAGTATTTTCAAATGTGTTCAAATAAACATGAAACATCTCTTGTATATCAAAATGCTATATTAAATGCTAAATAAATTGCCTGGATCGATGCGGTACTTGTGGCCAAAGATATCATTTTGATCTTCAGAAAAAAAAAAAACTATTTTGATTTTAATCAGTTTGAAACGTTATTTTTCGCATCCTGAAAAAACAATACTTATGTCTTCCTTAACTTTAAGGAGGTATTGTAATTCCGGGCCCTGACCTCTATATTATTATCAACCTTTATTTGTTTACCCTCTTTGCTATTCTCACATTTATTTGCATTACAGTATGAAACGATATATCCACCTTGTATTGTTTTTTTTAGCTTTTTTTGGAGGTGGAGGGATGTTAACTCTTTGTATATTGAGTAGTTTTTCACGCTTTTAATCATCTGTGGACTTTATTTCTAAATTAACTTTTATTAAAAAATATACATCAGGAGCACTTTTATGGTGTCAAACGGTTTGGGTCCAGATCAGGCCCGACGTTCTGTCGGTCCTGATCTGGGCCCAAACTGTTTGCAAAGGTTGTCAACAGACGACAAAACTATATTCTTATTGTTGTATCATATTTCAGAGCATGCCGTTTAGCTACCCAGCTAACAGACTCGAGTTTTTCAATGGTACCCATTTCAAAGATGACAAATTTCCGAACACGATGAAGCACATCATTGGTTTTCAAGGTCACGTGACGCCGGCCGAGTATGCCGAAATGTTGAAACGTCCACACTTTGGCAAGATGACCCCGGCGACATTTGATGGCTATAACAGCGAGCCTGGGAGCTTTTTCCCTTTCTGGTCATCGGATGCATACTCATATGCTGTGACACTGCTGGCTTTGGCGCAGTACGAAAATATTTCTGGATAATCAGGTCATTGTGACAACAGTCAATTTTCAAATATTCGAATCCTGATTATACATAGAAACTGAAAATAGAAGGAAAGATCTACATACTTTTGGACTATTTTTTGAAGTATAGTAAAACCTGTCTTAAACGGCAACTCCGAAATGGACAAAACACAGGTCTTAACGACTAATGATAGCTTATTGAAGGTCGAAGGTATTGCAGAATGCTCTTTTGGAGCATTCTGCAACACGTTTGACCTGCATTAAGCGACAGTTGATCTTGAAAGCCAATTATTGGTCTTTTTGAGTGGCCGCTTAAGAGAAGTTTTACTGTATTTCTAAAAGGATTTGTTGTTGCACTAAAAGCAAAGTTGTACAACCCGTAAAATGTACACCATAAGAATATTTTGCTGTTTTCATAATTTACTTATTTCCTTTGATAACAGCAAAAATAGACACTCACAAACTTTTATCTTATAGATGTTGTTGGAAACATTTCAACAAACAAACGTTCTAATAGGTCCTGGATCGCTCATCTGAGGTTAAAATTATGGTTAAATTGTATTGCTTGTTGACCTTTTTCAATGACATGCGCAGATCCAGAAGGGGGGAGGGAAAATCACAAGTGGCTATAGGTTTTCTTAGAAATACAGGTACGGACACCCCTCGAGAAGCAACTCGACCCCTATTTCTCAAAAGATGTCCGTATCGCCCTCTGTGAAATACTTTGATGACAGAAAAAATAAACAATAACACAACAAAAACATCAGGACCACCTCCCCTACGATCGACTCTCTGCCTACTTAGTTACTTATACAATTTGGAGGTATATATGCCCAAACAATTTGGTCCGAAATCCAACCGCTACCTTCGAAGCAATTTGTATAGAGTGTATAGTGTTTACTTAAACCATGATCAAAAGAAGTCTAAAGTACGTGTGACTATAGTCAACAGACTTAAAAAGCAGATTACTTTTTCAGGGCTAAACTACTTCCTGGGTAAGGATTAACTGAGAATAATGATAGACGAGAATCGTCACTAGTTTGGAAATAGTAAATATACTGACTGATTTATTGCGCAACAGGGCCCAAACGTACAATGCCCTCTTAAAGTTAAGCACTGCCTTAGTTAAGTTTCAAACTTCTTCAAAATTAAAATTTTAATATGTCCATGTAGTATGTTGATCACAATGATATCTCTGACCATATGTACTACACCCAGCCAGACATTTTATTAAACTTTTAAAATAGATGTTGAAATATCAATACTTAATTAAGGTAGTACTTAATTTTACAAAGACATTGTAATTTTGGGCATAGGTAGTTGAAATTTATACATTGTAATCGTCCAAATTGAAATAAATGTTTTTGCAGAATCTAAAAAGTAAACAAATAAATCTGCAAAATAAAATTTCTTCATTTGTTTTGATTATGCACAAGAAAACGAAGACCTATTTATTCATGTTTCAGCAAGATGATAACAAGTTGATAAAATAGGATAAAAGATATCAGTATTGCCTGATTAATATTGACCTCTTGTTATTTTTCAAAAAGATACACGTTGCATGTGTGTTGTTTTGCATTAGATTTTACTTGTGTAAGGTAAGCACAAATATACTAGCTTTTTTATGTCAACAAAACTTTGAAATTAAATCACACTAGTATCACTTTAGTACAGTCAATCAGATGCATATACGGTAAAACCTGTGTAAAACGGCAACTCTTAAAAAGGCTAAAAATTGTTTCCAATACCAATTATCGCTTAATGCAGGTCAAACGTATTGCAGAATGCTCCAAGGGGAGCATTCTGCAATGCTTTTGATCTTTATTAAGCTACCAATTGTCAGTCATCAAGATCTTTGTTTTGTCTATTTTTGAGTGGCCGTTTTACACAGGTTTTACTGTATTAAACATTGAAATGCCACTCTTATTTGAAAGCAAGTATCTTTAGAACTATTTTACTGGTGAAGCAAAGAGCTTCTTTAAGCACTAAAAGGTCATCAAAAAGTAAACACATCTCTCCAGAATCGCTACTGAAGACAATTTCAAAACCTTATAATGCCACCGAAATTTTAAAACAAATAACTCGAGAATTACTTAACTGAAGCGAGGGAGAACTATTTCTACCCTTATAATGCCACCAAAGTTTGAAAATAAATCACTACAAAATTTCTTTGCTTAAGCAGAGATAAGTTATTAGAGACCACTAACTAATAAAACTCCACCTATAGGCATTGTCATTTCAAGTACTTTTCAGTACTTTTGGGCCTGTTGCGCAATAAATCAGCCAGTATATTCTCTTTCCCAACTAGTGACAAGTCTCGTCTATCATTATCCTCAGTTATTCCTTATAAAGCCAGTAGTTTAGCCCTGAAAAAAAGTAATCTGTTTTTTTAAGTCTGTTGCATATATTCCCATATTCGGATTGCTAAATTGACACAGAGACGACTCAGTGTAGAACCAGATCAGACGTAGAAAATAGCGGTGTCTGATCAGGGTCTTCACTGGTTGCTTACAGAATATCCTATCGAAGTTTGAATAAAAATTAAAACTTTCATCAAACAACCCTTATAGTCTATGTCGAATGGGCCAAAAACCTGGTCCCGTGTAAATTTCGTGACGATTTTTGGCGACCTATATAAAATTAAACTTTGGGGTATTTGCAACAATTTCAACCAGTTCGCCCATCTGAGTTCGGCGTCTGGTCCGAGTAATGACGTCATCAAAATGGCGGCCATCGCACAATTATAATGCGTTTGTATTTAAGAAAAATCAATTATGTTGGCAAAATAAACGTTTTTGTTAATATATTTAATGCCAGTACTGCTCCAGATTTTAAACAGAAACAATATTTACAAAGAATTCTACTTTGAAATGCAATAGGCCATCTTGCCCATGAGCATAGGGCATGAGTCACATTGTAGCATATGTCGAAAAGGACAAAATTTGGCCCCGTGTAAATTTCGTGACGATTTTCGGCGAACTATATCAAATTAACTTTGAGGCATTAGCAACGATTTTATCCAGCTCACACATCTGAGATGCGCTTCTAGGGTAAATAGTGACGTCATCAAATGGGCGGTCACCGCGCTATTGATACGAATATTCATAGTATATGTATTAAAGTATGTTAGCCAGACAGTCTTTTATAGTTTAGTGCTTGTGCCGCTCCAGATTGTTAGTAGAAACTACATTTACACAATATTGTACATGCCCGAGGCTGTTCATATTTGGCACAGTAATTGGCTATTTATCGTAGACTATAACAAAGGTCTCAGATCTGATCATCGATGTGACCTTGGAATCGAAGATCAAAGTCAAATATACTTAGAATTTATCTGACTTATGGCTCGTAACACGAGCTTCTCTTTTATGTTTTGACTTAGGGTGTTCATACTTGGCACAATGGCTGCCTGTGGTGTGTAGATTATAACAAAAATTTAAGATCACCGATATGACTTTGGAGTCAAGGTCAAGGTCAAATATATTTAAAATTTGCCTAACAGCTCTTAAAACAAACTCCACATTCATAAATCCACCAACCCGAAGTGTCTATTCATCCGTTTATCCATAACTCTTGTATTTCATTAAACCTATAAAAATTCTCTAAGCTTTGGTCAAATGTTCACCTCAGTTAGCCGGTGTGCAGAACCCATGACTCAATTACGCAGACTCAACGTCAGGGTTACAGTTACAGGTAATGGAATTAAGCCTTCAATTGCGCGTATGCTCCATATCTCCTCAAACCCTTGAAGGATTATCATTACACTTTGATAAGATGTTCAGCTCACTGCGATGGTGTGCAAAACACGTAGCTCAATCATGCAAAATCAAGGCCAACGTCACAGTTGAAGGTAATGGGATTTAACATTGAATTTCATGTCCACACTATATTTAATTTTGGTCGAATATTTTTCTAAGTTAGATGATGTGCGAAGCGTGTAATTCAACCATGACCACAAAAGGCCGTGGTCACCAGTGGTGACCACAAGTTTGAGCCTTTAATTCTATGTGTGCACTCTATCGCCTTTACCCTGAAACTATTTCATAAAATATAGGTAAAATGATTTGTTTAGTGTCAGGATATGCAAAATGTATGACAACACTGTGTCTAAAGCTCTATGTAAAAAATTAAGGTCACAAGTTTGAACTATTGAATTCCTTCTTTTATGTCAGAAGGATTTTCATTTTAACTTTAGTCAAATATTCAACTCATTGAGACTGTATACAAACATTATGTTTCATCCATGCCAACTCAAGGTCACAGTTGAAGGTCAATAATTTGAACATTTGATTTTATGTTTGCATTATGTTTCTTTTAAATTTGCTAAACTAAAATGGTTTCTTCAGTGAGAAGATGTACAGAACAAATGTCTCCGTTATATGGGCTCAAGTTGACCTAAGTTAAGGAAAATGCGCTGAACACATGTCCATGGCCGTTCATGGTACCAGTCATGGGGCTGATGACTTTTGCTCTCAGCAACCAAAGACATGCATGGTTACCTTGCCATTTTATGTCCTTTAAAACAGTATTTTCGCCATGCTATGATAATGGATGGATGGCTAAAAAGCTGAGTGCAATGGGGTGATGTATAGGTCAAGCAGTAATCGAACCCTGGACGCTGTGATCCACATTTGGGAGCACTAATCGCTCGGTGACCGGTCACTTCGACAACTACAGGTCCAACCACTCTGTCGTTCTGCGATTAGGGATATAGCTGCCCTTCCAACTGCCTTCTTGAGTTTTGCCTGAAGGTGTTCGTATTTAGCACCCTGATTGCTTATGATGTCTAGATGACAACGAAGGTTTTCAGATTACTGATATAATTTCAGAGTCAAAGGTCAAGTATACTTGAAACCTGTCTTACAACTCGTAACACGAACTTCTTTCATTTTTGATGGAAGGTGTTCATATTTAGCACACTAATTGCTTATGGTGTGTAGCTGAAAAAAAAAATGATTTCGGTTTGCCTATTTGATCTTTATTGTCTACGGTCATGATGAGATATACTTAGCAAGCGAACTTGCTGATGCGATGGTTATAGGTTAAGGTCTAGATCAGCCGAAGTCAGCATGCAAAGATCTTTACGCTCACTTTTGTCAGAAGATGTTGCTGATTTTACTGGATTAATGTCCGGCAGGGTAAAATATTATGTTAGAAAGCTTTTAGTAACGTCATGAAGCTTTCAGGAAACTTGGTCATGTCCCACTGTAAGACGGGACTAAGAATGCTCTCGAACAATATATATGCCTGCTTGTCAGGCAGGAACAACCATCGGAAATTTTACAAGGTTAAGATAGTGGATGTTTCGTAGGAAACTAATCTTTCTATTCTTCAGAGTGTCAAAAGATCTCAGTATCAGAGCATCATATGGAAATCCACAAAGGAGCCAATTCTCACTATACAGTTGCTTGAAAGTAAGAAAGACGGTTATGATCAAGAAACGATACAATCAAGTACCACACCTGACCCAAGTTACCACATGGGAAAGTAACAAGAATACAATAAACATTCACAAACACGAACATCATGTTGGAGTTGATAAGGTGACACTTATGTTCCTATTATAACAACATTACCTCCAAATAAGGAACAATAAATGGTTGCAGTAAATCTGCTTGCGTCACTTCTCACCACAAATAAATTATGCACTAGCATTTGTTTGAACATCATTGCTTGTACTACAATAGCAAATTTCGCGTAATATTGTATGTCATTACTTTGGTGGTATTCTGTCGCCTAAGTGATATGCGAAGCCCTCTCAGGGGGCGGGGGGGTACATGTTTCCTTGTTCCTCTGAAATAAATTGGCTTATATCTCTGTTCCCTCAAATTTTGTTTTCTTATATTCCCTGTTCCCCAATATTGTCTCTGTTCCCCTCGAAATTTGGCCTTTCTTCCTCTGTTCCCCTGAAATAATTATACATTTCCCTTGTCCACCAAAACCCCTGCGAATGCGTCATATGCACCTGACTGATAGACCAGGTCAATGAGCCCAGCAATCAATAATTCATATAGTATGGCTCCAAAACAATCAAATAGGGCAAAAACTGAATTTATAGATCCAGGGTCAATTTAAATAAAGTAGGAACCCCAAAATGACTTTGCCATGTAGAGCAATCGGTAGTGAGTTCGATTGCTGATACATGGATCGTGAGTTGGATCCGGGCCCAATACTTTCGTGGAGGTTGATCATGAAATATTTTCTATCGTCGTTCTCCTTGTTTCAGTGATTCAAGAAGGGATATTGTCAGTTACAAGCGAACGCGTGTGCACAAAGTACTGACTGCCTAGTCTAACCCTACCCGGAAAAGCGTGGTTAGGTTAACTGACCATCTCGTCATGGCCATGACAATTAACTAGGATTTTAAACCCAAAACAAAAGTATCCCAAAATAGCTCCAGGGGTCAGTCATATTTATATAGTGTGGTCTCAAATTCATCGGAACAAAGGAGCCGCTGTACTCCTCGCATTGTAAACCAGGGGACGTATGTTTGATCGCCGGTTGCACTAGTCTGTCAGATGAGAATTTAAGCTGTGGCCCCGTCTCGATATGACCTTAGCTGTTGTAGGGACGTTAAGCACACACAAACAATCAAATAAACAAAAGGAACAAAAAAAACAACACTCAATTTCAGCATGATGTCCTACGGGATAACAAGTACGGTAATGGGTTCTGGGTCAATTTTATTGAATTGGAAGCCCCAAAACGGGTTCAGGGATCTGATAAAAAGAAACACCTCATTGTCGTATCAGATGACACCAAATCGATCAAATAAAGACAAACAATTGATTCCAGCAAGAAATTACCACATAACTAGTGCTTTGAATCTAATGACTTATGTATATATGTGCATAAGTAGCACTTTAGGGGCCATTTTGATGACGTCATCATTCGGTCCAGACGCAGAACTCAGATGTGTGAACTGGTTTAAATTGTTACATATGCCCCAAAGTTTATTTTGATATAGGTCACCAAAAATCGTCACAAAATCTACACGATATTCCCATTCGACATAGACTATAAGGTCTCATGTCGTGTACGATAACAGCTCCATAATTCGGCTCTAGGCCTATTTCATTGAAATAAGGACCAAAAAATTAGATTTTTCCCATTCTAGGGATATAAAACCTAATTCACTTCATATTTTGCATAGAATAGTCCCAAATTAACTAAACCAGAACAAAAATCACTTAATTTTAGAACGAACTTTCTACAGGATTACAACAAAAGTAATAGGATCTGGGTCAAATTTATCGATTTGGGGGCCCCAAATGGACTCTAGGCGTCTGAAAAAATGGAGCACATCTTTTTCGTATTGTTTGACGTCCAATCAGTTAAATAAAGACGAAAAATCATTTCTAGCAATAAATTCTCCCTCTAATATTGCTTTAAATACGATGTCTTATATGTGTACATAAGTAGCACTATGGCCGCCATTTTGATGACGTCATTATTCGGACCAGACGCGGAACTCAGATGGGCGAACTGGTTCAAATTGTTTCATATGACCCAAAGTTTATTTTGGTATAGGTCGCCAAAAATCGTCACAAAATTTACACGGGATGCCCATTCGACATAGACTATTACAATTGAAATGATCATGCCTATAGGTGGAGTTTTATTGGGCCTCGACGCGAGAAAACCTGTCTTCGGGGGTTTGCGACAGACGCAGACCAGCCTGCGCATCCGCCCAGCCTGATTAGCGCCTTTGCTTTTCGCTTTTCGGGAAGTATTATCTATAAACTTGCTACAGGTGATAATCATATTTCTAGCTAGTCGGTGTAGCTGAGGAGACTGGTTTGTAAATTGTTTTGTCGGAAACCCCGAAGATAGGTTTTCTCGTGATAAGGCCCATTAGTAAGTGATCTCTAAATATCTATAGTGGTGTTAAGCTTTTTTGGTTTTTTTTTTTTATAATAATGCCCTGCTGTTGGGCATACTCGCACATGCATGCAATAAAAGGCCCATAGTGTGTATTTCATTGATAAATTGTATAGAAAAAGCGCTGACGCTTTCTCTTTTTGTTTATTAAAACACTAATTATTCAAATTGTCTCTTGCTTCTTAGAACTGTCTAGTCCACATGAGATAATTCACCTGTGATCGAGCAAAGAAAATAATAAATCAAACCTAACATTACTTTTTTATTTGGTAAAACATAATTAGTATCATTTTGGTTTCTATTTTCCTTCATTGATTACCAAAAACGATATATAATAGAGGACTTTGAAAACGCATCACCATCATTTTGTATTTTTCTCACAAACGGTTAATGCGATTGAAATGTTACATTTGTACTTGCAGCTTTTAATGTGCAACTCAAAATCGGTATGAAACCTATATCATAACGCGGCGTTGCTGGTTACGTGTATGTCACATGGTAGCATACAGCATCCAGCGCTACTCTGCAAAGTCAGTTGGTGTTTTTTGGTTAATTCATTTTTGTTTATACTGTATCGTTTATGATACATGTACAGGTACCAACACCAGTAACGTAGTTTTTTTTACTTTTTTCTAATCAATAGTATGATAACGTCAATATTTTGAAAATAAACGTCAAATTAAAACATCAGTTTAGAGGTCCGTTTTAGGAAAATGTTGTCAAGTAATCGAGAACGCCTTTAAACCTTACGTTATCGGCACTTGCACAATGCAAAAGAAACATGAAACAAACGTAATTTATTAAGAATATCTTTAAAGGGGTATTAATTTGAGCGTACAGTACTGCCAATACATTTTGAATCGTTCAATGATGAATGTGTAATCGTCTAAGAAGCTTAGGAAACACATCTGGTGAGTCAGGAATCTAAACTTAAGTGGACTAACTTGCTACTGATTTGATGACCTTCGAAATCACCGACCACTGTCTCTTATACAGGTTGTTATTTGGGCCTCGTCGCGAAAAAACCTGTCCTCTGGGTTTCCGACAAAGCGAGTTTCAAAACAGTCTCCTCAGCTACAGAGACTAGCTAGAAAATTGAATTTTCATCTGTGGCAAGTCTACATATGGTTCTTTCTTAAAAGCGAATACCAAAGGTGCTGATCAGACTGCTCGGATGCGCAGGCTGGTCTGCGCCTGTGTTGTTCGCAAACCTCCGAAGACAGGTTTTCTCACGACGGGCCCAATTTACAATACCTTAAATTAACTTTGCAATCATGAAATCTCTAGGTACACTAAAAGTTTGCCAGGCTATTATATGCAATTAACTTTATCTCGCTGTCATGCTTAGTGTTTGAGCAATACAGGATTTAATCTTGGTGATGCGTTTTCAAAGTCCTCTAGAATAGTATCACTATGCACTCTTTAACGTTTTAGTTTCTATGTTTGTTCATACGCCACTGTACTTAGAATCAATGGACATATAAAACAGCATGTTTGAAAGGGAATACTGATAAAATGAATCATCTTGTTTTTGAACTTGGGTTTCATCTGAGAATGTAACTTTGGACACGAGTGCGAATGAGATAACTCTTTACCTCATAGAGACGCCTTTAACGCTTTGCAGACAGACCAGACCCAGATAAGAGCTAATATGATATATCTGAGCCTACACAAGTGGACGTGACAAGTAATTTCATTGTTCTATGTACCAACATGAAAGTCTATTATATATTTTTGCATAGTGAGTGGAGCCTAGCATGAATATTCATGAAGGAATATAAACATTGCTAAACGGAGATCAACTGTTGTACAACCACCTGTCTTCAGGTTCTGTATTAAGACATGTAACTGAAAATTATATAACTACTACAGAGATGAATTTATGATAAAGTTTGCCAAAATTGACCTTAGACTGATTAATTTTCGCCAAAATCTTCGTGATATTCGTGCGTTTTCGTGGAGTACTCCGACCTTGGTCACGCTTTTACAGAGAATATGGAGATACTGTCAATTTGTTAATGCAAATGGTCTGATAGCCTAGTGGTTTGTTGACTACTTACAAATCAAGCATACCTGGATCGAAACTTGGAAGGAACCTTTTTATATAATTGTCAAATTGCTTTCTTTTTTTAAGTTAATATTGTTCGTATATTTTAGGTCATCTTGTGATGAGCTTTACATCTTTCATTTGTATTTAGCGGCTTTTATATTCATTATTCCCTAAGTTCCCCACTCTTTCCTTGTCAGCTGATAACATTTGCAAATAGTTTGGATCCAGTTCAGTACCAACAGAACGTATGTTCTGATCTGGATACATACCATTTGACACTCTGATAGTGTTCCTGTAAGATTTTTTAGCAGTCAGCAGATGATAATAAAAGTCTAAAAATATTCAACGTGCAAAGAGTTAATCACATGTAGGCTTATTGAAATTATTCACGGTGCTGTATTTGTTACATAAACGCATACCAAATTCAAATAAATGTATCCAGTTGTGCACAAAATAAGAATAAAGACAAAGAAACTAGCAAATCGAAAAGAAAATGAACAAAAATACTTAAATGCTACTGGACTCGAACCCACATCTTTTGAGTGCAAAAACACTCGACCATCCACTAGGCTATCGGGGAATTGTGACTAATTTCTTTCAGATTAGTAATTGTACAACAATCTAAAGCGCACTTTTTACGAAGATTCACGAAGACTGAATAAAAGGTCATTGAATATTCATATGTCTCGGGTCAATTTTGACAAACAATACTTGATTACTTCCTCATTGCTCAAAACACAGTAAATAAGACAGTCAGTGAAAAAAATCCAGAGGTAGTGTATGCTTGTATATGTATGTACACATATTATACTATTTTTTCTATTTACTGGTCTGATACCAATCTACATTGTAACAACCACCTATTTATGCAATCGTCTCTGGTCACACTTCCATTTCCCTCTTGTTTTGTTCTTTTCATACATTTTCCTGTAAAGTTATCTTGCCTGTATTGGATAGCTGGAAAATACCATATCTGGACTTGCTACGAGCGAAATTTTAATTCTCTAGCTAGTCTTTGTAGCTGAGCAGGTTGGTTTAAATACCACTTATTCGGAACCCCGAAGAAAGGATTTCTTGAGCTACGGTCCATATGAAAGACGTGCAAAAGTTCGCAGGTTTCATATTTTGTGCAATTCATGAGGTTGTGCAACTTTAAATTTTCAGGTTCACTGATGGTGCTTAAAATACTCGAAGCAGCATTATTGGTCGCTGTGAGTATTACTCGCGTGTTTGCGGATCCATCCATTAATGACACCATTTCAAAATTGTTTACAACAATACAATCCCTGCAGCAGGATGTGGACTCGCCTTACAAGCGCCCGTTTGAATGGGAGACACAGAAAGGGATGTACCAGAATGACATCCGGGCAAACTTCCACGGATCTGAGAAGGAATTCCTGGCAAGGGATCTGTTGCGGATCCCTGATAATAACATGTTTGTGACTCTATGGGTAACTTCTTGCATAGTGGAAGCCTATCATTATGGTAAAGCACCGAAGCCTCCCGATCTACAGGTGAAATTAGCACTGGATCTTATCGACAAGTACAGAAACCATAATGCACCACGCGACAATTCGGAAATTCAGTTCTGGAAGCCGGTTTATAACAAAACAGCCAATTATTATCAAAGTTCGCCGACGAATTTGTTCGGAGTTATGGATGTGCCGGCGGATGAGATGAAAGTGCTCGATGATATTTTGGAGGCGTTGCATCTGTATGATATAGAGAAGATGATAGATGACTTTTGGAAGAGGAGGTAATCACACCGGGTAGGCGGCAATCGATAACGTCAATACTAGCGATGAACGTAGATCAAAAATCGTGAGAAACAGAGTTTTTGATTGTCATATGTCGCCCGATTGGCGACAAATGACAATAAAAAACGTTGTTTCAATCGAATTTGATCCGCGTTTGTCGATTGTGAAGAGCGTTTTCGATTGCCGCCTACCCGGTGTGGTAATACGTTATACACGAATAGGAGATCTTACATGGGTGCTTATGTAGTGTTGAATTTACTAAACGAGCTTCAGAAAAGTGAGATAAAATGCACGGCTTGTCGAGCAGTTTATCGCTTTTTTGTAGCGCGTTTAATAAATTCAATAATACTAGCGCACAAATGCTAACTTAATTTTGTCATATGACACTAAAATTACTTTGAAATCGAGTTTTAATGTAAAAATATTCTTTAACCCATTTAAGCCGAATGGAATGTCCAGTTCTTATAAATTGGATTTTAAGGGGTGTTGGGTGATATATTTCATTTTTATTCAAATTTTGAAAGAAAATTCTGTGAAGAAACAGTGGAGACCCTGATCTAGTTTCTGTACTGTTTGTCCATGCCCCACAAAAAGGACGCTAGGCTTATATGGGTTAAACGTCATTGGTACCGTTTCCAGTGGAGTAAGAAGTCCAAATCAGCCGTGACATGTGATTTCCAACAATGTGGTATCTTAAAAGTGTAGACTCATACCCTGTGCAGCCTCATGTTAAGCTTATAAACTCCAAATGATGATTGGTCAGCAGCCTAAGAATAATAAAATATTCAATCGATTAGCAAAGGCTCTGACCAGACTGCGCGTATGCACAGGCTGATCTGAACATTTGCTGATCGCACATACTACATTGTTGGAAATCTCATGTCGCGGCTCAAATTGTTTTTATCTACATCCATTTTAGTGTTAGCAAGCTGCATTGTTCTAGCGAGGCTATGCATTGACTCATGCAAGCTGGAGACCTCGCTGCTCGACAAATTCTTAAGTATCAACATTTTAAGCACTAGCTGATATAGAAATACACATGTACAATATGTGTGTTTGTGTTTATGCTTGTCGTCCAGTCAACACGTTTCAGTCAATTTGGGACATTTTCTTGTCTTCCATGGTTAACGAAAACTAATCAGATGATAAAGTTTCTTGCCTAAGAACAAAGCACAGTGTCTCCAGCAATTCTCGAACTACCGGCCCCTCGATCGAATGTCTAACACTCAACGAACTGAGCAACAGCGCTCTTATCGTGCGTTTATAAATTTGGTACTTAAAAAAAGAAGAAAAAGATTTGTACTTGTACGTGGTGTGTGTATCCCTCCTAAAATATTTCTCCGGCAGCCATCCTTGCCAAAACTCACCACTGACGACTTACAAAACGTTGCATTGCCTTAAGTTTGCAACATTACTCATAGGATACACTACCGCCCATCTATTTGTCCTTGTCGAATTCGCGTTGAAAACGCATTGAAAACGCACGTAATACGCATTAGTTTTCCAACGCGAATTTTGAAAATCCAATCAAAGCCCACTTTCGATACGCGTTGAACTGCAGTGCAACGCATTTACCTGTTAACCAATCAATTACTCAAGTATAACAACGCAGTTCAACGTACAATTCACGTTGAAACGCATTGTTGAACAGCCAATCAAAAAGGTTCAATTGCGTTGCCAGACCTGTCACATGTAAATCAATGATAATTTTATTATTGAAACCAAGAAAACAGCGAAAACATTATCCCACAAAATGCTTTGTTTATCGTTTCTTTTTTTCTTTTTTGTGTCAATGGCACTCACTCATTTATGGTCATCGTTGCGAGATATTTCATGTCAGCTGACTTCACATCCCATGACATTTGTTTAACATCGGTTACAATTCAAATATGTGGACCAGTTCATCGTGTTTAGTCCAACCATATCAAACAGGTCCTTAATTCTGTGTTATCAAGCCTTGGGATCAGCTTTCAGAACCTGAACCTGCTGCATTTTGATCAAATAATTAGCTTGAAGTCTTTATCGATCAATCTCTTCTTACTGGCTCGATTAAATTTGGGTCTTCAGTTGATGAGGCTCCTGGTCCAAGCCTCACAGAAGGCACTGTGTTCATAGAAAGAGAGAGAGAGAGAGAGAGAGAGAGAGAGAGAGAGAGAGAGAGAGAGAAAGAGAGAGAGAGAAAGAAGGCTGTTTAAACAGTGTCTAAACCTATCTGTCGAGCACTGTGTTACAGGGGTGAAGCTGTTTGAGAGGTGTTGCAACCTATCTGCCGTCACTGTGCCGCAGTGGTGCAGCTGTTTATGTGGTGTCGAAACCTATCTGCTGGGACTGTGTTGCAGGGATGCAGCTGTTTAAGCTGTGTCGAAACCTATCTGCCGGGACTGTGCTGCAGGGGTGCAGCAGTTTAAATGGTGTCGAAACCTATCTGCCGGCACTGTGTTGCAGGGGTGCAGCTGTTTAAGCGGTGTCGAAACCTATCTGCCGGTACTGTTTTGCAGGGGTGCAACTGTTTAAGCCGAGTCGCAACATATCTGCCAGGCACTGAGCTGCAGGGGTGCAGCTGTTTAAGCAGTGTTGCAACCTATCTGATGGCACTGTGCTGCAGGGATGCAGCTGTTTAAGTGGTGTCAAAACTTACCTGCTGGCACTGTGCTGCAGGGGTGTAGCTGTTTAAGTGGTGTCAAAACCTATCTGTCGGCAATGTGTTGCAGAGGTGCAGCTGTTTAAGCAGTGACGAAACCTATCTGCCGTCACTGTGTTGCAGAGGTGCAGCTGTTTAAGCGGTGTCGCAACCTATCTGCCGGGAACTGTGCTGCAGGGGTGCAGCTGTTTAAGCGGTGTCGCAATCTATCTGTCGGCACTGTGCTGCAGGGTGCAGCTGTTTAAGTGGTGTTAAAACCTACCTGCCGGCACTGTGTTGCAGAGGTACAGCTGCTTAAGCGGTGTCGAAACCTATCTTCTGGCACTGTATTGCAGAGGTGCGGCTGTTTAAGCAGTGTCGAAACCTATCTGCCGGCACAGTATTGCAGGGGTGCAACTGTTTAAGTGGTGTTGAAACCTATCTGCCCGCAGTGTGTTGCAGAGGTGCAGCTGTTTAAGCGGTGTCGAAACCTATCTGCCCGCACTGTGTTGCAGAAGTGCAGCTGTTTAAGCGGTGTCGCAACCTATCTGCCGGGCACTCTGCTGCAGGGGTGCAGCTGTTTAAGCAGTGTCGAAACCTATCTGCCAGCACTGTGCTGCAGGGATACAGCTGGTTAAGCAGTGTTGCAACCTATCTGCCGGCACTGTGCTGCAGGGGTGCAGCTGTTTAAGCGGTGTTGAAACCTATCTGCCGGGACTGCGTTGCAGGGGTGCAGCTGTTTAAGTGGTGTCAAAACCTATCTGCCGGCACTGTGTTGCAGGGGTGCAGCTGTTTAAGTGGTGTCAAAACCTATCTGCCATGACTGTGTTGCAGAGGTGCAGCTGTTTAAGCGGTGTCGAAACCTATCTGCCGGGACTGTGTTGCAGTGGTGCAGCTGTTTAAGTGGTGTTGAAACCTATCTGCCAGGACTGTGTTGCAGGGGTGCAGCTGTTTAAGTGGTGTTGACACCTATCTGCTGGGACTGTGTTGCAGGGGTGCAGCTGTTTAAGTGGTGTCGAAACCTATCTGCCGGCACTGTGTTGCAGAGGTGCAGCTGTTTAAGCAGTGTCGCAACCTATCTGCGGGCACTGTGCTGCAGGGGTGCAGCTGTTTAAGCGATGTCGAAACCTATCTGCTGGGACTGTGTTGCAGAGGTGCAGCTGTTTAAGTGGTGTCGAAACCTATCTGCCGTCACTTTGTTGCAGAGGTAAAGCTGTTTAAGTGGTGTCGAAACATATCTGCCGGCTATGTGTTGCAGGGGTGGAGCTGTTTAAGTGGTGTCAAAACCTATCCGCCGGCACTGTGTTGCAGGGGTGCAGCTGTTTAAGCGGTGTAGAAACCTATCTGCCGGCACTTTGTTGCAGGGGTGCAGCTGTTTAAGCGTTGTCAAAACCTATCTGCTGGCACTGTGCTGCAGGGTTGCAGCTGTTTAAGCTGTGTCGAACCTACCTGCCGGCACTGTGATGCAGAGGTGCAGGCTGTTTAAGCAGTGTTGGAACCTACCTGCCGGGCACTGTGTTGCAAGGGTGCAGGCTCTTTAAATGAGGTCTGAACCTACCTCCTTGGCACTGTCGAGCAGGGGTACAGGTTGTTTAAGCCGTGTCAGTTTCTACCTCCTGAGCAGGTTAGATGGGCAGAACTGGATATACTGCTCTACTTTTATTTTAGCACTGATCAGGTGAAGCCTGGGCACATGCAATTGCTTTTGCTTAGGAGTGCCTTCTTTTTTCTTTTGAGAGAGATCTATTCAGTAAGAATGTCAACAAGTGAGTTTGGCTCGATTATTTTACTTAATAAGGAGAGTTTGCATCTAATCTCAGTTGACCCAATCTGAAAGTTCGAAATTGTTTGATGCGAATCTCAAGAAACAAAATTGAATGCAGTGCGACATATTTTCAATTCATTAATTTGCTTCATGTCGTTGTTTCAAGAAAAATATTTTACATTGGGCACTAAAAGAGACTAATTATAGCTCTATATCTGATGAATATCGATGTGATTTTACTGTTATATATTCATTTTTCGGCCTTGAGTAACTCCATTCATTTCTCTGCTGAAAAGTCCTGATAGTCGGCTCAAGATATTGATCAATGAATGGAGTGAGATATTTGATTCAAACTGGGCTTTAAAACCTCAAAGGAAACGGGAATTGAGATATGCAAGACAAGTCTTATCAGAAATATTCAAAGCAAAGTTAAACTGTGAATAACAATGTAAATATTGATCAAGGTCAACTCAATTTTGATTGGTTTAAGCATTACTGCGTTGTAAAAAAACGATTTGATTGGCTAAAGGAAGAAACGCATATTTTATCGTTGAAACGCGTTTGAGGGCTGCTAATGAATATTCATGAGTTTCGAAATACGTTGATTCGCGTTTCATACGCAATTTAAACTCAACGCACGTACAATGCGTTGGAAACGCACATGAAACGCGAATTCGCAGGACAAATACGCGGGCGGAAGTGTATACAAAAATCATTTGTAACATTTTTTTCTGGTAGCTTTGATGTTCATTTGAAAGTAATACAACCGATTTTGAAATTTCTATATTTAATCTCACTCATTAAGTACCCAAAGTACGTCATTTCACTTAAAAGAATGCCATCTCTGGCTTTCACTGAAATGGGTCAGACAAAATGCTGCGTTTCATCGATGTTTGCATTTGGATGCATTATTTGGACATTGTTACACGTATTTACATGTACATAAGCTCGCTGGCTAATTACAGACAACAAAATTATAGGAAACGAAAATGGTATACCACTCAGACGAGATACCCCTAGATATTTATACCCCCCGCAAACTTTGTTTGTAGGGGGTATACTGTTTTCACGTTGTCCGTGCGTCCGTCCGTCCGTCCGTCCGCATATTCTATCGTTGAAACGCGTTTGAGGGCTGCTAATGAATATTCATGAGTTTCGAAATACGTTGATTCGCGTTTCATACGCAATTTAAACTCAACGCACGTACAATGCGTTGGAAACGCACATGAAACGCGAATTCGCAGGACAAATACGCGGGCGGAAGTGTACAATAGTAAATTCTGTACGAAAATGTGATGCAGCTGAGGATCCTTTTCACTTTTTTTATTTGAGTGCAATCGCTATGTCGATATTCAAAGAGGCATGCTATTTTCAATGCAACAATGTATATCCAAATCTAGCATATTGGTCAACAGACAAGAGTGTACTTCGAACTGCCAGAATTCACGGGTATTTACATCTTTTAATTTTGCCACAAGGCAGAAATGTATGAACTGATAACTGCTGTATTTATAAATTTAGGGGAACATACTTTGCTGCTTTTAAAATCCCTCCAGACTTCGATGACACCTTTGTAAATATCGGTCTTGTTTCCCTGCTCGTGAGAGACGGTAGGTTCCCGGCAGCTGTGGCACAATGGAAACAGCAGAACACAAATTTGACATCTGTGTTTGTCAAACTGAAAAGATATGCTTACAGGTAATGTTATAAGAAAACCGGTCCTCGATGTTATTAAACATTTTTATAGTCAACTCAACTGAGCATGAGTTTTATTTCCTGCTCATAAAAGTTAAAATTCCAACCAGTATTACGAGGGCTGTTCAAATATGAATGCAAGTAGTTTCATAACTTTTGTCACATATATGCTACGACAAAATGGTATACGTTTCTATAAAGGATTATATGTCGCCTTTAAACTGGCATCAGACCTAAAGAAAAATACGGTATACTTATCGAGTTATAGCCCTTTGAATGAGGGTCACTTTAGTATACTAACAAACTCAATGCTTTGAACATACCAGTGATACAGACGAGCGTATAATGCTTCAATCAATCGGTGAAATTTCTCAATTTTTCTAAGGAAGTATCCCCATATACTTCTATAATGATTCTGTGAAAGTTGCGAAAATCCAACATGGTTTTGTTCAATTACATCGAATCGTTTTCACTAAAGTCTCCTTATGTTTGCATATAAATGGTAAACAAAACACCACCTTTCAGTTTTCAGTCAAACTTTTCTCTAACAAAATGCACAAATCAACATTTAAACTAGTTTTAACTCAAAGACAATATGTTGATCGCTCATACTGAGTCGCTGCTACACATCATTAAAGGATATTGGGTAATCTTTAAACGATAAAAAAGCATTTTTATTAAGTCAAAACTGCCTTAAGTGAATGGGTTATAGAACTTATACTTAATTTTGTTGCCATAACATTGCGGTTTTAACCTAAATTTGAACGTTAACTTAAGGTTTTACCAAAATAGGCATTATTTACAATAAAATTACTCACCTGGTCTTGAGGACTAGACAGATGGAACATATTTTAATTCATGTAAACACGTCATTAAGAAGCAGAAAATACTTGAAAAATGATATAAAATGTGATAACTCTGTAAATAGAGGACGGAGCGTTTTTAAAACTTCCTTATGACGTATTAAGCATGTTTTAAGCAAAACGGAAAGAAAAAGACACAGCGATGTTCTTAATTGCATCACCAGTAGATAACTCAAAATGACGTTTATCATAAAAATAATGACGTCACAAACGTGCTTGTTAACTCGAAATTGAAACAGGATTATATAAACTTTTTCCTGCAAGCAACTTTGTCAATGTACCGTTAACTTGCATCTAAAATTTGGTGCCATTTTGTCTCAAACTTACTAAGATTTGACAATATATCCGCACATGTACCAAAACGTGTATGGCAATTTGCTTCAGAAAAACGTCAGTATACAGGAATGGCATTTATATAAGCGTCTGTAATTCGAGAAATATAGTGAGTGTTTCTTTATGTTTGGTGTCATTTCAAAGGCGACAAATAGTTCTTTCCAGAAAGGTACAACATTTTGTCATAGCATATATGTGAAAAAAGTTATGAAGCTACTTGCATTTATATTTGAACAGCCCTCGTAACATTAAAACATTTATCAGCATGAAGAATACACACCTGAGAGATTAAAGCTTTATTTGTTCAGTATATTAGTTTTTATTAGCTATTCAAATGTCATGCTCAGTATCATGAGCATGATAAAGTTTAATAACCCATCTTATTAATACACGCCTTAGTTCTACTAGGTGCTATTTATACGCAGAGTATATTTTAATTAATGTACTACATTGATTTTTTCTTATAGCCTTTTATCATAATAACAAAATAGAGGGTCATTATCAAAAAAGGGTTAAAGTAGATAATCGTTTTGGATGCGACCTCCTTTTTATGACAAGTCTCAATATCGGCACCAACTGTTACTTGTTTACCCCATTCTTATTAAACGTAAACCAATCAATTTAACAGAATATTAGATGTGTAAATGATAAGGTAGTAAACTTGTTAAGAGTCAATTTCTGAGAGCGTCTATATCAGCTATCCTTTACGATGAAGCTAAAAATAATGTTGAAAAGATTCAAACTACGTTCCACCTTTCTCGCCAAAAAGCGCGATTTTTCTACAATAACTACAATGAACAAAATAGCCATATACCTATTATCCGTTGTAAGCTAAGTTTAGCCTTGTATGTAAGTATAAAGGTGGGGGATTTAACACTTCTGTAATGGTTTATCTCAAGAAATGACCAAAATATGAAAACGTGTAAAATTTAAAAATGCAAAATTTTGTTATGTTCTGTAAGAGGCGATATTTTTGCATTGTATGTATTGAATTACAGTAAAACCTGTGTAAAACAGCCACACACCAAAAGAACATTTTTTCATGACCAGCTATCGCTTAATGCAGGTCAAAAGTATTGCAGAATGCTCCAAGGGGAGCATTCTGCAATACTTTCGACCTTCATTAAGCTACCATTTGTCATTAAGACCTTTGTTGCGTCCATTTTTGAGTGGCCATTTTACACAGGTTTTACTGTATGCAAAAACCTGCTTTCTTTCAGACCGTTTTCAACTGATCAACGAATCAACACAATAGATCCCCGATCTTATTTCTACCTCTTCGATTTCATAGAGCAGTCACGTATTGCAAGAGGAGATCTCGCTCTTGTTACAACATGGGTAAGTAAATGTGCATAGAGTGACAGTAGATCGATTCGTACAGTAGACAGATTCGTACACTTGGCAGTTCTAGCCCTCTGCTGCCTTTAGTATGCTAACTAAAAGCCCATTCATTACACCAGCAATCAATCACGCATTTCTGTCAATCATTTTAGCTCCGATTTGTGCGTGCTTGGCAGTGCGAGAGCTTTGCAGACGACTTTTCCGGGCCACCGAAACAGACATTTTGCTGAATCGTAAACCGTTTTTGTACATATTCAGAATCCGCAACCAATACAAAGCTTATCTAAGCACCAGATGGTAGGAAAATAATCCTATTTTGTATTTCAGGTACTTACATTTCTGCCTCTTTGCTTATTTTTTTTATCGATCTGCTTACCTCTGGTCGCAGCTGTCATTGAGTGATTATTTCCCTTTGCAACAACAATAACAACTTAGAGGGAGACCTCATTATTTTAATTTGGTTGACTGCTTGATACGTTACGGCCATAACCATATATTTCAGCAGTTTAGAGTAAAATTGGTTGAATTGTATATATTTTATATTATTTCATCTCTGATTTGCGTGTAAAGTCAGATAAAAAGGTGTACGAATCTGCATACTGTTATGTTCAATTTTTTCCAATTTTCCACCAGTTAAATAACGATAGCTCCCTAGCACCGCTGAAAACGAAACTAGGTCAGCATAATAAACGAAACGTGTATTTTCTTGGTTACGACAAATGAAAAGGCTAGTTAAAAAGGTAAGCAAGTTATAATTAGATTACTTGCAAAACTGTACGAATCTACCTACAGCCACTCTACTCATTATGGAAACTTGCCCATATATTAGCCTGTGATCATTTATAAACGTTTGTCGTGGTGGTCGGTTTTGGAAGCCAAGCTATCTGTCCAATGGTCAGTTTTGGAATGCAAGCTATGTGTCTGATGACCATTTTTTGGAACACAAGCTATATGTCCTCTCTGAGACTGGAAGATAGCTAGTGCTCCAATACTGGAACATTTTAATCTATCATATGTGTGAGGGTGAGATAGAGCAAAATTGGTTCAGAGGACCCAGGGTAACTCCATATGTTCAGTATGGTACAGACATGCCACTGGAATAGCCCCCCTCCCTTTTCAGGTAAGCTATACATCAATAGGTTATGAAATTAACGATTTTGGACAATTATAGGGCCAGTAAATCAACAAAGTATACAAAGGGGTACGTGCATTAAGGGGCTATTTTGGCCCCTTTTGGTGTCAAAATCTGAAAGTTGCATATCACCAATGTCTCCTGATTGGTTTATTAGAAGAATAACTCAAGTGTTAAATTCTGGCATTTATTTAAGTTTTTTATGGTTGCTATGGTAACAAAAATGGCCAACAAAACAGGCTTAAAATAGAGAAGTCGCCATTTTTGACCAAATTTAAGGCTTTTGGCGATTTTTTAAAGAATTAGATAGCAGCACAGCTAACTGCCAATTAAAAACCCTTTAAATATGTTGTGTGCCGTGATAATTCTCATCATCTGT
The DNA here is from genome assembly GCA_964019695.1 of Loripinus fragilis. Lineage (NCBI taxonomy): Eukaryota > Metazoa > Mollusca > Bivalvia > Lucinida > Lucinidae > Loripinus > Loripinus fragilis. The sequence continues at coordinate 36,863,781 of OZ026529.1, forward strand.
TTAAGTATCTTTTTGGTATTTGCTTGTACTCTATGTTAATTGGTCTGTCAAATGTCTCAAATTTGCTCCAAAATAGCCAATTTCCTGTTTTCAGTCTATTTTGACAGCCATTTTGCTACCATAGCAACGGTAAAAGTCAAATTAATACCAGGTATTTACACTTAGGATATTGCTCTAATAAACTATTGAGAAGAAAATGCTGAAAACCATGTTTTATTTTTAGCCTCCTTAGGGGGCCAAAATAGCCTCAGAAGTAAATAGATCACAATGTTGACTGGGGGATATTACAAAACCAAGTCTTTAAAATATTGTTGATATTGATACTTCGATTTCATATTTTTTAATTTAACATACAGCTGTAGATTTTGTGGTTTTGGCAGTTTTTACGCGATTGTTATGGCAATAACATGTCATTCTTATAAAGCTATAACAGTGCGTTACAACACATGGGTTGTGACATGATAAGTGACTTTGATCAAAACTATTATAATTTGTTATGACACATGGGATCATTTGGCTCTGTTTCATTTAGACTCTAAGTTGATATCCGCCCTAGGTCATTTCAGCCTTATTTTTGAGGTAGATAGATACAAATGTAGAAACTAAGTTAGATGAATCATTAACAGTTATGGCCCATGATCCGTGACATAGTTTCTTTACTTGTCCTATTTTTGATATTTATGAGGACATATGCCATTCTTAGCTGAGCTCAGAACTTTTTTCATTATTTGCTAAAAATATCATATACCCAGCCTGGAGTGGGCCATTACCTTAAGTCTTATTGGCATTGGTGATATATACAGAGCCACCACTTCTCGCATAAACAAGACATGTCCATAGACAAAAAACTCAAGCCCCACTAGGTAGCTACGTAAAAAAATCTCATATAAAAGCTGCTTTATTAGTCTATTCTGACCAGAGCCCCCTTACAAATATAAATAGACCATTCAACTGTATGTTAAACACAACTAACAGGAATGCTTAATTCTGTGTAAATATTCTTTTTCACATATACAGCTTCAAGACACAGATGCAGTAAGGCAAGAATTTGATAAAGGCGTCGCCATGCCGTTCAACATAAACAATATCGACGTCACTGTGTCAGCAAACGTTGTCTTTGGGATCACCATGGTTGCTCTGTCAGGCTTGGTTGAACATCCAGAGTCACTAATTGATGCTGAAGTTGAGGTAAATTGATTCTGTTTTTTTTTTGTTTCTGTTTTTAAAAAAAGATATCTGCATGAGCTATGTTATACAGAACAGTTCAGGTTTACGAGGGATGATCAAAAGTTCTCGGCCCCTAATACTTTAGGCTACAAGGGAAAAAAATTGACCAATACTTTTTACTACAATCTCTCTTCAAGGAAATGCACTTAGCCCATCTCTGTTCGAGCTTTCTTAACCCTTCAAATAAGAAGGCCTTTTCCTGGTCCCGCAAGTACTCGTTTACTGCCTCTATGACGCCGTCATTGCTTCCATACTGTGTACCACCAAGATGTAATTTCAGTTTTGGGAACAGATAGAAGTCAGAAGGAGCCATATCAGGGGAAGACGATGGACGAGGAAGGAATTCAAATCCACATTCAGTCGCAGCAGTCATAGCAACTTGTGACATGTGGGCAGAGGCGTTGTCCTGCAAGAGCAGAACTCTTCGAGTCAGTTTTCCTCGCCCTTTTCTTGCGATTTCCTGGCGTAGCTTCCTCAATTTGTCTGCATAATATGCATTGTTTATCGGGCGATCTTGCTCAAGATAATGATCACCCCTTGACTATCCCAAACGATTGTGGCCATCACCTTCCCTGGGAGCGCAGCGGCAGTGCTTGACTCGAGACTGAAGAGCTGCGGGTTCGAGCCTCACCGGCGTCACTGCGTTGTGTCCTTTAGCAAGAACATTAATCCTAGCTTAGTACTGGTTCAACCCAGGAAGACCCGTCCCTTTATAACTGAAAGATTGTTGATGGAACGTAAAGAATCAAATCAAACAAACAAAACCATCACCTTCCCTGCTGAATGAACTCTCTTAAATGTCGTAGGAGGGGGTGAGCCATGGTGCTTTAATTGTTTGCTCTGCATTTTGACTCTGGGTGAAAGTGGTAAACCCATGTCTCCTCCTGGGTTACAACTCACTCGATAAAATCGCCCCGATCATCTTCAATGCAAGATAGGAGATACATAGAAATATCCAGCTTAGACCGTTTCTGATAATCAGTCAAAATTCGCAGCATCCATCTTGCCAAACCCTTTGACATACCTAAGATGTTGATTGATTGATTGTACTGCCCCACAACTTATGCCTGCTTCGCTTGCTATGTTTCGAAGGTCTCTCCGTCTATCACACATAGTCAGGGTGTGCACGACCTTGACATCTTCATAAGCATATTTTGGGCAGCCAGACCATCTTTCATCCGCAACGTTCTATCTCCCCCTCTAAATTCTGATGCTGATTCTTTTCATTGCGCTATAACAAGAAGACACCTACCCAAGGGTCTCCATGAAATTTTCATGAATTTCCCTGGGAGGCATTCCTTTATTAAAGAAGTATTTGATAACCACTCTGATTTCTAGTTTCACCATTTTGCAAATGTGTCGTACCCTCTTCTCTTAAAAGTACTTTACATAAACAACCGAGCATGACCGCATGCTTTTTACACCCCCAATGTCCTTCAATTAGATCAAATGAGGACTGACAAAGATTTTATTTCAAGCATATGGGCCAAGACTTTTTTTATCACACCTCGTACGTTTCCAAAATTGAAATTGCACAGCTAATTTTGCATTTTAAACATTCAAAAATATCTGTGTCATTCAACATTAAAGCATTAACCTGAACTGGGCTCTGTATTATCTGCTAAAACATTGCAGAATCACATGTCAGTATGGAGTGCAAATGTTGAACTGAATGTAATGGCTTTTAAGATTTTATAATAATAAGCCAGGATGAAAAAAAGATTGGTCTCCAAAAGTAGCATACTTTACGTCACATTTAATAATAAAAAGGTCAAGAATAACAAGCAAATTATAGACGTAGGTAAATATGATTTCTGCTGCACAAGAAGCTGGTGAAGTATTCTAAGAATCCAATATGAGTGTGAGGGTGGGATATAAAAATCCGTCCCGAGGATCATCGTTTAACATCATGAGGCGATCCAGAGGGATGGATTTTTCTATCCCACCCTCAAACAAATAATGGATTCTTTTTCTTTTAAATACCGCATTTTATGTTTAAAAAAGGCTCCCAGAAGTACCTGAATGCGCTGAGATGCGACATGATATGATGACGTCACTTTAACATATCAATGACGTCACTTGACGATCCTGTGCGTTAGTTTAAATACATCCAGTATATGTAGCCCTTATGCGACAGCCTGGATAAGATGACATGGCTAAGATAAGGTTGTGGTCACCTGCTGGGAAAGGGCTGTCCTCTTGGCTCTTGCTTATGATGTTTAATTGTTTTTTTTTTCTCACTTTCCCATGAGGTATCCTTTGGTCAGATGTGGTTCTTGATTGTATTGGTTCCTGATCTTTGCCACATTTCTTACTTTCAATCACAGGCTAAAACCTCAGATTTCAGTATTAAAATATTGGTTCTGATTTGCCCTGTTTCAGAAGCAAAAATATGAAAGAATTAAAGTTTCTCCAACTAATAACCCATATAAGACTACCATCTTTTTTGGGGACATTGGCAAACAGTGTATACCCAGATCAAACACCGCATAAGGCTTAAATGGGTTAATCAGTCCACCACGTGACTGTAGATGTACTTAGTTCATATCTATCACATATTATTCAGCAAATCTATTTGAACACCACATCACTGATAGCCTATGAGATCTTCAACAACTTTACGTCACGTCCAGATCTAGCGTTGACATACTACCCATCAAAGCATGAGTTCTACTGGTTTGTGACGAGAACGTATTCGACACTCAACAACTTATATAACGGTGGAGACAATCCCATCACGGACCCAAGACTAGACAAGGTAGATATAAGGCAAAATATTTTAGAGCCAGTGCATGAGATTTCCAACAATGTGGATTGTTCGATCAGCAAAGCCTCAGATCAGCCTGCGCATATGCGCAGTCTGATCAGAGCATTTTCAAGTTGCTTTAATATTCTACGAGTGTTAAGCTACTGACTGAACAGCATTTCGATTTTCTAAGCTTAAAAGTAGGCTGCCCTGGCTCGTCTGTGTCAACACTTGTCAAAATGCCACATTGTTGGAACTCACATGTCGTGGCCATGCTTAAAAATTATTTGTTTTTCCACTTCCTACTGGTATTAAAGTTGGGTACGTAGTATTCATAATCATATGGCAGTTAAGCATTTTTTAGCGTAAAATTGTGATTTTTTTTCATACCAATCAGTTTAAAGATGTGTTTTGGTTGCTAAAAAGAACCGTCTCATGGAGAATGTTCTTCTGAGTACCCACAACATATGTATTCGCTGAGAAATAAGAAAAAAATCTAGTCTCAATATAAATTAAGTTTATGCGACAATTGCTTAGTGCCATGCTTTAATTTTATGGATATACTTTACTGTCATATTTTGTGTGTAGCTCATGGGCCAATAGGCCTTTTGCGAATAAAAATAATATTATCTATCTTAATATAATCAGCAGATATAAAAAAGCATGCAACATTTTCACGACTTAACAGAAAATATTAGTTTGCTGAAGACGACTTTATTAAAGTAAGTAAGGGTGCAAAGATCAGGAATCGATACAATCAAGTACCACACCTGACCCAGGATACCGATGGGAAAGTGACAAACTCATAGTAGACACCACAAACGAGAGCCAAGAGGTCAGCCCTTTCCCAGCAGGTGACCCCAAAGCACATATAAACAGACGTGCACAAAGACATAGCAAACACAAGACAGAACAAAAACATGATAGATCCACAAAAGAAGTACCGCCTTAGAACGGTCGGTAAAATATTTTTTATCAAGGGCTTAAACCGGTTTAACGGCGCCAAATCACCCATAATTCAGATGTGGATCAAGAGACATAGATATTTGGGTTGCATGAAAGACCCCTAACTTATCAATGCATCATCTCCTAAAACATATAAATCAAGATATAACAAGGAGATAAAGCAAAGATAGGGACTCAACAGTAAAAAAACCCTGAATACTGGAGCAAAAGAAATCCAACAGGTAAACCCCAGTGGGCCCGACAAACAGCCAAAGCATCAGGCCCCTACCATCTCATCAATAGATAAGTCTTTAAGTCAGAACCATCATAGAGTCTGAAGTACGACCCACCGGCATGCAATTAAAGAAGAAAGCAAAGTTGCCAACCGTGATTGGGTTGACTACCAAGCATGCAGTCTGTTGCAATATATTAATGTTATAGCCAATCTTTTTATAATGGGAAATTATTTTAATGAACTGCGCTGAAAAATTATTAGAGCCAAAAATCTTCTTTAATTTATACACCAAGTCACCATAGAAATCAGGTTCTGAAAGTCCCTGGCACAAGAGAGATTTAAGTCCAACTTGGAATTTAGAAATCAAATCATAGTATCGTCTATAAAATTTTGAAAATGTTTTGCGAAGTTTATGATACCGATAGCCTTGTTTAAGAAGTTTCTGAGTTAACAATTTATTGCGAGTGTTGAAGTCAGCAACATAGCTAGATGCTCTAGCAAAACAAATGAGTTGAGAGATATAGACTCCATAGGATGTAGAACGAGGAACATCACCATCTAAAAATGGGAAATTGACAATTTCAAAATCAAAGTCGTCACGTTTATCATTAATTTTGGTAGAAACAATATCATTAGAAATTGACAAATGCAAGTCTAAAACTGCGGCTTCGGTATCAGAGGCATTGGCTTTTTTCAGTTGGAGCTCTGAAGGGTATATTTGACTAACCATATTGTCAAAATAAACATCATTAATATTTAAAATATCGTCCAAATATCTGGAAGTAGTGTTAAACGCATCAATAACATCAGCCTGCTTATCATCAGAAAGATACATCATAAAGTCCCTCTCATAACAAAGCAGGAATAAATCTGCAACCAGGGGAGCACAATTAGTGCCCATAGGAATCCCAACTACTTGTCTATAAAGCCCAATATATAATTTCCTAACAAGGAATTAACCGAGTCGCAAGTTACAACTAATGAAGTTGTTAACAGTTTCTGAGTTACTTAAATGGTGCCCTAACCCTTACAAATCCTAAGGTCAGCGGTAACTGAAAAAGGTCTTTTAGCAGGTCAAAAATAAAGGATGAGGTGTAACGATTTTTTAGGAGACGAAAGGAAGTAAATTGAATAGTCTACGTCAATTGATAACACCAAAAACTGACTGTATTTCACTCTGTTTGTAATATCGCTTCATGTTACTATGAAATATTGGCATGAAATAATATTTCTTGCACATCCATTTACGGCTATTACATTTTGCATTGTCATGGCAATTAAGCAAAATATTTCCATTTGTTTCCGATGTCTTACTTATCAATAAATTGCTATGCAGTGGAGGAACCAGAGGGGGTTCATATAACCCCCCCCCCCTCCCCGCCCCTGGTTTTAAATATCCTATGGAAATGAAAAATGGTCTCAGTGAGACAAATTTATTTTATTTTCGTGGAATATTTAAGAACAAATGAGATAAAATCAGCAAAGCAAACACCCACACCTTTAAACATATGAACAATCTTTCCAGAAATCCTGGATCCACCGTCACTGCTATGTAAAACCAAAGTCCTGTGAAATGCAAAACTTGGACGAAAATGTAATCATGTAAAGTAATTTAATTAAAACAAAAAGTGAACATGTATACTCAGAAAAACAATTGAAGGATATTATAATTCTTTTTACTTTATAACAATTGGGAATATAATTTTCAAAGAAATTATTTTTGTCATTGATAGAATTATCACTATGCAATTCAACAAAATGCAAATTGAAATTCACGGGTCATTGGTTACGATACAGTACTACACCAAATGTACCGACCCTCTCTACCAAAAATTCACAAGCGAAAAATTTAGCGCTCTCATATTTTGCTGAAACCTTTACCAGGTCATTGCCTATGTTCTAATTCTGACCACAGAAAAAAGTTAACACCAATTTATCAGTCATTTCCCCTAATAATGGGACAACTTCTTCAACAAAAATACACAGATATGGCATACCCCGGCAAATGTGACCACAAATTTGCAATAAAACACTCACATCAGGTTCAAAATTAGGTGCCATTTTAGAGGGAGAACCAGCGATGATTTTGGAGCCAGCCATTATGGAATACAAACGATAAAAATGGGTTTCGATCATTTTTGAACGTTTGTGATTTTTCAGTATAGAGGGTTGCACCATTTGGCTTTGCACTGTACTTAAACCATTGAAGCGTGACTAAAATAAAACATCCAATTTGACTGAAGATATCTGGAACTATGAAATGAATTCATAATTAGTAAAGTTTTTATTGTATTGGATGTTAGAGAAGGGACTGAATCTAAATATCCTTCAATTGTTTTTCTGAGTATATTTTATCACCGTGATATAAGCCAATCGTCCTTTTTGTAGACATAGGCAAACCCAGATCATACGCTGCAAAAGGCGGTGTCTGATCGAGGTCTCCAATGTTTGCTTACAGAAAATTCTTTTAGAAATTGGATAAAAAATGTAAAATACTACCCAACAACCCTTACAAAGGAAATAGGCTGGTCCACTTGATAAGAGTGGGAAATTCCATTATGCTTAAAATTGCTTATCCGATGAATATCAAATTCACATTCATTGCAGATGCTGAAGACTGCATACAACATCCTTCGCCCTGCCCTGCGGACAGCAATGTCTAGTGACCTGTTGAAAACAGCGAAGGTAGATCATGATGGAACGATGTATTTTGACAACTTTCTCGGAAATGATGACATTGATTTGCTGAATCAAACAAAGGTAGTATTATTTTTGGTTACTGGGATTAATTTTGAAAAAGCCCCCAAAAGCAAGAAATCATTTGAAAATACTTTTATTTTAAAATAAAAGTGATCGTTCTATAGTGCTGTTACACTCTCGGGAGGTGGACAAAATATGGAACCTGTGCAATATTGCACAGGTGTCATATATGAGCCAGTACATGAGATTTCCAACAATGTGGTATTTGCGACCAGCGAAGCCTCAGAGCCTTTGCAAGTCACTTGAGTATTCTATGATTGTTAAGCTACTGACTGAACACCATTTGGAGTTTCTAAGCTTAAAAGGAGGCTGCACAGGCTCAACTGAGTCTATACTTGTCAAAATACCACATTGTTGAAAATCACATGTCACGGTTCATTTTCTTCTTAACACGGAGCTGTTCGCCTGGTTCACTGAATCAAACCAAGATAGTAGTATTTTTCAGCCTGAAGAATTATTTTGAAAATCTCTCACAGGCTGGTCTGGGCCTTTGCTGGCGCACATACATATACCACTTTGTTTGAAAATCTCATGTTGTGGCTCATAGCTTAGTAATATCATAGGGTAAGATTGTTAGAAAGTAAGAAAGATGGCAAAGATCAGGAATAGATACAATCAAGCACCACACATGACCCAGGATACCAATGGGAAAGTGACAAACTCACAGTTATTCACCACAAACGAGAGCCAAGAGGTCAGGCCTTTCCCAACAGGTGACTACAAGGCACAAATAAACAGACGCGCACAAAGACATAACAAACAAAAGACAGAAAAACATAAGATATCCGAAAAAGAAGTCATGGTAAGATATCAAATTACATGTAGTTCGGATAATTACGGAATTCATTTTCATAGAACACTTCTTGGTCGTCTTCGTCAATCTTCAGTTCAGGATTCCACATTGGAATGCAATAATTGTCCTGTTGTTAAAATATGCGGTAAATGTCCTAAGATTTCAAACACTAATTACTTGCATACAGGTAAAATGCTTAGACAAAACAGCGTAGACCCAGATCAGATTTGCTATTCTGGCAAGCATTTTGTGGATAACAACCCTGCTAACCAACATTTTTATTGAAAACAGAAAGAGTTAAATGTAGGTTATCGAAATTATAGAGAATTAACTGTATACACACAGGGACCTGTATCATATTTTTAAGTTTTAGGATCTAGGTTTGTATATTTTGACAAAGGCACTTTTTCTCTCAAAATACCTATGCTCGAAAAAAAATTAAAGCACGAAGACCATCATTCTCACTGTCTGGTGGTACAAATATGATTTATCTACAATCACACCATCCAAACAGATTCGTTTAGCACAGATGACTCATTCGAGGGAGTTTTAGTATAATGTGAGTATTGACCTAATTCAAACACTTCTCGTAGGATTTGATCCAAACCGATGGTGAATTTCAATTAGGTATTGATAAGTCTATCAATATACGAATTTGGACTTTGGTCAATCAATTGAAATAGGTGCATTTTTTCAAGGAAAAATATAATATAATATTTTTGAAAAACAAACTCGCTCAAAATCATATTTTAACATCATTTATCAGAAATGTACCTATTGCATGGGTAAGCGCAATCCCTTTCATTCCTTTATGCCCAATGGCAGTCCTCATTTCCCTTGGTTTACCTGGTTATTAAAGAAAGAAGATGTCATATAAGTTAAACTATGATAACATTAAGCACAGTTCACAATCCGAAAATAATACCTTTAGCACAGTTCCTATACAAAACATGTTAACGTTTAGTACAGTCATATCTTATTTCCATATCACCAGTTTCAAAAGCTTTTTGCTTATGATCCTTGGTTTTTGCGACAAAAATCAATTGTTTCAATTCTATTACAAGCCTCATAACGATTAGATCCATGTACATTTGTTAGACAGGTGCAATACGTTCGAAATAGTGCAATAGAAACACCTATTTTCATCGTCATAACTTCCAAAAGTAAATGAGTATGATCAGGAAATAGCACAATCACAAACTGCAGACAATCCTATGGCACCGGGAGGAAGAGCCACCGAACATTTACAGTAACAAGACATCATACATGGTAGATTCACCATCATATTAATATATTATATTATATCGTATTTACAAGCATTTGGATCATAAGGCCTTTACAAAGTAAGGAAACACCACCAAAATCTCCAGGTTGAGGGTCATTTCTGCAACTAACCATTTCGGCCTATGATCAATACAGCCCATCACCATTTTGGCCCTCGAAAAGTAATTAAACTCAATTAACACATAAGAAGGTGCCTAATGAACCACTTATAATGCATATCCATCAAGAGAACATGGTTCATTCAAAGTGTGGGATATTGTTACATATGGTGTTGATAATGTTTGGTGTTTATGATAGTGAATCTACCATGTCTCATGTCTTGCTATTGTTAATGTTCTATGGCTCTTCCTCGCGGTGCCATGGTTTGGTCTGCAATGAGTGAATATGGTGTTTCCTGATCATGCTCACTTTTGGAAGCAATGACGATGAAAAACATTGATTCTGTTGCACTATTTGGAACGCAATGTATCTGTTTATCAAATGTACATAGTTCTAATCGTTATGAGGCATGTAATAGAATTCTGATGATAAGCAGGCTGATATTATTGACGCTTGTAATACTACATCCAGATATTTGGATGATATTTAAAACATTTATAATGTTCATTTTGACAATATGGTAAGTCAAATATACCCTTCAGAGCTCCAACTTAATAAAGCCAATACCTCAGATACCAAAGCCGCAATTTTAGACTTACATTTGTTCATTTCTAATGATATTGTTTCTACCAAAATTAATGACAAACGTAACGATTTTGATTTTGAAATTGTCAATTTCCCACTTTTAGATGGTGATGTTCCTCGCTCTACATCCTATGAAGTCTATATCTATCAACTCATTCGTTTTGCTAGAGCATCAAGCCATGTTGCTGACTTCAACACTCGCAAAATATTGTTCACTTAGAAACTTCTTGAACAAGGCTATCGGTATTATAAATTTCGCAAACGTTTTCTAAATTCTGATGCTTTGGCTGTTGTCAGGCCCAACAGGATTTACCTGTTGGATTTCGTTTGCTCCGGTATTCAGTTTTATGTACTGTTGAGCCCTTATCTTTGCTTTAGCTTCTTTTTATATTTTGATTTATATGTTCTTGGAGATGATGCATGGATAAGTTAGGGGTCTTTCATGCAAAGGGCGAGGTTGGCACTGTGAAACTGGTTAAAGCCCTCCATTAAAATATTTTACTGAACGTTCCAAGGCGGTACTTCTTTTGTATTTATCCTAGCTTAGTACTGGTTCGACCCAGGAAGACCCGTCCCTGTTTAACTGAAAGATTGTTGATGGGACGTATAGAATCAAATCAAACAAACTTCTTTTGTGGAATATTTGTGTTATTTATGTCTTGTGATTGCCATGCGTTCGCGTCTGTTCATTGCTGCCTTGCGGTCACCTGCAGGGAAAGGGCTGTCATCTTGGCTCTCATTTGGATGTTCAATTGTGTTTTTGTCACGTTCACAGGTGGTATCCTGGGTCAGGTGTTGTGCTTGATTGGTTTATTTTGAAATACGTCCTTCATTAAAATTTACTGTGGACCTCCACTGTTCTGATTGGTTGAAATCAGAAAATAGATTGACATTAACTCAACAATATTGGGGACATCCTGGGTCAATGAAAAACAATAAAAATGCCTACTGTAAAGAAATAAAAGACAGTTGAATGATGCAAATACCATGATCAGAAAGCGTGGACATTGCAGTTTAAGTAGAAAAAAAATACAATTTTGAGATCCTTTGCTGCTAGATGCGATACTGCTTTGGATGGTGGAAAATTCTGTGGACTGGGTTATCCCAATCGGCTGAAAAATAGACTGCTTTTGAACTTTTGTGACTTACTGTGACCACAGGAAGTGTCCCAAGTGAATCAAATAAAGATGGTATTGTAGATAGATAATAAATTATTTGTACTACCAGACAGTAAAAATTCTTGGGAACTGGTTTTCATGCTTTAATTTTTTTTATCGAACATAGGTATTTTGAAAGCGAAAGTGCCCTTGTCACAATAGACATACCTAGGTTCCTAAAAGTGAGTATGATCAGGAAATACTACAATCAGATACTGCAGACCAACTCACGGCACCGCGAGGAAGAGCCACAGAACATTTTAGCCACAATACATCTGTAAGACAATAATAGGAAAGCAACTGGCTTTCTCCTCCTCTTCAAGACGATTGCAAAACTAGAATGGACACAAAGTAAAGCTTAACAAAGCAAAGACAAACATATGAAAAATATCTTGGTGAAATATAAGCTGTGGTAGCATTTCGCAGAAAAACATAATTTTGTTAATATACAAAAAAAATAATGTAAATACATGTGTTTTAGCTGGAGCAAACATGGATTTCTATGGTAAAGCTAATAATGCCCTGAAGATTCAAACGAGGTCCAATTATGCACTCAGATGAAAGAATAAATGGTCTCTACATTTAGATAAAAAGCATAAAATGTCAGCCCGCAGAGTTCATGAGGAGTGCAACACAATTGGGGAAACATGGCACAACTCAAGAATCGTTTCAAGCCTCGGGTGTACGTAAGGCGCATTGCGCGTAGTACTGTGTTTGAAAAAGTTCCATTTCGTTAGCCGGAGCTGGCGTCAGGAAAAATTAGTTCTGTAGCATGTGGGTTCAGCCCTATTAATATCTATTAATATATTGATCACAAGAAACTTTTATCAACAGAATAAATGAAGTTTATGTTTTTCAATAAAATATCGCTATAGCGATATTTTAATTAAAAACATAAACTTCATTTGTTACCGTTTGTTTTGTTGCAATCACACTCCCTATTGTGTTGGCGTAGTTTCTGTGACGTCAGCATTACGTTATGTAACGTCTGCGTCGAGTTATAAAAATGGTTCCTGTATGTACATCCGAGGTCTGATTCCACGGAATTCCGCTGAATTGGCTGACTCAGTTCCGATTGGAGTGCAACACTGGTATAAGTACAGAGTAATTTGAATATAAATATTTGCCTCGAGATGCCAAAGGGTGTTCATCAGGACGAATTCGTCCATCATTAAACATTCTTACCTTTGAAGTAACGTGCGATCTGTACATTCTCTGTATTTGAAGTCATGCACTTATTTAATTAGCATTATTATAATATCAGAGTGGCATTGACGTTTACATGAAGGGCCGGGTGTCAGCGTTTTCAGGAACTATTTAGAGCTAGTTTAAAAATAGAATTACCGAAGAAAAGGTGAGCAAAACAAATTAAACCCAGTATGTGTACGAAGGTATGATTGAAAAATCTGTCCGTTGGGCTCACAAGCCTCGTGGTGCCAAATGATGGTCCTCAGGATGAAGTGTTCAAGCCTCCCAGCACTCAAAAAGACATGATATATTCTTTTTATCGCATATGTTTTTGATTTATATTATAGAATAGAGGCGAAGACAGAATATTTACAACTGCTGCGTCGATGTCGGCTCTTATGAACACGTGGACGCTTTGGAAGAAAGGCGAACTAACATGGGAACAAGGTAAAGTACAGTAAACCCTGCCTTAAGCGGCCACTCAAAAAGAAGACCAAAATTGGTTTTCAACACCGATTTTCGCTTAATGCAGATCAAAAGTATTGCAGAATGCTCCATGAGAGCATTCTGCAATACATTAGACCTTCACTAAGCTACCATTTTATCTTTAAGAGCTTTGTTTTGTCTATCTTTGATTGAAGACAAGTTTTACTGTATTACAGAAAAAGGCCTGGATAAGAGGCAATTCAGTCAATCTCCCAGACATTAACCCAAATAGGCATACAGTCCTTTTATGGAAGATAGACGAACAGTGTAGACGCAGATCAGACTTGTGGTTAGAAATCTCCATGATGGTACATTGCAATAGTTAGAAGGCTTCCTTGCGAGCTGAACATTTCTTGTACTTCAACAACAGCAGAATCTAGATAAGGTACCAGTAAAATGCATTTAAGCCCCCCCCCCCCCCCCGCCGGTGGCTTAGGCTGCTGTCCGTTCTAAGGCGGTGGTTCTGTTGTTGTTGAATTGTTGTTTATTGTTACTCCCATTGTGGGAGTCTGTAATTGTAATATGTTTTGTTGTACTGTACTTTAGGTCCATTATAGTTTTGCAATCATCTTGATGGGGAAGAGGGAGCTTGTTGCTTTGCTTAGTTTGTCTTCCTGGTGTCTCGTGATTGTTGTGTGGCTCTTCCTCGCGGTGCCATGGGTTTGTCTGCAGTTTATGATTGTGGTATTTCCTGATCATACACACTAACTATTTTTGTGGTGTCTGATCAGGATCTTCACTGTTTGCTTACAGAAAGATCTATTAAAATTTGAAAAAAAAATGATTAGATTCCACCCAACGCCCCTAAAATTGGAAATGGGGTCGTTCTAGTGTCATGGCTAGACACGTCTATTCGGCTTAAATGAGTTAAACTAGTGTTCATATGTTTGGCATGCAAGTAGCAAAGGCTCTAACTCCTGAGCGTTTGTTGCTAGAGCTCAGCATAAAAACCAAAATCTCATCAGTTAGCTCATCAAAAATAGCACAACCATCACGAGACACCAGGAAGACAAATTAAGCAAAGCAACCAGCTCTCTCTATTGCCTTACCAGAATGGACATAAAGTAACGTACAACAAAACATAGAATAATTGCAGACTACCACAATGGGAGTGACAATAAACAAAAAGTCAACACCAACAACAGAACCACCGCCTTAGAACGGACAGCAGCCTAAGCCACCGGGGTGCTTAAATGCATTTTACTGGTACCAAATCTTCGCCCTAGATTCTGCTGTTGTTTAAGTACAAGAAATGTTCAGCTTGCATGGAGGCCATCTAACTAATGCAATGTATCACCATGGAAAACACTATAATCAAATTAACACACCATGATGAAACAAAGAAAAGGGCTACATTCACTATAATTTCAAATGTACCGTAAATTCGGAAATTTCGACGAGGGTTTTATTTTTGCAAAACTTCGCGTAAAATAAAACCCTCACAAAATGGCGATTTTTTTCTTTACTGATATATGTAAGTCATGCCAAAGTCGCAATTTTGTAATGTGGGAAATGTGTCTTTTAACACTATTCGCGAAAATAAAATTCTCGTGAAAAATTACTAATTTAAATTATTCGACCATATGTGACACTAGAAAAAACATTTTGGACGGTTATTAAGGAATTAAAAAGTGGACCAAACATCAAAGCAATTCTTGAATCGTTTCAGATACACCAGCAAACATTACACTGTTGGTGAAAAAGGGCTGTCATTGGCTGAATATCAACACCTTCAGTGGCACATACAAGCCTTGGAATACCTTCTTCTCTGGTTCTGGGAAGAGCATTAAGGTAATGTGTTATCAAAACAGTTAAAGTTAGTAAGGGTGCAAAGATCAGGAATCGATACAATCAAGCACTACCTCTGACCCAGGATACCAATGGGAAAGTGACAAACTCATAGTTAGACACCACAAACGAGAGCCAAGAGGTCAGACTTTCCCAGCAGGTAACCACAAGGCACATATAAACAGACGCGCCCAAAGGCATAGCAAACACAAGACAGAAAAAATCCATAAAAGATCCACAAAAGAAGTACTGCCTTGGAACGGTCATTAAGATATTTTACTGGAGGGCTTAAGTCGGTTTCATGGCGCCAACCTAAACCTTAATTCAGATATAGGTCAAGACACATAGATATTTGGTTTGCATTAAAGACCCCTAACTTATCAATGCATGATATCCTAGAACAAATAAATCAAGATATAACAAGGAGATAACAAACGTAATGTGATCAATGTACAGTAGAGTCTAAACTAAGGTTTACATATTAGTGCACCTGTTGAGCACTTCGGATGCACAGCTTTGCTAAATAAACTTAGTAAAATGTGCACCTCAAGTGTACACCATATATATCGATGGTGTCAACTTCAACTTTTGTTCTAACTCAGTGAATGACATAAAATTATGTAATCAATACAGTTAAGGTAATGTGATTGATACAGTTAATAAACGTTATATACAGTAAAACCTGTCTAAAACGGCCACTCAAAAATAGACACAACAAATGTCTTAACGACAAACGGTAGCTTAATGAAGGAAAGTATTATACTTTCGACCTTCATTAACCAATAATCGGTCTTGAAAGCCAAGTTTTTGTCCTTTTTTGAGTTGCCTTTTAAGACAGATATTGCTGTAATAAATTAATTAAACAAAGGCAATGTAATCAGTACAGTAAAGGTAATGTAATTGATAAGTAAATACACATTATGTAATCAATACAAATAAGCAAAGGTAATGAAGGTAATGTAATTAATGCAGTAAATAAACGATATGTAATAAATTGGAAATTCTAACAGGGGGGCCCCTTGGTATGTACAGTGAACTTAACCAGGCTAATTAAACCAGACCAGCTAGAATGATTAATTTCTATACAAATTAAAGGCTTTAGAGCGTATTCATAACATACTTTTTTGACTTTCTTTACAGAGCCTACCCTTCTTCTACCCAGCTAACAGACTTGAATACTTCAATGGAACACACTTTAAAGACGATAAATTTCCAAAAGGCTTAAAGAACATTATTGGATTCCAAGGTCACGTGACGCCAGCTGAGTACGCCGCCATGTTGAAGCTGCCTCATTTTGGAATAAAAACTCCAATGACATTTGACGGCTATAATAGTGACCCAGACTTTTTCCCATTCTGGTCATCTGATGCTTTTACCTATGGCATGACTTTGGTCACACTTTCTCAATTTGAGAAATTAGAAAGTAGGGTGAATAAATCGTTACAGTAAACTAACAGTAAATATTGATATTTTCTACTTGTATGTGTATATTAAGACACAGGTTCCAAGCACAGACCCAGCAAGTTTTGGCAGAGGGGTCCAACTTTGACAAAGTTTTTTGAGGGGAGAGAGAATCCAAAAAGCATAACAAGCGGGGCAATCATCTGCCATTTAAATTGCGTTTCGCTGGTGGGTCGATGATTGCCCAACACTGAATTTTGTATTTTGTGATTTTCAGGGAACCTGGCCCAGTATTGCTAAGAAGACCTATATTATTGCGATTTTTCAGGGGGGGGGGGGTGTCCAGACCCTCTGCCCCCCTCTGGATCCGCGCATGTGTTCACGTTTTAAAATATATCACTACAAACTCATTTTGCCACACCTTATTCTAGCAGGATGTGACATAGGAGTTCAAGTGTCCGTCCGTACTTCCGTCCATCTGTCTGTCAACAATTTACATTTTAAGTGCGTACCTCGGCAGCAGTGATAGCAATACATGTCAAACCTTGCATATTGATTGTCTTGGCATACTCTTCACCCACGTTTTACGAATACCTTGACCTACATTTTACGCTCTAGTAACTAGGTGCGACACTGCCTTCCGCTGAAGTCTTGTCTCAACCTCAACTGTCCAATAATTCTATCTCATTAACCGTTTGTACTGATATCAATACCAAAACTAGTGATTTGCTTTGAAATACATTCATATCTAGATATAAAATTCTTAAAAGTAGTAAAAACCCATACCGTAGTTTATAGCAGTGGCTATCACCCTCCAAAATCACACATATACAGTAAAACTCCAACAGCTCAAACAAGGACTTGTTTGCTCCGTTAACTCGAACTACCTCTTCAGTCCCTGCAACGTGAAAATCAGTGTCAGTTTACACCAAAATAGGTGGCAGTTGAGCTGCCATCCCTTTTGGTGTAAATCCACGCTTAAATTCCTACTGATTTGAGGCCACCAGTTCTCTAATGATAAATGTTGAATTATTTCTGTTTGTTATTGGTGTGGTCATTCTACAGATCCAATTAATCAAACAAAACATAGCTAAAAAGTAGGTGAAAGTTTACACCAATATCAGCGGCAGTTTGACTGCCACCAAATTCGCTGTTAAAGTAAGTAAGGGTGAAAAGATCAGGAATCGATACAATCAAGTACCACACCTGACCCAGGATACCAAAGGGAAAGTAACAAACTCACAGTCAGACACCACAAACGAGAGCCAAGAGGTCAGTCCTTTCCCAGCAGGTGACCACAAGGCACAAATAAACAGACACTCAAAGGCATAACAAACACAAGACAGAAAAAAACCTATAAATGATCCACAAAAGAATTACCGTATTTGAACGGTCAGTAAAATATTTTACTGGAGGGCTTAAACCAGTTTCATGGCGCCAACAATACAGCAAAGATAAGGACTCAACTGTAAATAAAACTGAATACCGGAGCAAAAGAAATCCAACAGGTAAACCCTGGTGGGCCTGGCAAACAGCCAAAGCATCAGGCACCTAACATCTCATCAATAGATAAGTCTTTAAGTCTGAAGTCCGACCCACCGGCGTGCAATTTAAGAGTAAAGCAAAGTTGCCAACCGCGATTGGGTTGACCACTAAGCATGCTAAGTATGTTGCAATACATTAAAGAGACTAAGTCTGCAACTATGAACATTTTTCGATTTTTTTAATTTTCTTTTTAAAACATTTGTAAAAGTAGACTTTAGTTATATTTTCACAATAAATCTGGTCACTATAGCTGAAAACTGCACGGAAAAGTGAATTATTTGATTGAACAGGTGTGTTTGTCTCTTGTTGGTAATTATTTGCGTCCCTCCAATAATTATAGGCAGCTAATTTTAACATAAATACTGCTGTTTTGATGCTGATAATTTGTTAAGATTTACGAAATTGGTAAAATGTTTACCTGAATTTTAGTTTTTTTACTGTGTTCTTGAAAAATAGAAACATTAGTTCTAAAATTAAAAGATCAAAAGTTACAGACTATGCAGCTTTAATGTTATAGCCAATCTTTTTATAATGGGAAATTATTTTAGTGAACTGCGCTGAAAATTACTAGAGCCAACGATCTTCTACAATTTATACACCAAGTCACCATAAAATTCAAGTTCTGAAAGTCCTTGGCGCAAGAACGAGAGATTTAAGTCCAACTTGGAATTTAGATATCAAATCATAGTATCGTCTATAAAATTTAGAAAATGTTTTGCGAAGTTTATGATACCAGTAGCCTTGTTTAAGAAGTTTTTTAGTTAACATTTAACTGTGAGCTATATTTAACTTTATCTCTAAGTTTTATAGTGTGGAAAATTACTTCCATGGCACCAGATATGATCATGTTAAGAATACTTTATTTTCAAAGATAAGTAATGTGTTATCATAAGAATCGCCTGAACTATCAGCGTCTGGATCCACCCATATCATGAACAAATATTAATGGTCCTAAAGTGTTCTTTATATATTATAATTCAGGTTTTCAACCCCACTAGGCTTTCTTACTTTTACTATATGTCACGAAGAAGTTTCCCGTGCCTAACAAGAATTTTGTAATAGCTGGTGCAGGCAAAAGCATATTGAATCTAATGCTTTTCATTGTAAGAAACTCAAAACTTTTTATAGTATTGATAAAAAAGATACATTTTATAACATTTTATCATAAATTTGTGACAGTGCCTGCAGATAAGCCTGCAAACATTGCTGTGGTTATTTGGCGCATAAACTATATCAACGTCCTAAAGCAAGAACTGGGCAGCGCTAAAACCTTTAAACATAATTTGCTTGATGAGAGATATGTCGTCCATGCGCGGATCCAGGGGGGGGACAGGGGGTCTGGACTCCTCTTGAAAATCACAAAAATATAGGGTTTCTTAGCAATACTTGTCCGGCTCCCCTAACAAAGCACAACGCTACCAAGCGAGCGTTCAATGTTTGGCCATCATTGGAACGTAACCGAAACGCCATTTAAATTTAAATGGCGTTTCGCTTGCGTGCCAATGATGGCCCGCTTTAAGTTGTACTTGGATCCTATCTCCCCTCATCAACTTAAAGAAAACTTATCAGAAGTGGACCCACTCTGACAAAACTTACTAAATCCGCGCATGTCGTCAATAGGCATCGCTACCATTTGGTTACTTAGTTTGGTGTGTTTAGTAATGAGAATCCATGACAAACGTCATACGCTATACTGGTTACATATCTTCATTAAAATATACAAATCATGTTGTATTGCTAATTCAATTCAAGATAATATACTGCAACCTCTTGTCTTGCTTCAGTTGAAAGTAAAAAAGGCGGCAAAGATTAGGGATCAATACAATCAAGTACCACACTAAAACCAGGATACCACATGGGAAAGTGACAAAACACAATTAAACATTACAAACAAGAGCCAAGAGGTCAGTTCTTTCCCAGCAGGTGGCCACAAGGCAGCAATGAACAAACGCACACAAGACACAAATAACACAAATGATCCACAAAAGAAGTACCGCCTTGGAACGGTCAGTAAAAATATTTTACTGGAGGGTTTAAACCAGTTTCACAGCGCGAACCTCACCATTAGTTCAGATGTGGATCAAGATACAAATATGTAGTGTATGCACGAAGGCCCCCGACCTTATCCATGCATCATCTCCTAGATAATATAATCATGATATAAAAAGGAGATAAAGCAAAGATTAGGACTCAACAGTATATAAAACTGAATACCGGAGCAAAAGAAATCCAACAGGCAAACCCCGGTGGACCTGAAAACAGCCAAAGCATCAGACCCCTACCATCTCATTAATAGATAAGTCTTTAAGCCAGAACCGTCATAGAGTCTGAGGTTATACTTACAAAATGTTGTGAAAACGTGTATGAGAGGAATTGTAAAAATCTCTTTTGGTCTTGTCAAAAATCAGATGAGGTTCTTGAAAATTTAAAATAACATCTAGTGTGTCTACATATTATTTATCTACGCTTAATCACCTTGCATTCAAAGAAGAGAAAACTTACCAATATAATTGAACATTGTTTTTAACAAAGATGGTCGCTTTATTGTGCTTGCAATAAAACACATTTTTCACTTCTTAACAACCAAAACGATATAATGTATGTTATATCAGACAGTTTGTGACGCTCTTCACTATGTTTTGCATTGTATTTTTGTTATGCATTGCTCTATAGACAAATTGTAAGCATTCCAATGGGTACCAATTGTGCTCATCTAAGTACAGATCTGTTTTTGTTTTGTTATGCGAGAGACTTCATGTTGTCTCTTCCTGGCAATAATTGGGATGATGTTATTGAGGCATTCGATTTGACTATAAGATATCTAGATGACTTGCTGAATATTAATATTTCTTATTTTAAACAAAGGGTAAGTGAGATATATCTAACAGAACTACAGTTAAATAAAGTTTTGTTTTCTAAACTGAAGCCCCTTTTTAGAGCTTTGACTTGTATATACATAATGGCAAAGGTTCATCTGAAATTTAAAATAAACATGATTTAATTTTGAAATAATTAATTCCCCATTTTTGGACGGAAATGTTTCTCGCTCCCCTTCTTACGGTGTATATATTTTACAACTCATTCGTTTTGTAAGTACAGGTTATAGATCATATATTACAAATATAAAGGAATTAAGTGATAACGAGCGCAGCGAGTGAACCACTTAATTTCTTTATAATAGTATTGTTATATATGATCTATGACCTACTTATAGTTTTCACATTTTTCATGACCGTGCCTTTAGAAATGGTTGCACTGACCACTTAATGGATCTTCTTAATGATTTACTTAATAGATTTTACAAATATTGACAAAATATGTGATTAAGTTGGCCACAAATTTAAATTTCTGTGCACTCTATTGGTTGTTAAGCACAAGAAGGGGTGGAGTAAACTATAAGAGATGTTCAAATGCAAGTGCCAATTTTTGACTGCTAAATTACTACAACAAAGCTATCGGTATCATTGAAAGCATTTTTAAACTCAACGGAAAAGACCTAGAGATATTGACATTGATAAATTTCAATATTGGCTAGAAAACTCTTCTATAACAGGGCATATTAGAGCCGGTATTGGCAATTTAGTTTCTATATTAAAATAAGATCATTGCAAAGCCTTCTTTTCATAAGCAGTTCCCAAAGATGATCAAGCATTGTGGGATATAGCATGGATATTATGTGGAAGTCTGTACCCTGTTTATAAGCCCAATCATTGCTTAAAGCTATGGTTTCTTTTTTGATCACATGACGGTGGGTCAGCCCTTAGACTCGATGATGGCCCTGCCATAACACTTATATCGATGTGTCAGTGCCTGATGTTTGTTTTCGGTTGGACCATCTGTGGCCCAACTATGTGCTTCCTTTAGTTCTGTCTGTCTGTGAGTTGTGAGCCATTTTTTATCGTCATTGTATGTTAAATGATTTGAAAATTTCCCCGTGATGGTACACTGGAATAATTAGGAAGCATCCACGCAAGCTAAGCGAATCTAAGGCGAACCATTTACCAGTACGGTTGTTGTTCATTCATTGTTTTTGTTGCTTCCATTATTGGTGTGATTTGTTTTAAACTGATCTTTGTTTGCTATGCAGTGTTTATTGTCCTTTCTTGTGTTGCAATCGTCTCGTTAGGGAAGGGAAAGATTGTGTAACTATTATCATTTACCTTTCACATTAACTGCATTGTTGGACGTGACCTGATAAACGTTATCTATCTCACAGCATGTACCTTTATCAGGTCATCATGACGTTGCATTCTTTGAATGACGTTGCTAATGACGCTAAATCAATAGAAACATCGAAAATACATCATAATCGCTCGTTTGGACAGTGAAACAATGGGTGAACTGATAAATAGAATACTAGGTTTGCGTCTTTTGATATCAAGTTTACCAGGCTCGGCTTTGAGAACGCAAGCCTCGCGATGTCAACAAGGGTTCTCAAAGCCTTGCCTGGTAAACTTGATACAAAAAGACACCCACCTAGTATTCTATATTCTCTATGGTGTTGCCTTGTTGATTTCATGTGGCTGTTAGTGTTCTGTGTTTCTTCCTCACAATGCCATTGGTTTGTCTTCATTGTGTGACTGTGGCATTTCTCATCATACTTATTTACTTTTGGAGCCATTTGAGTTCTGCTGCATGTAAAACCATCTTATGTAATGTTGTTCTGTTTTTTTTATATACACTGACCCAAAATGAAAACTTTACACTTTATCTCTTCGAATAGCTATTTTGTTAGTATACATGTCGTTGTAAGACTCATGCATAATTATTAAAATTTCGTCGCCGATAACGATTATGCAATTTTTATTAAAATCCCAGGTCTATTCAAGCGTCAACGCCTAAAAACGTGTTCCTTACGTTGTACGTGCTCAGGAACAGGTGTTTCACTAACAGCTTTAAAACTGACAAGAAAACATTTGCAGCTGAGTACTGATAATAAAAAACAATTTATTGTAACAAAACGCTTGCATTTAGCCACGGCACGTCTTTCAAAAGATCAAAGAAACCAAATTATTGGCGAACTCAAGGCGGGGTCTACGGTAAATGATATTGCGCATCATATCGGCTGCTCTATAATCTTATGAACCGGTACAACAGTTCTTGGTCTGTCAGAGTTCGTGCAAGAAGTGTCGCGCACGTGTGGCAACGTTACGTCCTTATCACGTTAACACGTTAACTCACCCACTTAGTCGTTTTAACCAGCTCTGCGTTTACGGGGTTCATGCACAAAAGATACTTAATCATTCAGCAAAATTACGGGACAGACATTTTCCAACATGACAATACAAGGCCTCACACAACGCGTAAATATCCACACAAAGTCATGCTCAATATAACGTCAACGTCTTCCATTGGCCTGCTTTATCCCCAGTCATGAACCCCATAGAATACATATAGGATGAATTGGGTCGACGGGTTGGGTTCAATCATCGAATGGATGCGATAAATGACTCCAATAGGCACCCTGTTAGAATGACAAATGTATCCCTAACGTGCTCATACAACGTTACGTAAGTTCAATGAGGCGACGTATTCTGCTACGCATTCGTTAGAATGGTGGTCACACTGGTTACTGATGATCTTTTTAATCTCACTTACTGCACAGTCAGTAATGTTTGTTTCCAAATGCTGTGTGACTGTTTTATTTTATTTTTTAGAAATTCATTTTGACGCCTCTGAACTGAATTATTCATAAAAAAATATGCAATATCTGATTTTCATCCAAAAATATTTTTCAGAGACATCAATAAGACATTGAAGATTCAATGATAGAAAAAAATAACCCCGAAAATTAATTTATTTTCAAAATATATACTTTTAAATACTGTGTAAAGTTTTCATTTTGGGTTAGTGTATTTTTGTTGCTCTCGATGTTTGTGGCCTTTTTTGGTGTTTGGTTCTTATTTTAAAATGCAGTACTTGTTGTCTTTTCTAGATATGCAATCATCTTCTGGGAGAACGATTTAAAAGTCATCTGGGAAACAGATTTAAAAAATACATCAGAATTTCTTCTGGATCCTTATTTTGTATTCTGAAATAATTTTTATAAGTATTTATTGTATTATATGTACACATGTTGTTAAATACAATAATGAAATAAAAGTTAAAGCTTATCATCTCCAGAGAAAGAAAAAACTGTTTGCTTCATGCTCGGATCCAGAAAGTTTTGTCAGAGGGGGTCCAAATATAATAACGTGTTTGGATTTTTAAGCTGATGAGGGGATAGAAGATCCAAATACAGCTTTTAATAGGCCATCATTGGCCCTCCAGCGAAACGCCATTGAAATGGCGTTTCGCTGGCGGGCAGATGATTGCCCAACATTAAATGCTGGTTTTGTAGCTTTGTGATTTTTCAGGGGACCCAACCAGTATTGCAAAGAAATCCTTTATTTTTGTGATTTTTCAGGGGGAGGGGGGTCTGGACACCCTGCCCCCCTCTGGATCCGCCCATGTGCTTTACACTTTGTGTTCCTGCTGTCACGTGAATGTTATTGTTCTGTGTATTTCCCTCCCGGTGCCGTGGGTTGGTCTGTGGTCTGTGATTTTAGCAATTCCTGCTCACACTTGCTTGCTTTTTTTACCTGATTTATTGGCGGAATAGACCCTGCATCAGTTAAAAAACGATCAAAAGCATCCTGATCTTGATACTTTTTATTATTATTTAGGAAGAGTATTCACTTTGATCCGGTATTCAGTTTTATTTACTGTTGAGTCCTTATCTGTGCTTTATCTCCTTTTTTATAGCTTGATCTATGTGTTCTAGGAGATGGTGCATTTTATAAGTTAGGGGTCTTTCATTCAAACAAAATATCTATGTGTTTTGATCTACATCTGAATTAAGAGTGAGGTTGGCGCCGTGAAACCGGTTTAAACCCTCCAGTATATTTAACTGACGGTTCCAAGGCGGTAATTTTTTTGTGGATCTTTTATGTATTTCTGTCTTGTGTTTGTTATGCCTTTTTACACGTCTGTTTATTTGTGCCTTGTGGTCACTTGCTGGGAAAGGGCTGACCTCTTGGCTCTCGTTTGTGGTGCCTAACTGTGAGTTTGTCACTTTCCCATTGGTATCCTGGGTCAGGTGTGGTATTTGATTGTATCGATTCCTGATCTTTGTACCCTTACTTACTTTAAATGTCTATGTCTGTATAGTAGTAGAATAACTATGGTAATAAAGATGTACATTATCTGTCATCAGTGATATGCTGAAATCGTCAATGATCCTCTAATTGTAAAGTACATCTTAAGATGTTGTTCCATTAAGTTCGCTAGCAATTCATTAATGACATCCTTAAGAACACTACCCACTGTTTTGCGCATTTAGTTGAACCGGTGTCCAACATGAGGGAAAAGTTAGCATGCATGTATGTACAGCGAAGATTCAAATTTGTCTGTACATTCACGCAGTTTAATCAGAATCTTAGTTTTCCACCTGAGGAAACATTGAAGCCTTGGCTATCCATAAAGCGCCCATAAATGACTCAGATCAGCCTGCGCGGATGCGCAGGCTCATCTGAGTCATCAATTAGCGCACACGCAAAGCTTAAAGCTTTTGTTGGACACAGGCTGATTTCTAAACGTGGCAATACCTGTCAAACCTATTGTTTAAAAGTGGTATACAGAGTGGTTCGCACCTGAGCGGTTTGGAATTTGATATGAACCATTCTATAAGAGAAAAATGTATAATTCTGAGAACCTCTTGACGGAAAATTTACAAAAAAAATAACATGGAAAATAACATATGCACAGGCCCGAGGTCATACATTTGTAAAACGTTTTCGTGCTCAACTAATTTGAGAATGACATCTATCATGCTCATAACTGTTAGGTCTATTAGTATAGACGTCGCGCACAGTATTGGCGTACAAAACGGGGTTTTGCATTTTTTTCTGTTTACAGGAACCGATTTTTGATGTTCTTCTCATTTTTTTGTTCCAAAGCTAGGGTGTACGTTAGCCTTATTAAGAGTTTATTGATTCTTAGTTTTTATTTATCAAAACAGTTCAAGGAGAGCCCAAGAGCTCAAAATTCGTGAGTAAAACGTCTGTAACTCTGTAACAATAGCGCTGTGGTAGGCATACGCAAATGCGTATTACAAAGCCATTTTGACGTCAATTATTACTGGATTTAGTATACGTAAAAGCTGAGACGTCACCGTTCAATGTCATCTCCAAATTGTTGTTTATTTCTATATAACGACGTCTCAGAAAGTTAAGTTTTGTAAAATAAAATCTGTAACTCGTGACAAAAAACGCGCGAAAAATACAGGCATGGTCTCTTCGGTAAGTGATTTTGTAATCTTGATGGCGTTTTATTGACAAAATATTTGTTTGTTTAAAATGTACTTTTTCCGTTGTGAAAGTTAAAAGAAAAACATCTGCGTTGTCGCTTTCCATTTAAAAATGTTTAACAAAACCCAAAGTCTTAAAATTTGTTACCAAAACACAATTTTCATTAAAATAAATACACATACTCTTGAAATAAAGGCATAGCTTTAACGTTGACAATGAATCTCACAAGAAAATTATATCTCCACAATGTACTTTGCTTGCTTACTTAAACTGCGGTACATGAAGTTTCTCCGCCGACAAATAAAGAAAATATGAACATTTACCCCAGTCTTAAATTTTGTTACCGGCGGTTAAAATGACGTTAAACAAAGAAACGTCAAACGAGGCATTTGAGAATAAGCTGCCGTTCTCAGTTCTGTTGTTTATGCGTGTATACTAAGTTAGAAATACTGATTCTGACGTGTATGAAATCGAATTTATTGACGTTTGAAAGCTAGAAAACGGTTTTCATATATATTTTACCAGCGAACGAAAGTCTCTCCAGAAGCAAGACGTCTAGCTAAATATAAGGAGAAGAAGAAACAATTAGCGTCGCGACGTTACAATTCGACGTTACGTTTTGTACGCCAATACTGTGCGCGCCGTCATAATAAATACACTATATCTGATAGTTTTAAAACAAGAAATATTGTTATTTTTCAACATTTATATTTTCATGGGCAGCAGAAATGTTATGCTTTTTTGAGTTGAGGAAGTTAACACCTCGGGATCATGTTTCGTATTCTGTACATTATCTGATATTGATCACTCGCCTATCATGACTTTGTCATCTGCTGTTTCACCTGCTCATTTTCTTAGGTGGTCTTTATGGCAAACAATATGCAGTCTGGTCAGGATGTATATTGTTTGTTTTTTGTTTGTTTGATTTGATTCTTTACGTCCCATCAACAATCTTTCAGTTAAACAGGACGGGTATTCTTGGGTTGAACCAGTACTAAGCTAGGATAAATGTGTCTTGCTCAAGGATCAAAACGCAGTGACGCCGGTGAGGCTTGAACCCGCGGCCCCTCGGTCTCGAGTTAAGCACTCTACCACTGAGCTACTGCGCTCCCTTGTATAGTGTTTGCTTCCACGATAAAATTCAGTCTGAGGTGCGATTTAACATATACAGCAAGGGTAAAAAGCAGTCAACAATTTCAGGGTAAAAGTACTGGCGGGAACATTCATTGAAAATAGAAAAACCCAGATGTACTAAATCAGTCACGCATAATCTGTTTTCTCACCGTGTAATTAATATGTGGAACAACCTACCTCAAAATGTTGTGGATGCAGAAAGTGTACTAAACTGGTTCAAGTCCAGATTGGACAGTCACCGCAATGGTGATAGTGTATACGAATAATGACCTTTATAGTTAATACAAGTTTTAAATGAATATTGGCTGTAAAACAAGGTTTATTATCAGTTTTCGCTAAGTTACTTATCGTTAATAAGCCAAAAAATACAAATTAGTTACCAGAGTATTCCAAAAAGAAACAAGAGACTTAAAGATAAAAGTACCCACAAGATGTTTGAAGAAGGATGGGCTAAAAAAAGGATGTAAGTGGCCTTACAGATGAGCCCAACAACGGTCTTCAAGGTACATGCATCTTCAAGGTATAAGGGGTAAAGCATTAGAAGCATTCATTATGCAATACCGTGGGCCTAATGTTTACACTTGCGGTGTCCCGTTTACTGTCCTGCCAGTCAAGAGTGACAGTGACGTCAAGTTTGTTTACACTGTTTTCAGGGACTTAGAATCAATAAATCACTTGTGTATTAATCCTATCCGCAGAATAGGATTAAAACACAAGTAATCTATCAATTCCCGTTAGCTCAAGTGAGTGTACACGTTAGTGTTTTACTTAGCTATCGTAAACAAAGTATTGCGTCACTGTCACTCTTGGTTGGCACGACAGTAGCTACCAGAGCATTCCGAAAAAAACACACAGAAAAACAACAAGATACTAAAAGATAAAAGTACCCACAAGATGTTCGAAGAAAGATGTGCTAAAAAGGACGAAAGTGATCTTATAGATGAGCCCAACAACGATCTTCAAGGTATCTTCAATGAGGCTTAAATGAAATGTATGTGTGGTTCCTGTTGCCTACCTACCCTATTTTTTTAACCCTACCCTAAACATTAAAATGGTCTTTGGAAAAAAAAACCTAAAATGGGCACTTTTTCAGATTTTGTCACTATTTTCTTTGTTAAATGTTATAACAAAATTTAATAATTTCCCTACCTACCCTAAATTTTGTTGGTATGCAACAGGAACCACACATATATTTCATGTAGGCCTGAATAAGGTTTAAGCGTTAGAAACACCTATTATGCACTACCGTGGGCCTAATGTTTACACTTGCGTTGTCCCGTTTACTGTCCTGTCAGCCAAGAGTGACAGTGACGTCATGTTTTGTTTACAAAGGTATCAGGAACTTAGAATCAATAGATCATGAGTGTATTAATCCTATCCGCAGGATAGGATTAATACACAAGTGATCTATCGATTCGCATTAGCTCAAGTTGAGTGAACAAGTTAATGTTTAACTTAAAAAATTGTAAACAAAACATGACGTCACTGTCACTCTTGGTTGGCACGACAGTACCTGTTAAGTTAACGGAACAGGGAACCAAAGCTCACCTTTTACACGACATGTTTACATTTTGTAATTATATGCATTGGCATTAAAAGATGTACCACGACCTCTTAGTAATGACCTTTAGGTCTTTCTAATGTCCTGCCAGCCCAGAGTGACAGTGACGTCTTGTTTTGTTTACAATTTTTAAGTAAAACATAAATTTGTACACTCCCCTTGAGCTAATGCGAATTGACAGATTACGCTTGTATTAATCCATTCCTGCGGATAGGATTAATACACAAGTGATCTATCGATTCTAAATCCCTGATTACTTTGTAAACAAAACATGACGTCACTGTCACTCTTGGCAAGTAGGATAGTACTTCAAACGCAAACAAATGAGCCAGTCGGGCTGGAACATCTGTATTTGTCAATTTCTTTTATAGTAAATATAAATAAATGACTGAAACCCTTTTTTTCTAGAAATGCATTATCATATTGTAAATAAAGTCACGCTTGAAAGTCTATTGCTGATCTATACTATACCGCTTCACCACAACAGATAACTCTGTCAGGACTTAAGGTTGGCGCCGGGAAAACCGGTTTAAGCCCTCCAGTAAACCATTTTTTGGCGGTACTTCCTTTGTGGATGATTTGTGTTATCTATGTCTTTTGCTTGTCATGCTTTCGCGTCTGTTCATTGCTGCCTTGTGGTCATATGCTGGACAAGGGCTGACCTCGTGGCTCTGTTTGTGATATTTAATTATGTTTCTGTCACTTTCCAATGTGACATCCTGGGTCAGGTACGGTACTTGATTGTAAGGATTCCTGATCTTTGCCGCCTTTCTTACTTTATTTGATTGTTTGTATTGATGCATTTTTTCTACTTTTTCCTTTATTTGCAATAATTAATTTGTTTGACATTCGAAAGATAAAAAAAAACAAAACAAAAATAAATATATTTAAATACAGAGAAAACTAGAAATGTGTCCATAGGACACGGATGCCCCCGCTATTGCCAAATTTGTACAAATAGGGAATTGTCATTAACAAAGGGCAATAACTTCTGAAGGCATGATGCGATATAGGCCATTCTGAAACTTGAACAAGTTATTGTTCTTAATAAGTATGTGACCAAGTTTCATAGAATTATAATCAAAACTATTCATGCTAGAGAGCAGACGTCGTTTCAACCGATAATTTTCATAAACTAAGGGCAATAGCTCCTTAAAGCAAGGTGTCATATAGACCATTATCAAACTTGAAGAAGACATCATGGTACTAAACAATTTGACCAAGTTTCATAAAATTCTGATAGAAAATATTCGAGTTAGAGAGCGGACGTCGCTTAAAACGATGAATTTTCATAAACAAAGGGCCAAAACTACAGAAAACATTGGTGCGATATGGACCATTATCGAACTTAAAAAGACATTATGGTATTAAACAATGTGACCAAGTTTCATAATATTCTGATAAAAAATATTCGAGTTAGAGAACGGACGTCGTTTCAAATGGTGAATTTTTTATAAACAAAGGGCCATTACTCTCGAAAGCCTGATGCGATATGGACCATTATCGAACTTGAAGAAGACATCATGGTACTAAACAATGTGACCAAGTTTCATACAATTCTGATAAAAAAATATTTGATTTAGAGAGCGGACGTCGTTTCAAATGGTGAATTTACATAAACAAAGGGCCATAACTCTTGAAAGCCTGGTACGATATGGACCATTATCGAACTTGAAGAAGACATCATGGTACTAAACAATGTGACCAAATTTCATAAAATTCTGATAAAAAAATATTCGAGTTAGAGAGCGGACGTCGTCGGGACAGACGTACGTAAGTACGTAATTACGTACGTACGTACGTACGTACGTACGGACGGACGAACAAGGGTAACACTTAATGCCCCGGCAATTATCATGGTGGGGGCATAAAAATGCTCAAGAATATGACATGCAACGAATCGTATGCCAAATTTGCAGAAAATATGTATGTTTTGTAACTGATTTTATCACTGGTGAAATAGTATGTTGGTATGAGGGGTGTTAAAATGCAACCAGCTTCATAACTTTCGTCACATGTATGCTACGACATAATGTTATACGTTTCGATAGAGGCCTATTAGCCAACTTAAACTGGCACCAAACTTAAACTGCTCAAAATATTCAAAGGAATACTACGTCTTTTGCCATTGATCGCAATACAAATGCACTCATAGCCCGACACATATTGAGAGTTGAATTAACAAGGCAAAATCATGCTTGTCCTGTGATAAGTATGGTTACTCATCAAGGATGATTTTTTAATATATAATTAATACTATTTTCGACGAATTGCCAAAATATATCATGCAGTATCTTGTCACAGCATGAGAAAATTCGTTTGATCCCATCAACAATCTTTCAGTTAAACAGGGACGGGTCTTTCATGGTTGAACCAGTACTAAGCTAGGATAAATGTGTCTTGCTCAAGGACCATAACTCAGTGACGCCGGTGAGGCTCGAACACGCGGCCTCTCGGTCTCGAGTCGAGCACTCTACCACTGAGCCACTGCGATCCTTTCATGGCATGGGATAACAAATAAACTTGCACAGTTTGTTAAAGGTTTGAAGTCATGGGCAATAATTTAAGTTAAAAGAAAGAAGCTGGCTGAAGATTACAACAGTTTTAGCTCGATATTTAGGACAAGTGTTATTCTTTGTTATTTTAAGAAAATTGGACAAATGCTGAAAAATGAGACTATGAAAAAGTAACCACGTTGACATATCCTTTTTATTTCATAAATGGATACCCTATGCATAGAACAAACTATATTCAAAGTATTGAACAGATTTCAACTTGGTAAGTATTTAGTAGCATAAAATTATGTACTTATATAAAGCAAGTCTAAGGTGCATTACGCCTTACAAATCCTAAGGTCAGCTGTAATTGAAAGGCGCACAATGCATTGATATATTATTAATCCTTTGAGTGCCAAATACGAATTGCAAAAGCACCACTACAGTGGCGGATCTAGAGGGGGTTCGCTCGAGACCCCTACCCGCACACCGTTTTAAATATCATATGAAAATGAAATAATTTGGTCTCAGTGAGACCAAAGTATTTCATTTTCATGGGATATTTAGGGAAAATGAGTTAAAATCAGCAAAGCGAATTCCCACACCTTTATCATGTTTATATATATAATTCCCCCCGTTCCAGAAATCCTGGATCCGCCCCTGCACTGTGATCAGGGATATATGCTTCAGCAATCGTATAAATCAGAATGGATTTGTTCATATCACCAACGGGAATATTTCATATCAGAAAATCCCCACTTAAAGCGTTAAATCTTTGAATGCCGGGTTTTCATTATCGTCTGCAAACTTTTTAAGACTACCTTTTTCAAAAATTTCTTTCATGAACACTTCAGACTGTCAAACCGTGTGGATCCAGATCAGGACCGACGTTCTGTCGGTCCAGATCTGGTTCCAAACTGTTTGCAAAGGTTATCAGCAGACGGCAAAAGTCGCCGCTAGCGAGGAAAGTGTTAACACTGTCGCATGCAAGAAATGATATATCGACTTTAAGACCGTAAATTAAAAATTAAACCTAATTGAAATTTAATCACGTTCAATTGCACGGATTTCTTAAAATCGAACAACATTCATGCAAGGATTGAAATCAAAACTGTTATAACATGGACCTTGACGCTAGAAAAGTTGACAGTTACATGCAAAAAACAAAGACACAGACCAGCCTGCGCTGCCACGCATTCTGACCAGCACATTGTTATTCGCGTATTGTAATACGAGGGTCATTTTTATGTTCGTTGAATGGGGTTGTATCTCTACAAATATAAAATTTACGGTGCCATAAGTTAATATACATGTATTTTAAAAGGTCTAGATTCTGTCTATCAACTGATATAAATTTTACATCATTTGCGCTTAGTTCGGTCAAGATATATAGCTTTGAAAAGGCATGGTAAAGGACACTGGTTGAAAACCATGTCATTTTGACAACGAAGCAAGCAGGAAATAAGACACTGTTAAGTTCCATTCGCTATGCACCATCAAAACTAATTAATCAAACGCTAATCGTAGACAATTGCAGCAAAAATTTAAGCATGTTGTTTGCTGTTCTATAACAATTTTAAAACACCGATCAATATACCAAAATAATCACATTCAAGTGCTAGTTATTAGATCTTTTAAAATTACGATTATGAACAAATGTTAAAATTTCTTCTGGTTTTGCATAGGACACGATATACTGAATCATTCATCAGTAGCTATATTGATGTATCGATTTAAGCGTGTAACTGGCAACTTCCGGTATTGCCATACCCCATTGTTATGAAAAGTGGGTGGGGTAAATCAACCCTACGTAGAAAAAACAATAACAATCGGATCTGCTTAATTTTCTTATTGCAGTAATTACAACACATGTAAAGAGGCACAAAAACAATTTTAATGAATTTTCTAAATATAATAAAGCTCCACGTCGTCATTTATGTACAAAATAAGGGGTTTTTAACACTACTTCCAGATATTTGGACGATATTTTAAATATTAATAATGTTTATTTTGAAAATATGGTTAGTCAAATATACCCTTCAGAACTCCAACTTAATAAAGCCAATGCCTCTGATACCGAAGCCGCATTTTTAGACTTGCATTTGTCAATTTCTAATGGTATTGTTTCTACCAAAATTTATGATAAACGTGACGACTTTGATTTTGAAATTGTCAATTTCCCATTTTTAGATGGTGATGTTCCTCGTTCTACATCCTATGGAGTCTATATCTCTCAACTCATTCGTTTTGCTAGAGCATCTAGCTATGTTACTGACTTCAACACTCGCAATAAATTGTTAACTCAGAAACTTCTTAAACAGGGCTATCGGTATCATAAACTTCGCAAAACATTTTCAAAATTTTATAGACGATACTTTGATTTGATTTCTAAATTCCAAGTTGGACTTAAATCTCTCTTGCGCCAAGGACTTTCGGAACCTGATTTCTATGGTGACTTGGTGTATAAGTTGAAGAAGATTGTTGGCTCTAATAATTTTTCAGCGCAGTTCATTAAAATAATTTCCCATTATAAAAAGATTGGCTATAACATTAATGTATTGCAACAGACTGCATGCTTGGTAGTCAACCCAATCACAGTTGGCAACTTTGCTTTCCTCTTTAATTGCACGCCGGTGGGTCGGACTTCAGACTCTATGATGGTTCCGACTTAAAGACTTATCTATTGATGAGATGGTAGGGGCCTGATGCTTTGGCTGTTTGTCGGGCCCACCGGGGTTTACCTGTTGGATTTCTTTTGCTCCGGTATTCAGTTTAATTTACTGTTGAGTCCTTATCCTTGCTTTATCTCCTTGTTATATCTTGATTTATATGTTTTAGGAGATGATGCATTGATAAGTTAGGGGTCTTTCATGCAAACCAAATATCTATGTGTCTTGATCCACATCTGAATTAAGGGTGAGGTTGGCGCCGTTAAACCGGTTTAAGCCCTCCAGTAAAATATTTTACTGACCGTTCCAAGGCGGTACTTCTTTTGTGGATCTTTTATGTTTTTGTTCTGTCTTGTGTTTGCTATGTTTTGTGCGCGTCTGTTTATATGTGCTTCGTGGTCACCTGCTGGGAAAGGGCTGACCTCTTGGCTCTCGTTTGTGGTGTCTTCTGTGAGTTTGTCACTTTCCCATTGGTATCCTGGGTCAGGTGTGGTACTTGATTGTATCGATTCCTGATCTTTGCAACCTTACTTACTTTTCTTTTAGCACCCCATAGGCTATTTATTTTGCAGTCCATTTCTAATTAAACAAAAGTATTAACTTAGTTTTGGGATGAATGTTACCATAACACTTCTGGATACCATGTAAACAAGAAAAAATGCAATACTACTCTACAGCTAACATATTGAGCCACATTCAAAAGCCCGTATCCAACTTCCACTTGTGTCAACTTTTTACAATAAAAGTTCATATGCCTTCTGTACAGTTTGCTGAGGTTCCAAACAACTATTCCATATCCGATAGTTGATGCGTATATGCTATAATGGTCATATATTATTGTAACACTTAGTGTCCTTTTTCTGCAGCCAAATTTTCAGAAGCTTTGCATGGCTAATGACCCATTTCTATGCAATTGTTACTAACGTTCTGTCAGAGGCTAAGTCCATAACTGTCATATTTCGTATTTCCAGTGTCCGATATATAGGTATGTCTTTGCCTCTCAGAAGTCATTTCAGTAATGCATTTTGAAATAGTTTTAGGTTGCATGTATAGATAAAAGCTCAATTTTTCCAAATATATGCATAATGTATGCATTTACTTTCGCTGTTTTCATTAAATCTACCATTCTACAAACATAAAAAACGTCCCTCGTACTAGTGTACAGTTATTTCATGCCTGTTTGTAGTATAGTCTTACTACTATCCCTCGGTCCGTGGACGACCTGATGCACCATTACACTCGGCCTTCGGCCTCGTGCAATAGTGCATCAGGTCGTCCACGGCACCTCGGGGTAATAGTTTTGACTATACTACAAACAGGCCTGAAATAACTGTTTTATTACCCAACTAATTTGATGAAATACTTAGCAGCGTTCATTTAATGGAGTTGCTGTAGACGATGTGGTTTTTGTTGCAAAACAAAACTTTTCACCAAATCTGCTCAATTTTGGTCTCAAAATGTTCCGCTCGTTCTAACTAAGAAAACGAGTACCCACACTTTATGTTTCTGACCATATACAACGGAGTTAATGGAGTTTAAAGTTGCCAAACCATGCCTCATTTTCACCATTGTTGCATAACGTCTCCTTTCATAAACGAGTCGTCGCGCATGTCGATAAGCGCCTGTGTGTTTTAACAGGGAAGCGGGAATCCAGGCCATGGTATAGTGCCAATCAATAGCATTGTCTGCGAAGGCGCGATACTCAAAAATCGATATGTCTGCTAAGGCACATCACGACTGAAAAGTCGGGTTTGTGTCAATACGCGGTACGCATTACCCAAAACACGAAGTTAAAAAAAGTAGCCTGCTCTGAATGGCTGCAAATAATCCTTTTATGGAGACATCAAGTAACCTTTGCTAAATAAACAAAATCAATTATTGGTATTGCAGTATTTAGCGATACAAGTTTGAATCAACAAATCGGGCGAATCACATATAATTTCTACGGTCATTCTCCTCCCTTCCGCTGGATCATTCAAGAAGGATTGTTGTCAGTTACAAGCGAAAGTATGTGCACGAAGTACTGGTTAACTGATTGTTCAAGCTTGCCCAGGAAAAAGTGTGGTCAGGTGAACTGACCGTCCCGCCATGACCATAGCTGTTGACTTGGGGCGTAAAGCAACAAAACAAAAAAAAGGAAAAAAAAAAGAATCACATAATTTGATGGCGCTTTCGGTAAATAAGTATCTGTATGTCGCACGAACCCACAATGATCAAATCAAATATGTCAGTATGCGATAGTCATGCCACCTAACGGTAAGATATTGAGTCAATAGTCGAAAATATTGACTGGTCAATAGTTCAGTGACTCATGACATAGCAAAAATAGACAATTACTCCTTATACTGACGGTTGGGTAATAATATATGATAGGTAAGCTTGCTTCATACAAACTTTCAACATTCTAGCCAGTCCTCGCAACCAGACCTGGTTTAAGTCTTACTGGTTCAGAAAATCCAAATTTTTCTCGCGATTAGGCCCAATTTTCTTCATAATATATATACATGAAACATGAAACCGGTAAGCCATATAAAATAAAAAAATAGTGCATTCTATTGGACTTTTTTAATATATATATATATATATATATATATATATATATATATATATATATATATATATATATATATATATATATATATATATATATATATATATATATATATATATATATATATATATATATAAGCAAGAACAGTGCTAATTTCTTATGCATGAATTATTTGATGATTTAATCCCTTGAAGGCCCAAGTAAATATGTTTGAATTTTCACAAATATGACAGCACAATATTTATGAATTAAACACAGCCCACAAAATTGGCATTCTAGCAAGAAAAGTCGTTTGAAAAAAGTTGTGTAGAACAGATGTCTAAGACATGTCTAGGCTCCTGGAAGATCGTATACAACAACACAGCACACCAGGGGCCCGTTTCACTAACGTTCTTAGCGCTAAGAAATTCGTAAGTTCATTCTTAAGAACGGTTTGCGTTTCACAAACGCCATCGACTTATGAATTTCTTAAGGATTTCGCTAGGATTTTCTTAAATATTGTCGTAACTTTACGACAGGGGGGAGGCGATCTTATCTTTCAGAAAATTTCGTACATATGGCCGCCTTCATCTTTTCCAGCCAGCATACGGAACAAAATTCGCGTATTATTCTGTCAAAACGTAACATTTATCGACAAAATTATCGGAGGGAATTTATTTTAGATGAGTACCTGTCGCCGGAAATGATTTAGACTGTGTAAAGTGTCCGAGTTCTACGAAATCGATCCTACTTTCGGTTTGAATCGACACGTTTTGAACTATTCATTTATTGTTTGTTTTATATATCAAGAGGAGTGTGTCACGGACTTAACAATAATTTCATTCGACCTGTCTGCTGACACAAGAGAAAGTGAGGAATTGGAGCCTGCTGACACCTGTCTTTGTATAGTCTACACAGATAAATTGCTCGATGTGTTTATACAAGAGATCTTCAGAGTGAGTACATGGCTTCTCAGCTGAAACAGCCCTATCATAGAAATTAGCCTGAGTAGGGATAAGGGTAGATTTACATGTACTGCTGAGGAGCGCAGTGGCCTATTCATGGTAGCGTTCGACTTGAGCTCGAGTAGAGGGGTCGCTGGTTTGAGCCCCTCAAGAAGTACGACACATGAGGCACTGTGTTGTGTCCTTGAGCAAGACATTGTATCATCTGCATTAATTGTGCTAGTTCAACTCGAGAAACGTCCAGATAGGGTGATAAAAATGTTGACTGGGACGTAAAGCATCACCACAGACAGACAAAACGTTTTCATTTTATCTGTCTGAGGGCTTACCCTGGCTCAGAATTTGTTGTAGCCAACACTTTAGCCAAATGGAAAAAAGTTGGAGCCAAAAGAAATTGACTATAGCCAAGGTTTTAGCCAGAAAGTAGTTTCAACAAGTTGTTCTATATTTAACCGGTGACTTTTGCCATCTGCTAATAACCTTTGCAAACAGTTTGGACCCAGATCAGGCCTGACAAATTGTCGGGCCTGATCTCGATCCTAATTGTTTGACACCCTGATGGTATTGAAAAAGTCCAGCATTCAAAGAGTTAAATATGGCACAATGGTAAAGTGTGCAGGAATTGGAAAATCCAAAAGCTGATCGAAATAAAAATTTTCGCAGATATGTAATTTTTGAACCACCTAGACTAGTGTTGTTTTTTTTTTACTTTTTAGCCAATATATTTTATTCGTAGCCACTCTACATTTTTAATAGCAAATGGCTAATGGCAGGGTGAGCCCTGGTTCCAAGTATGTTGACTGGGACGTAAAGCATCACCACAGACAGACAAAACATTTTCATTTTTTCTATCTGACAGAAGAATGTGTTCGAGCTAACATGCATTTATTTATATATTGACTGGGCTGTAAAACCTGAATTGCAGACAAACATTGATACCTCTGTCAATCAAATAATGCACCAGTCATTTACACCACTGCCCCCCCCCCCCTCTACATATGACCCCGGGAATCCCCTACTGGAAATATGGTCATAAAAAGCTCTGCACTATGTATGGGGACCGCTCAAGGATAATGTTTAATGATAAATTCCTTGGGGTATATTAACTATATTTGCATAATTGCAGAAGATCATGTTTCTGACTACTGTGGTCCTGTGGGGGAATTCAAGATGTGCATCATCCCAATTATCATCTGACCATCCCTGTAGGGGGGTTACAAATTACTGTGGGGGGGAAAGCTGTGAAAATGAGGTCACAGTGAGGTGCAGCATGTCTGTCTGACATTTAGACAAACTGTATATGTATTTTTGAATCCCTAGTTAGATGGCAACATTTGCGTTCTAAATATGATATCTCTTAATAACTGAGCGCAAGCGTAACAATTAATAACTGTGTATTTTGCTTGCTAGATAATAATCTCTATAAATTTGCTTTTTTGGCAGCAGGAAAAGTAATTGCGGGGCATAATTAAAGAAATACCTC
Source organism: Loripinus fragilis (assembly GCA_964019695.1). NCBI lineage: Eukaryota > Metazoa > Mollusca > Bivalvia > Lucinida > Lucinidae > Loripinus > Loripinus fragilis. Next base: position 36,903,145 of record OZ026529.1, read on the forward strand.
GAAAATTCTAATGCCGATTTTTCGAAAATACTCGCTTAATTATTCGAAATCAATTTGGGGCACATGGGATTCAGATAAGAGCTTAGGACCTATTTATGAAATATTTCAATAACTGTCTTTAAAAAAATATGTGTTTGGGTGCATAAAAGAAATGTCTCATTGAGAGGTTTCTTTTACGCATCCAAAACATATGTTTGATAAATGATAACAATCATTTTTGGGGGTTATATATTTTTATGTATAACTCTCTATAATTCGAATTTTCAATACTTAAAAATAAAACAACTTTGAATTTACGAGATTCGACTGACTTTACTTTTCTATTTATTTTTGCATTCCAAAATAAGCATTGTACTCAACGGAGTCAAATTGTGCCTGAATTAACCCTTATCCTGAGCCCTGATCAGACAGTTCGATTGAAAGGGAGCAGTTTGATCCGTGTCCATATTGTTTGCAATATAGGCCACCAAAGAACATAGATAGCAGAAGAGAGCAGATGACAGATATTGCCATGAATAGCAAGAAAAGGGTAAAAGAGTGCCTCTACCTCCAGATAAGTGTGTGCGATTGAAAAATACTTATCTTTTATCTAAAAAATATGTTGTGGGTACTCAAAAGAACCGTCTCAATGAGACATTTAAAATGATAATTGAAGAAATAGACAGTTCTGCACTCAAATATTTTGCTTATATGGTACTGGTTAAACGCAGATGAAACATCACAACATGACCAAAAGTTTGTTGACTGGGATGTAAAGTATCATTTAACTCATAAGAAAAAATAGAAAACATGCTCTCTTTTTCAAACAGTTTTTTAACCTAGATGTCTTAAAATTTCAAATCTCATCAAGATCTTCCCAGTTTGCTCTGAATGGCGTGCAACAAACTTAAAAAAAATTATATCCATCCTTTTTGAGAAAAGTGACTTAAGTCGGATAAAATGTTAGACATTTATTGTTATCGGGTCCATTTGTCATTCAGACTTGCTCATAACACAAACTCTTTCATTTTTTGACTGAGGGTGGTGTGGTACAATGATTGCCTATGATGTGTAGATTACAATGAAGGTTTCAGATCACCGATATGACTCTTAGTCAGGGGCGATCGGGACTCCCGTGCGAATTTGATGCCGATTTATGGTGACCTATACCAAATCAAACTTTAGGGGATAACTAATGAAAATCACCTGGTCACCCATCTGGGTTTCACGTCAGGACGTCATTATGACGTCATCAAAATAGCATATATTGTATCAGTGTATATGTCCATTGTAGTCTATGGGGATCAGGACTTTCTTGCATTTTGTGTGCCAATTTCAGTCGAAATGCACCAAATTTAATCTTAGGGGGTAAATAATTAAAATTAACATGTCGCCCATAGTGTCTTCGCATCAGAACAAAAAGATGACGTCATTGAAATGACGCCGTATATGTAAATACCACATATATATGCATTTTGTCCATTTCCAACGCATGGAAATATTCCTTTAATGAACTGGTAGCATTATCATGACTGAATGCAAACACTTTTAAATCGTAACATACAAAATATATTCAGATATGGTGAAGTCAGTTGGAGGGTGGGACGTAAATGCCGTCAAGATTTTCGAATAAAAAGACAGTGGATTGAATGAAAAACAAACAGTGTTTTTGATAATAAACGGAGTAAATATAATCTCTTATGCTTATATATATAAATGTACTACGACCTCTGACCAATGACCTTTGGGTCTTTCTATTGTAAACGATTGAAACAGAATATATAAAATGAGCCAGTCCTGCTAGAACATATATGCGCATGTCAATGCTTTTATAGTAAATGTAAATAAATGCCTGAAACCCTTTTTTCTAGAACAACATATCAATATTGTAAATAGAGTCACGCTTCAAAGCTTTTGGTTTATCTGTAGCTGCTTATCCTACACCCAAAGAAAAGATAGCAGTAATAATCATTTGCATACACTATCAACCAAACTCATTACAGTCCAATTTTGACCACTGAAGGATCAAAAGTTAGAAGAGTCTACTTAGTAGTTCATGATATGGAAATAAGGATAAACCCCTCTATAAGTTACCCATTGTACTTCGATGGCACGGGCAATAGAAAACTGTTACAATCTGATTTATCTTTCGAATGCTACTAGGTAGAATCGTATTCAAAGGTCAAAATCGGACAATAAGGCATTCTTGTTGATACGGCTAAAGAAATATCTGAATCCATTTGAATATAGTTGTTCAAAAGTCATAAGCATATTGATCACTGGCAATATTTTACATGAATCCTCTTCTGCTCCACAGCAACACAAATCAGTACAATATAAATGGTTTGCTTTGTACTTACACCGAGATGTTTCGCATACAGACATGCTGCAACCACATTTTATTAGCTGCAGAGGGGTTTCCGGGGGCAGGAGGCAACATGCGTGGATCAAGGAATTTTTGTCAGTTTTATTTAGTCCTCAGCTTATTATACAGTTTAAAGAGGGGTTCCAAAGGTTTTATTGCTTAGAAAACTATACTTTTACTTTACCAAGGATCCAGAGGCGGTCCATTATATTCCAGGGTGGGGGTGTCCAACTATTTCCAGGGGGGGGGGGGGGGTCCAAATGCTAATTTCTATAGAAACCCATATCCGTACTTGTTATTTTCCAGGGGGGTGTCCGGACCCCTATCCCCCTCTGGATCCGCACATGCGCAATGTCATCATAACGGGACAATATTTATCACAGTCCGGCTTCTAACCATAATTGTCAGGCATTGATTTGTCAGGATTAATGACAGGTGAGGTTTTCCAAATGATTCACTGATACTGCGCACATTTGACACCTTCGAGAAACACAGCTCTTGGAAGTGGTAGTTCTTGCAATTCAGTTTTTTTTTCTCCAAAACATCCACCACCTCAACGCAGTGAGTCGAACAATATCGGTGACTGGCTAATGCAAAGTAAGAAAGACGGCAAAGATCAGGAATCGATACAATCAAGTACCACACCTGACCCAGGATACCAATGGGAAAGTAACAAACTCACAGTTAGACATCTCAAACGAGAGCCAAGAGGTCAGGACAATTTACAAATATATTACTCTAGTGCATCCATCACAGTGCTTTCTAAGGGCACTGAGCCGAGGTAAAAGAATGCTTCTTTGATAGAGTCTCCAGAATAGCTAAATGCCTGCCAATATGATTTCTTACTCTTTCCTGACATTGAACTAGTTAATATCAGCACCTGAAAGTGCATGTACCTGGTTGTGGCATCATTGCACATTGACATCTTTAATAAGTGTCCCAATCTGAGAAACTTGATGATATATGAGCAAGACTGTTTAAGAAAATGCAAAATATCAACACTCTGCAATTGATTTTATATGTGTTTTATTTAAGCGGCGAAAACAAAAATTTGCTCCTCTGCAAAACTGAGGGTAGGGTTGTGTATTAGCTCATATAAAAGAAAATATTTAAGATAGAAAAGCAAACTTTGGTTTTGTATTCGTCAATTGAGTATATGTTTGTTAAACCTAATCTAAAACGGTTTGAAACCAACTCAGAGCAGTCGTTAAACTAAATGACGATAGCCAAAATTACCACTTTTAAATTATAATTAAGTTCATGTAACGCACATAATACAACATGTAGCCGTATTAATGTTAAACAGCTGTCATATGTAGTAAAGACATCCAGTAATTTGCAGACTATTAGAATGTTCATTGATTAGCTAGTTTTAATGTCTTCTTTCTGTATCTCAAACTTTCGATTTTCTTATTCTCAAATTGATACAATAACATATGTAACAAGCTGATACGGGCTAACACCCATGCTTACAGTGTGCAAACATCTCCTATTCGATGCACCTAGCATTGGTACATACGATAAAATATGTCTAAAAGGGTTTGGGATAGAGCAGGTCATTACTCAGCTTGCAGTCAAAATCTTGTTTGATTATTATTCTGGTTTTATGATATGAGGAGGACAAATATTTTACCAGAGACGCAGAAATAATAATCGATATTGTATATGACTTGGATAAGGATTGGTTTAGAATATTTGCATTAGAAAGGGACATTTACTAAATTGTACAGTTTAAATGTGAAAAGATTATTCCTATGTTCATCTAGGATGTATCTTTATTTTAGAATTATTCATATTAAGAAATATTGAAAACAAATATCCATAACATCTGTAACAAAGGTACAGGGGCTTAATAATCATGAATATCGAAGATTTAGGCACCAGAGGCTAGAGACTTTAGGTAGGAAAACATACAAAATATATTCATTTTTTCCTGAAATATTATTTCTTACATCAAGTCAATGTCCTTGCTTATTTATTATGACATGTAACATATGTTACAGCATTTAACAAGCACTTCAATCTTGTTGTTTAACCTGCAAAATCTATAATTCTTTATAATATGAGAAAGACAATCTCAAATATGCAAGATATCCAACAGCAGCAAATGTTTTCATATATTTTTACTTAAATGATGCCTATCAAATTTGGTTCCTTAAAATTGGGTGTAGCCTTTGGATTGTTTTTAAAATTGCTCGTATAAGACACTATATTTATAGAATAAAAGCAAACTTTGGATTTTCTCTAACCCAAATGAGTTTGTTAGTATAAAATAACCAAAACATTTTGGAAAATGCGCATATCAGCTAAAAAGTAAATGATATTGGTCACACTTTTCATGTTTGAAGGGTACTCTAATTAAAGTAACGCACTTAACACCACAGGAAGCTGTAATTTTGCTCCAAAAGAATTTATATGTAGCCAAAGTAGTCAATATGCAGACCATATGAGTACTTTAAATAATTAGCCTTCTTTCAGTAGCTCAAACTTTTAATTTTCTTTTTTTTCTAAATTTAACATGGTAACATATGTAACAGGCTGTCAGAGACTAACGCCCCGACGAACATAATGCAAACATCTATTACAAGACGCATTTTGAAATCCTCTTTTAGATAGGATAAGTTTGCGAAATTCGCGAGGGGGGGGGGGGGGCAATAACATTCTCAGCCATCAGTCTAAAGGCGGCCCGATAAGCTGGGTATTTATAGGAAATGAATATACGGTATTTTGCATGCAAAATATAGTTATCGAGAAATAATTCATTGTCAAAGTCAGGTAAAGCATTGATGTAACCATCATATGACTAAAATAATTGATATTATGTTTATAAAGCGTTCGTGTTGGATAAATATGACCATACCAACACAAACCATAGCTTTTATTAACGAGCAGTTTCTAATTATGGTCGCCATATTTATGACGTCATAACTAGCCTCAGACGCGGATTTGAGATGGGTGACCACCTTTAAATCAAAGGTAAGACTCCATTGAAGGTTTTGATATAGGTCACCATAAATCGGCACACAATTCGCACGGGACCTATTTTTTGTCCCTAAGGGCCCTGACTATCTGGAGTAAAAGGTCAAGGTTAAATATTTTTTAAAATATGTCCTTCCACTCCTAAAACGAACACTTCTTCCATTTTTTCGACCAAGGGTGTTCAAATTTGGCACAATGATTGCCTACTGAGTGTAGGTTTTAACAAAGGTCCTAGATTACCAATATGACATTGGACTCAAAAGGACAATTAAGGTCAGATAGACTTAGAATCTGGCTTGAACTCGTCTTTCACTTTTTGACTGACAGTGTTCATATTTGGCACAAAATCTGGCAATTCAAAGTTAACAGTTCATACTTCACCTTCATGGATCATACTTCACACATTATTAAATGTATGAAATACAACAGAAAGTGACAATTCAAAGTTCACAGCGTAAAATAACATTTTCAAAGTTCACAGTTCATACTTCACTGTTCATACTTCACACTTCATAGTTCACACTTCATACTGCACATTTAGTAGTTCGCGTTTCATAAGTCAGATTTAAGGCTGCATATTTCACACCATACTCCGCACAGTTTGAATTGTGAAGTATGAACATTGAAGTATGAAGTGGAACTGTAAAAAATGAAATGTGAAATCTTAACTGTGAAGTTTCAACTCGGAAAGGTGAAGTCAGAACTTTGAAGTGTGAACCATAAACTGGGATGATTGAAATGTGGAGTATGAAATGTGAAGTATGAACTTTGAAATGACACTTTCCCGTTTTCAATTGTTCTGACTTTATACTCCAAACGTCACAGTACACTATTTTTAGTTCATAGATCACATTTCTAAGTCGACACTTCTTACTTAACAGTTCACACTTCATAGTTCAGGCTTCATAATTCAGTTTTCACACTTAATTCATAGTTCAAACTTCACACTTAATAGTTCAGACTTCATAGTTCACATTTCAAAGTTCAGACTCCACGCTTCATACTTGGCACTTTTTACTCAAATTTATAGTCATGTGTGGGAGACAATGTAAAGTAACCTTTGAAGTTCACAGTTCACACTTCACAGTTAGCACTTCACACTTCATAGTTTAGACTTCATACTTCACACACTACACACTTCATACATCACATTTCATAGTTCAGACTTCAGGCTGAATAATTCACACTTCATACTTTGCACTTTATACTTTGCAATTTATACTTCCCAATTCATAGTTATGTGTGGGAGACAACGTAAAAAGACATTTTTAAGTTCACAGCTCATACTTTTCGATCATACGTCCCACTTCATGGGTCTGACTTCATACTACACCTTAATTGTTCACACTTCATTAGTCATACTTAATGCTACACACTTCCCACTTTATACTTCGCACGGTTTGAATTGTGAAGTATGAATATTGAAGTATGAAGTTGAAATGTGAAGTATGAAATTTGAAGTTTGAACTCTGAAGTTTGAACTCTGAGGTTTGAACTCTTAACTGTTAAGTGTGAACCATGAACTGTGAAGTATGAACTTTGAAGTTTGAAATGTGAAATTTGAAATATCACCTTTCGTTGTCCATAGTTCAGACTTTATACTCCACGCGTCACAGTACACTCCTCCGAGTCCATAGTTCACAATTCACAGTCGACGCTTCTTACTTCACAGTTCACACTTCATAATTTCATACGTCAGTTTTCACACTCCATAGTTCAAGCTGCACACTTAAAAAATCAGACTTCATAGACATGGTACATATTTCACACTTCATATTTCAGACTTCATTATTCACACTTCGCATTTATACTTCACACTCATAGTTCAGACTTCATGCTTCATACTTCATTCTTCGCACTTCATACTTTACAATTCATACTTCACATGTCATAGTCATGTTTTTGAGACGACGTAAAAACCTTTCATAGTTCACAGCTCATACTTCACTGTTCATACTTCACACTTTTAGTTCGCACACCATGAGTCAGACTTAATGCTGTATACCATTTACTTCATACTTCGCATGGTTTGAATTGTGGAGTATGAACATTATAGTATGAAGTTGAACTATGAGGTCTTAACTGTGAAGTTTGAACTCTGAAATGTGAAGTCTGAACTGTGAAGTGTGAACCATGAACTGGGATGTATGTATTGTAAAGTATGAAATGTGAAGTATGAACCTGAAATGTTACATTCTGTTTTCCATAGTTCAGACTTAATACTTCAAACGTCACAGTAAACTGCTCTTTGTTCAAAGTTCACATTTCATAGTCCACGCTTCTTACTTTACAGTTTACACTTCATAGTTCAGACTTCATACTTCAGTATTCACACTTCATTGTTCAAACTTCACACTTAGCAGTCCAGACTTCATAGTTAATATTTCACACTTCATATTTCGCACTTCATAGTTCAGACTGCACGATCATACTTCACACTTCATAGATCACAATTCATACTTCACATTTCATAGTCAATTGTGGGAGACGACGTAGAGTAACCTTTCGAAATTTACAGTTCATACTTTACATTTTTAAATTCATACTTCACACTTCATTGTACATATTTTACACTTCATTGTTCAGAGTTCATACTCCAGAATTCACAGTACACTCCTCATAGCCCCATAGCATATTCAGTAGGGAGTCTGACTGTATGTTCAGGGGTTACAAGTTCAATCCAAGCCCGGCCCCATACTTTCTTGGAGATTGATCATGAAATAATATCTATGGTCATTCTCCACCTTCCGCTGATTCAACAACGGTTGTTGTCAGTCACAATGGAAAGTATGTGCACAAAGTACTGGTATACTGCTTAGTCAAGCTTGCTCAGGAAAAAAGTGTGGTTAGGTGGAGTGACTTGTCTTGACATTACTATAGCTAGTGACTGGTCCTCATACTGCATAGTTTAGACTTCATATATCACAGGCCATACTTTTTACTTCATGGTTCATACTTCAGTTTTCATATATCACACGTCATATTTGCATACTTCACAGTTGCTACTTCAAAGTTAGTATTTTAATTCATAGTTCATACTTCTCTTTTCACTGTTCAAACTTCATGCTTCATACATCGCACTCCAGGCTTCACGCTTCATACTTTGCATTTCATGTTTCACACTTCATAGTTTAGGCTTCAAGCTTCATAATTCACACTTCATAATTCATACTTCACAATTCATACTTCACATTCATAGTTATTTGGTGGAGACAACGTAAAGTGACATTTAAAAGTTTACAGTTCATACTCCACGGTTAATATTTCAAATATCATACTTCTGACTTCACAGTTCACACTTCATTGTTCATTCTTCACATTTTATACTTCATAGTTCACACTTCATACTTGATGCTTGACACTTTATAGTTAATACTTCCTAATTCAGACTTCACACTGCATGCTTCATAGTTCAGACTTCGTTGCACAACTGTAAGTGACATTTAAAAGTTCACAGTTCATACTCCATGGTTCATATTTCAAATTTCATTCTTCATACTTCACAGTTCACACTTCACATTTCATACTTCACAGTTCAGACTTCATAATTGATGCTTCACACTTCATAATTAATACTTCCTAATTCAGACTTCATACTACACACTACATGCTTCATAGTTCAGACTTCGTTGCACAACTGTAGTGACATTTAAAAGTTCACAGTTCATGCTCCACTGTTCATATTTCAATTTTCATACTTCATTCTTCATTTTTCACCGTTCACACTTCATATATTACATTTTATACTTCATAGTTCAGACTTCATGCTTCACACTTCATAGTAAATACATCCTAATTCAGACTTCATACTTCAGACTACATGCTTCATAGTTCAGACTTTGTTGCATATTACACTTCATATTTCGCACTCCACACTTGACAATTCGTACTTCACCGTTCATAGTTATGTGTGGAAGACACATTTAAATGCCATTTCAAAGTTCACTGTTCATACTTCAATTTTCATACTTTACATTTTATACTTCACACTTCACATTACATAGTTCGTTCTTCAGACTTCACAGTTCATACTTCACATTTTATATTTCACACTTCATATTCACACGTCAGAGTTTATACTTTATAGCCCACACTTCTTACTTCATTGTTAACACTTCATAGTTTATACTTTACACTTCATAGGTCAAAGTTCATACTTCATACTTAACAATTCATACTTTACACTTTTTAATTACGTGTAGGAGACAACGTCAAGTGACATTTCAAAGTTCACAGTCCATACTTCACACTATATAATTCTCACACCATACTTCACACTTCAGACTTCATAGTTCATTTGTACACTTATTACTTCACATGTCACACTTTATACTTCACAGTGTATAGTTCTTACTTCACACATATAAGTTCACACTTCACAGTTCAGACTTCATACATCACAGTTTCCAATATTTAAACATGTGACAGTGAGGCATTACTGATGAAAATGGTGGGTGTTGTGGTTATAGTACATTTTATAAGACATTGTTACATGGGCGGATCCAGAATGGGGGACAGGGGTTATCCATTGGAATAGACAATTGGACCCCCTCTGTAAAATAAGTTGAGGTGTTATTTTGTCAGTTGGACTTGGACTCCTCGGGGCGAAAATTTCTGGTTTAATTCTAATATCCCTTTATCCTCTGATAGGTAAGAAGGTTTCAGATCATGGCTATTATCTCAGTCAAATGTCTAGGCGAAATATACTTTAATTTTGTCTTACAGCTCTTTTATATGATCTCTTTTTAATGGAAGGTGTTCACACTTGCCATAGTTGTTGTCCATAGCGTGTTTATGACATTAACGGGTTCAGACTACCAACATGACCTTGGAGTCAAAGGTCAATGTCAGAAATACTCTAAATCGTTCAGTAGTATGGGTCCCTTTTTAGCGCCAATCCAAATAAGGGCATGAAATCCAAGCTGGCCGCCATCCGAATAAGTGAATCGCTGGGGGTATAGGAGACCTCTTTACTGCAGATGCCTTCCTGACATGGTTGGTTTCATCTCGGGGGTGAGTCAAAGCACTAGACCATGGGAAGGTACCCCTCACGTCCTAGAGCAAATACTCCACCCCTCTCCTCACCTCCTTTTCCCATCTCTTAACATCCTCCCCTCATCCTCCTCCCCTCCTCCTCCACCGCCTCACCAATCTCCACCGCCTACATCTCCCCTCCCCCATCTTCTCTTCACCCTCTCTCCTTCTATACCTCCTCTCATCATTCCCTTCTCTTCCTCCTCCCATCTCTTCACCGCATACTCCTCCCTCCCTTTCTCCTCATCCCTTCTACTTTTTTTCTCTTCCTTCATCGTCTTCCCTCCCCTTCTGCTCCCCTCCTCATCCCATTTCCTCCTCCCCTTCTATTCTTCCCCCTTCATCCTATTCTTCCTCCCCCTCCACCGCTTCAAGCTTCCTTCATCACATCATTACCCCCACATCCTTCCCTCTTTCATCCACTACTCTCATTGGAGGAGGAGGGGGAGGGAGGAAGAGATGGGGTTAGAGGAGGGGTAGAGGAGGAGAGAAGGAGGTGGTGATGTAGGGGGAGGAACAGGAGGGAGGATGGTAGAAAGAGGAGGCAGGAAGAAGGAGAATGGGGAGGGGGAAGGAGTGACGGGAGGTTAGAGGATGAAGAAGGAGAGTAGGGGGGTGGGGGAGGAAGAAGGGAGGGGTGGGGTAGAGGTGGTGGAGGAGGAGGGTAAGAGGAAGATGAGGAGATGGAAGGAGGATAAGAGGAGCAGGGGGAGTTGAGAAGATGGGAGGTGGAGGAGAGAGGAGGTGAAAACATGGGTTGAGGAGGGAAGGAGGAGGAGAAGGGGAAGAGAGAGTTTGGGTGAGGAGAGAGGAGGAGAGGAGCGGAAAGATGAGGAGATATGATGATGGAGGGAAAAGGAGGAGGAGAAGGAAAAGAGAGAGTTGGGGTGAGAAGAGAGGAGAGGAGGAGCAGAAAGACGAGGGGAGACGATGAAGAAGGAGATAAAAGAAGGGGAAGAGAGAATAGGGTGAGGAGAGAGGAGGGGGACAATGGATGAGGAGGTGAGGGAGGAGTATGAGATGGAGGGGAGGATATTGGAGGAGGAGGAGCATGTAGGATGATTGGAGAGGATAATAAGAGAAGAGGAGGAAGAGGAGTGGAGATGAGAGGAGTAGAAGGATGGGGTGAGGAGGATTTGGAGGGAGAGAGGTGAGGATATTAGAGGGAGAGGAAAGAGGAGGAGTAGGAGAATGAGGAGAGGGTGATAAAGGAGGAGTGGGGAAGATGGGGGGAGGTGGTGGTGGAGGAGGAAGAATAGGAACTTGAGAAGAGGGAGAACTCCCTTTCTTTTCATAATGCTACTCTCCTCATCCCTAATCCTCCTCCCATCTCCTCACCCCCTCCTCCACCAGCTTCTTTTTCCTCCTCACCTAGTCATCTACCCCTCCTCCCCTCCTATCTTCTCACCTCCTCTTCCCATCTCCTCCTCTACCACCCATCCCCTCCATTTCCTCCTCCTAAACACTCCTCCTCCTATGTTCTCACCTCCTCCTCCCATCTTCTCCTCTACTACCCATCCCCTCCATTTCCTCCTCCTAAACACTCCTCCTCCTATGTTCTCACCTCCTCCTCCCATCTTCTCCTCTACTACCCATCCCCTCCATTTCCTCCTCCTAAACACTCCTCCTCCTATGTTCTCACCTCCTCCTCCCATCTTCTCCTCTACTACCCATCCCCTCCATTTCCATCCTAAACACTCCTCCTCCTATGTTCTCACCTCCTCCTCCCATCTTCTCCTCTACTACCCATCCCCTCCATCTTCTCCTCCTAAACACTCTCCTCCTCCTATCTTCTCCTCTATTACCCATCCCCTCCATCTCCTCCTCCTCCTATCTTCTCACCTCCTCCTCACATTTTCTCCTCTACCACCAATCCCCTCCATCTTCTCCTCCTAAACACTTTCCTCCTCCTATCTTCTCACCTCCTCCTCCTCCCATCTCCTCTCTACTACACATCCCCTCCATCTCCTCCTCCTAAACACTCTCCTCCTCTACTACCCATCCCCTCCATCTCCTCCTCCTAAACACTCTCCTCCTTCTATCTTCTCACCTCCTCCTCCTCCCATCTCCTCTACTACCCATCACCTCCATCTCCTCCTAAACACTCTCCTCCTCCCATGTTCTCCTCTACTACCCATCCCCTCCTCCTAAACACGCTCCTCCTCTACTTTCCATCCCCTCCTCCTAAACACTCTCCTCCTATCTTCTCACCTCCTCCTCCTCCCATCTCCTCTACTACCCATCCCCTCACCTCCTCCTCCCATTTCCTAATCTACTACCCATCCCTTCCATCTTCCCCTCACATATAATGATCAACTCTAAAATTCTAGTAGAGAATTAATTTGATCTTGGATAGTGGCACATATAAATAAGTCTTTTCCTTTTTTCAGTCAGCTTTATTCACACCATTGGATACTCATTGTAGAATATTACATTGTCTTAGTAATGTGTGATTGGATCTGCACCGTTTTCAACGTGCTAGTCTTAAATTGGTTAATAAAGTGTGTTTGATATCATTTTTATGTTAAAAGCTGTCTATCACTTTGAAACTTAGAAGTTCATTTTTTTTTCTTTCAGATATTAATTAGAGATGTTTACTATACAGAGACAGACAAGGTAGAGCTACTACAACTACAAGTCCCAGAGGCCCAAGTTTTGTGTAGGATTCGAAGTAGCACCATTTGAGAAAGTGAATCGTTTGAATATAGACACAATTGGATAAAAAGATTTCAAAGAAGTTAACATTTCATGAATTGTTAGAGTGTAGCATGGGTTTTACCAGACGAAGCTCAATAAAAAAGCAGGGTTTAATTAATAGTTGTGTGTGTTTTTTTTTTAGTTTATACATGACCACTACAGTGTACTCTCATTAACTCGGACCCTTAAACATTAAACTACCTTTTAAAGTCCAATATGTAATATATACAGCTGCATTTAACAGATTTTGTTCACTATTACATGTATTTGCTATCCAAAGATATGCTGACTTGAATGTACTTAGGACAGACTCAGTGAGACTGCTCCTGTTTGTGTGCGCATGTTCTTCATACAGCACATCGCATTGACATGGTTCTTGTATGTCTCCATTAGACATACAGCATATCTTTGGATATATAAAAGTGAAAGTAATCATGTTTAGCCTATGCACTGTTTATCCTTTTATAGATCAGCTATATTTATTCAAACTTCAAATAAAACAACGAAAAGTTTGGCCCTAGGGACTTTGATTTAACGAAAGTTAACTGCAGGCCTTTAGTAAGAGTGCGTAACAAAATAATAACTTTCATATTTCTTAACCAAAACATATGTTGTGGATGATCAGAAGACCGTTTTAATGAGACGCGTCTCAATGAGACAATTGTTTTGAGTACCCAAAACATATGATAAAACTGATGCGTAAGAACATATTTACAATTATTACGCTCAACGTTTTTGTTTATAAACCTGTTTAACTGTATATAAACTTGTGCAGTACAACACACTTTTCAGACTATGCATGATCGACTATTGCTAAGAAACCAAAGGATGTTGGAAAAACGACCCTACATGTAGCTGGGCATCTAAACGCTGCTGCCATGGTAAATCATTTCATTTGTAAAATGCTGTATTTTGAACTCACCTGCACACAGTGTGCTCAAGGTGAGCATTTAAGAAATGATATCATTCCAAATCAACGTTTCAGTGAGTATTTCACCAAACTTCACATCAGTTATTCATTAGCGCCCTCACTCTCTTTTCAGTCCATGACAAATTCTGGTTTACAGGAGAATATACGAAAATCTTACTGCGAAAATTACAGGCCCGTTTTGAAAATAGTTTGGTCAAGCCGAGTTGTGCTCTTGTTGTCTTTTGTAATCTCCAAAGAGAGGACAAGAGAGGGCAATGAAATATTGCTGGTTACATTATGACATGTCCGTACACTCCAGTATAGTTCCACAAGAGAACAAGAGGGAGTTAACATTTTAACTTCTCTCTAGACACGCAATGGCAAGTGAATGGTCAATATGGGCTTTTGTGATCTTTTATGTCCGTTGTCATTATGTCAACATAGTTCCCCAAGAGTACCACAGGGATCTTTAACTTTATTTGTTTGTTTTTGTTGCTTTACGCCCCAAGTCAACAGCTATGGTCATTGCGGGACGGTCAGTTCACCTAACCACACTTTTTCCTGGGCAAGCTTGAACAAGCAGTTAACCAGTACTTCGTGCACATACTTTCGCTTGTAACTGACAACAACCCTTCTTAAATGATTCAGCGGAAGGGAGGAGAATGACCGTAGAAATTATTTCATGATCAATCTCCACCAAAGTAGGGGACTGGGCGGGGATCGAAGTCGCAACCCCTGGATCTGCAGCCAGACTCGCATCTGTTTCCAGACACGTTACCGACTGCGCTACGCGGCCCGGTATCTATAACTTTATTCCCCTCCACTTTACACCAGCAATACCAAGTGAATGGTAGTCAAATCACAGTAAATGGTAGTCTTTAACAATCAGCATCCCTTTACTTTAGTTCACCTGTGTCATGGGCTCAATATGAGCTTTTGTGATCCTCTAATGTCTGTCGTCATTGTCCGCACGCCATTCTTCAGTCAACATAGTTCCCGAGGAGTACCACAGGGATTTTAAGTTTACATTGACCTAGTTTACCTCTGGTGAAGTTTGACCCTATAAAATATTGTACTTGGAAATCAGACGGTCAGTTGAAGTAAACGTTCATATGGGGCAACTTTTTGATATTAATATGACTATACGGTGCAGCTCACAAGATCAAAATGGCAGTCATGAGGGTCTCAATGGGGTATCTCAGAAATCAATAATCAGTAAAATATAGGCCCAAAAGTTGGTAATGAGTAAAAGTTAGGCCACAAATCAGTAATCAGTAAATATTAGGTACAAATATCGGTAATCAGTAAAATTTAGGCCCAACACTCAGTAATCAGCAAAACTTTGGCTACATCAGTAAACTTCTTTTTGGTGAAACTATTCTTTAATTCATTCCTCTCTGGATCAAAGAGTAGGACAACTCTTTCAGATGTGTCTTTTTGCATGCATTCTCGGTGCTTATAAAAAAATTTTCATTCTCAACTCAACTGAGCACGAAATTTAATCTGCTCATAAAAAGCTACAATACTGACATATAAAACAAGTTTCTTGCTTTAAGTCCCTCAGATGTTGTATTTATATCATGCTAATAAATGTTAAAATGCCAACAATTTCGTGCTCAGTTGAGCATATTTTTTTTATAACCTCGGGCTAGTTTCAACCCAGATTGCCTTGCGATTCTTAATATAGAAGCATCATTCCGCTATTCGGTACAGACTAGATAGATCTACACATGTTGAAAGTGAAGCAAACAATTCTAACACACCCTGCCTATATATAGCCAATGGTTAAGTCTAGTGATATATCGAGCAACAAATCACTGAATGGAGTACCCTAGCATCATTGAGCATCATCTGGCTGCCTGTTCGATTTTTATGACGTCGCCAATCACATAAAGCCTTGTAATAATGACATTAGATGGCTCAAGGTGAGCTTTTGCGATCGGTTTCGTCCGTCGCCCGTAAACTTTTTCTTTCCTGAACCACTGGTACAAATTAAAGATGATTTCACAAGAATATTCCCCATAATGCCATCTACCAAAATTGCATAAATGGTCATTAGGGCCGCTAGAGCTCTAGATAAGAAATCTTTTAAACGACATCTGAACCACTCGTCAAAATTCAAAATAATTTCACATAATTGTTAAGCGTGATACCTTCCACCAAAATTGCACAAATGGTTCGCTCTGCTGGAGAAAAGAGCCACCAGAACTCTAGATAAGAACTATCTTCAAATGACATCTCTTGAACCACTGGTTCAAATTCAAAATAATTTCACAGAGTTGTTCCTCATGATGCTTTCTATCGAAATTGCACAAATGGTTCTGCTCCGCCAAACAAAGGGACCGCCAGTACTCAAGATGGGAAAAAAACTTTAAACGACTTCTCCTGAGCCACTGGCCCAAATTCAAAATAATTTCACAGAATTGTTCCTGATGATGCTCTCTACCAGAGATGCACAAATGGTTTCACTACACAGAACAAAATGGATGTCATAGCTCTAGATAATATATCTTTAAATGACATCTCTTGAACCGCTGGTCCTAATTCAAAATAGTTTTACAGAAATATTCCTCATAATGCCCTGGTCCAAAACTCTACAAATGGTCTTGTTCTGCTGAACAAAGGGGCCACCAGAGCTTTAGATAAGAAATATCTTCAAACGGCATCACCTCCCGATTTTTTTTGTTTGATTCTTTACGTCCCAATCATTAATTTTTCAGTTATGGCGGGACAGGTCTCCCTGTGTTTAACGAGTACTAAGCAAGGGTAAAATGTGTCTTGCTCAAGAACACAACGCAGTGATGAGGCACTGGAAGGGGGTCCCAGTATCCCATATCTCTTTAATTATTTTGAAAAATATTCCATATCCCTAAAATAACTATGGCAAATATCCCCAAAATTCAGAAAGCATTGTACCCCATATCCCTAAAACTGATCCAAGTATCCCGTATCCCTTTAAGTATTTACAAAAATATCCCGTATCCCTTTATCGTTTTTGCCATTGTCCCTGTATCCCTAAAAACCCTTCCAGGGCCTCAGTGATGCCGGTGAGGCGCGAACCAATTGCTTGACCCGTGACAGTCTAAAAAAAAAACATGCACATTCAGCGTATCAACTGTTACAGTGATGTCCGGTGGTCGCATGACCCATGACAGCCTTCAGACCTCATGCCCAGTCATCACATAACCCGTGATAGTCATCAAAACTCAGACAGCCAAGCCATGACCCGTAACAGTCATCTCCAGTCATCGAACCATGACAGTATTTGGAACTTATGTCGAGTCATCGCATGACCTGTGACAGTCATGTACTGTAATCGCATGAACCTATTCAGAACTCATGTTCAGTCATCACATGACCTTGACAGCCATGCCTAGTATTCGCATGAACCATCACACGTATCCAGTAATGGCATGACCTGTGACAGTAGTCATGGAAATTCATCGTTTGACCCGTGACAGGTATTGCATGACACACGATAGTCTGCAAAACACACACACAGTCAACACATGTACAGTGAGTCGTGCCGAATCATCGCATCAGAACGCATGTCAATATATGGAATGACGCATGCATTGCAAGACAAATAACTCTTCGGAACGCATGCCCAGTCACCGCATGACCCGTACCAGTAATTGCATGATCTGTGATAGTCTTCCTAACTCTTGCCTACGCATAACCTGTAATAGTCATGTCCAGTCATCGCATGACCCGTGAAAGTCATAAAATGTAGAACAGGTTAACAGCTATATATGCTGTGCATTTTTCAACGACCAACAGTCTTGGTCAGAAGTGTTGTTTGTTTGTTCATTCGTTTGATTTGATTCTTTACGTCCCATCAACAATTTTCAGTTGTAAAAGAACGGGTTTCCTGTGTTGAACCAGTACTAAGCTAGGATTAATGTTCTTGCTCAAGAACACAATCAGTGACTCCAGTGAGGTGCGGACCCTCGGTCTCGAGTCAAGCACACTGCGCTCCCTGTCAGAAGTTTTAAAAGCGGCGAATCGATACCGTTCCGTAGGCTAATTTTGCCTACAAGAGTTTTTAAGAGCTGAATTTTTACAAGTGTTTACTAGATCAGTCACATATATTTTTATTAATCAGATTTTAAATGTAAGAAGTAACTTTCATGAATTATTTTTTCTATATCAATACGAGAATGATTAGCGCACCACCCTCTTTTTAAAGTATTTGAGACCTTTTTATAGCTGTCGCCCAATTTTTCTCTGATCTGTCGCATGTATTGTTTAGATGCTTTCAATTACGTCCGCGCGCTTGTTGCTATGGATTTTCTTACCTCCGACGGAAGAGTAGCTTAATATTTCTTAGCTAAGAAAATGCTATGAAACGCACCGCGCTTAAGAAAATGTTAATGAAACGCACTTTAAGAAAAAGATACGACAATCCTTAAGAAGTTCTTAAGCCTAAGATTTTCTTAGCGCTAAGATTGTTAGTGAAACGCTGCCCTGGGTGTTCTACCATATGACCAAAGAGTCAGTCCCCCTTGTTGATGCCAAATGTACACAGAGCGTTCAGACGCCGAATCCAGTAGCTCTCATGGAGTTTCCTGGTAGAATCTGACCACTCCTTGTTGTGTTCAAGGCAGCTGACAGAGGCATGACTCAGGAAGTCATGATCTGCACAGTGAAATTGTTCTGCTGTTGGTGATCATATAAACCTACGGTGTCTCCAGTCATCACGATGGCCATGAATACGTTTGTTCAATGGGCCTTTGGTTTCTCCTACATACTGTTTGTTGAATTTGCTGCAAAAGATCAGGTAGACAACATTATCTGTTGTGCAGTCTGTGTACTGCCTCAGTCTTACAGTGGCCCTAGAGGATGACTTCACAGTACCAGCTTGCAGCATAGTATTCATACTATACGGTATGTAACGTAAACGCGGATATTTGCGATGGAATCCCATCGAGTGAGCATCTTCTAGTTTCACTTTGCCTAATCTTAATTGTACAAAGTAATGATTTTAATATAGTAACATGTGCATACATAATATAATAAACTATTTTTCTGTGCAGAATTATGATATTTCTCTCAATCTGTAGCAGCGACAACTAACTATGAGACATAAACTTACGCCTTATGAGGTACATTCTGATCAGGGCTCACATTCCTTGCCCCCGTGAGTAAGTCTGGTGGAAATTGTTGCAAACAATACGGACCAAGACCAGGCTATCCCCTTAAAAAAGTCTGACCAAAGCTCATATTCTTTACTCCCATGCTAAAATTAGTCTGAGTGCACTCTGATATGAGCAACTGACGTAATAAGCAGACAATGTTTCTGGACAAAATTATTAACATGATAAGTCTGATCTCAAATTTTAAGCCCTTTACCGTTATTCACGGTGATTGGCGTCTGAGCTATCTTTAGTTTTTATTTTTTTCTTCTCCCTTGTCGACGAAATTTAAACAATATGGGCCAAGACCAGACAGCCGAATAGGAGCAGTCTGATCGGGGTTAACTCAGAACTTCTTAAAAAAAAGGCTATCGGTATAATAAACTTCGCAAAACCTCTTCTAAATTTTATAGATGATACTATGATAGATATCTAAATTCTAAGTTGGACTTAAATCTCTCTTGCGTCAAGAACTTTTGGAACCTGAATTCTATAAATCTGTAAATGCTATAAATTGAAGAAGATTGTTGGCTCTAATAATTTTTCAGCGCGGTTCATTAAAATAATTTCCCATTATAAACATATTGGCTATAACATTAATGTATTGCAGCAGACTGCATGCTTGGATGTCAACCCAATCACGGTTGGCAACTTTGCTTTCCTCTTTAACATGTTTAATTGCACGTCGGTGGGTTAGACTTTAGACTTCTATTGATGCTTTGGCTGTTTTCAGGCCCACCCGGGTTTACCTGTTTGGTTTCTTTTGCTCAGGTATTCAGTTTTATTTACTGTTGAGTCGTTACTTTGGCTTTATCTCCTTTTTATGTCTTGATTTATATGTTCTAGGAGATGATGCATTGATAAGTTAGGGGTCTTTCATGCAAACCAAACATCTATGTGTCTTGACCCACATCTGAACTAAGGGTGAGGTTGGTGCACTGTTAAACCGGTTTAAGCCTTCCAGTAAATATTTATACTAACCGTTCCAAGGCGGTGCTTCTTTTGTGAATCATTTATATTATTCTTGTCTTGTTTTGTTATGCTTTCATGTACTTCTGATTGTTGATGCCTTGTGGTCACCTGCTTGGAAAGGGCTGACCTCTTGGCTCTCGTCTGGGATGTCTTATTGTGACGGCATTTTCCCATTGGTATCCTGGGTCGGATGTGGTGCTTGATTGTATCTATTCCTGATCTTTGCCCTCTTTCTTACTTTCATATAGTTTGCTTCATTGAAAACAATAGTCTAGAGGTCTGCAATGACAGACCAAATTACTCCCTAAGGAGCAGTCTGCTCAGGGCTCATGTTGTTTACTCCCATGATAAAACTAGTTCGGAGTGCACTTAAAACACATGCGACATACGTACAAAGCAGACAATGCATACTGTGCATTACAGAGTAGAAAAAACTTAACAATCTTGTCTTTTTCTGTAAAAAAGTACCGTTAAATGCAACTGGATAATCCCCAATGACTTCTAAAAGGAGCCTCATTCATAATTTTTACCAGCCAAATCGTATCTTTGTTGGCCCCATTGTCTTAACCAATTAGCCCTATTGTGTATCGCCGGTTAAGATTTGCCATTCTGGACAATTGTGCAGTCAAAATCCGATGCAATTTAGTCAGTGGATACCTTCAAAATTAAGCTGACAGCAGGTTTAAATTGTATTTGATAGTGCTATAGTGCAGTTATAGTCGCGGATTTGTGCAAATATAAACCCGATGCAAAAATGCAGTACAGTTAAAGACATATACATCGGAAATACTTCACCCATTGACCGTACAGCTCTTTCTTTGTTTCCAATTTTTTAAAAAAACTCATTTTTCCATTGATTTTTGTTGATGACATTTTACATTATCAATTTTAGCAAAATATCTTCGCAAAGGCATTTTCCTAACTAATGAAATTAAAAAATATAAAAAGAGGTTATTTCTTATGTAGTTCTTCTGCACTCTAATAGCATCATTAGTGTATTGACTGCATGTTTGAACTTCTAAATGAAATACATTTCCTGTTTGTTGAAGACAGTTTTGCAGCAACATTTTGCAAATTAGCTGTAATTGCCCAGCCTTGAATTGCTTTAAGCCAGAAATGGAGCAGATTACCAGTCCGTGTGGGCACTTTTGTCAACATATAACACTATTGTATGGAATACACCCCCAGAGTATTTCATTCAGTTTATCTTCATAACTTTAGTTATACATCGGATAAGCGGCAATCTAAAACGCTCTAAAAGTTCGACGAACGTGGATCAAAAATCGTAATAAACAGTGTTTTTGATTACCATTTTTCACTGGCGGCAAATGGCAATCGAAAACTCTGTTTCTAACGATTTTTGATCTACGTTCGTTGATAGTAATAACATTTTCGATTACCGCCTATGCGGTGTCAGGTATAGGCATGCATTTACAAGCAGAGTGGAAACAGTGTGACAATTACTAAGCATATAATGAAAAGTCCAAGAGATTCTGAATTGTTTTTATCTTCATCTGAATTAACGTGGAATCACTTAAGTGGCGAGAAAATGATAATTGCATTGGAGTCAACCCGTACACTATTGTTTATAGCCGCAGATATTGCATCAAGTTATCGATAATTAGTACTGAAATTGTCGTGATAATCTCTTTCTCGCCATTTGGTTACAAATCTCACATTAAAGCTGCATACTCTGTAACTATGAACATTTTTCGAAAAATTTATTTTCTTTTTAAATCATTTGTAAAAGCTGAATTAAGTTATGTTTTCACAATAAATCTGTTCACTAGAGCGGAAAACTGCACGGAAAAGAGAATTATCCTATAAAACAGGTGTGTTTTACTCGTGTCGATAATTATTTGCGTCCCTCCAATAATTATAGACAGTTAGTTTTAATATAAATGCTGTTGTTTCGATACTGATAACTTGTTAAGATTTACGAAATTGGTAAAATGGATACCTGAATTTTAGTTTTTTACTGTGTTCTTGAAAAATAGAAACATTAGTTCTAAAATTAAAAGATCAAAAGTTACAGACTATGCAGCTTTAACCGCATTGGTGCGCCTTGGCCTGATCAACGTTGTTTATTTCACTAATCTGTTATCTTTATAAGGTCATCACGACAATGCACTTTTTAAAAGACGTTGAATCGACGCTCAAACTAGTCTTTGGATAGGCTTTTGTCCTATGATTCGTGCTTGACATTGCACGGCCCGTAGGTGTGCACTATAAGTCCGCCTGTCTGTTTGTCTGTCCGTCCGTTACCAGATAGTAAAAATGCTCATAACTCTTGAACCACCTGGTATATTTTGATCACTACAAAGAGCTACGTGCATTAAGGGGCAATTTTGGCAGGCTGAAAATAAAATTGTTTTTCACCAATATCTTCATATTAGTTTATTAGAACAATAGCTAAAGTGTAAAAGTCTGGTATAAATTTGAATTTTTGCTATAGTTACAAAAATGGGCGCATAATAGGCTGAAAATAGAAAAGTGACCATTTTGGAGCAGCTTTGACACACTGGATAGAGAAATTAAAATAGAGCACAAGCAAATACCAAAAACTATATTTGAGCCGTGACATGAGATTTCCAACAATGTTGTATGTGCGACCAACAAAGCCTCAGATCAGCCTGCGCATACGCGCAGTCTGATCAGAGCCTTTGCTTGTCGCTTGAATATTCTATGAATGTCAAGCTACTGACTGAACATCATTTGGAGTTTCTAAGCTTAAAAGGAGGCTGCACAGCCTTGTCTGAGTCTGCACTTGTCAAAATACCACATTGTTGGAAATCACGTATCACCGCTCATTTTAACAGATGATGAGAATGATTATCACGGCACACAACGTATTAAAAGTTTTTTTTTTTATTTTGGTGTTTAGCTGTGCTGACATTATATCTAATTCTTAGAAAATTGGCCCCCGAAAACCTTAAATTTGGTCAAAAATGACAATTTCTCTATTCTAAGGGCAATTGCGGGTAATACTTCCCACAGTAAAAACCTTTTTCATTGTTTGCATACAGCTTTTTGAATGTATGAACTGTAAATTTATGAAATAAAAAGGATATGTCAACACGCTCGATTTTTCATAATCTCACTTGGAAGTTTTCAGAATTTTACAAATTTTCTGAACCCCCCATGTCGTTAATATTAAATTGAATATTAAAAAAACTGGCATTAACAATCTCAAAGTTTTGCTTTTTATTTCATAGACTTTTATATTACCGTTTTGAAAAAAGAATACAAATGGGGGTCATCAAACTAATTTTCTTTCAGGAGAGCAAAATTTACCCCTACTCCCATATATTTTGAGGATAATTCAATATAAAAAGTTATGGAGTATACTTTTGTCATTTATATCAATTCATATTACTTGAAGGAAGTAATTCATTATTATAAAGCTGAAAAACGAAGAAAAAAATGTATAATAAGTGCCCACCAAGGAATCGACCCTGGTCCGATGCACTAACCACTAGGCTACGGGGTCAGATCATGCGCCGCCCAAATTCACCGTATTTATTGGACACACATTCCGTATTCGTATTTGATATGCATGGTATAAAATCTATTTATTAGTGTTTGGTACTAAGACAGTCATTTATAATAACAGTCAATTGATATTTCAATTGATATTTCGGACACTTTTTTAGTTACTTTATTTTGTCTTGAAAATGCGGAAATATCCACCTGACGTAAGCTTATCAAAAATGTATTGATGCGAATTTGGAAATGATCGAAAGACGGGAGCCAGACAACGTTCCCAGTTTCCCGCCGCAGGAATGGTGCGCGGGGACAAAACTCAAAATTGCCCATAAGCCTATTTTGTCCGCTAATTTTGTTACCATGGCAACAGTAAAAGCTATATAAATGCCAGCCTTTTACACTTGGGTTATACTTTTAATAAACCAGTAAGAAGAAATTGGTGAAAAACAACTTTGGGTTTTGGCTCCAGAAAGGGCCAAATATCCAGCCAGTGTAGTTATTTCTGGCCGCTGGTGGCATTTGAATGACATATCGACAGTGGCCCCCGCTTGTGGCCTGCCATGGGGCTGCTGGCAATTGAATTTTCATAAAGCATCATTTAAAGTATTTTTTTTTTTTCTGCTCCATATTCCTTTCATAACTTTTACTATTTTAACATATAAAAATTACTTTTGTTGATATTTTACTGCAATCACTCTAATTCTTCCATGTTTTTTTTTTTAAAAAAAAAAAATGATATTCCGCCCGCCTACTGGCTGCTTCCCATCGAATCTTGAAAAAAATGTCATTTAAAGTTTCATTTGCTTCCTGTTTCATTTTTCAAATTAAATGTTGTTATGTTTTTGTTCACTCTAATACTTACATTGCAGTAAATTATCCAAGTGTTGGGAGTTAAGAGAAAATGATGGAGAAATATATACAGAACATATGGTTATTTCTCTGTCAAGAGTGACAAAAATAGCAGTTGCTTGTAGTTCTGTTTGTAAATCAATCTTTCTTTGTGGGAAAGATGATTTTACAAATATTGAGGCACCACAAGAGGGCCTCAGACAATCAGTATGAACATAGTTAATATATTAAAACCTTTTAATGAGATGTTATCATCTGGTTTAAATAATGCCTCCTGAAAACAAAATACAGACGGATTATATTCAGAAATCAATAATGATACTTCATTATAATTAGGTTTAAAACCTCGACAATTCCTTTGTATAATTTTATGTTTAAAATCCATACTTGAAAATAATATTAAAAGGGGTAATAAAAATAATGGTTAGATTGAAACCCTCCATTATTTAAGTTAATGGTAATCGTGACAGTGTGCCTTTAGGCAGGTGATCACTGGAAGATGGCTCTATGAAAACCACAGACTCATCGTCCATGTCCTCCTCGCCATCTTTTTCAGCAAACACAGAAAAAGGATTCTTTTCAGCTTGCTTTCTGTGCTGCTTCTGTTTCTTTCTGTGCTTGTTCTTTTTGATATTGCTGTCATCTTTCTTCTTTTTGTTGGTTTTTTAGTTTGTCTTTCTTTTCCTTTTTCTTCTTCTCCTCATCTTTCTTCGTCATATCCAGGGTTGCCTGCTTGAGGGCTGACCCATGATTAGATGAGTTACTTTTTCCTGGATGAGATGAGTAACGTTTTTCTTGTGTACCTTGCGTTTTCTCTGTTGCTTGTTGTTTTATGTATTCGGTAAAGCTTTCGTCTGTCTGTGTGCTTTTGTTTTCAGTTTGTTTAGATTTGTTGCAAGTGCCTGGTTTTACAGCACTTGCATAGGTTTGACCTGTGTAAAATTGCTTGTATTGTTTACGAGCTTCAGGGAATGATAAGTTTTTTTTCACATTTGATTTTGAGAATTTTCTTCTCTTTCTCCCATTGTGGCCTTTGCTTTGAGTTTGCAGGGTAATCACCTGAGCAGTTGACACATTTGGCTGGTTTGTCACACACTCCAGATGGTCCACAATGTTCAGGCTCACCGCAGTTGCACTTGAAAATTGTAACATCGAAGTGGGTTTGGTATATAGACATCTACTTTCACTTGCATAAAGCCTAATTATACAACTGTAGGTAAGTTAGGTGAGTTAAATGTAAGAACATATGTGTTGGTTAATTTTATGACGCCATCACGACGTACAGTGATTCTACGTACATCCGTGACTCCCTGTTCAACCATGCTTTCCTTGATATCATCGCCTGTCACTCTGTTCAAGGCTGGACAGCGAATAATACCCTTGTATGTGTTCAACGATGAATGAGGTGTTACGGAGCATTTTAGACCACAAAATGTCTTCATCTGTAGTAGACTTTTTTGTGTGATTCTTAAGCACATTGTATCAAAAGATCACCAGACCTTAGGTTCTTTGTGTCTTTGGTTCTCCTGCAATGCTCATTATGGTTTTATGTACAACAAACGGAGAGGAGAAGAAATAGTCTCTCCTTCTTTTTCTGAATGGATTATTAAAAATCTGGGTACGTAAGGTTTTTGGGTTGAGGTAGACGAACTTGATTAAGTTGGTTGAGAAGCTGAGTACGAGTTTCCAGAGTCAGTATCTGAATTTGCTATGTGACGTTTTTTTTTTGCTTTTTGTTTAGCCATGTAGTTTAGTTAAAATATTCATCCTCCATGCTCCCCACCCATCGGGGAGCCCAACAAGGGAGCACTTTAATGGAGTGGATTTCCGACCTCCAGTGCTAGAGCCACATAGAGGGTATACTTGCACAAATAGAATCTGCACAATTGACCTGTTTAGCCACTGCTTTTCAGAATTATTTTATAAAAGAAAAAAAGTATAAGATAATGGACACATGGTTGGCATCAGAACGATACTATAGAACAAAGAAATAAGAACTTTTTTTACATTTTCAGAATCCTGGGGCTCAGCATGACAAAGCCGATTAGAAACACTGGGCCTTGTTTCCAACTCAGTCTACCCTGTCAAAGAGGCCAAAGAGACGTGTGGAGTCATACAGAATTTATAAACGTCCATATTCTGCATGCTCTCATTCTCCAGACCATCCCCTTCGAGTTACAGAGAAAGCCACTCACGACAAACTGGTAGGTCCTACTCTTAGCACTGCCAGAGGAGACAAGTATTACAATCAATATCGTCCCCTGTGTCAACTGTGCCCCAGAGACCACGGCAAGGTGGTAGAGACTCTCCAGGGGGGAATTTATTGACCTACTACAGTAAGTCATCTCGATGTATGCTGAAATAAGACATATAGTCGTCATTGGCGATTTTACGCCCACTTACAACAAGGCCAAACATATATTAAACTTACCGATGCTAGAGGTATCTATTTTCAAGATATGGCAAGTTATCATAATTTGGTAGCTGTAAATACACTCCCATTTTGTACAGGTGCAACTGCTAGTTTTGTGTCTTATGGGGATATTTACGAATCACTAATAGATCATATCTCAACTTGATGCTGTTATATCCTGTGAAATTACTGACGATCATGTTTTGAATGTATCTAGGCATCGATCAGTTGTATGTGTTATCTCAACAGGAGACACTTGTTTTGAAAATCTTAATTGTAATGCTGAATCACATATCAAAATGTAAAAAAGTAGATGAGCATTTATTACAGCTTTATAAAACCCAACTAGATAGTGCTCTTTTTAATAACGAACGTGACAAAATAGCAGATATTCATAACAGGTTTGACAATTGCAATAAAATGGTTACAAGCATAGTTCATATTTCAGACAGTGTTTTGCCAAAAACTAAATTTAGGCATTTTCTTAAGCCATACTGAAATCAGCAGTTGAAATATTTGCACGCTGTTATGCGACATAGACATCACGAATGGATTATTGGTGGTAGGCCTCGTAACAATGACCATAGTTCATATCATAGGTACAAAGGTGCCAAATGTTTATTCCGTTCTCAACATCGGAAATGCGCACAAAACTATCTGAATGAATTATGTAGGGAAATTGATGATGCCGCTGAACTTGACAGTGCTTTTTTCTGAAAGAAAATTAACAATAGTCTGAAGTCAAAATCTTCAAGCACAGAATCAGAAGTAGAATTCAATTGGCAAATGTGTGGCGACCCTCAGCAAATCGTAACAGGGTGGGGCAATACTTTAAAAAGTTATATTCTGATACTGAAAGAGAGCATTTTGGTGCACAATTTAAAAGCCAAGTAGATCATCAACTGCAAGATATACTTAATGGATAATCTCAGTCTTGTTCAGATCTGGATTCTGATAGTTTTTCTGCCAAACTATTAAAAAAAACAAAAAAGCATGTGGTTATGATGGTGTCTATAACGAGCACTTGGTTAATGGCGGGAATGGATTATTTCAACTGCTCTCATTGCTTTATTCAGATATGTTCACACATGGCTATATCCCAGATACGCTTAAGCAAGGCCTTATAATAACTCTTCATAAAGGCGGCAGAAACTCCAAAAAAGATCCCAATAATTATCGCGCAATCACTCTTCCGTCAGCAACTTTGAAACTTTTTGAACGAATTTTATTAAAACTTCTTGAAAACAATCTACGTGTGTCGCTAAATGGTTTGCAAGTTGGTTTTAGGCAAAAGACTGGATGTAATATGACTTCTGTGATGTTTATAGAGTATTGTCTTTTTGCTAAAGAGAATCACAGTAAATTATATGCTTGTTTCCTAGATGTACAGAAAGCTTTCGATAAAATTTGGCATAATGGTTTATTTTTCAAAATGTACCAGAAAGGTATACAATCAAATTTGCTTCGTATTATCACCAACCTTCCCCAAAAATGACCAGTCGTGTAGTTGATAATGGTTATTATTCAGTATGGTTTCCTATATTGCAAGGTGCCTGTCAGGGTGGTGTTGTCTCTCCTTTTATGCATCTTTGCTTTAGCGATGGTTTAATCATTGAACTTTGCAGATGTGCTAGCGGATTTATGTTGCTAGGCTTAGTGCTTTGTGTACTAGACGTAGCAAATGACATGGTGCTACTGCCTCTTTCTAAAATGGACTTGATATGCTGATGAGAGTATGTTATCAATACTCATGTAAATGGCGACTTGATTATGTTCCGGTTAAATGTTCTGTGCTTGTTTTTAATGAGACCAAGTTTGCGTACGATTGACATAAAAGGCAATGGCGATTAGGACCACATATTGTGAATGAAGATGTGAATTATAAACAGGTGGGCGTCAATTGCAATAAATATCTCAGTATTGACATTAACCTTAAGGAAACAAATTAAAAGGTACTTTCTTAAGCTTAGTTACATTCAGAAAGTCTCCACCCATTATCCTGCAAAAAGATTTATGAGTCTGTTGTTTCGCCTAAATCCCTCTTTGGATGCGAAACTTGATCTTCATTAACTGCAAGTAATTTAATGTTGCTAGAAAGTGCGCATAGTTTTGTGTCAAATACATGCAGAGATTAAGCATAAGAACACGCACTGATGTTGCTTTGAGTCTTTTGGGTATATATTCCATTGAATCAGAAATAGATTTCAGAAATCTCACTTTATTTGGACAATTTTACAGAAATATCAGCAACTGTTGGGTACATGACTGTTTCTTCAGACGTCTAGATTCCTTTACAATTACCAATGTGTCTCAGAAAGGTTATATCCCTGATATTTTTAAAATTATGGAAAATATGGTCTTACAGAACATTTCAACAAGTATGTTTAAACAAACACGTTTCCATCTAAGATGCGATTGAAACATTTAGTTAAGCGTCGGATACATGGCAGAGAATTAAGCTCTTGGAAAACTAGACTATCTACTCCAGAGTTTGAAAGATTCAGGCTCTTACATACTGAGTATTCACCCCATGTATTATGGATCTCATCTAAAGAAAACCGTGGTTATCTTTCTGTTAGTATTTTATGTGTACATATGATAGCAAATGTTGTTGGTACTCGTTTTTGTAATCCAGTGTCTTGCCCACAATGCAGTACCAATTATGATAAAGTAGTGGATCATTGTATCCATGATTGCTTGGTGACCAATATAAATAGTTCAGATCTATATGTATGTCTAGGATTCGTAGTATGTGGATAAATCTTTCTACACGTGGCCTAGGCTCTACTATTAGATATTAACTAGTGATTTATGCTCACTTGCTTATTGCAAAGCTTCTGTTGACCATTTTGATGTTGTTTGTAAAGAAGTAGTCATACACCATTTAATTGGGTATCTCTGCGCTTACGCATTGTCGTGATTAACGATCTGAAATTGTATGTGCCATTGTC
The DNA here is from genome assembly GCA_964019695.1 of Loripinus fragilis. Taxonomy (NCBI): domain Eukaryota; kingdom Metazoa; phylum Mollusca; class Bivalvia; order Lucinida; family Lucinidae; genus Loripinus; species Loripinus fragilis. The sequence goes on from OZ026529.1 coordinate 36,932,915, forward strand.
ACAAACCCAGAGGGCAGAGATTCGTTTGACGAGGATCACATGCGCGTTGACGCTAGAAAACCTGTCATCAGTGTTTGGTGATGTGGTAACATTGTCGCATGTACATGCATCGACAAAGAGTGTGTATACAGGCGAGAATGTGCGTGCCAGCCAGCGCATACAAAAACTTAAGTGGGTTTGGTATTCGATGCTTGGATCGAACATTTGAATTATAAATATCTTTGAGTGCATGTTTACTGTCTCATGTGGGGAGACAATCCTGTATATATATAATATGAATATGTTATGAGTTACGTGTTATGGTGAAACATTTAAATGTCTTCCCTAAACACAACGCAATGTGGAATTTTAATTGAGCTGCGCACGATTTAAAAAGAACGGAGAGGTAAATCTAAAACGCCTTTTCAAAAATTCAAATGCATTCGGTGAACGCTGCTCATATCAATTTCAAGATTTTCCAAGGAGGTCTGGGAGCTTTCCCCCTGAAGCCTAAGAATTGATTTTTAAAATCAAACAAAATGAAGGCTTTTCCATTAGGCGAGATTTTTTTAAAATTTATTTTTTACTTTTTTGCAGGGCTCCCTAAATCCCCAAAACTACGAGCTTGCTCCCCAAATCCCTGAAAATAATTACCAGTGCTCCCCAGCTCCCTGAAAATAAATAGCCCTTCTCCCCAGATTCCCCAAACCCCTGGGGGCCCCAGTGGTCTTCTACCCTGATCAAACTTTTCCTGGACAACCTAAGCATAAACAGTTCAACAATAGCCAGAACTAAAAGCTTTCACCAGTACCTGGCAGCTAATTGAAAGATGTAAGGCCTGGGAACACCCGAATTCAAATCAAGATATACTACCTATGGCGTTATGCTTTGCTATTCGGCTAATTATGCTAAAACTAGAATATGGTTTATTAGAGGAACGTTTTATGAAACCAAACATGCATCGTGACTTCAATAATGTTTAAATGTAACTAGGACATTCTTCAATAATGACAGGTAAGTTCCACGCCAAATTTGCCTACAAAAACAAGTCCCAATACGTTTTTTCAGACGAAACAGAAATGGAGAGCTGTCGTCGATGTTATCCTTTGAAATCTCTCATCTGTCGTCGACTATATCCGTTGAAGAAGAGATCTGTCGGCTGAGACATCAATTTTTTTCAGACACCTGGTCTCTTCATGGGCGCGTAGTTCGGTTATTAAACGGAACTTTGCGGCCAAACTTTACGTAATGGTAGAGCAAAAACTAGCGAAAATTGACCAATAACCCCTCCCCATCAGTAAAATGGAAAATGATTGTATGAATGAAGTGACAAGATGTTGAAGTTATTTGGATCGCCGGAATTACTTTTGCAAAGATGGGCAGTGGTGTTAAAATTTGGCAAAAACTTCGTTTTTAGAAGTGAAATTGCGAATTTCTGAAATCCATTTGCAGCAACAGATACATGACACCAGAAAAGAATGATTGAAAAATGATTATTGAGTCTTATATAAGTCATCTATGATTTTATTATGGTGTCAAAACCGGAATTTTAATGTCTTGATTTTTGGGTGAAAATCGGTGGTTTTTATAAATTTTAACACGATTTTTTTGTAATCTGGCTTTTAAAGTTTTAAAATTTAGAGTTGTTCTTTAACATGTATCAAACCTGATGCTGAATTAGTCAACTTACATATATCTCTTTCGTGTATACTTAAAAACCCACCAAAATATTTTCGTTTTGACCTCAAAATCTGGCATTTTGATAATCAGGTATATTTTGTGAAATGTATGTATTACTATTACTTGTATATCTGGACATTGCCATATTTAGAAAATGACGCACATATAGTAAACATTTCAAATGGAAACAGCATTTATCGTGTACTATGATATCATATCAAGTAATGACATAATAAAAAAAGGACCAAGTGACCCTGGATCGCTCACCTGAGTTTTGTTTTAAACATCTTATCTATAGGTATCTAATGGAAACTGGCCACGCTCTTGATGACCTGCCTTGTGGTCCATGTTCGGTCCCATAGTCATAATTGGAACACATTTAAATGTTGTCTACCAGCTAATGCTACATACCAAATATCAGGGCTCTAGGCCTGGTGGTTTCAGACACAAATATTTTTATGTTTTCACCATATGTAAGTCAATGTAAGAAAGAATTTATGACCAGCAAATTTCACACTCACAAACTGCATACAAACCCACGGCACGGAGAAGAATAGTCAAAGAACAATAACAGCCTCATAAACTCTGTGACCTCCAGCACGATGCCATTTTGACCACAGAACCATAATTTAAACAAACTTGGTAGAGTACCACTTGGTGATGCTACATATTAAATATCAAGCCTTTTAGTATCTGACAAGCATGTGTTTTAATATGTTCTCTATATAAGCTAAATATAAAACCTTGATCCCCGAGGTGGCCTCATTTTCGGCCACAGGTCCATAATTTTCAACAAACTTAGTAAGTTTACTATATGATGCTACATACCAAATATAGACTCTAGGTTATGTGGTTTCAGACTAAACTATTTTAAGTGTTTCATATATAAGCCTATTAAAACATGTGTTCCCAGGGTGGGGCCAGTTGTGGCACAAGGATCATTATGTGAACAAACTTAGTAGAGGTATACTAGGTGATGCTACATAACAAATACCAATGTTATATGCCTTGTGGTGTCAGACAAGAAGATTTTCCCAATAGATTCCTATAGTGAATGTGTGAGCTCGCAGGCGGGTCCACTTAATAGTCTCTGTGCCCAAAATTAAATTAAATGGGTAGAGGCGTACTAGGTGATGTTGCATACCAAATATCAAGGTACTAGGCATTGTAGTTTCAGACAAGAAGATTTGGTTTGTTTTCCCAATATAAAAGTAAAGCAGAGGGAAAAACCAGAAATCGATACAATCAAGTACCACAACTGACCCGAGACACCATATGGGAAAGTGACAAAATACAAGAAAACACCACATACAAGAGAGCCAAGAGATCAGCTCTTTCCCAGCAGGTGATCACATACCTATGAAAAATATGCCACCTCCAGGAATGTGCCATTTAAACCACAGGGCTATAATTTGAACAAACTTGGTGGAGGTCTACTAGGTTATGATACATACCAAATATTAAGACTCTAGGCATTGTGGTTTCAAAAAGGAAGATTTTCATTTTGAAAATCTATTTTAGCCCATGTGACCTAGATATGCAATTGACTAAACTATTTGAACAATTATTTAAAAGGGTCATATAAGAATCATTCCTGCAAAGTTTAGTTAAAATCTAGCTAGTAATTTAGGAGGAGATTGTGCCATCATAAAACCATAGACAGCCAGTGTCCCAAACATGGTCATTTATACATCTCTTCCCAAACAGAATGCATTACATGCAGTATATGCAGAGTTTTAAAGTCTATATTTTGGTTTATGAGTGGTCATCAGCAGATTAACTAGTAAGGGAAAGATTATTTCATGTCTAAGTGTATTTTAATATCTCACCGGACTAAGAGGGCTCCAAGAGGGGACTTACCGCCTATATAGGTTCACTAAGATTAATATAAATGTTTTATCAGAAAATAGCTAAACCCTTTAAGGACCTCTTTATTACCACATGCAGGGAATTCATAATCCACTATTTGGTCTGTCTCGCATAGAACCTAGGAGAGTCATAAACACATTTATGATTAGTACCACGTTGAGGGTTTAAAATGTAGATTTTAAGCAGTTTGACCTTGAACTTTGATACAAAGGTCATATCAGTAGCTATTATTGACAAAAGAACACCTTAGACAATCAGTGTGCAAAATATGAACCATCTACAACAAAACATGTTAGAGATATTGCTTTACAATCAATACAACAGGCATCAAATTATTTTGAAAATTAATGCTCAATTGTCATATTGGCAATTATTCTGCAAAATATGAAGCATCTCTGTCAAAAACATGCCACTGTAAGACAAATTCTAATTAACCTTTGACTCCAGGGCCATATCGGTGATATGTAACGTACTTTGTAATCACACACCAAAAGCAATAATTGTGCTAAGTATGAACACCATTGGTTAAAAAATGAAGGAGGAGTTCGCATAACAAGCCATAAACTGATTGTAAGTATATGTGATCTTGTCTTTTGACAACAATGGCAAAGCGGTGATAAGAAACCTATGTTGTAATCTACACCTCATAGACATCATTGTGCCATATATGAACACCCTCGAGAGGAGTTCATGTTATGAGTCGTATTACAGAGTTTGTCTTAATTTGACCTTGACCTTTAACTCCAAGATTAAATTGATTATTTGAAATACACACCAAATATGAACATCGAGGCACAAAGTTAAATGGCAAGTTCTTGTTATAACACTTACATAGTTACTCTTGAAAACAGATTTAAGAGGACAAGTGGCGATGCACAAACTCCATGCTGCTACTAATACCCAAAGGCAAAACCAATATTTTTAATTAGCTGACGGATAAAGACCATACTTGATTTGGAATGTGTTCAAATCGTACGCACTGATAATATGTGTAAAATCAAGACAATAGATTAAAATAAATGAAATCATGGTACTAAATAATGATGTCAAAAAAGATAAATCAAGTACTTTCATTCTGCATATATATATATATATATGGGCCAGGATATGAGGAAAGGTACCCCATGGTCGCGATAATCAAAATCAGGCTAATGTTTTATCTGCAAAGTATTACATGTTTAGAGCATTTCCTGAAAAATTGAAGTGTTTATCTTCGAAACTGATAATTATATAGATGTAAGAAACAACATTTGTAATCAGGTTTGGAATGTGACGTCAATAATGGCCTTAACGGTATGATGACGTCAGAGTGTTGGTCTATCTTTGTTGATTACTGCATGCTCAGCATAAGAGTCTAGCAAATATAAAGTTCTCTCATATCTTATACATGTGATAAGGAAAATGCAGATGAAGTTACACGAATTCATATCTTCTAGATCGTACTATAGACATTCAAAATGACCCACTTGTAGGTGTTGTGATCTGAGTGTTCACATGGCAACAACCCTTATAGAAAACTTAAAAAAGTATAATCAGAAACTTTTATTATTTTGATGGTATCAAAGTTTAAAAAGCATTTTCATGGAAATATAAAGGTGTGTAATTTTATGTTATTTTAAGTATTTTACAAATGTCTCTTACGTAATAACTAATTGGATTCCTTAAGGTCCCTTTTGTCAGATCCGCGTTTTTATGTATTACATTAGAATACGCCTAACTTTGTTAATGCATAGCTTATATGGTTAAATTTGCACCCCTAATACTTTAAAATTTTGAAATTATTTGCATTTTTGCATTTCTTTTCATCCAGCTAACTTTTGCTTATTTTAAATGCTAAATGAGGGTGCCCTTATTCGAAGCCTAATAAAGAGTCACTGCCCCTGTTTTGAAAAGTAATTCCAGTGGCTCCATAATGTACAGTTATAAAATTTTCCATTGGTATATCACAATCCTATTTAACAAGTAGGGAGAGGTTCCACTTCAACTGAGCTAATTATAATTTGCCAGATTTTTCCTCGATCAATAGGTTATTTAGAGAAAACATTAAAAATATTCTTGCCAGAACACAAAATGCCCAAAGTTTTGATATTTGGTATGAAACATCACCTTGTGGTACTCTACCGAGTTTGCTCAAATTGTGGTTACGTGGTCAAAATGGCCTCATCCTGGATGTCACAAAGTGTACATTGACTTATAAATTGAAACATACAAAATCTCCTGGTTTGAAACCAATAGGTCTAGATCCCTGATATCACCCAGTGGATGGACCATATTTAAATTTGCTCCAAATAGAGCTCTGGGGACATATATGGCTCCAACAAGGGTTCACCATTTATGGTCAGTTTGTGATAGATACATATAGATTAAAGGTTTTAAACATAAACTCAGGTGAGCGATCCAGGGTCACTTGGTCCTCTTTTAGTGTGTGTCAATACTTGAAATGATATCACAGAACATAATAAATGCTGTTTCCATTTGAAATGTTAACTATATGTACGTCATTTTCATAATATGACAATACCCTGATATCTATGGAACAGCAAAACATGCATTTTCCAAAATACACCTGTATATAAAAAAGGCCGTTTTCGAGGCAAAACAAGAAAATATTTTGGCAGGTTTCATAAGTAAACACGACAGGATATATGTAAGTTGAATAAGGCAGCATCAAATTTAAAACAAGATAAATAAAAACTATAAATTTTAAAAACTTTACCTGTCAGATTACAAAAAATTGGATTATTTTTTATAAAAATACTGTTTTTCACCCAAAAATAAAGACATTTCATTTCTGACTTTGACTTCATAATAAAGTCAGGTCAGGATTGTATAAAACTCAATGATCATTTTTCAGTCTTTATTTGTCGCTGTCGTGTATCTGTTGCTGCAAATGGATTTCAGAAATTCGCAATTTCACTTCTAAAAATGAAGTTTTTGCCAAATTTTAACACTATTGCCCCTCTTTGAAAAAGTAATTCCTGCGATCCAAGAAACTTCAACATCTTGCCATATCATTCATGCAATCGTTTTCCATTTTACAGATGGGGAGGGGTTCCGCCTTAAATAAGCGACTTTTTGCCAGTTTTTTGCTCTACCATAAATGCTGGTGAATAATTGTAGTTTTAGAGTGACCAAGTTATTTTTATATATTTTGTTCCCTAGACGTTCGGCTGGGGCAGAAATCTGTTTTTATGCAATTTTCTTAAAACGCCGGTGTTGAAAAGCGGATAAAAAGTTTATTTGTGCGTGAAATAGACTCAGATTGCTGCTGCAGTATCTCCAAACAGGTAGCATCTTCTCCATTACCAGTAGGGGCCCACAAATTCGTTTGTTGAATTTAGCAAACAAAAAATGTTCATCTACCCTTTCGCTTCCAAAGAGCTACGTGCATTAAGAGGCTATTTTGGCCCCCATATGAGGCCAAAAAATGAAATTCGCTTTTCGCCAAATTCTTTTTATTGGTCATTTAGGACAATGAACCAAGTGTATTAGTCTGATATTAGTTTGACTTTTACTGTTGCTATGGTAACAAAAATGGCCGCCAAAACAGGCTAAAAATAGAAAATTGACCATTTTGGAGCAAATCTGAGACGTTTGACAGAGCAATTAACATAGAGCACAAGCAAATACCAAAAAGTTATTTTAACAGATAATAAGAATTAACATGGCACACAACATATTAAAATGATTTTATGGCATTTAGCTGTGCTGATATCTAATATTTGAAAATTTGGCCTCTAAAAGCCTTAAATTTGGTCAAAAATGGCAATTTCTATATTTTATGTCGATTTTCTCGGCCATGTTTGTTACCAAAGCAACGGTAAAATTTAAATAAATGCCAAAATTTTACACTTCAGCCATTCTTCTAATGAACGCATCCAAAGAAACTTGTGAAAAGCAAATTTCCGTTTTTTGCTCCAAAGGGGGCAATTTTAGTCCCTTAATGCAAGTACCCTTTTATCGCCATCTGTCGTCGAAACGGTAATCTGTCGTCAAAACAGTCGGTTGTACGGTGTTGGGTAGGCGGCAATCAAAAAAATTAATACTTTCGACGAACGTAGATAAAAAAATCGTTAGAAACAGAGTCGGACGAAAAATGACAATCGATAACACTGTTTCTGGCGATTTTTGATCCGCAGTCGGACGTCAAATGGCATTCGAAAACTCTGTTTCTAGCGATTTTTGATCCGCGTTCGTCGATTGTTTAGAGCGTTCTCGATTGCCGCCTTTTCGGTATTAGTCTTATTATTCATAACTTATAGATCTACGTCGTAAGGTTTTAACAGTGTATTCACAGTGTAATCTCGCATTCTTGACATATAAGGAACTTTTGCTCGACAATCGCCTAACTTATTCAGAAATCACACCCAGCGTGATTTCTTGGAGAGGGAATTAAACGCAGCAGCTCTCGTCAATCGCAAATAATTATGACAGTTGGTGTGAATCAATAAACATATCATCTAAGAGACACAGAAAGGTCAACCCAAGCAAACTTTATCTTTACCAGCTGCACACCCATCCACGTCTCCATCCAGTGGTATTTGCTTTGGCAAGTGCAACATAATCATTCATCGAATACAGTAAGCCCTGTGTAAAACGGCCACTCAAATTAGACAAAAACAAAGATCTTAACGGCAAATGGAAGCTTCATGAAGGTCAAAAGTATTGCAGAATGCCACCAGAACATTCTGCAATACTTTTGACCTGCATTAAGCGATGATTGGTATTGAAACCAATTTACGGTCCTTTTGAAAGTGGTCGTTTTACACAGGGTTTACTGTATTTAGTGAACCACTGAGTAAGAACTTCGATTTAACCAGATATCTCAAATTAAAGCGAGTAATGTTTTTTTTTTAAAAATCAATAATTATGTCGTAATCGCCAATTTAAAGAGCGAACCAAGGGGTTATCTGGTACATGTAACAACAGGGCATTACTGGCCCTTGATCGCTCACCTGAATTGTTCTTAGCTCTAGAGGCTCTTTTGTAGCAGAATGGAATGGTTGGGACAACTTGTGTAGACTGCAATGTAAGAGACATGGTACAGTATATTGGATTTGATTGATGAAAAACAGGATGCGTAGTAATTTTAATCGTAGACCAATGGAAAGGATGTTGTGTAATGATTTCTTTTTAGGGCCCTCTATTGTTTTCGGCTTGTCGGTCCGTCCGTCTGTCCATCCGCTGTTGTGGTCACTCTAACATAGTTATTTTAATCGGATTTCTTTCAAATTTCGGATTGCTTCTATTAAACTCTGGTTCAAGTTTGATTACGGGTTTTGTCCGACTAAGATGGCTGACAAAATGGCCGCCGCCTACCAGTTTGCACTTGTGGACACTCTACATTAGTTATGCATTATCCGATGTCTTCTAAATTTCATATATAGATTGCTCCCATTAAACGTTGGTTCAAGTTTGAATATGGATTTTGTCCGACTTACGATAACTAAGATGGCCGACAAAATGGCCGCCGTCTATCAGTTCCGCTGTTGTGGTCACTCTAACTTAGTCCTTTTGATCAGATTTCTTTCAAATGTCATATATGGATTGCTTCCATCAAACTCTGGTTCAAGTTCGAATATGGGGTTTGTACAACGAACGATAACGAAGATGGCCAACAAAAAGGCCTTCTGAATGGAGTTGCAGAAGCGAAACTTCGCCCACCTTTGGCTTCACTTTAGTGTAGGGTTTTCATAGGTATTATTTTTACACATTACCTGTCTTTGCCTGAAAACCAGCTTTGTCAATAACGGATTAAAGCTTACAAATCCTCCATTGCGCCACAGCAAAGATGGCCCCACCAAAGGGCCACAGCCAAGATTGCTTTGTCACAGGGGTCTGTGGCCCTGATCTATCAGGGGCACTTGGGCTATTGTATGATTCTCACCGGTACTTTTACAAGTCACCTGTCTTTGCCTGAGCAGTGTCTGGAAAGCATTACTGATCGAAATTTGAGATTTTAAAATGTCTATGATGATTGGAATTCGCCGGTGTAAAATTCCTGGGAAAGCTAAAGTATCATGTCAGGCTTATAATTGGCGTTGGCATATCGGAGGTTAAGTTAGTTAATTAAGTATTGAGGGAAAGTCTGACCTTTCAGTGAGTGCTGTATTAGAATTCTCAAATGAAAGTTAGACGACCATATCAGACTTGGATATTTCAGCTTGATTTTTACTCCAAATACTTATATCTAGGGGAACATGGCGGCCATTGCTGAATATAGGTTACTATTTTCAGCCAGTGGCTGGCATGTTCTTATAGATATATCGCCACACTGATAGCCCCTCCTACTCAGTCGCATAAGAGCACGAAGTTGAGTTGGGAGCTGGATGTTCTGAGGTTCTGAAATCATTGGAATAGTGCATGTAGCATATATGGGTGGAAAGATAAAAAAAAATAAATAAATAAAAAAAAGAGGTGGTGTGGGACCAGAGTGACATGCCATGTTTCTTTAGTTTTTGCGTCTATTTCAATCTGGATATTTCAGCTTGATTTTTACTCCAAATACTTATATCTAGGGGGACATGGCGGTCATTGCTGAATATAGGTTACTAGCATTGTCAATTACAGATTAAGACTTTAAAAATCCTCTATTGCGTCACTGCCAAGATGGCCATACCAAAGAGCCACCACCTGGATGGCTTTGTCACAGGGGTCTGCGGCCCTGATCTATCAGGGGCCCTTTTGGTCGTCGGTATCTGTCTTCACATGTGCAGTTTACCACTATAACACCAGCGTTTTCAACAAAGGACGAAAGCTAAAACAAAAGCCTCCATTGCACCACTTCCAAGATGGCCACACTAAAGGGTCACAGCCTAGATAGCTTTTCACAGAGGCCTACAGCCCTGATCTATCAGGGGCATTTTGGCCCCCTCTGGCTTTGCATTATTGTAGGATTATTATCGGTACTTTTACAAGTTACCTGTCTTTACCGAAGCAGTTTGCCACTACAACACCAGCGTTGCCAATAACGGACTAAAGCTTGAACAATCCTCCATTGCAACACCACCAAAATTGCCACATAATTTCACAGGAATGTTCCCCATAAAACCCTCTACCAGAATTACACGAATGGTTCCACTCTGCTGAACAAGAAGGCCACCAGAGCTCCAGATGAGAAATATTTTAAACGACATGAACCACTGGCGCAAATTTAAAATAATTTCATAACATTGTTCCTCATAGCACCCTCTACCAAAATTGCAAAAATTGTTCCGCTGCGCTGAACAAAAGGGCTGCCAGAGCTCCACTATATTCAAACGGTATTTCCTCCATAATCACTGGTCTAAATTCAAAATAAATTCATTCAATATTATTGGTGACTTAGTCAGAAAAAATGAGCTTGTGTTTGCTTATGTGTAATATGCTACCTTGTGCATAAGATGCTACATTTACGCAGGTAAGCAAAACATTCTACTTAAAATGTGTCATTTTACTTTACAGCAACCGTTTTCCCTGGCCTGTACTATGTTAGGGCCAGAACACGGTGCTTTGTCCATACTGACGTAAACAGAGAGGCTAGAGGTCTAAATTTTAGTCTGAGTCATCATACTGTCATCTTCGCAAGCCAAGGGTACTAAGTCCACTTCGTAAGGAACGAAGTGGACTTAGTACCCTTAGTTTAAACATATTTTATTGCCAAAATATTTACAGCAATGGGGTTGGGTCACAAGTTCTCACAACATTAGTTTCGACCCTTCCCCTACATTCTATATATACACAATAGCTTATAAACATGGCTATATATACAAACGCATATGTTAACTTAACAAGTTGTAAACAAAGCAAAACAGATAGTAACATAAACAAGACTATATCAGGATAATAAGTAAATAAATAAATAAATAAATAAAAAATAAATAAGCAAATAAATATAAAAGAAATAATCAATAAATAATAAATAAATAAATAAGCAAAAAAATAAAAAAAAATAAATAAAATAAATAAATAAATAAGGAAATAAATGAATGAAGATTAATATATATGAAATAAGAAAAAATCGAACATCAGAATAGTAGATTAATAAATAAGTAAGTAATAAATATTGGATAATTGAAAGAAAAACATACAAAAAACAAAACAAAAAAACAAACAAATAATAGTACGACTGCCATGAAACCCCTTCAACTTGGGAATAGAACAAATTGGTCATAAGTATACTTATCAATATACAAAATATGTTTCAAAGAAAACTTCAAAAAAAGAGTCAACTGGTTTTAAAACGCTTAGTAGCATGTATATATCTGTGGACAGCTCTGAACAGGACTATATTGTTTTCCATATTCAAATTAAAATTACCACATAGAATCATATCAATACTTAATGGTTGGAAAACTCTAACTGTGTCATTAAAAACCTGCCGTTCCAGTGTAAATTTTCTACAATGAAAGAAGTAGTGGATGGCGTCCTCTATCATGCCACACAAATCACATAAAGGATTATCACGGAGATGATTTCTAAAAAGGTCATTATTAAGGTTACTGCAATTATTTCGAAGTCGTGCATGCAATATAGAAATATATCTATTTCCTATAGTAAAGTGAGAAGGAACACATGAGTTATTCAAACTTGAAGTAATATGTTTTTTAAAGGTTTGTAATGTTGATAGATTTTTTAAGTCATCTTCAAGGGAGTTCCAAAGTCTAATGGAAGAAGGAATACATGATTTTTGTGAGATACTAGTTCTATTAAAGGGTACCGATATATTTCTATTATTTCTCAGAGGGTAATTTGAAATTTCACTAACTAAAGGAGGAATTAAATCTTGTATATATGAAGGTACAATGCCATTATTTACCTTATACATGAAAAATAGTTTATGTTGTTGCCTTCTTTTTGACAAAGTTGTCCATCCACATTCTTTGAACAAGTTTTCTAATGACACAGATCTAGTTAAACCTGTAACAAGGCGGGCGGCTTCATTTTGGATTTTTTGTAAAGTTTGTGAGTCCTGTTCAGAGTATCCATCCCATACAACTGAGGCATATTCTACAACTGGTAAAAGAAAGGACATATACATTTGGTTGAGAGCGTTTCTACTAATGGAGTATTTTAGCTTACGCATTATTCCCAAAATTTTAGTTGCTGATAGGACAATATTTTCTATATGAGAATGCCACTGCCCTGTACTACTGAAAGTAACACCAAGATGTTTGTGGCTATCTACGAAATTAATTGGAATATTATCAAAAACAAGTTGTGGTAAGATATTAATCTTTTTAAGAGTAAATAAAACAGCTTCAGTTTTCAGGGGATTAAATGTTACTAGCCACTGTCTAGCCCAGTTTGACAACAACTGCATATCATGGTTAATTATACCAGCTATGTCATCAATGTGTGCTGCAGAATAGAAAAGTGAGCTATCATCTGCAAACAGCCTTGTCAAACTAAGAAGATGTTCAGCTATATCATTCATGTATACCAAAAATAAAAGAGGTCCAAGAACAGACCCCTGCGGCACCCCCGCAAAGATAGACTCTAAACATGAAAAGCAAGACTTTAGACCAACTTTCTGCTTTCTTTGACTTAAATAACTGTTTAACCATTCTAAAAGTTTCCCTTCAATGCCATTTTGCCGTAGCTTAAATAAAAGACCCTTATGCCAGACTCTATCAAATGCCTTTGACACATCACAGAACACAATGCAAGAAAACATATTATTATCAAAGGCCTGGCATATATTATGAAAGATATCAATTAACTGAAAAACTGTTGAGTGGTGAGGTAAGAAGCCAGATTGATACTTGTATAGAAGATTGTTGTCAAGTAGAAAGTTATACATATTTTTAAAAACAATCCTTTCTTGCAGTTTACCAATACAGCTCAATAATGCAACTGGACGGTAGTTAGATGGCTGAGATTTATCTCCCTTTTTAAATATGGGAATAACATTGGCAATTTTCCAAATATCAGGGAATATTCCCTCTTCAAAAGATCTATTCATTAAAATACATAAGGGTTTTGAAACGGATTTGGAGACACCCCTGAGCATTTTATGGCTTATACCATCATCACCACTTGCTTTGTTAGGGTTGAGAACTTCAATTGTTTTTTCTATTTATTGTTCAGTGCAAATTATTTGAAATAGAGAGTTATCAGTAAGTTTAGTAAAAGGAGGTAACTGGGTATTTTCGTCATTGACAGTTGAGATAGAGGCAAAATAGTCATTCAAACAATTAGCTTTGTCCTGATCATTAAAATGCCATTGGTTGTCACCAGATGGAAGTGCTGAACATAAAGGAGGAATTGAAGAAGTAGAATTATTATTTTTGACAAAGTGACGAATTACTTTCCAAAATTTGCGTTTATCATTATTCTGAAAATCTGAAACAATTATATCTAAATTATTATAAAAATATTCCTTAGCATGTTTTTTTTGATTGTTTACCTTATTTCTGTAATATTTGTATTTTTTCCAATCATTTTGATTACCAGTTTTTAATGCAGTTTTCTTTAGTCTGTCTCTTTTCCTTGAATTCCTCCTTATTTCTGAGTCATACCATGGTTTGTCGTCTTCTCGAACTACAATAGTTTTACTAGGTATGCACAATTTAGCAAATTCAATAAAAATATTTGTAAACAATGAACTTGCTTCATTGACAGTACCTTGATGAAGACATGACCAATCAAAATCAGATATTTTTTTATTGAACAATTCATAATTTGCATCTTTATATATCCATACATTTCTGGTAAAAGTATCATGTAGTGGGTATTCAAATGGTATATGTACATAAGTAGCACAGTGGTCACTTATTTCATTTGGCACTTGAATAATCCCTTGACTCAGAGTTGACATGTCTTCATGAACTATTATAGGGTCTAACAAAGCAAGTTGGCGTGTTGGTTCCGAAATAATATTGTGAAGAGAGTTTAAAAGCAAAACATCTTTCAAATTGTGCATATTGGGATTAAGTAAATCTTCATTCATATCTCCCAGAATTATTATATTATTAGTAATATCTAAAGCCTTTTCTATATTTTTGTTAAGAGAATCAAAGAAAATTGCATCTGCTGTCCGTGGACTATAAAACAAACCGATAAGATATATATCTCTATTTACCTTAATTTCTACCCATAGTGACTCATTCCAGAATGTCTCCAAACCTATAATTCGTGTATGTGCAAGCTCACAGGACAAATACATTAATAAACCACCACCATGATTTGTTCTATCTTTTCTGTAGGGAATATCATATTTGCTAGACATAATCAGAGATTCTGTAGTTATGTTAGCATCAAGATGAGATTCACTGAAACACAAAATGTCAAAATCTAAAAAGTTTTCAGTTAAATAGTCAAATTTATTACGTATACTTCTAATGTTACTGTGTAAAATGGAAAGAGAGTTATTAATGTTATTAGGTCCTGGGTTCATCTCTATGTCTCCAGATTTCAGAAGTAGAAAAATAAGTACTATCTTAAAATATAAGTTGCACACCATTTCGTTAAAAACAAAAGATAACAATTTGAAAGTACTACTGACAACCCATTTTAGGAAAAACATCATGTAAGTAAAAATGAAAGCCATAGAAACATTTACCCTGACTCTTTGTTTGATAATACATTTACTGTTGAAAAGACCAATGCTTGCACGCCACTGCTCTAGACCATTACCCATGCTGATATAAGACAATCTCAATAGCAAACATGCATGCAAGCATCAGGCCTTTTCCACAGCAGTTTATTTCATACATTGCGCATGACCAAATTATGCATAGTATAGGATTCTTATGAAGCGGTATATAGCAGTCAAATGAAAATATAAACATATAAGAATAAATAATCAAAATATAAAGCATTTCTAAGAACACAAAAACAGATTTACATAAATCTAGCATTGTCATATGGTTATATACACATAGGGCTCAGTATCGTTGTGAACAATCTCGGTAATAGTATCCAATATATGTCATATAGTGATTATATAGCTATGATTTTTTTTATTCATGGAGTGATAAATATTTTTACATTATTATATATACCTGTCAGACCAGGATGAGATTCGAGAATAATAGAAAAAAGAACTGAAATAAAACAGTCTGATAATTTGACTTAGATCCAATCGCCTTTTTCGCTATTTTGTACTAATATCTGATCAAAAGCATATGATGAGGGTACCATAGGTTTAGATAAAAAAAAAATGAGCTTAAAGTTGTAAATATTTGCTAATCCATTTGTTTGAATATGTGTTTTGGGTGCTCAAAAGAACCGTCTCATTGAGATGGTTCTTTTGAGCACCCATAACATACATTGTATGCTTTGGCTGAGAAATGAGAAAATTATTTTGGGTAAATATTTACATGTATAAAGTAAATTGACGAATGGTTAGACAGACAGACAGACAGACAGATAGATAGATAGATAGATAGATAGATAGATAGATAGATAGATAGTGCGAGACACGGATAAACCGAGATGCCACATTGGCGGTTCATAATCATATTTCATACATTCAGTCGACCCGTGTCGCGCAAAATAGTAATTTTCTCTTTATAACATCAATGAACATTTCAGTATAATTATTTTCCAAGGGCTACCTTGTTTATAAAATTCCTTCTTTGAAGGAGGGAAGACTCAGATGAAACCTACGCATTGGCGGTGTCTCATTCGAGTCTTCACTGTTGCTATTGTCGCAGGTCTGCTGGTTTCGCAGGCTTATCTTTAATAAGCCCGCGATTCAGCAGACATGCATGGAAGTAAGGTCAGTCCCTTATCAAGAGCCTTTTCGAAACGAAACAAAAGGCCCTTTGGAAAGGACAAATGTGAAACATGGTCTTATCATGATTAGATCCAATTACCTTTTTTCCATTGTTTAATACTTATATCTGGTCAAAGCATATGATGAGGGCACCGTAGGTTTAGATAAACAATTTTTTTTTAACATAAAGATGTAAATATTTTTAATAAATTAGTTTTAACACAAGTTTTGGGTGCTCAAAAGAACCATCTCATTGAGACGGCTCTTTTGAGTACCCACAACAGGCAATACTCACGGGCGTCTCCATATCGTACAGTATCATGGTCTATCATTATTAACGACCTTTGTCGCTAAAACGAATACACAATCTTTAAATACCACCGCACGAGAAATGTAAACCGTCATGAGACGTGTCGCGTGTGAAGGACCCTTGCCGAAATTGGATGAAAAAAGGAAAGGCGATTGACTGCTTGGCTTCATATAATAGAGTTTCCTTTTCACGCGCCACAGCTCTGAATCGGTGTTATACTGGCTTCCAGTAGGCGGATCCAGCAGTAAGATAAATTGGGTAGAGTTCTGGAGATAATATAACACGTATATGCATATTCTGGCTAAAACATCATCAACAATATAAGTGTACAAAATTGTATATATGCTGATTAGTCGATGTGATAATTTTTGTAGAATAGCACAATGAGCGGTTGGTGCATCCACACACGGGTGCTGAATAACAAATTGGGCCAGGAATTGTTGCATTTGACATCATAGCCATACAGTGTGAACCAAGATGAGATGGCACATTGTGTGTCGACTCATCATGGCACCCACTATTTAACGAACATGGGCATACAGCACTTGAAGTCTGTAAGATGTAAATCATTTGGCAGAAAAGACATTTGAATCACAGTACATATACACACATTTACACATATATGTAAATTAACATGTGAAAAAACATATGTGTGTGCATATGTGAATATCAACTTAGTAGGTGAACAATTTGATTTTGTAGATGGGAACAAATTTAAACTCAATGGAAAAGTCCTCCCGAGGATTGAGCTATGTTTTCAAAAATGACCTTTTCTCTTCCTAAATCAATTAGCCTTTGTGTTGTTGTAACAAAATAGACGTGTAAGATTGTGAACCTCATACTGGATACATGTTGAAATCCTGAGTGAATAAAGTATTTGTATTTGTACATATGTTTTGGCTGAGAAATAAGAAAATTAATTTTTGGGTACGCACTCTTTACTAAAGTCCTGGGGTACGCAGTAGAATTGTTTTTAATAAATTACTTTGAACACAAGTTTTGGGTGCTCAATAGAACCGTCTCATTGAGATGGTTCTTTTGAGTACCCATAACATATGTTTTGGCTGAGAAATAAGAAATAAGAAAATTATTTTAGGTACGCACTCTTTACTAGAGGCCTTGGGTAAACAATAGAACCCTCACAAAGAGACAGTTCCTTTGAGCATCCAGAAAGTATGAGGCCTACTAAATAGAAATTAACTTAAATCCAATTGCCTTTTTTTATCTGCATTATTGTAAGAAATACGACCTCTTACGAGAGAAAAGGTCTAGCTTCTGCCAAGTGAGATAGACACGACCAGTACATCCGGAGAGCCGGGCTGCGCCGTGTCTCTATCAGATACCATTTCTGCACCCCTCACAACTTGATCTAATGCAGGCACTAACCAAACACGCCCGTTCGAGCCTAACTGAGTCACAAAGACATATAAAACGAGTTTGAAAATCAGTTCGCGCGGTCCGTTCTCCGAGTATGCAACCGGTGTTGGTCCAGTCGAGCTTGCGCGTATGCGGAGGTCCGACTGAGCCACACCACTTATAATCAAGCACGAAGATACCAACTGAATCGCGAAAGAAAATACATGACTGTATTTGGATAATGCAAAACCCGCGCCGGGACACACGGATCTGCTCCCTGATTAATTGGGCCTCAACGAGAGAAAACCTGACCTCGGAGTTTCCGGACAAAGCGATTTTCAAAACAGTCCCCCAGCTACAGATACTAGCTAGAAAATTAAAATTTCACCTGTAGCAACTTTAGATATGAAATTTTACAAAAAGCTAACGAGACAGGCGCTGATCAGACTATGCGTATGCGCAGGCTGGTCTGCGCCTGTGTTGTTAAGACAGGTCTTCTCTCGACGAGTACCAATTTAATAGTTATAATTCACTGACACTTTAGTCATCTGAAAGACCCAGTTTAGAGGGAATATTGTCCATGAAGTTCAGCTGGATAGGAGAGGTATCCTGGGCCTTTTTAGCGAGAATTTTCCCGTTAGATGTCCAGAAGCTATTTATCTTACGTGATTTTCTTAGTTCAAGAAGTGATTTTACAACTTGATGGTTTTGGGTGGTTAAGTCCTCAGTCACGAAAGTTTTATCGCCATGACCTTTGAGCATTGTTTTATTTGAAAACACCTTGGATTTGGTTTTGTAGCTAGAAAACTTCACAATTATATGAGGTTTACGACCTCTCACTTTCCTACCAATTGGGTGGCACCTCTCCACATCTCTATCGGTGATTTTTTCCCCATTCTGCATCATATTATTGCTTATGAATGTTACCACAGCATGGATCATGTCGTCTTCTTTTTGACTAGTATCAACAGTTAGGTTATTGAACCGGAGCGAATTACGCCGACCGTACTGTTCCAGATTATTTACATTAATTTTCAATGAGTCAAGCTCAGAACACAGGAGCTGATTCTCGGCTTCTAACTCTGTAATAATGTCCTGATTTACACTAAGTTGTCTCTTTTGGTCCTCTAGCATAGTTTGCTGGTGCTGAATTGTTATTTCTTGCTTATTGACACTTTCCTTAGTACCCTTGGCTTGCGAAGATGTCAAATACTGTATACACACATGCTTTGTGCATGTGAGCGGCGAAGGCTCTGGTGAGACTGCGCGTTTACGCAGTCTCTGTGCGTTTACGCAGTCTCATCTTAGTATTCGCTGCTCGCCTGTGCGATTAGTACCGAAACGACGTGGCTCAAACTGCTAACTTCATATTTCCAGAGCCGTATACTCGCTAACCTCGTTATCACATTCCTGAGAGGATCTAAGTTTCGCCTTGTATAACCGTCACAGGAATGAAAATGTGAAAGGTTTCTGAGGTCAAAAAGTTAGCAGAAAAAAGTCACTTAAGAGCTACTAAATGCTCCCCATATTGAACTATTTTCATTACGTTGCTGTATACAGTTTGTTTTATGCACGGACTGTCAATTAATGAAATAAGAAAGATATGTCACTATGCTCATTTTTTCATAATCTCATATGGAAGTTTTCGGCATTTGACCAATTTTTTTGAACATATGAAAGAATAAACTAAGTCCTTAATAGAAAGCTAAAACAGTTGTAACGTCATCAAGCTTCTTTATCTTAATTTTAATAATTGTTCATGACATCAACCTTTTAAGAGAATGTGAACATTTATTTGTTATCCCAAGTCGTGGCAAGATACTGCATGATATATTTTCGCAATTCCCAAAAATAGGATTTCGATTTTTAGGGTAAATTATATATTAAAACATCTAGATATTTTTGAAAAACGAGATAAATCAGCAAAGCGAAAGCCCACCCCTTCATACATATGAACCCCCTTATCTGAAATCCTGGATCCGCCCCTGTGCGCTCTGACAATAACATACTGCATCCGTCACAGCACCGATAATTTTTCTAAATATTTCACCATCAAAACCACAACGAAAGTCAATAGCACTGTGCCATCTATATTACTATCAATTCAACCAAGTCAGACTTCAATTCTAAACCATCGACTCCCTCAGACTTGAGGGAATCTTTCTCGAGCATATACCGTTATGACAATGTTGTTAATGTAAACTAAACTCCAAGAAACCCATCAAGCAGATCCTTATCAGATATTTTAATACAGCTTCTCCAAGAGAACCTTTACCCTTATCAAGTTGAGCACACATACAAGAATAAAAATAGAAAAAAGGGTCTCGTTATTGATTTAAAACATTTTTAAGATCGCAAACTGTCTGAGATGAACATGCAATGTGCAAGTTAGAAAATTAGAGAGAAAAGTAGCCCTCTTTATAGCAATTACTGCCCGTAAGAGTTGAAATGCTTTTGTTTGCGCCATTTCATAGCAGTGTACCTGGCTCAACAGGTTTCTTTGCTGGAAGTAAAATGTCGTCTGTTGACAACCTTAAAACAATTTGAACCGAAATCAGGCCCAACCAACCGTCGGGCTTGATCTGACACTCTTGTGGTATTCTTTAAGATTTTTTTGAAACAAAAAGTTTTGAATAAAAAGTCAGCAGGTGACGACAAAAGCATGAAAAATATCAAACATGCAATGCTTTAAGCATTATATAATCTGATTAGTGAACGAGTGTCACTTGAGAGAGAAGTGATACACTGGTTAGAGGACGTGCAGGTTGATAGGGGCCTTTGCTGTCAATGTATTAAAAGGTATACACGAAAGTTTGGTACTTATTTATGGGTGCGCAACTGAGGCTTAAACAAGCATGTACATACACACGCACACACGCACGCACGCACACACATAGAGCAAGAAAGTAAAGCAATGCTTGGATGAAGGTTTAGACACTGGTAAATCATCCCAGTCCATATTCATTTCTGTAGTGTAGATCTGGATTTCACTGGTAGCTGTCCACATATATTATTAACATTTAACAGTAATTACATAATTACGCATTGAAATATGATACACATATATTGTATACAAGGCCGATGACAATTACCTAGAAGTTCTGTGGCACTGGACTCTGACCCAAGGACATTCAGATGCTATTGTTAAAATATCTTATGTTCTACACTCCCCCTAAGTTTTTATCAGAATGTATTTTCAATCAGAGTGGAAAGCAGTGTGGATCCTGATCAGATGGCTACAACAGAAGCCAGCTCATTTTTAAGTAGTAAAAAAGATAAAACTGGGGTCAGTACGACACGCATTAAGGATAATGGAGAATAAATGATGTTCGATTTCTGTCTCTGAAGTTGCCACATTCTGTAATATTGGTTATAGATATCCATAAACAAAAAAGGGTTTTTGTTTGATTCGATTTTTACGTCCCAGTCAACAATCCTTCAGTTATGTCGGGACGGGTCTTCCTGGGTTGAACCAGTACTAAGCTAGGATTAATGTGTCTTGCTCAAGGACACAATGCAGTGACGCCAATGAGGCTCAAACCCGCGGCCCTTCGGTCTCGAGTCAATTACTCTACCACTGAGCCACTGCGCTCCCTACAAAAAAGGTTTAAACCAAACAAAATTAAAGAATCAAACCGCTGCTAAAATGTTTCAATTGGGTGAACTTTGGCTATCATGTAACAAATGAAGAAAGTATTTCAGGCATATTGATGTAAAAACACAGCTACAGGAAACATTATGTTAAAATGCATGTCTTTGAATTCTTAAAGCGCCTTCAAATATTTGCATTTTCAAATATAGCTTGATATTATATTCGAGTCATCTATGGATAGTTTTCTTTAAGAAAAAAGAAGAAACGTATCAGAAAATTCTTCATCCTCTGCGTACAATACTGGTTGATTTTTAGCTCACCTGTCACGTAGTGACAAGGTGAGCTTTTGTGATCGGTATTTGTCCGTCGTCTATCTGTCCGTTGTCCGTCCGTCGTCTGTTAACAAGTGACCTAAATGACAACTCCTCCTAAACCCCTGGTACAATTTTAAAATAATTTCACACAAATGATCCTTGGGTGGCCCTCTACCAGCATTGTTCAAATGGTTTTGGTCTGTTGCATATCTAGGTCACAGAGGCTAAAAATAGATTTTCGAGATGAAAACTTTAAAAATCTTCTTGTCTGAAACCACAAGGCCTAGAGCCTTGATATTTTGTATGTAGCATCACCTAGCAGACCTCTACCAAGTTTGTTCCAATTATAGCCCACTGTTACCAAGAATGTGCTCAACATGGCAAATACCGCAAATAGTGCAGACCCTGATGAAACGCCACATTGTGTAGCAGTTTTTTGTATGTTTGTTGTATTAATCTATGTCCCAGTCAACAGCTATGGTCATGTCGGGATGGTCAGTTCACCTAACCACACTTTTCCTGGGTAAGCCTGAACAAGCGGTTAAACAGTACGTTGTGCACTTACTTTCGCTTTTTACTGACAACAACCCTTCTAGAATTATTCAGTAGAAGGGAGGAGAAAGACCGCAGACAATCTCCAAGAAAGTATGGGACAAGACCGGGATTGAACTCACGACCCCTGGATCCGCCGTCACACAAGCATCTGTAGCCAGACACGCTACCGCCTACTGTACGCGGCCCAGTTGTGTAGCGTCTCATCTGGGTCCATGCTTTTTATAAAAGCTCACTTTTTGCATAAATGCATTAACCACATCCCCACAAAATTATGCGTACATAGCAACACCCCTGCATAATGAATGGTAAAATAAACATTTTTTTAATACATTTAAATTTAGCCTACCCAACATCCCATTTTATGTCAGCAGCAAAATTTACCCAGAAAACTCCATTGGTACATGTGTTTTTGGTTGTTGAAAATTTCACAAAATTAAACTGCATGGGCAAAGATGCTTGAGCTGGGAGAGATGAAATTGTTTTATCAATGACTCTGATCTAAAATAAACAACCTAGCACACTCCACTGCAGACATAATGACCTTTGGAATTTCTTCCAGCTGTGAGAAGAAAACCTACTGAAATCTTGGAAAGTGGATTTAAATTATAGTCTGAAGTTATAGATATTCATAACCTATCCGAAAAAATCACACATATTCACTTGCCATTAGTGGGTATCTGAAATGGTTATTATAGCCCAGCTTTGAACAAGCGGATCTATACTGAAGTTGGGTTGTCAATCATTCCGTCATACATGTAACATCGTTTCCGCTCTAGATCTTGAGAGGAAATAGATAGATTTTACCAAATTTTGTATGTGCATTGATTTTGAACAGATCAAGGCTGGGCTTGTTTGGCATTATTTTTCTCACATTTTTACATGTAACACAGTAATATCCCTTGATTGAAATACCGCTCAATATCTTGAGAAAAAAAATGGATATGTTTCCTCCAAATTTTATATAATATATGCATCTACTTTGACAAGATCTAGGTTGGGATTGTTTCCTGCCATTGTTTGCTTATTTGTAACAGAGTTATGACCCTATTGATGTCAGGATTCCTTTCCGCTCAGCTTATTGAAAACAAATTGGCAGATTTTTTTTTCCAAATTTAGTATAACGTTGGTATTGACTAGATCTAGAGTTATAACCTTTATACCACCCTTACCAGCTTTAGCACGAAATATCTCGTGATGTTCAAGGTCTACACTGATGTAGGTGGTATAAAATAGTTATACCATGTTTGTCCACCTGTACGTAAGATAATCCACTCGCTAAAGCTCGTGGATTATCTCCACGTACAGGCGGACAACACATGGTATAACTATTACTTGAATGATGTCAGAATTTCTTTTCCGCTCAATATCTTGAATGCGACCAATTTTCACCATGATTCAAGCCAATCACCCTCGCTTTTCTTGCATCTCAGATATGCCTCTTATCATTTATGCGATACTTTTCCCTGGACCTCTCATGCACACAGACACCCCCTCAGGGACTGTATTATTTGTGTGTACTTATATTGACAACATAAAGGTTGGAATTGGTGTGCATGATTTGTCCCAAATTCGCATCAGAGCTATGACCATTGAATGGAATTGTTATGCATACTTGGGCTTTTTACAGCATGAAAAGCGCTGAAGCGGGCTATACATGTAGTCGATTTCTTTGAAAGTTCTAGTTTAAAGATAGGCATGTGTTATGATTGGCCGGATTATTTCTAGTCCGATGAATGCATATAATGCGACAGTTCCTGCTAAAAACAATCCTAGTGGACGGAAATAGCAAATTGACCCGGAAAGGTGACGATTAGCTTCGAGCATTTTCCCGGGGTTAACTGTTTGCCGAAGTTCTCGTATATTCTAGATTTCAGTAAACTGTTAAAAACTAAAATATCTGACGCACGCGCGCTCTCCACTCGATATTGGAATCACTGTGACAGAAGTGTCGCTGGCATCTATACAAGGCATTCCAATAGAAGTTTTAGATTGTGGCTATGTGAGATCTTTAGGTATTTGTCATTCACAGTGGAAGGTTGTACATTTGGGGAAACAATGTCAAACAATTCCAAGTCAGGGATTTTAGCCACGTGTCCTTACGTGTAGTGCAGGAATAAAGCGTACAAAGTACATTGAAAATATAGGTACGTGTAGTGTCAGTGTTTTCATTTTTTCTATTTCATGTTAAAGGTGTATAGCCGCATAAAATGTACAAAATATAAAATCTGTGCAATTTGCCATGGAAAATAGCCACAACATTTCTTCTATATGATACTCAAAGTTTTGGAATCTTATGGAATGTATACATTATTTGAAACGGATTTCAGTAGGCATAAAAGCATTTTTAAAGGCTTTGTACTTTTGAAGTACGTATTTATCTCCTAGTGTCGTCTGCTGATAACTTTTGCAAACAGTTTGGACCCTGATCAGGCCCGACAAAACGTCGGGCCTGATTTGGATCCAATCTGCTTGACACACTGTGGTATTCCTGAAATATCAGCAGACGACAAAAAACATGAAATACTACCCAGGGTAGCATAATAAATGCAACACCGGCAAAAAAGTCTTTATATTTTTAGTGTCTTTATGAGCAATTCAGAAATGGAATTTTGTGCTCAGTTGAGTTGAGCATGAAAAAAGTTTTATAACCTCGAAGCCTAATATGTAGCATTGTAAACGTGGCCTCTACAATGGATGCCATGCGCGGATCCAGAAAGTTTTGTCAGAGGGGGTCCAACTTTGACATTTTTTTTTAAGTTGGGAGAGACAATCCAAGCAAATATCACTATAAGCGGACCATCATCGGCCCGCCAGCGAAACGCCATTTATACATGGCGTTTCGCTGGCGTGCCGATAATGGCCCAAAATTGAATGCTGGCTTAGTAGCTTTGTGATTTTTCAGGGGATCCGGACCAGTATTGCCAAGAAACCCTATATTTTTGTGATTTTCCAGGGGGTCCGGACTCGTTGCCGCCCACCTCTGGATCGGTCCATGAATGATTAACTAGTGTTACTCGGTAACCTTGATTAACTTTCCGACAAAGTCAAAGAGCTACGTGCATAAATAGCATTTTGGCCTCCTATAAAGTCAAAAATCATTTTCTAATTGGTAACCTGAGTGCAGAGGTCTCGTATTTATTTGACCTTAAATGGTTGCTATAAAAAACAAACATGACCCCCAAAAGATGCTGAAGATAGCAAAGTGACCATTTTGGAAAAAGTGAGACTTTTTTTTTACAGAGAAATGATCATCGATCACATTTATGCTTTTATTTCGAATCAGCTTCGTCACACGTGTGAGGAATGTTATCTTTGACGAAAGTGGCCTCACAGAGCTTAAAAGCAATACCAAAACGAAATTTTAACACCTCACATGGAACACAGTTTTTCGTTTCTAAAATTTTACATGAAGGTTGCTTCACCCTGAAAATTTGCATGCGCATATATATATAGCAAAACCCTAACTAGATTTAAATTTTGGCGGAGAATGATAACAATGTTACTGCTCTGATATCTTGTAAAAATAAATAACTTAGTTTTTGTTGGACTGAAAATACCCGTTTAGTACCCATGTTTGTACTGTCAGTGCAATACACCTTGGATAGATATCGTAGTATTTGCTCAGCTATAAAATGTCCATTAGAGATTACAGCAGACGATTATTTTGTAACATCAAATGGTGCTGTATACGATGCAATCCAAGCTGCTTATTTAGTTCTAGGGATAATGGGTTATTAACGCGTTTCATGCCTACCAAGTACCATCATTTTGCCTGCTTCCGTCTGGCTACCTAATTGTATGTTTTGTTCATGTGTCTGTATGTGCGAGCGTTCAACTGGAAATGCACAGGCCTGAATATACGAATAAGAGCACAGATGTACGAGCACTTAAATGATGGAAAATATGCATGTTTTCAGATCAATAAGCAGACCCATTCATGAAATAGCTAGGCAAATGGGCGCTTCCAACTTAGAGGCCATTTTGGGTAGTAGACATCTATAAATGTAGCCTTTCGTTTGGGTCACCGTCTTTGTGACATGATGGTTAGATGACTGATATATTGTTGACTATGCTGATAAACAGCAACGCAAGCCAATATACAGCTACATTTAAACCCCACTGATGCATTGTAAATTGTCTTATATAAGTATATACATGGTTTTATACTCAACTGATAGTCATTGATCCATATCGCTCAAGGTACAAGAAGGAAATGTTATTTGGCATAAAACAATAAGAATGTTAAAATTCCATCCCATCCCAGCATTTATGAAAACGTATACAAACTTACAAAAAATATTTTTGGTTAGGGTTTTTTGGTTAAATATATTTTTCGAATTAAATCTAAAATTCCCATTTTAGATTTTATGCTATTGCCAAAAACAGTGTTCCATTTGAAGGGCTATACTCCAGTAAAAGGTTTTATTTGGTTAACTATGCTAATATCCGATTCCTTAAAAACTGTTCTCAAAGCCTCAAAATTGGTAAAAATGGCAATTTCCCTGAACTAAGCTTATTTTGGCTGCCATTTTCTGTAACTATAGTGACGATAAAGATAGATATCAGACTTTTAATTTTGAGTTAATCTCCTATTACATTTATCAGCAAAACTTGGAAAACAAGTATTTCGATTGTGTCAAATTAATATTTTAATGCACAATATAGCTACATGTATTTGTTTCTGAATATAATTTTATGGAGAAAAAGCCTTGAAAAGATGATTTTCTCATAAATGTGGAAGCAAAATTCAAAATGATTACTTGATCTATCTACCCTAATGAGACAATGGCTATAGGTAAAAATTGGGCCCCGTGATACGGTGAGGAAAACAATTAAATAGGCCCAGGGGATAGAATATATACTTGAAACCGTTAAAACGCAACTGGTACAAGTGTTGTTTTTCTTATAAATATCAGCCGTATGTATACACTTTATCTATGTATTAACAAGCTTCCCTTACGTACGAGAACGTTTTAAGCAAAACTTGAGCTCAAATGCATGCTTCTGCCAAATAATTTGGTGAAAAATGACACATTCATCAAATTCTTTCCCACGCAGTAAAAGAAATCTGCCACATTCAGACTTTCCCCTAGATTTTGCTATGTTGAAGGACTATGTCTGTAAACTGTATTCCAGGTTGCGAAACGCTTGCGGGTAAAACAAATAACAATTAGACTCAAACTCCCCACAACGGTGTACCTCCCGTTTAGAGACTTTCAGAAAACCGCTCCTTTGCTGTTAGATTGCTACACCAACCTCGTACATATATTACGAGGATAGGCTAGTAGAAGCGCGAATTCGCATCAGTAATCTAGATCTATAAATAGATGGGGTTTTCCCGATCACTCTGTGTAAAATGGTTGAGTTTGAAATAGGGTGTATTTTTCTCTATCTTCAACTGATCAGAAACAATGGGTTAGAATGTAATCAAGCCAAAAGATAATAAATTATTCCAGTCTAATCTATTTCATTCCTGTAACTTTATCGCTTTATAGCCGTCAATTTGTTTTGGCTTCAGGAACGAAAAATGTTTGCATCATGTTTTTTTTTATTGCAAACAACTCAGAGCGTAACATTGTACTTTACTTTTTTAGGCAAAGGCACTGTCTGTGCCTGTAGCATTTACAGTTTGATAATCCTGATGATGTTTTAACCCTTAAAGCGCCGACAAAAAATCATCTGAAATGCCATCTGCTGACGTCACAGGCTGCACATAATTGTCTAACATTTACTGACTAAATACAGTATAGAAGCAAACAGCTTCAATAGGATCTGACCTGGGTCAACACTTTTTATTCATATATGTTTCGTAAGCTTTTCAGCAGACGACAGACGCAGATAATTTGTATTGTGAGTGGCGCTTTAAGGGTTAAGAAATAAGAATCGGAAATGTCATACTGTTATCATTATGATTCGGTTATTAGTATTTAATCGTATGAGCATTGGAGGTGACACCCTATAATTAATACATTGATCGGCATTTTAACGCCTCCCAAAGGCATTGCGTTTAATTTATAATGTTGCATATTCTGCTGTCGATGTAAAAAAATAACGCATGCAGAGTTCATTGCCCTTAGACTTGCTGGGAAAGGGCTGACCTCTTGGCTCTCGTTTGTGGTGTCTAACTGTGAGTTTGTGAGTTTGTCACATTCCCATTGGTGTCCTGGGTCAGGTTGGTACTTGATTATATCGATTCCTGATCTTTGCACCCTTACTTACTTCCATCTATGTCTCCGCTGTCTGGACTGGATCGATAAGCACGGTTTAAACCATCTTTGTACACCCATGCGCAGCTACCAAGGTGGGAACAGTGACCTATCTTATATAGGTCACTGGTGGGAAATACGCCTAATTTATGTTTTTGAGCCTTCATCTATATTCGTACTTTGTGTGTGCGAGCAGTGAAGCCTTAGGCAAGTCTGCGCTGCGCGTACATGCGAGGGGTCCCAAACGTTATGAATTGGATGAATGTTCACGCGTAAAGCCATTTTTATACATGCATGCTCAGCTATCTAGTCGGAAAATAAGCCTTAAGTTTTTGTCACACGTGCCAGAAGTGAAGGCTCGGGTTATCTTGCGCTGCTCGAAGGTGAGATAAGTTATAACTTTCATGAAATGAGTGAATTGGCTAATGAGAACTTGATACTGATCGCATAGGAGAGCAGGGGCCGTGAGATGTCCAGGCGAGCCTTCACATCCGCACAGTCTCATCAGAGCCCGCTCTGCTACATATACAAAGCATTGAAGTAAATAATGGCTCAACAGCCGATAAGAATCTCCTTAGATTCAAGAAGGCTCGATCTTTGATAACATTTAGAATGCGTCACCGGATAGCTTTCAATCGCCTAGTCAAGAAGGCTCAGTTACCGTTTATATAAAGAATCGCCGATTAAGAACCACCGGATAGCCAGGGCTCATCCTGCCATAAGCCATTGTAGCCATTTGCCACGAAAATGTAGAGTGGCTACAAATATAAGTTATTGGCTAAAATTACACTCTAGGTGGTTAAAAATTACATACGCATCTGCGTAAAAGTGTATTTTGATCAGCTTATAACTTTTATCATTTCTTCACTCTTTATTAGTGTGTCATAATTTACTCTTTGAATGCTGGATCTTTTTCGATACCATCAAGGTGTCATCCTGTCTTCAACTGCGTGCCTGTGGCCGAGTTTGTACGATACATGCAAATACAAGGAAGCATACATATATATGCGAGAACAAGACAACTTACCAACAGAACAATTTGGCAACACTTTTTTGAGACAATTCCGCAACAGATTTTTATTCAGGCACTTTCTTTTAAGTCCTGAATTTACTAGAAATGGTCAAGGTCTCTTTAAATTATCCAGTCACATACTTTTTAAATCATCCAATCGCATGTTTTCCAAAGATCCAGTCACCATTTACCAAATCATGCTCTAGTAAGTGGCAGCAAAATGTTGCTGGTGGTAGTTTCATAAAAAATCACAGGAATCTCCATTTTAAACTTACATTATCAAAAAGTATTAAATATTTTATTTGAAAATATATCACTAAATTGCTGTACTTACAACAGATATGCATTTCTTCTTATTACTGGAGAACGGCAAAAAATGCTGCCCCACGTTTTGTATTCCTTTTTTGAAGGAATCCAACTTGTTGTTACTATCTTAAATCTAGGAAATCTACCTATTTTCAGTGCGAACTTACTGCGTTTCACTCAAACAAACAAAAATACGGAATACAACACAAAATTCGCTTTGCGGGAAGACCCAAAATGAATGTTTTCATTTCAGCTTTTCGCACAATTTCCCCAAACTTTGAGAAATCACTTTAGCTTCAATTAAACTAATTCATTTCAAAATTGACATACGTAAGTTGTAAGGTCATAACCTAAAGTTATCATTTATCGCAATATTTACCGTCGAAAGTGCATTGTCTGCGCAGGCGCGATACTCAAAGAATCGACCTGTCTGCTATGGGACATCACGACTGAAAAGTCGGGTTTGTGTCTATACGCGGTATGCATTACTCAAAACACCTACATTTAAAAATTAACAAGCAATAAATGCCTATAAATAATCCATCTGTGGAGAAATGTAGTCATCTTTGAAAGCAAAACCATAACGATGATAGGTATAACGGTATTTTGCCATAGACTGATCATATTTTATGAGCTAAAACATTTTTGAAAACATTCTTCAAAGAATCAGGTTCAGTGACACGTGATCATGGTGATGACGCTGCTTGATAAACAATGTTGAATTAACCAATCGGGCGAATCACATGACTTGTCCCTTTGGTAAACAAATATGTCACATGTACCCACAATGCTCAAATCAGACAGGTCAGTATTTGAACAAATGCTTCCTGTCAAGACAATGGTCGAAAGTGTCGCATTTTCGTTACTTCCGGTTTTCACGCTGAAACTTTGATGACCATTTTAAGGTCAAAACTTCAAGAAACAAAACATTTCTTTTGCGTGAACATAGAAAGTAGAGCAATATTTAATTTTTCCGAAAGTTTGAATCCAAAAGAACCCTTCATAAAGAAGATCTGATATCCAGATTAATAAGATGATTTTGCATTTTTTTTATCGAAGTTGTGTCCCTTTATCAAAAAGTATAGCCTGGCTTATCTGGACTGTTTTATCTGCACCAAAAGGGTATTGACTTGATACCGCGACCATTTGTTTATGCTTTTTATTTTATAAAAATGATTAAAGAGCATTAAATCTGAGTATGGTAATATTTTAAAAGTTGTGTTTTTACTGGCGTTAAGTACATGTTCGTTGCTAAGTTTATATTGACAATAGTTCTGCGCGCGATCCTGTTATTGCTGTTCAAACACTGCGTAAAACTACAATTCCATAAAAAATGCCTGCCATTATTCTACAAAGACAGGGTCACCCTTGGGGTAGTGGGTAAACCACTCGCCTTGCAAAACGACGGTTTGATCCCCAGCCTCTTTAGTCTACCGGATTAGACTTTAGGACCCGTTTACAAATGGCCATAGCTTTTGGTGGGATATTAAACACATAAACCACACCTCCAACGCAAAATCATACTGAACCTTAAACATTTCATAATATTATTTCATCCACTGTAACGCAATTTTATTAAAACACTTATTAATGAAAATGAAAGTAGAACTTTATCAGTAAATCATTCCCTTTTAATCATAGCCTGATTAGGTGAATGTCTGTCGTAACCTCTGAACAGTACAATGATTTCGGCAAGACAACGTTTATCAATTATAATTATTCTCCTGAAACATTTTGCGTTGGAAGTGTTGGTCAGTATATATGTACATGTACACACAAAGTGATCGCCACCAAAGACCAATCAGATTGCAATAACCACCAGAATGTGGCATTACGTTAGTCGGTGCTATCTCTGTACTCAGTGCCTTATCTCTACATGACTAAAGCTGTTGACTCTTGTACTAAGCATCAAAACAAAAACAAACAAACCCTTAAGGAGTTCCACTCTATTTCATTGAACAATACGAACTAATTGCGCGCGCTCACGCTTTTCGCTGTTGGATCAGACCGAGGCAATTAAATCACATGCTGTATCATGTGTATTGTGATCTCACGCACAGAAGGTAATCAGTTTTTGTAAACACCGTTTCACACCGCAACTCTGCACACGATCTAAAAGCATGATCCTTCTTCCAATATAGTACATGGCCTTCTCTGAAGCATTGTCGTACTGTGATGAACTATGTACAAGGTGATCGTGAGGCTCAAACAAGGTGCAGGTTAAAAGAGGGATAAGAATTGTCTGTACATAGTTAATCCTGGCTGGCCAGCCCCATCTTGAAGTCATCAAGGGTTAGGGCAGCAACAATAGTCTCCGGCAACTGGTTCCATAGTCTGATTGCTGATGGGAAAAATGAATTCCGCTAGACATCTGTCCTGCAGTAGGGAATCATGTAGCTCAAAGTGTGGCCTCGAGTGCTCAATACTGATGGATGCAGATACAGTGGCCCTGGAACGTCGATGAGTCTATAGGTGATACGGTACACCATTACCAATTTGAAGTTGGCCCTTTTCTGATAGAGAGGTTCCCACCCAAGGTCTGCGATCATCTGACTAGGGCTGCTGGTGGTTCTGTAGTCCCCTGTCACAAATCTTGCTGCACGCCTTTGGACGGCTTCTAACTGTTGGATGTTTGATTTGGTGTAAGGGTCCCATGGCGTAGACGCATATTCCAGGATTGGTCGTACCAGAGCTTGATAACTTTGGGCCTTTATGTCTCTTGGGAAGCTGGCAAGATGTCTCCTGAGAAAGGCGAGGCTGTTGTTTGCCTTCTCGGATGTGGTGTCTACGTGTGCATTCCAGGTCAAGTTGTCAGCGATGGTGACTCCAAGGTATTTGCCGGTCTTGTTCAATGTCAGGACGTGACCATGTATTGTGTACATTTATAGGTTGTCTTGATGGGATTTCGTTTCCATGTTACTCTTAGGCTAATTACCTCACATTTACTGGCGAACAAAGACATTTGCCGATCCCTCTCCCACTCTTGTAGTTTGTCGAGGTCTTCCTGTAGGACCCCAACATCTTTTGGGTTCTTTATTCTCCGTTACAGGAGACTGTCATCGGCAAAGGGGCCTGTAGTTGAGGATACTTTAAGCGGCAAGTCGTTGATGCACATGAGGAACAACAGGGGTCTTAAGACTGTTCCTTTGGGCACTCCGGAGGTAACAGGTGCAGGACTGGATGTGTGGCCTCCAACCAATGCTTGTTGTTTTCTGTTGGCGATGAAGCCTTTAATCCACTGGAGTAGGTTACCACGGACCTTATAGTGGTCTAGTTTGATGGCGAGGAGTTGATGTTAGACTTTATCAAATACCTTGCTAAAGTCTAGCGGGATAGCGTCCATTTGCTCATTTCCTCATGTCTATTAAAGTCTGCTTAAAGGTCTATAACAGCGTGAAATGTACACGGCCACTCAAAAATAGACAAAACAAAGATTTAAATGACAAATGGTAGCAAAATGACGGTCAAAAGTATTGAAGAATGCTCCCGGAGCATTCTGCAATACTTTTGACCTACATTAAGCGATAATTGGTCTTGAAAACCAATTTTCGGTCTTTTTGAGAGTGGCCGTTTATAACACTGGTTTTATTTTACAAAATATGAAATTTGTGCAAATTTGGACAGATTTCATATTTTGTACAGTTTCTGAAAGTGTGACAGCAAAATAGAGGTAAGTTGGAAGTGACGTCATAGCATGTTGCTAAGTGAACATTGTCAATTGTTGTAAACGGAGGCGAGTTCAACAATACGAGCGCTCCAACGAGCGCTTGTCTGTGTGATTATTGCATTGTTGAACGATAGCGAGCGCTCGCTCAATAAAAAATGACTGCGCCCAGTTACAAACAAATCAAATCCGTCCATTGGTTGGAAATCAAAGCGAAACTCCGTCCTACCTTCAGTTTAAATTGTTCCATTTCATTTATCCACACAAAGAAACATACCTCGTCATTCTGTTAACCGATTCTGAAAATATTGCGCGCATAGTCCCTCGCGAAAACCCATTATTGTTTTGGTAGCCATCTTGGATTTACGGGCGATACACCTATCGACTTGACTCGCGAGCGCATGCAAGCACCTTGGCGAGCGCTTGCGTTCAGAGAGAAAGCATTTGGAAGCACTCCGAGCGCTCGCATTGTTGAACACGTCTCGGGTAACAGTGTACATATTGCTATTCGTCGTTGTCAACTTAGCGCAGTGGTAAGAAGGGAGACAACTGTGCTGAAGTTTTTGTGTCACTTCCAACATATCATCACACGCATTTTGTATTCAGGAAATGCCACAATCACCCACTGAATCGTGATTTGAGGATATAAATAATTCAGGCCCCAAGATAAGAGTGCGTAATTGATTTTTTTTTTATTTCTTAACCAAAACATAATATGTTGTGGGTACTCAAAAGAACCGTCTCGATGAAACTGATGGATAAGATAAAAATTGCAATTTTACGCTCAAAAATATTGCTTAACTGGCCCTGTCATGTAATACTCTAACTTCCCGAGAATAGCACTTACTTTGAAAATACTCAGAACAAACAATTGAAGGATATTAAAATTGTACACTGGATTTACTGTATAAAATATGAAACATATGCAATTTTGGACAACTTCCATATTTTGCACAGTTCCCAAGAGCGTGACAGCAAATAGATATATCACATGCGTTTTATATCACGGAAATGCCACAATCAACCAAAGGCATCGTGATTCTCAGAATCGCACTTACTTTGAACGTATAGGTTAAAATATACTCAGAAAAACAATTGAAGGATATTAAAATTCTCTTGATTTTATCACAGTTGAGAAAATACTTTCCGAACAAAGTGATTTTGTTTGTTTGTTTGGTTTGATTCATTACGCCCCATCAACAATCTTTCAGTTATAAACGGACGGGTCCTCCTCGGTTGAACCAGTACTAAGCTAGACTTAATGTGTCTTACTCAATGACACAATGCAATGACGCCGGTAAGGAAAGTATTTTTTGTATTTTATAGGACTCAGCAAAATGCAAAATGAAATTTACGGGTTATTGGTTACGATACAGTAACACGCCAAAAGTAACAACTGTCTTTACCGAAAGTTCACGAGCAATAAGATTCGTTAAATATTTTTTGTTGCAAACTTGATCTTTCAGTCACTTTCCCATCGGTATACTGGATCAGGTGTGGTGCTTGATTGGATTTATTCCAGATCTTTGCCCTCTTTCTTACAATTGTCATTGCTTATTTTCTAATTCTGACCACAGAAAAGTTTTACACCCATTTATCAGTCATTGCACCTTATAACGCGACCATTTCTTCAACAAAAATGTGCAGATATGGTATACCCGTTTTTTACATGACAACAGATTTGCAGTAATACATTGACAACGACTACAAAATTAGGTGTCATTCTTTTGACTGAGAGCAAGCACTAATTTTGGAGCCAATCATTTAGGCGGTGAGCCAATACCCAAAATTCGGTACCATCTGACCTAAACCATTTCCCCTATGATTTTCATCTAGGGCTATGTGTGTAGACTTGTAATAAATGGGGGTCGATGTACTGGTGGTAGCTTTATGGGTAAAAACTGCATGTCTATTACGTTACCCTTAAAATTTAGAAGACAGCATATTAAATAAAAACAAACTGTTAAAATAAGTAAAGCTTGATTTAGTCCGAATAACTTTGCACTTTTTAATTGTTTATCTCTTTGCTCTACTTAAAGATATATTTAGTGACCGTTTTGTTCACCAGACCGTTACCTACGCTACAATTTTAGATCCTCTTTAGACTTCATGACAACGCATCTATGTTTGGTCTTCTTGAAGTATATATTGTCTGTTTTTACTGTTCAAAACACATTTGAACTGTCAAAGGGTATAGGAAATATAGATTACAATATAAAAAAACAAAAGTATCTGACATTAGATGTTATCTATAGGGCCTATTACGTAATACCCTATTGTTAGGTTGTTATACAAGAAAATCAAATAAACTTTGAAGTAGACTGCAGATCCATCAAAATGTTTAAATGCGAACAAGAGCCATAGTTTTCACATATTCGAGCCGCCACCTAAATATATTCAGCAGAAAATGTTTTCTGAACTGCTTCCAAATACCTTATTTGCGGTAACGCATAAAACAGTCTTAAATTATTTTGTTCAATGATCGTCGTCTTAGCTATTTTAAGCAGGATTAAAATGAATTTCAGGCGGAAAATAAGCATGGGCTTACGCACATATTCTTTTGACGACTCTTTGTCAGACATACTTTTTGAAGACATAAACAGGTCTGCTCAGCTACAGAGAAACACCATAATCCTGACAATTCTGATAAAGAAAATGAGGGCAACATGCTAGGACCAGGTAGAAATGGGCCAACGAAGAAATCATATGTGGACTTTTTTGAGACAAACTGATGTTGAGAACCAAAAAATCCTAATTAAACAAGAAATTAAACTAAAACAACACAAGATAAACTGGTTATCTGCCTACAATTAATGCCCCCGCCACTAATCTGTCGACGGTCAATAAAATTTTAAACCAGGCAATGAAGATAGCGAGAAAGCTTGATGTAAAAGTAGTTTGTGTATTTGACCAGGAGTTACATGCGAAAGTCATTGGTATACAACGGAAAGATAAAGGGAAATGCTTACAAAAAATGTGGGGATGGGTGCATTTCACACGATTTGTTATTTTCTCGTAAGAATTGGAAAGAGATTTTAAGACACTGGGTTGAGGGACATAGCAGTTGAGTCGGCAGTCATTGCAGAAGGTATAATAGAAGCTGTACTAGAAGGCAGACAGTACAACAGGACAGTCAGGATCCACAAGATTATAAATAAAGCATTTCAAAGATTGACTTGGAAGGGATTCTTTTCTTGGATAGACACAAATCACTCTGAGGACAGTCAGAAGTTGAAAGAAACTCATAACAAATTTGCAGATCTTCAAAAAAGCTTAACGGAAGAACAATTTGAACATGTTCTCAAAAACGAAAGTTGTACAAGAATATTCCAGCTCTTCAATGAATACCAGAATGTACTAAGAAATGATAATGGAGATATTCCATGTTTCTATATGAGCTACATAGATTATGGTGGAAATACTGTTTGGCCTAATCAGGGTTTTTAGGGAGGGTAACTGGATGCTCCATCGACGATAAAATCGGTGATAACATGGATGTTAACATATGATAGACTAAACTATAGTATACTATAACCAGATGCAAAACTTACCTATGAAACATCCATAAGTATATGAGCATTTGAAGAATGGGGGAATGCCTGGACAGTTGGGGATGACAAACACATTTGGATGTATACCTGTTGATTAAGCAATTGAGGAAACATCAAACAAAGACACATTTGACAGCAGAGGACACGAAAGGATCCAGTTTAAACCCTGGAGCGGTAGGCAAATGCTACCTAACGGCAGACTATATAAAGTATTTGTTATCAAAATTTGAAGGGGATGGTCCAGGAAAAGCTAACAGGTGTTTCTCATGCAGATTTAGAACCAGCAAGAATAAAAAGATAAACAAAGCACACAGGCTATTGTCAACCTACTATAAACAACATGGGTGAACCCATTTTCCGCACAATATGACATAATCTCAATTTCAACTGCATCAGCAGCACCACCTGATGTTAAACATGGCTTTATTTATGAAAAGAGAAAGGATGAAAGACTTATAATGAATTTCAAAAGTCACGCTTTGAAGAGAATGCACATTAGGACTTCTATGAAAGGCAGCCTAAACTATAGCTTAAGACCTTCAGTTCCCTTAAAAATACAAAACTTTCTGGAAAATATGTAATTCTAAAAGCAGATAGGAGAGTGTTTGGAAATATGTTTTTGGTAGCTACAGGTCGTAATCTCAATATGAGGGAATTTTTGAAGCATCCTTCAGGCCCGTTACTTTGGCCATTGTACTCTTAAGAAAACAAACAAATCAACTATAGCAAGAAATATAGAAAGAAGAATAGCACTAGCCGAAGCTATTCCATTGCCATCAGCATGCATTATATATGATATGAGCTTGGTAAATAAGATACCTGGCGACAATAGGACATTTGGAGACATTGCCGAGAGCATATTCCTGATTGCAATAAAGTCAGGAAATGCCAGTAGCAGAAAATACATTGTGTTTGACGTCTATAAAGACATTTCAATCAAAACAACAGAGCTTGAGGGTAGATGAGTAGCAAGATACAATGGTGATGAAGACTGCTGAGAAGTTCAGCAAGTAAAACTGCCTCCATCAAATTTCTTTGCCAAGCTTGAAGAAATGATTCATACCCAGAGGAGCTTGGCAGCAAACTTCTCTTCATTAGATGTGGGAAACAGGGTTTCAAAGTCTCTAAAGATGGCTCTGAGGTCGTTGATAAACTTGCTACCTCCCAGGAAGAAGCTGACACACGCACGTTGCTTCATACCAAACATGCTTCCAGTAACTATACACCTACGGTTATTGTGACAGAAGACACAGATGTGTTTATCATTTGCCTTTCAGTATTTCATCAGATACGTGACATATGTATATCCGATGTGGAACAAAAACAGACTATGACACATTGACATTAGCAAAGTTGGGTAGTCTGTTGGTGAAGAGACTTGTAAAGCTTTACAAGGACTTCATGCATTCTCTAGTTGCTACTCCATCGGCACATATAGTGGTCAGGGAAAATCAGTGCCCTAAAGCTGGCTATGAAGGGATAGACTGAAGAAGGCCATGGTAGGAGTGGGTAAGGCTTGTATTAAGGGTGAGGTTGGTACCGTGAAAGTAGTTTAAGCCCTCCAGTAATTTCCTTATTGACTGTTCCAAAGCGTTTTTTCTGTTGTGGATCTTATTTGTTATTGTATTAATCTTTGCCATACTGCAATCTGTGTTACTTGCAGCTTTGAGGTCAACTCTTGGGAAAGATCTGACCTCTTGGCTCTCTTGTATGTGATGTTTTCTTGTGCTTTTGTCACTATCCCATATGGTGTCCTGGGTCATGTGTGTAACTTGAATGTACTGATTCCTGATCTTTGCATTCTTTCTTACTTTGGTTTCTATCAAAGGAACTATTACAAGAGTTTGTGTGCAAAATGCATGCTTCACATACCTCTCTTTGCAAAATTGAGTGACTTCAGGGGTCAAGAAAGGAGATGTAGATTCTAGTGAACTTTCACCTTGTCAAGACACCCTTATGCTTCATGCTATGCAGGCTAATTATCAAGCATGCATATGAAAAAGGCGTTTAAAACAATAAACGTACACCCAAAGCCCAGGGGGACATAGATGAATGATAGAGGATAGCCAAATAGTAATTGACTGGATGTAAGGGTTGCCTGTCCCACAAGTCGTGATGGAGCTGAGTGCATGTAAATGCAGTAGAGTGTGCAAAGCCACTGAATGCCAGTAATGTTGCTAATGCATTTGAATGTTTGCCTGCATGAAAGGATCATTTATGTGACAACATGATTGACAACGACTTTGAAGATATAAAGTGTAGACGATACAGCGGATGAAGTGATTATGGCGACAACGAAAATGCATAAAATTACAAAAATGAGTATTGTTTACACCATGATGATGTAAGCTGATTGTTAAAGCTACCCTTATTTGATGCAATCAGAATATCTAGCTGAATAAGCTGAATTGTGGCATGATTATTATTTTTTGTAATATCAGAATGTTAGAATTGTATGTATATATATTTGTTTAACATTATGTTATATTCGTTACATTATGGCCGCTAGAAGAGTGGTATTCAGTCTAAAGAGCAAGTATTGAGTCATTCTTGTGCCACAAGGAACATCATAATAATGACCACGACATAATTATAAAGGTAATTTCTTACTTAAAAACATAAACAGACACATGTATCTAATAACTGCCTTATTTGTTTAAAATAAAGTCACACATCATACTATTATGATATATTTTTATCGTTTGGCTGTCAATATTTAGTAGTTTTTGCAGCTATTTGACTCATTTGACAATAACAGCATAATAGTACAGGGGAAACAGGAGTGTAGGCCTATAATTTGCATATACGTTATATACGTTACCGTTAGAATTAGGCATAGGTTTTTGGATTTTTTTACATTTTAACATCATTATATGTCTTGCAGTTTTGTCTAATCCAATTAAGTGATATTAACTTCCTCACTGTATCACTTCTGCATTTATGATAGGAATACAGCTGATGAATACCTGTGTTTACAAGAACTTTTTGTATAGGGGTATGACTCTTGAACAGGCCATAAATCAAAAAGTATATTAGATACAGTCCATCTGATTGCATATTTGGAAAGTAAATTAAATTTGCTACATGATCAATATAAAATAAACTGCTTTGTTTCCTGCTGCATTTAAAGGGACAAACGATACACATATTTTTCACTAAAAATGGTAGAGCTTTTTAAAATGTAACGTAAACACCTTACAGACACCTTCTTAAATTAAAACAGTCATGGAAATTGCTTCTATATAATTATTTCTAATATCAACATTATAATTTGTTTGCATATATACTGTTTTAAATTCATTTCAGTTCCTTGAAAGTTTTGTGAATTGTTTTATTTTTGGGGGTATCGTAGTTTACACTAAGATTAAGACCATAAAGCTACCACGCAGACATGCCCCCCCCCCCCCAATTTTTTCCAAGCCTTTACATGTTCCTCTAATCAAAAAGGGTAGGGGGCTCTGTTCAGCTCGGATGGTACCGACATCTCAATCAGCTCATGGCCTATGAATAACAAACGATGAAAATGGGTTTTAATCATTTTTGAATGTTTGTGACTTTTCGGTATAGAGGGTTAAACAATTTGGAACTGTACTGTTTTTTAACAATTGATGCGTGGCTTAAATCAAACATAAATTCTGATTGCAGATATTGTTTGTCTACATTGACCAGACACATATGAACATTCAATTACCTTTCTTCCAATCTTCCAATCTTTGCACTCAAAAGATGTGGGTTCGAGTCCAGAAGCGTTTCCTTTTTTCTTCTTGTTTTTTATTTGCCAGTCGTTATTCTAGTTTTTGTGTACACATGGATATATTTATTTGAATCTGGCATACGTTTATTTAACAAATACACACGTAGAAACGTGAATGATTTCAATAAGCCGAAATGTAATAACACTTTGTATGATTTTAATACGTTTGTTGTCATCTGCTGACTTTTTTTCAAAATTAACTTTTTCAAAGTTTCTTTCATGAATACTATCAGAGTGTCAAGCGGTCTGTATCCAGATCAAGACCAACGTTTTGTGGGTACTGATCTGGGAACAAACTGTTTGCAAAGGTAACCAGCAGACAACAAACGTCTCCGCTGACAAGAAAAGAGTGAGGAAACCTAGGAAATAATGAATTTAAAAGCGACTAAATACAAATGAAAGATATAAAACTCACCACGAGATGACGTAGAATACAAGAACAATCTTAATTTTAAAAAAGAATTCAATTTGACAATTACATGTATATAAAAAAGGCTTTGCTAAGTTTCGATCCAGGTAGGTGCCACTTAACCGCTAGGCTATCAGACTATTTGCATTAATGAATAGACATCATCTTCATATTCATGTTAAGAGCATGACCAAGGTCGTAGAACTTCACGAAAACGCACGAATATCACGAAGATTTTGGCGAAAATTAATCAGTCTCATATCAATTTGGGCAAATTATATCTGGAGCGATGAACTGCATATACATTTAGTTTAGTGTTTATTGTACTAAATGTTAGAGATGAAATTGAATCTACAGTCCTGCTAGCCAAGAGTGACAGTGACATAATGTTTTGTTTACATTTGTAAGTAAAACATTAAAGTGCGCTAATGTGAATCGATATATAACGTGTGTATCATATCTTGCGGATAGGATTAATACATAAGAGATCTATTGATTATGAGTCCCTGATAAATGTGCTAACAAACATGACGTCACTGTCACTCATGGCTGGCAGGACAGTAAATATCCTCCTATTGCCTTTCTGAGTATAGTTAAGTGCTTCTGGGTTTCAACTGCACAATTGTATAAATAAGCATGGCAAACATACACTTGAAACGGATACCAGCTGTAAGGCAATTTTAAACGTACTGTTGCAGAAACCCACATCTTTTGAGGGAAACACGACTCTCGTTTGAATCGTTTCAACATTCAATTTTAGATTTACTAATAAGCTGAACTACACCTCTTCTTATTAATTACACCACCATAGTATCAAAGAAACATTTTGCTATTCTCTGAATAGCAATTTATTCACATTGTATAAAAATATCTTAAATTCATAATAAATGTGGAAACTGTTAACCAATACATTTGAGTGCGTTCCTATCTAGTATATACTTGTATACCTGACAAAAGTCCTTAGCAGTCACATAAAGAAATATAAATTCCAACAAAAGAGCAAAATATTCAGAATCGCATTTCGCCTCAGATTTGGTGTCAACTCGGACCTAACAATCCTGGGTCCGAGGTATCAACACTATTTTACACACATACATAGTTAAGTTGGTGGCACCCTGGAGTTATTACGTGCTTTGATATTGGAGTTCTATATCCCTGTCCAATAGAGATCATAAAAGGATTAACTGATAAGGGACAGTTTCAGTATCTCACATGATTCAAGGGGCCTCAAGAGGGGACTTACCTGTACACACCGCACTTTCTTTCACTAAGACAGATATCAATATTTTATCGGAAAGGACCACCTTTTGCCCCCTGTAAGGAAGTCATAATCACCGCATAAGGATTACTCTTTGATCTGTCTGGATTAGCGCTCAGGCAGTGGAACCACTTTTATTCAAAAGAATTTAGGGTTCTAATCTACATATACTGACCATATGTTGACACTAATGCCATAGTGAAGTTGATTGTACCCTCGAGTTTTATTACGCGATTTCATAGAGCAGTTGTTTATTTCTCAATCTACTAATACTGACCTAATGTTTGAACACTACAATAGTAAGTTTGGTGGCTAAATGGAGTTGGTACAGGCTTTCGATAGAGTAGTTGAATGTTACTCAATCTATATTTATCATATGACGTTACGATTATTCAGTGGATGACTGCATGTCGTAAATATTGTTACATGTATGACCACACATTACATAACACTTTCGGCGAGAACAAGTAACGTCATAACGACGTCCGTTACAACAATGCACATTTTCATTGAAACAAGCAAACTTTAAAGACGATAAAACTACATTTAAAATGCCATATGATAAGCAGAATCTTACACTTGAGATCATTTCATATTAAATTTATTTAACTCGCAAAGGCTCGTTTAATAAATTTCATATGCAATGATCACTCGTGTAAGATCCTCTATACTCAATGTTTGCATATACAATTGTAAAATGGAGGTACTCTGGAGATGGTACATACTTTTATAGAACAGTGGTTTGCTTTCTCAATCTATTCATACGGACCCAATGTTTGCACATACATGATAGTTAAAAGTGGTGGAACTCTGGAGTTGGTACATATTTTGATAGAGCAGTTGTTTATTTTGTCATTTTTTTATACCGAACCAATACTTGCACATACACAATATGAAAATTGGAGGTTCCCTGGAATTGGTACATGCTCTGATAAAGCAATTCCTTGTTTTATCTATTTACACTGACCCAATGTTTCCAAATGTAAAATATCAAAATTGGTGACACACTGGAGTTGGTACGTGCTTTGATAAAGTCGTTGTGTTTTTTTCCCATTTTAAATATTCTTGTTCAAAAGTTGCACATATACAATTATAGTAAAATTGGCATAGCGCGTGCTGTGATGGAGTAGTTGTTTGTTTTCTCAATCAATATATTCTGCCCAAGTGTTTGTACATACATGGAATTATAATTGGAGGCACTCTGGAGTTTGTGCGTCCTTTGATAAAACAGTTCGCTCAGACTATACTG
The DNA here is from genome assembly GCA_964019695.1 of Loripinus fragilis. Taxonomy (NCBI): domain Eukaryota; kingdom Metazoa; phylum Mollusca; class Bivalvia; order Lucinida; family Lucinidae; genus Loripinus; species Loripinus fragilis. The sequence continues at coordinate 36,976,679 of OZ026529.1, forward strand.
ACGGGCTTTAAAAGCGCTACACTAACTTCCTGCTATGTAAACTTTCTTTGCTTCGATGATATCATCATGAAATGGCTTATTCAGTCAACACTTAAGTTTTAATTGTGAACTAAACTCGACGACGCTAATTCATTGTAAAGTTTTCGTCACTGAAACATTTCTTAAGTAGCAGAGTTTTTAAGTCATTGAATGAACGGGTACACACAGATTAACGTAACCCCACCCCCACCCCCAACAAAAACAACAAAACAAACAGAACTGTTGTATACCAGACCTGCCAATCAAAATGAAAGCGATTTCTCGATGACCTGCAAAGTTCATGACACACATTTGATGCTTCTGGTGTATTTGATTTAAAGAAATAGGGGATTTTTCACTGATGAAATTTTGTCAAATGAAAGAGTTGACCCCTATTTCAAAGAATTTACATTTTAAATGCTTTAAATTAACTTGAAGCGGGCAAATTCTTCATGTGTTACTCATAAATGCACACTCTTTGATATACTATCAAATTTTATTGCTTTGCATTCTTTTTTGAGACATACATTAAAGCTGCTATCCTAGTGTAGCCTTTTTAAAGCTTTATCAAAGCACGTACCAACTCCAGTGTGTCGCCAATGTTGATATTTTACATTTGGAAACATATATATATATATATACCGTCTAACCCAATATGTACACATATACGATAGTAAAGTTGGCGGTACCCAGGAGTTGGTAAGTGCTTTGATAAACCCGTTTTTTCCAATCTTTTATAACTACTGACCCAATGTTGGCACCTACTCCATTATAGTGAAATTGAAGACACCCTGGAGTTGGTACTTGTTTTGATGACGGATAAATTTTGTTTGTTCCCTCAATCTTTATAAACAGCCTGAGTGTTAATAGAATTAGCTGGTACATGCTTTGATAGAGCAGTTTTTTCTCAGTCTTTTTATATTGATCCAATGTTTGCACACACACGATAATATAACTGGGGACAGCCTTGGTAAGTGTATTCACACTAGACGCAGACGTAGCGAAGCGAAGTATGGTAAAGTCATTAAAATTTGGACATCAGTTAAATTCGGTCATACATTTTCAAACAGTGGAAATCCAGATGAAATGAGCCGTCTCATGAGGATTTTCACTGTTTGCTTATTTAGTTTATGTTTTACGTATTTCAATAATTGTTGAAATTTGGCGAGAAACGTGGCCCACTGCTCAAATCCTTTGTCTTTGTTATTTTCCAGCTTTGCTTAGAAGAACAGGCCTCCACAAAGGCTCCTAGTTATTTTACCACATTCTTATTTACATTTTTTTTCTATTTTGTTAGAAGCGATTCATTAGGACACACATAGCAAACGAAATAAAACAACAAAACGGACAAGAAGAAGTGAATATGATCAGGAAATACCACAAGCACACACTGCAGACCTATCCATGGCACCGTGAGGAAAAGCCACAGAGTACTAACAATCACAAGACATTATGAAAAAATTTGAATCAAAGCAACCAGCTCTCGCTTCCTCGTCAAAACGGTTGCAAACTAGACAGGACACAAAGTAACGCATATCAAAACAAAGGACATTACAGAGCCCCCACAAACAATGCGAGGTACATAAAACAATGAATCACCAGCTACAGAACCACCTCCTTAGAACGGATTGTAGACTTAGGTACCCGGGGTGGAGGGCTTAAATGTAAGTTACAGGTGCCCTAGATTCTGTTGTTGTTTAAACACCAAAAAATGATTAGCTCGCATGGAGGCTTCCTAACTATTGCAATGCATCACCACAGAGAAACCATCTAATTATATTAACACACTTTGATGAAACAAAGAAAAGGGCGCATGACACACAAATAGTAAGAGCTTAAAGGGGACGGCAACCCTGATAATTACTATGTTTCATATGAAAGATCTTAATAAACAATGAATTTTGATACCAGTTTCGTCTAAATCGGTAGAAAAATGTGGAAGTTATGAGCGTTTGAATATTTGCAAATGGACTGTAATGGAAGCGGCCATATTGTAGGCTTAGTGACGTCACTCAGCCTAATTACATATGCGCAATCAAAATAAAAGACAAACCAATGGATTATTTGCATTAATCTTTAATGAAACATTTTCCTTGTGTATAAAGCTACATATCTGCCGAAACACAGAGGATGTGCTAGTAGTGATAACTAAAAATTAAGCAGTTGAAAAAATTCTGAAAACTAATTAAATATTCAAATTGGCGGCTAAATATTGGCCATATTGATTTTTTTTAAATGCCCATAACTTGCCCATTTTTCAACCAATTTTGATGATACTTGTATCTAAATTCATGGTTCATAGAGCTCTTTCTGATAAAACATACTTATCATTAGGGTTGCGGTACCCTTTCAAAGAAAGCCTCAAGTATGCATACAGTAAAATATCCCAATGTAGTTCACCTTTCTAGCGACTAATCAAATTTTCATCAAATCTTTATAATGATATAACCTTACAAAAACTCCCGTATTGTCTAGATGAGTACATGTACGAATAAACAGGCTAACAAATGTTTATAAGAGAAACTAGACTTCGAGCTAAAAAAGGTCCTGCTCCCCCCTAGGGAATTTTGCAGACATATCCTATCTTAAAGAAAATTTCAAGCAGCATCTTTTAAGAGATGTTTGCACTCTGTGCTCCGGGGTGTTAGTATCTGACAGCCTGTTACATATGTTACTGTAACAAACTAAGGAAAAATCAAAATGAACGTTTGAGCTACAGAAAGAAGACATTAAACCATCTTATTATTCAAAATTCTTATGTAGTATGCAAGCTGGATGCCTAAGCTACATAAAAGCAGTATTTTAAACAAAATTACAGCCTTCAATGGTGTTATATGCGTTACATAGATTTAATTTCCCTTTGAAAGTTGAAATCGTGATTAACATCATTTAATTTTACAGACGATTTGTGCATGTTTACAAGTGCTTTTAATCTTAGCTTGCTAAAATACTCATTCGACTAATAGAAAAAACAAAGTTTGTTTATCTATCTCAAATACATTGTTTTATATGAGCTATTAAACAACCCTTCCCCCAATTTTAAGTATCCAATATTTGTATCAATTATTGAAGAAAAAATATATGTAAATATTTGACGCTCGTGGATATCTTAAATTTTTAGCACTGTCTTGCTAATGCAATAAAAAATCATATATTTGCAAGTTTGACATCAGGATCATAGCACTTATTAAAGTATGTAACGTATGTCACATGGCATAATGAATGAGCAAGGAAATCGTCTTGGAAGTAAGAGATGATATTTCAGAAAAAATACTATTTTCACATGTTCTCCTATTAATCTCTAGCTTCTGGTGTTTTAGTCTTAGCAATTATAGTCATTGCTGATAACAAGCCCATGGAATTGTTTTACAGATGTTATATTTAATTTTTTTATCACATATTTCCTAATGCCTATAATATTAAAATATATCGACATATAGATAAAAAATTATAGTTTTCATTTAAATGACACAATTTAATAAATATTCCTATTAAATTTAATTATTCAAAAACAATCTTTATTCAGTCCACCCTCGCAATGTCTATCATTGTGTCTGCTTCTATTTCAAAATAATCACCCATTTCACCACAACCAGTAGAATCATGGCATAATATTAGGACTGCAAACTGAGTACAATCCTATTCCTCTCCACCCCTTTAGGAATTGTGCAGACATATTCTACCTTAAAGAACAATTCAAGCTGCACCAAATAATAGATGTTTGCACTCTATTAACCAGGGGGTTAGCATGTAAAGGTATGTTACGTATGTTACCATATCAATTTAAGAATATATGAATTGAAAATCTGAGAAAAAGAAAAGGAGACATAAAACTATCTATTTATTTGATCATTCATGTAGTTTGCATGCTGAGTACCTTTGATACATAAGAAAGTGTTTTTAACAAATATACAGCTTCCTATGGTGTTATATGTGTTACATTAATTAAGCTTACTTTTTAAAATTGGTAATGGCGACAAACATCGCTTATAGGCATTTCGTGTGATCCTCCTATTTGCCATCAAAAGACTTAATTTTCTTTGTACGTGTGGCCAGAGCCAGCGTCAAACAAATTGACTCAGCAATAACTGGAATCCTTAGCATTCTTCAAAAGCAGAAACAGCATGTCAGTGTCCTGGGATCAAACACCTCATTAAATATGGGTTTAATGCCATTTCACATATATGCATACAATGGAGTATGACTCTGTCTCTTCCTGTGAAGTGGCAAGAGCAATCTTACTGCAGCTGCCTCTGCATCCGTGCTAGTCAAATGATAACTTTGCTCTGATTTTGCAAAAGCTATGTCTCTACCGTGTACCTCAAAGAATACTTTAAGATTTATGACATTGGTCAAACAGAAATTTGATAGGCTGCTTTTTTGCATCATTTGCCATGGAACCTTTCTAGTCCTTTGGTGCTTAAGTCCTCAGGTCTTAGATCAATAGTATTTTGCTGCACCCACAGAACTTTATAAATTTTCTTTAGTTACAATGTTGACTCTTGATGGTTCTGGCAGACCGTCTGAAACAATTTCTGTTACACCTTGAAAGTTATCTGGTATATGAGAAAGAACATGAAGTTGGACATTGCCATCAATTATGTTTCAGCTGGTTGTTTTTTGATGTCAGTACATAAAAGCAAGCCTTAAAATAATGTAAAACCTTTGATTTCTCAGTGTTTGCAGTCATATCATTAGCTGTTGCATTCAAAAGAGGGAAAGTGGACTATGGGTAGAATAGGATAACCAGTAGTTCTATATTATGCTCTATGGAAGATATATACAGAGTAAACAAGTTGATAAGGTTGCCCCATTTCATGATCCATTGAAAACACTGAAATTGAAATACTTGCTTCTGACTGTGTAATCAAAAAGGATATCACGACAATGCCCATGCTCGTTTATTATGACGAGTTATATACGTTACATCCTTTCAATTAGCGCTCTTATCGTAGAAACTTAGTGAATCATTGAAGTGAAAGGGTCTAATTTGCGCTCTGTTCATCCTGCATTTCATTGCTTTACCTGCTGTGATACATCTAGTTCGTTTATCTGAAGGGAAACAGTTACCTCGGTTTCAGCACTTCAAAAGTTTTAAGACTTCAAATAAGCTTTTGAATTCTTGGGGAAAGATAATAAGTGCATCGACATTATTAGATGAAAATATGTTTGTTGCATGTATGGAAAGGCTACATTTATAAAAGTTAACCAGCTAAGATATTATTCTTTATCACAGAAATATCAAGGTACATCAGTCCAGGTACTCATTGCTTTTAATGGCATAGTTTTCCTCCTTGTAAAGCTATAGTCTTTCTCCTACTTGCAGAGTATCACTTGAAACACATACTCAAAGAGCCAACTATTAGGAATTCATATCAGTTTCCGCATGTTCGAAGCCATAAATAGCAAAATTGTCATCAATTTTGAGTGGATTGGTGGTAAAATTGTACAACAGTAAATGATTGAAATATTGTGTGATGATTCTACTAGTTGCAAGGAGGTTGTGATAATGATTATTACTACAGAAGCTGACAACGACAAACGTTTAACATGAGTATTAAATCGATGAGAATTAGTTTGGACCATTTTATTTATTGTATTGTCTTGTAGAAATTTAAAACTAACATTTCTATTTGTGGCTCTATATTTAGAATTATATGCACAGTATTAGGAAATGTGTCCAAAAGGTCATTGATAACATCTGTAACAACAGTCCATGGGCTTGATAATCAGAAATGAATACAATTTCTAGTGTTTTTGAACCAAAGATTTATAAGTACACATTAAGTGTCCTGATTTTAAAATAAATGACATCTTGCAGATATATGAGCAAGACAGACAAAGAAAATGTAAAATATCCACACGCTGCAATCGCTTTAATGTGTTTTACTTTAACGGTAAAACAAAATTTGCTTCTCAGTTAAACTGGGAGTAGGACTGTGTATTAGCTCCTATAAGACAATATATTTAAGATAGAAAAGCAAACTTGTTTTTTCCTATTCATCAATTGAGTATATGTTTGCAAAATCTAATAAAACAGTTTGAGACCAAGACATAGTAGTTGTTTAATTAAATGACGATAGCCACAATTATGGCTTTTAAATTATAATTAGGTTTATGTAACGCACATAACACCACAGTTAGCCCTATTACTGTTAAACAGCTTCCATATGCAGTAAAGACATCCAGTATGCAGACTATAAGAAAGTCAATTTATTAGAAAATTTTAATGTCTTCTTTCTATAGCTCAAACATTCGAATTTCTTATTCTCAAATTGATATAGTAACATATGTAACCAGCTGTTACAGGCTAAGGCCCCGCTTTACAGAGTGCAAACATTTCTTATTAAATCCACCTTGAATGGTTACATAAGATGTAATATGTCTGCAGAATTCCAAAGGGGATTAGGATGGAGCAGGCCCTTACTCAGCTTGATGTCAAAATACTGTTTGATGATTTTACTTTTCACGCTAACAAATGTAACGCTCCCTGATCTTTAAAACTTGGTGACAACTAGCAGATCTATAAGTCTTTATCATAAGAGCCGGCTTGATATCACTAAACAATGTAAGATATCCAGCAGCTGCGAGTTTTTTTCACAATTTTAGCTCAAACTTTCAAAATACATTTTCTTTATTTCATATAGTAACGCATGTAACATGCTGTTTCAGACTAACGCACCAACTTAGAGAGTGCAAACATCCCTTAATCGATGCAGCTTGAGTTGTACTTTAAGAAGGTATATGTCTGCAAAATTCCCTCGAGGAGATTAAAACATTTTAAGGCATATCTTACGTAAAGACAATGAGCTTGACCATTTATTATATCAGGTAACATATGTTACAGCCTCTGATATTCAAAATTTTGCAACAAACTTGCAGATTTATGAGTTTTTTCATATAAGCAAATAAATCCCAAACAATGAAACATATTCATCAACTGCAATTTTTTTTAACTATTTTTACTTTAGTTTTAATACCAAACTTTTCACCTTAAAACTGGGTAGGGGTAGGGTTATTTAATTGCATATTCCAGAAAAAATATTTAAGATAGGGAGACAAACTTTAATTTCTGTTAGATAATTGCATAAGCTAGTCAGACATGGTTAAAAACATTTTGCAAAACCCACAGAGAGATTGTGAATGTAATGATGTATGCCACACTTGCAAATTTTAATGGGTTATCTGATTTATGTAACGCATATGACACCTTAGGAAGCCGATATTTTGTTCAAATGGCTGTCATACGTAGTTAAGATATCCAGTATGAAGACTATACGAATGCATTTTAAAAATACATATTTTAATGTCTATAATTTGTAGCCCAAACTTTCAATTTACTTTTTCTTAATTTGATAAAGTAACGTATGTTACAGGCTCTTACAGACTAACGCCCCGGAGCACAGAGTGCAAACATCTCTTAAAAGACTCGGCTTTTAATTCTCTACAAGATAGCATATGTCTGCAAAATTCCCTAGGGGGGAAGCAAACCCATTCTCAGCCATCCGTCTAAACGTTTTCCATTATTGACTTTGGGATATGATTTCCATATAGTCCGAGTTCCCGTTTAATCAAGTGTTAGGTTTATCAAGTGGTTGGGGCCAAATGTTTGAAGATGTGTTCTTATGTAGAAAAGTGTGCTAAATTCAAAAATCAATTTTTTAAGAATATCGGCTGGTACACAAACGTGCTATGCGCAACGGAATACCCCGGGGTAGGCAATATCTCAAAATAGCGCAAAATGGGGATACCCTTGCAAGTTTATAATTTAAACCATGTAATATTAGTAGTAAAATACAAATTTTGGCAGCAAGCAATATATAATGATCAATGTTCAATATAAAAATAAAAATAAGACATGCCAAGGACGCTTTCTAACACTAAAATATAGCAAATTATAAAGCCCACGAAAACTAATGACTTGTGTCTCTAGTTATCGGATGATTTTTAATTTGCTGATTTATAATTTAATCTTATGTAATACAATGGTGTTGTCATCGACAATTACTATAGTTTCAAAAAATGAAAGAGTATGGCCTAGAAATGCCATTATCACAGACTGCAGGCCAACCCATGGCACCGTGAGGAAGGGACACAAAGTAGGCATAATCCAAGCTGTTACAGTACAATTAACTAAACTAAACAGATAACACTAAGATTTGCCTGGATATTGGCCCAGTCCTATTAGTTTCTAAGCTGTGAACTAGATCTATAGCTATCACCACATGACCAACCAAGATTGACCAGACTGTTCTGGTCAATATCTTACAAGACTTATATTCTATGTTCTAGGAATTGCATTATAACCCCCACCCCCACGGATAGCCCCTGTCCCACTCTTCTGCAAATCTTAATTAAAATTATGGATGAGTATGAAGAAAATAAGTAGAAAATAAGTGAGTATGATCAGGAAATACCACAATCACAAACCGCAAACCAACCCACCACGTTGAAAGCTTTATTGGCATGTCTTATTCTGTTTTATATTGAACATTGATCATTATATATTGTTTGCTGCCAAAATTTGCATTTTACTACTAATATAACATGGTTTAAAGTATAAACCTGCAAGGGTATTCCCATTTTAGCGCTATTTTGAGATATTGCATACCCCGGGGGTATTCCGTTGCACATAGCACTTTTGTGTACCAGCCGATTTTTTAAGATTTTGATTTTTTGAATTCAGCACATTTTTCTACATAAGAACACACCTTCAAACCTTTTGGCCTCAACCACTTGATTTAACCTTTAACGGGCTCTCGAACTATTATGAGAACGAACATTAATTGATAAAACTTCACTTGTTTTTTTTCACAATCTCCAGTAAGTATGCTTTTTAACCATTGCAGGGTAAACAAAAAGCCCGATTATCGCGTGTAATCATTCACGAATATTGAGTGTCTAAATGACTTCAGGCCCCAAGGTTACAATACCTTTTCACGCTCAACTCAGTTGAGCACGAAATTTATCTTGCTCATAAATATTTTACATTTATAAGCAGGATAAATACAACATCTGAGAGACTAGAAAGCTAGAAACGTCTACATTTGCCGGTATTTTAGTTTTTTATGTGCAGTTGAAATTTCGTGCTTGGTTGAGTTGAGCATAAAAAAGTTTTATAAGCTCAGGGCCTGATGCACTTCGACAATAGCCTTTGCATATTAACCCTTCGTATTATGTACGATCGTCCCATACATATTGATACAATACGTATGGGAGAGTCCATTATGTACTTTATGGGGTCACAGGTACAAATGTAGCAATTTCTAAATTATGACGCATTTTTACCCCTGAAGGCTGGTTTAATCATAGAAAACAGTGTAGACCCTTTGGAAATACAGTATTATGTTGCATTACATCTGTGTCTTCACTGTTTGCCAAAGAACCCGTTTAGGGGTTTCCAATATACAAAGGGTTAAGTTTATCCGGTGGGAGAGCATGAAAAGGGTGAATTTTTTCTGTGACTTTATCATGTGACCCTCTTTTGGCATTTGGTTTGGAACCATTTTTGACACATGTTTAAATCTTGGTTGCTGAAATTGACAATGCAAAAGTTACTGACATACATAATTATGTATGTTTGTACTTTTCATTTGACGAGCCTTAACTTTAAATATAGTGTACTGCATGCGTTATTTTTTTGTTTTGGCAAATAGTTTTAAAGCTGTGATAATTAATCTCAGCGGCATGTAAATGCTTTCTCGTGTCAATTAAATTTGATATTCTAATATAAGGCTCACGTATGTTTGTTATGCATTAACGTTCGCAGTTATTTAAAGTCCTTGGATAGATATTGAAAACTGATTTCAAAAGAGCTGACGTGTAAAAATATCGGTATTATTGCATGCATTCAACGAACCACATTCTACCACTGTATTCAACATGACACTCTTTTTGTCACCGTTTGAATGCTAGACTGAAACATCTGTACTCGAAAAGCGCAGTAATCGCGAGCTGGTTACAACCAAAGAGGGCATACAAGATACTAGCTTGATTTACTGTGATCCTGTATATGAGTTAGTCCTTAACACCTGTAAATTTTTACGATAATATTTTCAATTGGAATCACCATTCGTTTTTGTCTTTGAAGCCTTGAAATGCGATATGTTTACACTGTATAACAATGATTTTGTTTTGTTTGTTCAGGCTTCATAGATGGCAGACAAACTACAACGATTTGCAAGCAGCGTATTGCCATTCCAGCGTCAAAATGTGGTTCATTCCGACCAAGGATCTATGCAAAAGGTGGAAACAAGATCTCGTGAGTACAATAGCTTTCTGTGTCTCTGGTTTTTGCTACATGTAGCCAACCAATGAAAATATACCTGCTCTGACATCGTATTTTTTCGATGGGAGTAAGAACTGTATTTGTATTTATCAGTCACCCCTAATATAAACTGAATTGGTTCAACATAGCCTAATAAACGTTTCCTATCTCACGGCATGTTACCTTTATCAGGTCATGATGATGTTGCACTTTTTGAATGACGTCGCTTATGACGCTGAATCAACACAAACATCAAAATTACGTCATTATCGCTAGTTTGAAGAGTGTTCAAAAATGGGTAAACTGATAAATAGAATACTGGGTTCGCGTCTTTTGATATCAAGTTTACAAGGCTCGGCTTTGAGAACGCATGTTGAATCGCTCGGCAACCCTCGCGATGTCAACAAGCGTTCTCAAAGCCTTGCCTGGTAAACTTGATATCAAAAGACACTCACCTAGTATTCTCTATTTATAAGTCACCTCTCAAACTAACAGCATTGTTGCACGTATACCTGATAAACGTTTCTTATCTCACGAAATGTGCCTTTCTCAGGTTATCATGGCTTTGAACTTTTTGAATGACGTCGTCAATGACATTGAATCGACACAAAACTTGATAATGACATCATAATTGCTAGTTTGAAGAGTGAATCAACTTGTAAACTGATAAATAGAATACCAGTGAAACATCCCTGTCAGCCTTTAGGCAAAATGAAAGTAAACACTCGTTCTATCAACAACTAAATTACCTGTCCATTTCTGTCTCCGAATCTATATGACAGCATTCCCACAATACCAGAGTATTCCCAGGTCACTATATATATGCATACAGGCATAATACATTTCAAGTCCCAATCACATCCATAAATACTATGAAAACAGTTTATTCACACCTGAATTTCCCAAGAACATGGAGGCAGCCATTTTATCTTATTATTTATACCCATTGCGCATGACAGGATTTGTCATTGGCGGATTCAACGGTCAGTTACGCCAGTGTTTGCACACTAGCTATGGCTAGCGCGTACAGCTGAGGCTAATCAGCATCTCCCATTCTTACAACCCGTCCTAGTGATTGGCTGGATCTCCGGTCAGTTACAACCACCTTACGACCACTGGTAGCCTGCCCAGTATAAAACTGCTGCGTCCACCCTGGAACGCTGGAATTCGTGGTTTGAGATCGCTTGCAGACATCTTCCATATCTGAGGGCGCTCTGTATTTCCTGAGATTTAGTATTAATAATATAGATCTAGTTAAGAGTTAGCACTTGACTGTATCGATTCCTGATCTTTGCACCCTAACTTACTTAGTATCTGTATCCTGAAGTATACTAGGCCAAAAAAGAAACGCCGCATATAAAGATTAAAAATATTACGTGTTAAATAAGAGTTACAAAATTTCATATGCTATCTATTTTTCGCTACTATTCCTGCCACACATTATTACCATTGTTTTATTGGGCTCAGTCAACCCTAACCGGTGTACTGGCTGTCTTTTTATTTTCAGGTTTTTCACGTGCACATTCATTTTATTTAGATTTACACATGTAATAACTACTGAAATCACTAGTCTAATATCCAATTGTATGAAAACATTTAAAAAATCTAAAATTAAAAGTTCAAAATTGCTAATTTACGATGCCAAAACGGACACATGTTGAACGCGAAAAGGCAATTGGAATGTTACAAGCTAGCCTGATGCCATCGGTGATAGCCAAACACTTTCGACGACATGCAATAAAGATTGAACGTCTTAGGAAACGTTTCTAACAAATTGGAACAAGTTAGACCGTGCGCATTCATGACGTCATCGCCTAAAGACGCGACGTTAAGATCGATAGAAAACGTAGGTTTAAACTGATGAATCAATTTTGTCCGGCGAAAATGATAGCTAGGACAACCCTAGGAACTCATAATCCAAGAATTAGCGCTCAAACTGTGACACATCATTTGCGAGAGATTGGTAAAAGACCCCCATATATAATGTATGTATTATATGCGGCGTTTCTTTTTTGGCCTAGTATATACCTTTGATTATTAGCATATATCATCTGATATATACAATGAGTAAACTGGTTGTTTTAGAGGGTTTTCAGGGTTTGGGATTCGAAGTTGCATTGGATATTTAAGTTGTGCTTTGCTTGTAAGGGTTTACTGTGCGCTTGACCTTATCATTTTATATGAGGACCCTGTAGTCTCCAAAGGTGTTTATTTTACTATGGTGAGGGTGACCCGGTAGTCTTCATAGGTGACTTTGAACTATGGTGAGGGTACATGGTTGAATTGCGAACCTTGCTGTCGAGGTGATTCACTTTAATATTTTAGGCGGTGAAGTAAATTAACCATTTAGGCCTAATCACTGGGTGGGATGGAGGAATTTTATTTTAATTTTACCCTGTCTGTGGTATCCCGGGCAGCCAGTACGAGGATAGAACTCCCACTACCTCAGGTACGTCCAGAACGCCCTAAGTCCCCGAGGCTATTTGCCACATGGTGGGTCAAGAGCACTCTAAACGGCAATATATGTGTGTATTGTTGGCCACAGTCACACGATTTAGAAAACACTTCGAATCCTTAACAGGCCCTATAAGAGGTACTAGGTTTATAATAGCAAGACACAAACAAGGTCCCACATATACCTTTTCATATAGCCATACACAGTATAATAGTATGATGATAGCCATCAGATGATTGTAAGGCTCCTCCTGTGTTGAGGATATATATTAGATCTATATAGCGCTTTAAGTGCATATGTGATTTCACCAAACCCCTTATCGCTTTGTTAGGTGTTGCAATCGGTGTATGCATAAAAGATATATACTCAGAAAAACAATTGAAGGATATTAAATTTCTTTTGACAATATAACATTTGAAAAAGAAAATTTTAAACAAAGTATTTTCGTATCTGATAGAACTACCAATATGCAATTCAGCAAAGTGGAAAATAAAATTTACGGGCCATTGGTTACGATACAGTACCACACAAAATGTACCAACCCTCTTTACCCAAAGTTCACAAGCAAAAAAATTAGCGTTTTTATTTTTGGCTGCAACCTTTACCTGGTCATTGCTTATGCTCTAATTCCGACCACAGGCAAGTGTTCACACCCATTTGTCAGTAAATGCACCAAATAACGTGACAACTTCTTCGACAAAAATGCACAGATATGGCATACCCTAGCCAATATGACAAAAAATTGGAAGTAAAACACTGGCAACAACTACAAAATTAGATGTCATACTTTTGACTGAGAGCCAGCGATGAGTTTGGAGCCAGTCATTATGGAATACAAACGATAAAAATGGGTTTAAATCATTTTTGAATGGTTGTGACTTTTCAGTATAGAGGGTTGCACCATTTGGACATGTACTGTTCTTTAATCATTGAAGCGTGACTCAAATCAAACATTCATTTTGGTTGCAGATATCTGGAACTAAGAAATGCATGTATAATTAGTTTATTTTTATTGTATTGAATTTTAGAGATAGAAATATATCCAAATATCCTTCAATTGTTTTTCTGAGTATATATAGCTATCATCATTCAATTATCATAATTTAGTCTGTGGTCATCCTCATCCAATTGTACATATACCACCTTTACCAACTTTAGCATGAACTATCACTTAATGTGCAAGGTCTACGCTGATGTAGGTGGTATAAAGTAGTTATACCATGTTTGTCCACCTGTACGTAAGATAATCCACTCGCTAAAGCTCGTGGATTATCTCCACGTACAGGCGGACAAGCCATGGTATAACTATTACATGATACATCATTCCAAGCTGTTAGGTTATACTATATAAACGTGTGCAATAACCATATTCTTATGTATCATTAACCTCCCCACATATCACAGAGGTTACCCCGTGTATGCAACATATATTTAGCTACCAGAGGCTCCGACATTCGTCCGTATTGATTGTTGTGATTAGAACAGGGATTCTACAAAATTTTGGTGGCAAGGGTGGGATACCCCTTTGTGTTATGAACTTGACAGATGAACCCTAGCCAGTTTTATCATGAAATTATAGCTGCAACTGATGAGTTGGTATCATCTGTAAATTCACTAGAAAGTGGTCTCCCCTCTTGTCCCCAGGTGTCAGTTCGATCAGTTTGTGAAGTTGACCTTGACCCAATGCCTGACCATCTTAAGATAGTATGGAACGACAATGCGGCTTAATTAACAGAGGATCAGGAAAAAACCTTCTTAGACCTTCTCATGAAACAACAAAATGTGTTAGGCTTGGATTAGGATGCACTTCTATTGTACAATATGAGATTTTCACGGGCGATCACCCCCAACTTAAACAAGACCAGCGTCGTATGCCTCTTAATAAAAGGAAGATAGTGCAAAAAGTGGTTCAGGCTATGCTGGAAAATGGAATCAATGAGCCCTCTACATCCCCGAGGAGTAGCTCCATCATGCTTGTGGAGAAAAAGGATCACTCCACACGGTTTTGCACCAATTATCGAGCTTTAATGAAATAACTCTTAAGGACTCCCACCCCCTTCTAAACCCCCCTTCCAAACATTCAAGATTGTTTTGACGCTTTGGTGGGTACCACTTAGTTTAGTTCAATTGACCTCCGGAGTGGATACTGGCAGTTAGATATGTCATCTGCTGACGCACCCAAGCCTGCGTTTACTTGTTCAGAAGGCCTACTTCAGTTCAAAGTACTACCTTTAGGATGTTGCAACGGACGCCCTACGTTTCAGTGCCTGATGGACTATGTGTTATTGATACTTCGATGGAAACTTTGTCTCCTGTATTTGGATGACGTTGACCAACTTGGTCAGGTTTTTACTCATCTCAGTGATGCAGGCCTTAAGGTAGCACCTAAGAAATGCCATTTATTTCAAAGTAACTGAAAATTTATCTAAATCATAGGCGTAGGAAGCTTTTCAGTATACAACCAGGCAATTACCATCCTATGCAACATCTCAAGATGAGCTGTCAGAAGCATAAAATAGGCTGTCTATTATTGTCATCCAGGTGCATGACAAACTACATGAAAACTTGTTCATTTATCTACATGCTCATTCCACTGAAACAATACCGGTAGTTGAGAATCTGAAATAAGTTTTTTCCTGAAAAACTTATTCAATAGAAAGTCATATTTTGTAGCTACACATTTTAATTGCCTCATAGAGGCAATTCCAATGTGTACCTACAGCACATGTTATTTAAAATAAGGACAACTATTTGGACATTCACACTAGGCAAGTATCATGTCCTTTGGCTTTGCCTCTTTTAAACCTTCCAATCAGAATTAAAATATCTGTCACTCTACTACAAATTGTTCATATTTGCATGACAGCTATATCTCTAAGTTTGAGTTCATGAACTATCTCTTTGCTAACTTGGATAGTTGCGTCGTTGTAACGAGCAAGCGAGGAAAAGTTTTAGTAAGGTATTTCATAGCAAAAAGCAAAGAGGGATATAAGACGAACATAGAACAAGAATAATATTTTATTTCGAGCGAGGGAAGTCAGCAAGGAAAAATTTGTAAGCCAGGTACATGTATTGCCTGAAAGGTATTTCATAGCAAAAAGCAAAGAAGATTAAAAAAGGCAAATATAATATTTTACTAATGAGCGAGGAAAACATTGCATGAAAGGTATTTTAGAGTAAGGTGTTAAGAAGAACTCAAAACAAAACATATATAATATTTTAATACGAGCGAGCGAATAAATTGTTTGGTAATTCCATTTACTGAAAGCTATAGACGGCGCGCACAGTATTGACGTACAAAGCGTAACGTCGAATTGCAAGGTCACGACGCTAATTTCTTTCTTCTTCTCCTTATATTTAGCTAGACGTCTTGCTTCTGGATCGACTTTCATTCGCTGGTAAAATATATGAAAACCGTTTTCTAACTTTCAAACACCAATACAGGTCAGAATCAGTGTTTCAAAATTAGTATACAAGGATGCACAACAGAACTGTGAATGGCAGCTTATTCTCAAATCCCTCGTTTGACGTTTCTTTGTTTAACGTCATTTTTACCGCCGGTAACAAAATTTAAGACTGGGGTAAATGTTCACATTTTCTTTATTTTTCGGCGGATAAACTTCATATACGGCATTTTTAAATGAGCAAGCAAAGTACATTGTAGAGATATAATTTTCTAGTGAGTTTCATTGTCAACGTTAAAGTTATGCTTAAATTTCAAGAGTATGTGTATTTATTTTAATGAAAATTGTGTTTTGGTAACAAATTTTAAGACTTGGGGTTTTGTTGCACATTTTTAAATGGAACGCGGCAATGCAAATATTTTTCAATTAACTTTCACTACGGAAAAAGTACATTTTAAACAAACAAATATTTTGTCAATAAAACGCCATCAAGATAACAAAATTTCTTACCGAAGAGACCATGCCTGTATTTTAAGCGCGTTTTTGTCACGAGTTACAGATTTTAATTTACAAAACTTAACTTTCTAAGACGTCTTTGTAGAGAAATAAACAACAAACTTGATATGACGTTGATCGGTGACGTTTCAGGTTTGGCGTAAACTAAATCCAGTAATAATTGACGTCTAAATGGCGTTGTAATACGCGTTTGCATATGCCTACCACAGCGCTATTGTTACAGAGTTACAGTGGTTTTACTCCCAAATTTTGAGTTCTTGGGCTCTCCTTTAACTGTTTTGATAATTAAGAGCTAAGAATTAATAAACTCTTAACAAGGCAAACGTACACCTCTATTTTCAAAACAAAAAAATGACCAGAACATCAAAAATTGGTTCCTGTAAACAGAAAAAATGCAAAAACCCGTTTTGTACGCCAATAATGTGCGCGACGTCATAGCGAAGAAGGACAAAATGTTAGAGAAAAATTGGCGCTCAATATAACTAGAAATAGACTAGAAAGAAGGAATAATATCAAAAGCAAAAAAGCTGATACATTTGTACATACTTACATTAATGCATATAAACATATAATACAAGATGATAACAGCCTGCTGACTAAAAGTAATGGTTTATTGAATTTTTTACTAATAAAAATTGTGTGGAAGTTGCATGTTTTACCCAAGTAACAAGTAATGATATGTCAACTTAGACATATTTTTGGGGAGGCAAAGGCTATTCTACCCCCCTCCAAGACCACTTAGGTGCCTGTCCCCTGCTGCCCCATGCTGTCCCCAATGTACCTACGCCTATGTGTTAAATGTTCTCACGTGTACTTTCATATCATTACTTTCAATAGTTCTGTAGCAATAACTTGTGCGATAAATCTGTAATTGCATTGATGTAAACTAAGATATAACATGTCAGATACTTTATATACAGATCCACTGAAACATAAGGGACGCGGTCCTGATACCTTTAGATTAAAAGTTTCGTCGTATTTCGTACCAAAAACATATGCTATGTGTACTCGAAAACCCAGTCTCAGCAACGATTCATTGGAGCACGAAAAAATTATGTATTGACCCATTTCAGTCAAATGGACTTGCATACCCTTGTATGACAAGGGTAGGACAAGCCCATTTCCAATTTTAAGAGTGTTGTGTGATACATTTCTCCCTTTTTTCAAATTTTAATATAGTATTCTGTTAGCAAGCAACGAACTATGTATTGACCCATTTCATTCAAATGGACTTGCATACCCTTGTATGGCAAGGGTAGGACAAGCCCATTTCCAATTTTAAGAGTGTTGTGTGATACATTTCTCCCTTTTTTCAAATTTTAATATAGTATTCTGTTAGCAAGCAACGAAGATCCTGATCACACACCGCATTATGCGATGTCTGGTCTGGGTCTGCAATGTCCCGTTCAGAGGAATATAGTCTTATGTAGTTAACTAATTAATGGGCAAGAAATCAAATTGTTGGGTGCAACAAGTCAAGTACAGTGTCTAATCTTGGTCTGCATTGTTTGCATATTTCCCATAAAGAGGACGCTTTGCTTATACTGGTTAACAAATAGACAAGAAATCAATCACAGTTACATCGTTTGCCTATGTCCCATAAAGAGGACGAAATGCTTATAAAGTTTAAATAATGGGTAAAACATCAATCACAGTGTCTGGCCTGGGTCTGCACTGTTTGCTTATGTCCCATAAAAAGGAGAACTCACAATTTTGTCATTTATTTTGCTGGATAGTTTCAATTGCTATACTCCTCCTAAATTGTCAAACTACTAAATCGCAGGATTCCAAATAAAGTATGTAGGTGCTAGCAGAGTTGTTAACAGTGTGGATCTATGTCAGCTGGCTTCATCTGACTTGGATCTACACTGTTTTCAAATAAGATCGCGAGTTGGATCCCAGCCCAGTCCCATACTTTTGTGGAGATTGATCATGAAATAATTTCTATCCTTCCGCTGAATCATTCAAGAAGCGTTGTTGTCAGTTACAAGCAAAAGTATGTGCAGGAAGTACTGGTTAACTGCTTGTTCAAGTTTGCCCAGGAAAAAAATGTGTTTAGGTGAACTGACCGTCCCGCCATGACAATAGCTGTTGACTTGGGACGTAACAAACAAAAATAAATAGGATATATATAGGTTCAGCATGTTAAGGGTTCCAATCTGCACTATTTGCCTAATTTCCCGTTTGTTTGCAGATCGCCCCATGCCATGCGGAGCTCCTGGGTCGGAGAGAGATCGCACCTGTCAGATGCTTAAACTTGCTGTGTTATCGATCCTCCCGGGGATGATTCTGATTATACGAAATGCATTGAATCTGGCAGACAGTTTCAAGGTAAGAAAATGTGAACCACAGGCGTTTTGAATACTTATCACATCGCTATTATCATACTAGTGGCGCACTGTAAGGCCACATCTGTCAAAGATCACATTCGTGGAATGTGATCTGTGACAAATGTGGCCTTACAATGCATGCCTTGCCAGAGCCTTTACTGCTTGAATGCACAAAGTATGCAAGAAGATATTTGTTCGGGCCAAAGATGAGGCCCCTAGCCCATTAGGTAGCCGGACATGCATCTATACAGAGTACGATGCGCTGGTCCAAATGAAGAACAACCAAACGAGTTGGTTAGCACGAGTGTGTCTGTCAGATTAGAAACTTTAAGTATATTAATTTAAAGGTTGTTTAGTCAAATATACATTTAATTGGGCCTCGACGCGCGAAAACCTGTCTATAGGGTTTCCGAAAAGCTCATACCCCAACCAGCCTGCTCAGGTACAGAGACTGCCTAGAAAATTAGAAGTTATTACACTTTTTTATCAGTGAACAATAAGGGCATTGATCAGACTGCGCGGATGGGCAGGTTGGTCTGGCGCATTTGTTGTTCGCAAACCCAGAAATAGGTTTTCTCGCGTCGATCCCCAATTTAGAGTCCATTTAAGTGACTTGTTTTCCCCTTTGTCGTCTTTCAAAAGATCAAAATATACTCAACTACAAAAGAAACCCATCAGTTACTTTTTGGGATATTAATGGAAATATAAATAAGAAATGAATCTATATTTTATACCATATTCTTTAACAACCAATTATGCATCAAAATATTGAATAATGTAACAGTTTTACTTTAACCCGTTTATGCTGTACGCCAAGGTATAGACAAGGGGTCATTTCTAAAAATGACAAGTTTCAGATAATTGGTTTTCACTCGAGTTCCCGTCTAAATCAGTTCACTTCGTTCAATAACCGGTATGTCCATCTCTGACGAGGCCATAGAGTGTGTGTACAAGCCAAACCAAACCGCGATAACTTAGTAAGCCGAGATCACAATCCGATAGAACAGCTGTGGGATGAGCTCTTGTGATGCATCCGGGATCCTTCAGTGCAACCTCGGATTATTCGACAGTTTCAGGTTGCTCTCCATTAAGAATGGGCTCGGATTCCCAAGAATGGTGTGCGACGTTACGTGTTTTCGATTCGACCTCGCTATGACGAATTTATTGCTGCAGGAGAAAATCATACCCTTTTTTGACGAATTATATTCAAGTGAACTGATTTTGACGAGATCGAGATATTCATTCTCTAGTGAAAAACTTGCCATTTTTGAAAATGACCCCTTGTCTATATACTGGCGTACAGCATGAACGGATTTGAGTAAAACTGTTAAATTATTCAATGAATTGATGCAGAACTGATAGTTAAGGAATATGGTATAAATATATTTTTATTTCTTCATTCTGTATTCCATAATTTCACGGAGAAGTGACTGATGGGTTTCTTTTGTAGTTGAGTATAGTTTACTATCTTGATGCGATCTGTAATTGGGAAATTAGTAACTAGCCCTAGTACATTTTTAACTAGAAGTAAACTGAGCAACGTAATCTTCCGCGATTTTTGTATTGCAAGTAACAGGTTCCGGGAGGGCGTTCCAATCTCTAATAGTCCTTGGAAAGAAGCTGCCAGTTGTACATTTGTAGGGGTTTGAAATGACATCGAGTGGTGATTTCATCCGCTTTGTGTTAAGGGGATAAGGTCATCTGTTGAGCAACTTGCTTTTTCCACCTTTACCAACTTTAGCATGAAATATCTCGTGATGTGCAATGTCTACACTGATATAGGTGGTATAAAATAGTCATACCATGTTTGTCCACCTGTACGTAAGATAATCCACTCGCTAAAGCTCGTGGATTATCTTCACGTACAGGCGGACAACCTATGGTATAACTATTACTTACCGTTTAGTCCTTTTTAGATAGCACCAGTCTACTGTCTTCCCTTCTTTCATTCTAAATGTCCAAGAATGCCAGTCATACACCCAGTTTCATTTGTTTGTTTGTTTGCATTGATTCTTTAAGTCCCAGACATCAATCTTTCAGTTTCATCGGGACGGGTCTTCCTGGGTTGAACCAGTACTAAGCTAGGATTAATGTCCTGCTCAAGGACACAACGCAGTGACACCGATGAGGCTCGAACCCGCAGCCATTCGGCCTCGAGCCAAGCACTCTACCACTGAGCCACTGCGCCTCCCAGTTTCAAAGTTGTAGTACATGGAACTTTTGCACGCTTTCTTATTCCTCATGAAGAACAACATATTGCTGATCCCAAACAGAACAACATGTATAGTCTATACTTGTTTGATTTGATTCTTTTACGTCCACTCAACAATCTTTCAGTTATGCGGGACGGGTCTTCCTGGGTTGAACCAGTACTAAGCTAGGATAAATGTGTCTTGCTCAAGGACCACAACGCAGTGACGCCGGTGAGGCTCGAACCCGCGGCCCTTCGGTCTCGAGTCAAGCACTCTACCACTGAGCCACTGCGCTCCCATATGGTCTATACCATAATCAATAAGATTAAAGTGTCATTAATTGTTGAGATATTTCGCTTTATTTTGAGTTGATGTGCGTGATGATGCATAATTATTTGAATGATTGTTTTCATATCATTTGAGGAAAATGCGATGCAGTGGAATTTATAGCAATATCCTATAAACCATGGACACCACACCTAAAAAAACATCATATTATCCAGTCTCATATGATGTATCACTATCCTTCAAAGGATGAAGTTATAACGCGATGTGTATTTCACATATCTTTTCCATCAGTATTTGCAAGCAAAAAAAAAAGACAAACGAAAGAAAGAAAAAATGCTTGCCGTTTCGAATTATAGTATATAATTACATCATCCTGAGACTCACACAAAACATTTGACAAATAATGGTTTAAGTTTTTGGCAAGTGGTCAAGTCATTGAAAAGTCTTGAAGAGTACGAAACAATTGAGAAAAGTACATGAGTACATTGAGCATTTGATGCAAATGGAAAAAAAATACAGTACAACGTACATGCACCTATATTCTTCGTACCATATAGGTCAGTTTTTAAATGTCTGTAAAGTAATACCAAAATATTCGGAACGCAGGTCACATTTCGCGCAAAATGACAAATTGTATTAAAACATAAATTAATTTAAAAATAATGGTCAAATGGCTCATTTATATACTACCAGAAACGGTGACTTGGTATTCGATAACTGCAGACTTTTGTCAAAAATGCCTTAACTACAAATTGCTATATGACTCCTATAAAAAACCTCTTCTGATTGGCTGAAACTAGCTTTCACTGGTTGTGACATATATTGATGTCTACCAGTGATGAACCGAGTAAATGTAGCCCAGAACATATAGACATCAGGATTTGTAAATGCTGCCAGACAGCTAAAACAGATTGAATTCAATTAAGCACAGGCCAGATAGACATCACTTTTGTCACTGCTGCCTGACAGCTAAAATAGATATTAGAAAACTGATATCAGATTTTTCATTCAAGGGGGGGGGGATAAAAATAGACTAGCATGATTTCATAAATATATTTCACAGCTCAAATGTTTTGATTTTTATGAGAACAGTAATTTAAAAAATGCAATTCTTTTTCACGCCTCATAAGAGTTTCAGAAACTTGAAAACCAATTGTTGAAATAATCTTGTTTTCAGTGCACTATGAACATCTGACTTAAGTCAATTTATAAATATGTAAGGACTTGATATAAAATTAGGAATAGAGAGACAGTGTCATATAACAAAGCAATTGGTGCATTCGTTTTTGGTTAACATCAAGATTAGTCAACCCTCCAAAGTAAAGCTTCACCGAGGTGAGCATCACTTTCGAGGGTTGACTAATGCTGATGAAGCCGAGGTGAACATCATTTTCGAGGGTTGACTAATCCTGATGGTAACCTAAAAAGAATGCATCAATCATATAATGTAGTGCTATTATACTCACAGGAAATTTATAAAATATGACACCTGAAAAAATTGCACAGTTGATAAGTGTTCCATGTAGCCTAACAAAGGACAAACCTCTGCATTCTTTTTCAGATTCTGAATGAAAACAAAGCTATTATCGCCCAAATCCTGTTCAGCCTTGAGATAGGCAATGTAATACATCGAACACAGATAGAAAGAGGAACAACTGCCCTATATATTTCATCAAAGGGTGATCCAGTCCTACTACCAAGACTCAACGACACGTATTCCAGCACAGACGCTGCTATTGACGGATTAACTAAGTGGATAGCACTGGAACAAGATCATTTCGAGTCACATGATGATTATCACGACGCTATTCGGAGGTTCAGGAATGAGTTGCAGCCGGAAAACGCTACGCTAGAGGAAGTGATAGGGTTTTATACCCAAGATAACAAAGTGTTTATTGAAATGATAGGAAAGAGTATTAATTTCCAGAAGTCAGTGTCATATTGGACGACTCTTGTTGCTTATCAAATGTTAATAATGAGCAAGGAACAAGCTGGAATAGAGCGAGCGCTTGGCAGCACGTACTTTGCAAGAGGTAAGCTTATGTCACAAGAAATGCCTGTATAGGTAAATATTAACCTTAGATGGATCAAAAGTTAGACGAGTCCATGGTGTAAAGCATTGAGTGGCATTCAGTATGAAATAACGATTATACATTACCAGTTTTCAGTTCAACCTCGATAGCACGAATAGGTACTGTAAATTCGGAAATTTTCGCGAGGGTTTTATTTTCGCGAAACTTCGCATATGCGAAGTTTCGTGAAAATAAAATCCTCGCAAAAAGGCGAAATTACTCTTTCGACTACTGATATAGGTGAATCATACCATAGTCGCGAAAATTTCCGGTCGAAAGTATGTCTTTTAACGCTTTAATATGCGAAGTTTCGTGAAAATAAAATCCTCGCAAAAAGGCGAAATTACTCTTTCGACTACTGATATAGGTGAATCATACCATAGTCGCGAAAATTTCCGGTCGAAAGTATGTCTTTTAACGCTATTCGCGAAGTTAAAATTCTCGCGAAAATTTCTGGATTTACAGTATTGCATGTAGGTATAGACATAACCGTTCGAATCTAAGTAACCAATCATGTGCTGCTAATTAGACTCATCCAATCTTTGATCTGTCTGAGGTCAAAGTTTACCTCTTCTGGATTGCTTGACAACATTTGGTCTGCTGTAAATAAAAAATCATTTTACACTGAACCAAAGTTATAAGTGGGCCACCTTACATTTTTTGTGCCTGTTCAGAAAATCAAAAACGCTCTTACATGTACACACTTTAAATTCAAGGCTTTGCCAAGACTCTGAAAATTATGTCATTTCTTGCACAGACGAAGTCAGAAAAAAAGGTTTCCTCATTTCAAAGAGTCACAATTTTATACTGTGATATAAAATATACCTCAGACATGTTATCATTTACATTTTAACTCGTTTCATGCTATTCATGAAAGCTGTGATTTAAGATGAAAAGGAATCAAAAGTTTGGTGACAATTGAACTCTCCGTATCTCTTATACGTTAACATGGAGAGTCACTATTAGCCCCTATTCCACACAGGCCCCGAATCCCACGAATTGCCACGAATTGACAAGTATTTGGATTTGTGGCTGAATCGTACTCAGTTCGTGAAGATCTTAACTGATTCACAGAGCCCGTAGACAGTTCTTGCAATTCGTGTCTCTATCGGAAATCTGGCTCAAAAGTTTTGAACTGTTCAAAACTTTGGCCAAGAATTCCCCGATTCGAAAAATCGTGCGTGGTTCGTACCAAATTCCTAGGGCATTCTTGGACATCGTAACTGATTCTTGGACATCGTAACTGAATCGTAATCGATTCGGAGGCGCTTTTTGGCGTTCGTAGCTACTCTTAGCTCATTCGTGGGGAGTCGGGAGATTAAGACAAGCAATAAAACCAAGGAATATATAGTGAGGGGTTTTCCCTTAGAGTAACTACCCCGTCACGCGTATGTGAGCTAGTCCTAGAAGTGGAAACAGATTTGGCAGATTCTATAGCACAATCAGGATTAGTCAGTAGCTCCTGGTTGGTGATTTTGCTAATGGCGAACTGCCATATTTTTCCAAGTCAATGAGTCATTGCCAGGGCCTCTCGACTTTAATGTATTGTTTTCTTCTAGCTATATAAGTAGCTGTTTTTAACACTCAAGTTGCAGGATCAATTCTACTGCTGCTTTACGAGGAACATTCATTTTGGAACTGATGCCCCTGAAACATGTATAGGCCATTTTTTATAACTATCACGAGAGGAAATCTCGCGAATCGTGGCGAATCGTCGCGGATTTCTGTTAATTCGTGCCCAATTCGTGCTGCATTCGGCATATTTATAACTGATTCGTAATGGATTCCTTAACTTTCGTGCAGCATGTTCTAATGTTATTTGCTAATCGTAATGAATTATTGCGCGATTCCAGCCGAATTGAGCCGATTACCCCGAATAATCGTAACGACATCGTATCTGAATCGGGACTGACTCGTAGAACATGACGATTGGAGGAATTGTTTTAATGAAACCTCACGAATCCCTCCGAATCAATAATTTCGTGGCCTGTGTGGAATAGGGGTATAAGAAAAGCATTAAACCTGCGATTTGCAAACAAACTTTGCATTGCGCTATACGCTTTATTATCTGTGACTGGGCTTTGAAATTTACAATGATTATTCATTATGTATTGGCGTTCTGTTTTTTCAGACATTGAAACAATCTTTGACATGTGCCATTTAATTGACCCTTAAAGTTTCACCTTGGAACCGGAAGTGGATACCTGTCTTGAAAAAAGTGTCGTTTCAAAATGGGCTGATCAAGTTGTGTTGAGTTTGGTCTAACATGTGCAGATAAAATAAAAACACATATAATGATTTTAACATGTGCAGCTGATGATTTTATAAAATCTCCGAAAAAATAAGCATTTTGAAAAATTCATAAAAATCTATCATAAGCAAACATTCAAGTGTTTGGTGTTTATTTCAAGTCGGCTAGACGAATTTGTAATCTCCTGTACTTCAATCTGATAAAAACTGCACTAAAACCCTCACTTACTTCAAAACGTTGATCTTGCATTTTTGAATTCAAAAATCGTCAAGTGAAAGAAAACTATTCAAATGCATTGCATAACTAAAATGCACATATTTGGGCAAAAATGCATTTAATTATCATTACATGTAGCGCTTAGTCAGAAAAAATGAGTTTAAAAAGTGGCCACTAATAACCTTGGTTCAGTGTATATAGAAGTCAAAAAACGCAAATAAAACGATTTGAAAGGCGTAGTAATAGTTTATACTAGTTTTATAGAAAAAAAACAACACTTTCAGTTTTGTTGATTTTATGAGAAAATACTAGCATAGAAACAGAAACTAACAATTATCAGTTAAATCATTACAATAGAAACCGAACTGATTGTATGCAACTATTTGGGCCATTGCACGTGATTTCGGCATTTATGGCATCAGCAAGTAGCGATGGCAAGGTCGAGTCTGCGCATATGCGCAGACTCGACTGAGTCTTCGCTGCTCGCATACACGAAACATAGATGTAGATGATTGCTATGACAAAACTTCAGACCTCTAGCGCGCAGGATACGACACCGTTGGCATTTACTAGAGGCTTTTGCGCATATGCGATAAGTACCATGATCTCACGCTCTGAGCCCGGAATTACAATGCCCCTCTTAAAGTTAAGAAAGACTGAAGTTAAGTTTCGATTTTTCAGGATGCGAAAAATAACGTTTCAAACTGATTAAAATCAAAACTATTTCATTTTTTCTGTAGAACACAATGATATCTTTGACCACAAGTACGGCATTGATCCAGACAATTTATTTAGCATCTAATACAGCATGTTAAAATATCAATACTTAAAGCTGCATAGTCTGTAACTTTTGATCTACTAATTTTAAAATTAATGTTTTTATTTTTCAAGAACACTGTAAAAATACTCAAATTCAGGTAAACATTTTACCATTTTCGTAAATCTTAACAAGTTATCACTATCAATACAACTGCATTTATGTTAAAATTCAACGGTCTAGAATTATTGGAGGGACACAAATAATTACCCACAAGAGAAAAATACACCTATTTGATAAGATAATTCACTTTTCCATGCAGTTTTCAGCTGTACTGAACATTTTTATTGTGAAAACATAGCTGAATTCTACTTTTACAAATGGTTTAAAAAGAAAATAAAAATTTCGAAAAATGTTCATAGTTACAGAGTATGCAGCTTTAACTTAAGTCTGCCTTAACTCTCAGGAGGCGTTGTAATTCTGGGCCCTGGTCCGTTTTGAAAGAAGTGGTACAAATGTAAGATGTATCTTGATACAATTTTATATGTGTAAGTCGCTGAGATAATTGTATTGTCTTGTCGGATACCCCGAATACGTCTTATAGGGCAATTTTATTTGGACTGATGTTTGTGACTTATGTATTCTGTAGATAAAAGTGTCATCTTTGACAATATGTACTACACTGATAATAATACTTATTATGGATGGATCCAAAAAATCTATCTGGCGGGTCCTGACAACATATTTTTAGTCATCAACGTATTTCAAGGAGGGCCTTGCGAACTTCTCTCGAGAAGCAATTGGACCCCTGGAGCAAATGGCTTCTCGAGGGGATCCATACCAGCATTTCTAAGGAAACCTATAATAGCAATCTATGATTTTCCAGGGTAGGGGTTCAGACTCCCTGACCCGCTCTGAATCCACACATACACTTTAGATCGATTGTAATTTTGTAATTATGGGTCATATCCTTTACGTTTATGGGGTATGGTAAGTTTAAACCCGTCTTCTCATATACACAGCTAGGATAGAATATCAAAAGTATGCATGTAACAAGTTTAGCTATGATACATACTAGAAGTCGAAACAACTCTTTGCTGCTGATAACATTTGTAAACAGTTTAAACCAAGATCAGGCCCGACAAAATCGGGCCTTACCTTGATCCAATCTGTTTAACACTCTGATGGTATTCTGGAAAGAATTTTGCATACACGTTGAGTTTTTTTCGAAAACAATCAGCAGACGGCAAAAACATGCGAAATTACCCAGAAAGCTGATAAGAGTCTCTCCATCTTTGTTCACACTGGTCAATGTAAACGCACTGGTGGTTGCTACAACGAGCTGGTGGTTGCATTTTTCAGCACAGGTGGTGGCGTAAAAGGTAAAAAAATCTATACCTGTTGACTTTATGATTTATTTATAAACTTGCATTTATTTTAATTGTGATGACACCTGGCGCACAGACCACCGGTAACATTGCAGTTTATGGCTCTACCAAGCAATTGGTGATTTAATTCATGGTTTGGACTGCAAATCCAACAAAGTTCTGGAGTTTTGCCTTGACAGGTGCTTTTTTCTAGTGTAATTGCCTAAAATGAGGGAAATCTACATGCCTAAGCGCAGCTGTTGTCATATCCCCATGAAATAACATCCAAAAAACGATAACTACTTTGTATTTTTTTCTTGGTAAACTAGCAAAAGTTTTATTGAGGAATTTTATTACAACGCACTTGAAGCATTTTTAAAGCATTGATACAACGCACTGATGGTTGCACAGAAGTCAGGTGGTTGCTAATGCAGACACCACATCATTCGCTGTTCACATAAACGTTACAAAAATCGCCATTTCAACCAGCACATGATATTTTGATTCTGTGAAGAAGGCTCAGGCGAGCCTGTGAAAACTTGCAGACTCCCAAGAGCCTTTGTTGCGAGCACAAGAGATCTTGATATTTATTACTTTGTCCAGTGACTTTGCCTGCGCAAATGTGCAGACTCACCAGAGTATTCGCTGCTGGTGTGAATAGCACACAAATCGCCATTTAAGGCAGCACAAGAGATTTTGTACAATGACGAAGGCTAAGGTAAGCCTGTGCAAATGTGCAGACTCGCCAGATCCTTCGCTGCTCGCACAAAATGGAATTCAATCGCCATTTGAGTCACCACATGAGAATTTTGAACTGTGACGAAGGCTCAGACTAGACCAAGCAAATGTGCAGACTCGCCAAAGCCATCGCTGTTCGCATGAATGACATCCAAAAGTAGTAAGTGAGTATCACAATCACAAACTGCAGACAAACCCATGGCACTGAGAGGAATAGCCACACACCAATCACGAGACACCAGGAAGACAAAATAAGCAAAACAGCCAGCTCTCTCTCTTCCCCATCAAGATGATCGCAAAACAAGAATGGATATAAAGTAACAAAATATAGAACAATTACAGAATCCTGTAATGGGAGTAACAATCAACAACGAATCAACAACAACAGAATCACCGCCTTAGAACAGACAGAAGCCTATATCTCTGGGGTGCTAAAATTGCATTTTACTGGTACCAAATCTTTGCCCTACGTAGATTCTGCTGTTGTTGAAGCACAAAAATTTTAAGCTCGCGTGGAGGCTTCTTAACTATTGTAATGTATCATAACCGACAAAAAATCTCATTAAATTGAAAGTTTTGGGGCCAATCTGAAAAATAGGCGGAAACACTCTCAAAGTGCGAACAGGACTAGCTCTGGAGCGTCTCTGGTGAGGCTACACATGTGCAGAGTCACGCTTGAGCCTTCACCAGTGTACACAAACCACAAACTCTACCTATTGACTGTATGATTTCTTTTTGAGCTTGCATTTATTTTACTTTTGATGACCCAATGCGCACAAACCGCCAGTTACATTGCAGTTTATGGCGCTGCCATGCAATTGGCGTTTTAATTCATGGTTTGACCGACAAATCCGATACAGTTGTGGAGTTTGAAAGTGACAGGTGCTTTTTTCTATTGTGACTGCCTAACTTCAGGAAAATTCTGCATGTCTAAGCACAGCTGCAGCTATGTTATCATAGTCCCATGAAATAACATCCAAAAACGATTACTACTCTCTATTTGTTCTATGCAGAGAAGACTCTGACGAGTCTTTACATTTGCACATGCTAACCTGAGATTTCGTCCTGGTACTAAAATATCATGTGCTGGCTCAAATAACGATTTATGTACCGTATATAAGAACAGTGAATGTTGTGGTGAGGCTGCACCAGCAACCATGGCACATCTAGGCAACCATCAGTGCGTTGCATCAATGCGTCAAAAATGCTCCCAGTGCCTTGTAATAAAATTCCTCAATAAAACAATAGCTAGTTTACCAAGAAAAAAGATATAAAGTAGTAATCGTTTTTTGTATGTTATTACATGTAAATATGATAACAGCTGTGCTTAGACATGCATATTCCCCTCAATTTAGGCAGTTACTAGAAAAAAGTACCTGTCACGGCAAATTCAAGAACTTTGTTGGATTTGCAGTCCAAACCATGATTTAAATCACCAATTGCTTGGCAGAGCCATAAACTACAATGTTACCGGTGGTCTGTGCGCCAGGTGTCATCACAAATAAAATAAATGCAAGTTTATAAATAAATCATAAAGTCAACAGGTATAGGTTTTTTTACCTTTTACGCCACCACCTGTGCTGAAAAATGCAACCACCAGCTCGTTGTAGCAACCACCAGTGCGTTTACATTGACCAGTGTGTTGTTGTTCGTAACGAAGTCAATAATTTAGTACAATAACAGAGGAACTCATTCCTTTTTATTTTGAAAATACACAGGTTATCTGCCCCTTACGGATCTTCTATGGTACAAGGAAAAGAAAACATTGGGGGAATCTTACCTGGACCAGTGTTTGAAGTATTCGGGCTTTGTGGACGATCTTGTTGGCGAAATGTACATGTACTCACAGCTCTCGGAGAATATCGAGAACATGAGACTTGTGATCACTGTCAACAACAACATGACGCCATCGGTGGTATACGGAACCACGTGGTTTGATAACATGACGTCATATATCAACATTCTGAAAGTGGTCCAAGACAGACTTGGAAACCTGATTATACATGTAAGTATAGTCTTCCCAACGATTTTTTAAAATAAAACTAAAGGGGATATTTTAATCGACTCCGTCCGTCCGTTCCTTCCAAACCATCGGACGAGATCCAACTAAATTTGGTGTGTGGGTTACTCACATGAATGGGGCGTGCAAAAGTACACTTTTGGCCCCTCCTCCAGGGGCCCTGAGGAGGGATCAAAGGGTCAAATATCATTAAATTTCAATTACATAGTCAATTTCAAAGCTTTCTGTGTGTTCTCACAAAAAGATGTAAAACATTCATTCTGTGGCCTTGGTCATGCTCCAAGGATGGGACTTGGGGTATTAATTTGGGGGTCAAAAATCATTTTTTTCGAACCTGGTCATATGGCAATCAAATTGAATGGGGATGGGGAGTAGAACAGAATACAAGTAAAATTTTCACGCTATGGTCGAACTGGTGACCTTGGAGGTGGGGTTAAAAGGTCAAATATCATTACATCTTTTCGAGAGCAGGGGCCCGGATTTTCGATAGCGCCCCATCGACTGCACGTTCTGGTTTTCTATTTGAATCACTAACAATAGAGCGCAGTGTGAGATACGGTGTCGAAGGGTCGTCAGTTTAAGACTTTACTAAGGCTCCATATTTTGAACATCCTCCGCGAATGTAACAGTCAAATAGAGCAAAATTATAAAGGGTTTGTTACTCCTTCTGTGTAAAGAGGTTTTGTGTTTGACCCTGGTTCTGTGATATTAATTTGAGCAGCGACATCACACTGGTAAATGTATACGTCGATTTGCTGGTATTTACGCGTATTGCCGGTACTTCATAGACCGGAAGTGGTAGATATTGGCGTTAATACTATATATAAAAACATGCATTATGCCTAAAGGACTATAGAATTAGATCATGTTTAAGTATTCGGCATGCACATGACGATTTATGTAAGCATTTAGGAATAGATTCGAGTACCGATCTGTATGATCGGTACTCGAATCTATTCCTAAATGCTTACGTAAATCGCAATGCACTTACTGAATACTTAATAATGATCTAATTCTATAGTCCTTTAGGCATATGGAATCTTTTTCTATATACATGTAGTATTAATGTCAATATCTACCACTTCCAGACTATGAAGGTCCGGCAATACGCGTAAATACCACCAAATCAACGTATGCATTTACCAGTGTGTATTGTGTGAAGAGGTTTTGTGTTCTGTGATATTAATTTTGCGTCACTTCTAGGAAAAGAGCGCTTGCTGGTTGTTTTACTTTAATTGTATTCTTCCATTTATATCATTCGGAACTGCCTCTACCAATTCCGTGGAATCAGACCTCAGATGTACATCGAGGGTCTACTTTGATAACGTGACACCGTCGTCACAGAAACCGTGCCAACACAATAACAAGTGTGATTGCAGCGAAAAAACAGTTACAACATTCCACAAAAAACATTGGTATAAATGAAGTTTAGGTGTTTTCAATAAAATATCGCTAGGATAACGATATTATATTGAAAAAAAACAAACACATTAACTTCATGAATGTGTTTTGTTTATCTGTGTTCTAATGTTTCTTCCTCGCAGTGTCATGGGTTGGTTTCAATCGGAACTGCCTCGGCAATTCTGCGAAATTCCGTGGAATCTGACGCGGATGTACATTGAGGATCTACATGTACTTTGATAACGCGGCTGACGTTATATAAGGTGACGCTCACGTCACAGAAACCATGTTTACACAATAACACGCGTGATTGCAGCAAAACAAACGGCTTAAGGACATATGCTACTAATTACTTCCCATATTGAAATATTTTCAATACTTTGCATACAGTTTGTTTTATGCATGGGCTATCCATTTATGAAATAAAAAGGATATGTCACCGTGCTTATTTTTTCAGAACCTCATATTGAAGTTTACAGCATTTGGCCAATTTTCTAGAAATATAAAATGATAACACTAGTCCTAATTATCGAGCTAAAACGGTTGTAATCTTCAGCCAGCTTCTTTCTTTTAACTTAAATTACTGCCCATGACCTCAAACTTTTAAGAAAATGTGCATGTTTACTTGTTATCCCATGCTGTGACAAGATACTGCATGATATATTTTGGCAATTCGTCGAAAAATGGATTTTTGTTTTTAGATTAAATCATGTATTAAAAAATCTGATATTGAAAATCTTGAAAATTTATTTTTAATTCACGGACTATTATAATACCTTTCAGAAAAAAGAATAAAAATCTGGGGTCACCGAACTAATTCTCTTTCTAGAGGGCCAAATGTAACCCCACCCCCATAGGTTTCATGCGTAATTCAATATAAAAAGTTCGGGGATGACAATTTTGGTCGTTTTGGTGATGCCATTTTACTAGTATATGAAGTAATTTAGCATTAAAATGTTAAAAAAGAAAGGAAAAACACACTGAAAATATGTGCGCATCCGGGAATCGATACTGGTCCTCTGGCTTCGTAGCCAGACACGCTAACCACTAGGCCACGAGGTCAGGTCGTGCGCCGCTCGAAATTAAAATAGTATAGACTCGGCCACTATCGTATTCGTAACCAGGGTTATTGTGTACGTCGTTTGATTTCGACTGAGCTACATTTATCTGTCCTTAGTGCTGAGACGATCAGCTCTGAAAAGATGTCAATAGATATTTCGAACACACTTTAATTATTTATTTTGTGAAGAAAATGTCGGAACACCGATATGACATAAGAATATCGGAAGCTGTGTTGATCCGAATCCGTTAAGGGTCGAAAGACAGGACCCAAACAGCTTTCCCCGTTTGCAGACGCGGGAAAGGTGCGCATTGGAAATAGCCGCATATGTCTTTAATGAAGTTTATGTTTTTTCAATAAAATATCGCTAATGATTTTAATGTGGGAATTATTTAGAAGCATATATCCTTAATTTCGGAAATATCATATAATAGCTCAGAATTGCCCATGTGCACTCAGATGTACTCTTATAAACATGATAAAAGGTTGGGTTTACTACACGTCTTATGATTTTATATCATAAATGTTATGAACTTATTAAAGCTTATCGGAATTACATTGCGTTCAGTATTGACATACATTACACTCACAGACTGACATGATCAGCTTGACATGACTATAATTATGCGGAAAACTTCATTAAGACATACACTTATGATATTAGCATGCTTCTGTTGTTTTTCCTTATTTTTCTTAATGAAGTCGTTGGGTTGCACTATCATCAGTTTAAGAATGAATAACGCATGAGTGCATATGTTTAACCGTACTCACGCAACAAGGTCATTTGTTAGAGAATTTAGGTACGTTAATACGTGAATAAAATGAGCCTCGGCGCAAGGGGTCGAGTCTGCATCAGCCTTTAGTTACGAGTGCGTAGCGAAAAACTATTTTTTTTTATTTCTCATTCAAGACATACATGTATGTTGTGTGTACGCAAAAGAACCGTCCCAATGAGACGGTTCTTTTGCGCACCCAAAATATATGTTAAAATGATGGGTAAGAAAATATTTACAATTGTACGCCGAAAATTTGTCTTGTCTAAACTGGTGCTGCGTGTTTGAAAAAGGTAAGGCTCAGTTGAGCCAGCTTAGCTACAGAGACTAGCTAAAATAGTGAAGCTTTGTCTGAAGCAAAATTAGTTACGCTTCTTTACAGAAAGTGAATTACAAAGGCACTGACCAGACTTTGTGTAATCACAGGCTGGTCCTCGCCTTAGTTGTTCGCATCCAACAAAATTGGACTTCTCGCATCAAGTCAGATGCGTTTAACCATACGCACGTACATGTTTCAAGGAAATAAAGAAAGGGATTTGACGCGAGACGGCCTGTCGTTGGAGTTATAGAAATAGTATTGCACAGCCTGTTCCGCTGCAGAATATTGCAATTTCGCCTGAATCCGGTTAATTTAATGCTTTTGTACAGAAAGTGAATAACATTCGCGCTGACTAGACTGCGCGGACTGGTCTGCGCTTACAACAAAACCAGGGACCGAAATATAAGGTTAGAAAATTATAATATTTCAGCTTTCGGAGAATGGATTCATCCCCGACGTATTTATTTACGTCGCCTAACTGTCAGTTCGTGGAAAAAATAATAAATCTTTCAAGTTTTGGTTAATATAAAGAAATTATTGAACGCACTTCACTTTAAGACAGTTCTTATTTCATAATCATCCGATTAAGTACAGTCGAATTTTGACGTTAGATGGGCCAGAAATGAGAATAATTTTAGTTTACGCTTTTAGGACCGATGAAATTTCCCATAAAGCTGCATACAATAGAGTCAGAATAGTCCATCGTATATGTCACAGGTTATAATTTTCCTAAAATATCATATTTCTATCTCCTAAAATCGATTTTGGCTAAGCAAACAATGCAGACCCAGTTGAAGTTTATGCGGCATTTCATCCTGCCAAAGTATCCTTCTATGAGAGTCTGGATGGGCGGGGGGGGGGGGGGGGTCTGGTATTCACTATTCATTTAAAATTTAGCCCATTATTCATCTCAATAAATTTTGGACTATTCATTAAAATAAGACCAATTATTCATTAAAAGTAATAAAGGTGGCAAAAAGATCTGAATATTCACTATTCAGTAATTTTTTCGTCAATTCATTAAAAAATAGGATTATTCATTAATTTTAGGCCCTCATTATTCACTATTCATTATTTTTTGGCTAATTATTCACTGTTAATTATAAAAAGGGTCATTATTCACTAATCATTATACCCCAACTAGACCCGCTTCTATGGGTTTCTGGTCATTGTAACGGTAATATCTTTTAACTTAACCAAAATATCTACAATTTGTTCTATCGAAGTTGAACTGAAAACTTGTGAGATATAACCGGTATTGAATCAAGAATTCCATTTCACGTGATGCATCATGGGCTCGTCTGACTTTTGGTCCGTCTAATGTCAAAATCGGTCCTAATAAGTATTGTATTGGCCATTATGGAAAGTGACACGAATATCAAGCTCGCTTTACAGTAGGAGTAACAGACATATATAATATATGTAAAAGAAAGCAATGCAAAAATACCATTTTATCTTTTTTACAGTACAGAATAAATCAAAGATCTGGTCTCTCTCCTACTGTATTCAATAGATTCAATACAATCTGGATATTTACATCAGGTCTGGCGCACGACTAATCAAATTGACAGACTGCAAGCATCTGCATCTTATCTGTGTATGATTGACAAGTTGTGACACTCACTTGACATTGCCTGAAAATGAAAAAGAAAATCTTTGGTAAATGATTCCTTGAGTCTTCTTTCTTCTTCCAAATCAGTGCAGCGTCAACGTTGCTATAATGGTACAGAAGTAACAAAAGTACATGTAGCTATATCAACTTTGACCCTCGGTGTTTCGCAATTTCGCCCAGAAGGATAAGTCTCTACATTAGCAGTTACTAATAAATAGTTGAAAGACAGCTTTCTGCCATGCAAAAAGGACATCCCTTAGATGATAAGCTGTAGTGCCTTACCTCACAACAAATTCCAGTCTTATCTAAGTGATTATAAAAAAATATTTTTATCTAAAAATTGTGTTTATGAAACACTATGCCACAACCATTAGCTTGTCGATAAGGATGATCTCACCATCCTTTACGTAAGGTAATTTTTTTTATACTACTCACAATCCTCTATCAGCAGGTCAAATCTGAGGCTACTAGCTGTAATAGTTTTCGAAATATCTTTATGTTTACTTGTCTATGACCTAATTTGCAAAGGGCAATCACTCATATCCTATCAGCTGTCCAAGTTTAAAGCTCCTAGCTGTAAAAGTTTTTTGAGATATCAAGTTTTCTATTTCCAAATTTGCGATGGGCAATAACTCGAAGAAACATATATTTTTTAAATTTTCACCAGGTGATTGACTTATTATCCTCTATTAGCTGACCAAGTTTGAAGCTCATAACTGTAACAGTTTTTGAGATATCTTGATTACAACATTTCATTATGACCCTTTAAATGGGCATAACCCCACAAAGGGACATAATCCAGACTTATTCTTTTTGAATCTACTCACAATCCTCTATCAGCTGACCATATCTGAGACTACAAGCTGTAATAGTTTTTGAAATATCTTTATTATAAGTTTTGGACGACCAAATTTGCAAAGGGCAATCCCTCGAAAAAATTTAAAAGGCAATAACTGAAAAAAAGTATTTATATTACTAACTTTTGTTTTAAAATTTGCCCCCCGGTTATCTACTCATTAACGGCTATCAGCTGTCCAAGTTTGAAGCTCCTAACGGTAATTGTTTTTGGGGGAATAATTTTTGAGACATCAAGTTTTCTATGTCCAAATTTACAAAGGGCCATAAATCGAAACAAATATAAAAAACGTTTTTTTTAATTTTCACCAGGGAATCTGCTTATTATACTCTATTAGCTAACCAAGTTTGAAGCTCATAGCTGTTACAGTTTTTGAGATATCTTGATTACAAAATATCATAATGACCCTTTAAAAGGTACATAATTCCACAAAGTTTATTATTATTTATTTGATTAGATTCTTTACGTCCCATCAACAATCTTTCAGTTATATAGGGACGGGTCTTCCTGGGTTGAACCAGTACTAAACTAGGATTAATGTTCTTGCTCAAGGACACAACACAGTGACGCCGATGAGGCTCGAACCCGCGGCCCCTCGGTCTCGAGTCAAGCACTCTACCACTGAGCTCCCTAATTCCACAAAGGGAGATAAGGGAGATATTCCAGACTTTTAAACAAAAATTTGTCAATTATTGTCTGTGGAATCCATATATGAAATTTCAAAACTGTCTCTAAATAGATTTTGAACGGGCACATTGATGAACGGACAAACCCAAAGCAATATGCCCTTTCAATTTTTTTCAAAGTTAGGGGCATAAAAGTGGCTGTGTAGTGCCGAAAAAGAGGTAAACTATTTTGTTTATTTTACAAATGAATATAATGGACCACAGATTGACTCTTTTTAGCGTTTGTTTGCCCTGACATACCTCTATATTGGCAGTAACCTATAATTAGCTAAAGATACATTGTCCTGCTTTATACCACTCTTACCAACTCTAGCATAAAATATGATGTGATGTGAAAGGTCTACACTGATATAGGTGGTATAAAATAGTTATTCAATGTTTGTCCACCTGTACGCAAAATAATTCACTCGCTAAAGCCCCCTTCACACTCAGGCGTGGACCATGAAGTCCTCACTACGTCCTGTAAATAACTTTCAAATTCGATGAGCGTAGTGGGGACATGGTTAAAATTGGTGAAAAACATAATTAACACGTTCATACCACATTGTTACTACGTCGCTGCCAAGTGACTTGGCGTCTAACACGTCCATACCAGGTTCTTACTACGTTCATACTACGTTGTTACTACGTCGCTGCCAAGTTCTCACTGCGTCTAACACGTTCATACCAGGTTCTCACTACGTGCCATCACGCACACACCAGGTTCAACAAGTTCTTACTAGGTTCTTGCTACGTCAAAGAAGATCGCATCAGACGCTTATCACGTTCTCACTGCACCCCTCCAGTCATTAATTGTTTAAAAATACTATTTCAAATGCTGCTCTACCTCATTCAATCAAAAGGCTTTAAATTTTAACGTGTGAAACATCACTTTTGAAATATGCCACTGAAGAGAGGTCCTGGACTAAAGCAGTGCATCCTGAGGAAATGGAAGGACTTCCGTTCTCAATTCTGCCAGCAGCCTGTCATAATAACCAAACTGAAGCATTCTTTCTTCTGCTGCACATGAAGGAGAAAAAGTGGCAGTAGTAAATCAGGATTTTGTACAGAGTCCATGTTGACTGTATCGTTGTTGAAACAGGGTGAGTGTCTCAGAAATTGAATCTAGTCTGGACGGGACAAAGACGCAATGAAAACCTACTACGAACGTGCATGGACGTGGTAAGCACCAACAAAACCTATTAAGACCATAGTGTGATCTTCTCCAACGTGGCATGAACATACCATGGTCGTAGCATAAGCGTGGTAAGGTCGTAGAGAGAACTCCATGGACATAGCAAGGACGCAGAGCCAACGCAGTGAGATCTTTGAGCAACCTTTCACGTCCCTGCAACACTCGCACCACGTCAATGAATTTCCTACTACGACTTGCTTACGTTGCCACTATGTCCATGTCAATCTTACTAAACCCTTACTACGTTCTTACTGCGTCCTGATTTGGCCATGTTGTTACGTGTCAGGCGTAACTAGAAAAGAATTAGGAAACCAAAATTTGGTATTTGGAAAGTCAGCGAAAAGCACTTTTGAGATTTTACAAAAAAACTATTAAAAATAACAAAACTACCATTTACAAAAGCAATGGAAATATTTATACAATCCAAGAAAGTCTTATTTTCAGTACCTTATGAGTCTAAACTGCCCCTCAGAATAATTATCACCACAAATTCTGCAGCAGTTTCCGATCCCCAGATTTTGAAGCTAATTCAAAATGAACACTTAGTCCTAATCCAACATTGAATGTCACAAAGTAATCCAGAAAGAATAAGTCATACAAGTTAATCAAGATATAATAAATTAACAATCCAGCACAAAAGGGTTTGACTTTTAAACGGTGAAATTACTTTAAAGATGTGCTTATCAAAATGTACTTTTATAAATACTCTTTAAGAAAGCTCCAGAACAATCAGAAAATAGCTATGATATTATATGCTAAATATTAAACACAAAAATATATTCTGGAATGTACCACAAGTTTCTCAATTCTTCTGGACGATTCCAGAACCCGCTCAGAGCTTCTATTTGGCATAAAGGAAAGTTCCAGGGAATTCAAGATTTTCCAGAAACTTCCATGATAATACATTTTTAATTTCTAAATGATCAGCCATTCTTTCGAGAAAAAACTAATGACCAAACAAACATCTTGTTTACAACTACTTGATTACTATCAATAATTCAAATATCTGGGTCAACAGAAACTTAGTAAAAAATATCAAACAAATAAACATCATACATGTTACAACGTCCTCACTATGCTTTTTTTGTGAACGTATTCACAGTTCGACCACATACTTCACGTGCATGAAGACCTTACTACTCTCTTATCGATTTCTACTACGCTTCTACTACATCCTACAAATTCTTACTGTTTCTATCCAATTTTTCAAGTACGTAGTTAGAACGTGCTTTGGTGTGAAAGGTGTTTTAAGCTCATAGATTATCTTCACAAACATGCAGACAACACATGGCATTACTATTACATATGAAAGGACTATCATTAGAGGACAACTTGTAATAAACAGTTATAAGAGCAATAGTTTACATCAAAAGCCAGTCTTATATAAATGATTATAAGGTGAATTGGCAGATAAAGTTATTGCTTATTTAAATTTGCAAATGCATTTGAGCCGTAACAACCCAAATGAAATCCATCAAATCCTTTACAAAAACGGAGACATCTATAATGATCTTATACAATATATGCTGGATCAAGGTTGGAAACATACTATTTAACAAATCGTTTATGACAGTGACATTGTCAATAACTGTTAAAGCTACTGATAATTTAAAGAGCTACGTGCGCAGCCTCTGGAGCCCTAAACTGAAAGTTGTTTACTAGTGATTTATCGATGTTATTGCATTGAGTTATATCACTCCCAGACGCGACGTCATGTGGTAATCTATATTTACTTGGATAAATACACAACCACTTAGATAAGCTGTTTCAAAATTTACACAAACAGGATTAAGAAGAAAGTATATGGACTTTTGTGAACTTAGCATTAATTACTATCATCTTTTGAGATGG
This sequence comes from Loripinus fragilis, assembly GCA_964019695.1. Lineage (NCBI taxonomy): Eukaryota > Metazoa > Mollusca > Bivalvia > Lucinida > Lucinidae > Loripinus > Loripinus fragilis. Next base: position 37,017,302 of record OZ026529.1, read on the forward strand.
CACACAATTTATTATAAATTTGAAAATGCATTTGAGCCGTGACAACTCAAATGAAATCCATCAAATCCTTTAAAAAAACGGAGACGTCTATAATGCACAATATATGCTTGATCAAGGTTGGGAATATACTAATCCACAAATGTTTATGACAGCAACGTACAGTATATCCCAGAATAACAACACTGTTAAAAAGCATAAGCTTTTCAAAAAAGTTGCCATCTTTCAGCACTTAACTAAAGTAGGTTGCTGTCACTAAGGCCATTTAAAAGCTGCCTCAAAGGAAAGTGATGAATTTATTAAATAACTCACCATCTTATCGCCATCTCAGCTTGCGGAGATGTTGATGAGCTTGATGTGTCATTTTAATGCTGTGACACCATGGGACAATACATAAGGGTAATTTTCACAGGGGGGGGGGGGCTATCTTATGCTACACCACTTAGCCGGTGCTACCATACAGGTTTAAAAATTGGTCATTTTTAATTGCCATCCTCAAGATAATGGGTCTTCTAATAACTTAAAGAAATAAGTGCAGTAAGAGGCTAATTTGCCCCCCTCTGGAGACAAAAGCTGAAAATTGTTTTTCATCAATTTCTTCTGATTGGATTATTAGAAGGATAACCAAAGTATAAAAGTCTGGTTTCTATTAAGCGTTTACTTTTGCTATAGTTACACAATATAGATGTCAAAATAGGCTTAAAACAGAGAAATTGCCATTTTGGATCAAACTTAAGGCTTAGGGATAGGACACAGATCCTTTAAGAATCAGATATCAGCACAGCTTGTAACAAAATATATTTTAATATGTTGTGTACCAACATCTGTTAAATTTTTTTTTTTGTATTTGCTTGTGCTCTATATTAATTTCTGTGTCAAATGTCTCAAATTTGCAACAAAAGTTGGCACTTACCTCCTTCAGCCTATTTTTGTGGCCATATTTATTACCATTGCAACGGTACAAGTAAAATCAATACCAGACTTTTACACTCGGCATGGGCTATTGTTCTAATACACTAGTAAGACAATTTCGGTGAATTTTTTTTTTATTTTTAAACCTCATGGGGTAGGGGGGGACTAAGCCCCTTTAATGTTCGAAGCTCTTTAATATCAAAACATATAATGACCTCACAATTAGAACTTCCTTGTTTTACGATTGAAGGATCTACAATCGGAAGAACTAGCTGCATCTTGTGCGCAAGCATACTGACAAGACAGATTAAGTCAGATCTTGTTAGATAAATCTATTTTTCATTCTTTGGTGGTAAAACACTGTTGTGGGATTAATAAATAACTTACTTTCTTAGCCCTTCAACTTGCATTTCATCAAAATATAATTGTTATATTAAGCCCTACTTATCTTCCCATTGCCCTTTATTTTAACATCATTAAGTATGTTTTTGATTGATTGACATGACATGTACGCTAAGATAGTGCACATGAGTTACAATAAGTTTCGTAACTATGAATGAAAAGTGAAATTTTAAAAGTGTGATTTTCCAATAATGTTCATTCATAGTCACGAAAATTATTGGAAAAATCACATTTTGAAATTTTAGCTCACTTCCAAATTTTAGGAGTTGGTTTGGTATATTTTTCTACCTTTTTAATAAAACATTCTAGAAGAAAATGGAAAAAGGCCCTGGTCAAACACTGTGTCATCCGATCGTGATCTCTACTGTTTACCTTCAATGTATATATGTTATATTCAATTACAGGAAACAAAGGAAAGCAGCCTCGCTTTAGAACAGGATGTGACGTTACGAATTTTGGAACTAATAATAGCACTTGTGCTGGTACCTATCGTGGCGATCCTAGTGCGCAATGTCACAAACAAAATCCAGGAATTTTCAGCGGGTCTTCAGAAGAAAACATCAGAGCTTGAACAAGAAAGAAAAAGAACAGAAAATCTATTATTTCAACTTTTACCACAAACAGTGGCCAAGAAGCTAATGGTTTGTGGTCATGTGTTACCGGAAGCTTATCATTCGGTGACAGTTATGTTTTCGGATGTTGTCGGTTTTACTGCTATCTGTAGCCGAAGCAGTCCGATGGAGGTGGTCGCGATGCTCAATAAACTTTATCAGTGTTTTGATGAAAAACTGGAGAACTACGATATCTACAAGCTGGAAACAATAGGTGAGTTTTTGTGCACCAAATGAAAAAAAAAAAAAAAAGAGTGTAACTTTAGTGCATTTTACACCAAATTTTGTGGCGGGTGAACTGATAACTGAAAAGTACTGACACACTATCAGGTAGAACTGTTGACCATACATTGCTGGAAAAATGTTGAACTCAAGTTGTTTTAATAGGAAATTAAGTTCACTAAAAGAAGTGGCAGTTCAGCTGTTACAAATTTAGTACCTTTTTCAGTGAGCATGATTAAAATTTAGGTCATATCCAAATACCTCCCACCCTTAAAAGACCCCACCCACCCACCCCACCCCCCTTAAAATACGGTTTGCTCCAATAAACTAAAAACTAGTCTGAAGTCCATTTGACTAAATGCAGTTGACGACATTTCCAGGACAAACCACAGTGGCAGGTTAAGGGTCAGTCAGTTAACTGGATGATCGACAGGTACATATGTCACACTAGTGAAGCAAAATCCTTCCCAACAAAAAACAGGGTATGATCAGGAAATGTCACAATCACAGACAAAACCATGGCACTGTGGGAAAGAGCTGCAAGAATAGGAAGGCAAAACAAATGAAAATAAAAGGAACATTCGCCCACTTGAAATGAACAGAAGATGACATCTGTGCATTTTGCACAGATGTCATATTTTGTACATTCACGCTGGTGTAACAGAAAGATAGAGCAATCACATAAATTGCAGACATAAAAGAAAATCAATGAAAAAAGTATGATTAGGAACAAAATATGACATCTGTGCATTTCGCATAGATATCATATGTTGCACATTACACTGCTAGTGTAACAGAAAGATAGAGCAATCACATAAATCGCAGACATAAAAGAATTACAAATGAAAAAAAGTATGATTTGACCGCGTAAAAGGAACAAAATATGACATTCTGTGCATTTCGCGCTAGTGTAACAGAAAGATAGAGCAATTACATAAAACACAGACATGAAAGAAAAATAAATGAAAAAGGATGATTTGACTGCGTAAAAGGAACAAAATATGACATCTGTGCATATATTGTAAGTTGGGTCTTAACATCGCCACGACGTTAAGCGCGGTAATTTGGCGATTTGGATATTCCGAAACCTCCATTGTGTCTGATTTAATTCAATATATCTGGAAAATCAGCAAAGTTAGGAGAAAATTGAAAGTTGGTAATTGACTGATAATATAAAATGTAAATATATATAAGTTATACATAAAAGTTTTGGTATATTCATGTTATCACAACACTTCCGGTCTCTTGCAAAGTTAACAGGAAGCCCTTTGGGCTCCACTTACTTTGCAAGAGACCCGAAGTGTTTATGATTCCATAAACAGACCAAAAATCGAAGTTATTTCTTAAGTATATTTCTTTCTTGAAAAAAGACAAAGTGACATTTAACCCTTTGCATGCTGGAAACCATTAAACGGGCAATTTGGAAAACAGTGATGTAGCATCATGCTGCATTTCATCAGGGTCTCCACTGTTGCTAAGAATCAAGCAACCTATCGGAACAGAAGTACATCATAGTTTAGTAAATTCTACCGGTGATAATGTAGAGAAAGAAATAGGCAATCCTTATATGTATGGGAAAAGCCATCAGAATACAAAAGATTCAAACACAGAATGGAAGAAGAATTATTTGCGGTTAAGAAGTTTTAAAATGTTTTGAATATGTTGTCAGGGCCAGGGCCAGACACAAAACACTCTTACTGAATTGGAGCATAGCCAAACCTTACATGCAGCATAAACATTGGCACCACCAACAGGTCATGGTACCACAACTAGACTGGCTCCAGTCCTTAAAACAATTTTTCATCAATGTGTCACATCATATACTTGTAGCCAGTCTAACTCCGATGGCTCTGTTTTAAGACAGAGCCATCAGAGTTAGACTGGCTACAAGTATATGATATGACACATTCATGAAACATTGTTTTAAGGACTGGAGCCAGTCTATACCACAACCTTATTCTTCAACACTTCAATTGTTCGAAATACTCGCCAATTCGAATTAAATTTCAGACCCAATGTATTCTGAGAAAAGGGCCTATTTCGAACTGTTTAATAGCTGTCTATAAATAACATAATACGTTTTTTACGCACCCAAATACATAATTTATTTGGACAAAAACTGTTAACAAACATTTTTGGGGGTAATTTACTTAATATGTCCAAATTTCTATCAATGATAATTCGAAATAAAACCCCTAGTACTAGATTATACGGGCCTCGACGCGAGAAAACCTGTCTTAGGGGGTTTGCGATCAACACAGGCGCAGACCAGCCTGCGCATCCGCGCAGTCTGATCAGCGCCTTTGTTATTCGCTTATTTAACCTTGCTACAGGTAAACTTTCAATTTCTAGCTAATCTCTGTAGCTGAGGAGACCGGTTTTAAATTTACTTTGACGGTCACCCCGAAGACAGGTTTTCTCGCCACGAGGCCCATACGAGATTCCACTGTACATTTCAGGTGACGGTTATATGGTAGCGTCTGGACTGCCACTGAGGAACGGGGATAAACATGTAAAAGAAGTGGCCCTCTTGTCGTTAGATCTTATTGATACAATGTCAGAGCTGGAAATACCACATCTAAACAACGAAAGATTTAAGCTGCGTATTGGCTTCAATACAGGTAACTTTCCAGTCAGCATATAACAGCTGGCCACTCTAGGCCCACTACCGCTGGTGGGCCGAGAGTGGACCGAGACTATATCAGCCGCGACACATGATTTCCAACATTGTGGCATTTTGACAAGTGTAGACTCAGACGAGCCTGTGTAGCTTCCCTTTAAGCTTAGAAACCTCAAATGATGTTCGGTCAGTAGCCTAACAGTCATAGAAAATGCAAACGACTAGCAAAGGCTCTGATCAGACTGCGCGTATGCGCAGGCTGATCTGAGCCTTTGCTGGTCGCACATACAACATTGTTGGAAATCTCATGTCGCGGCTCAATAATATCGTTGTGTCGACATTTTCAATACGTTTGCACGTGTTTATTGCAGGTTTCTCATTTGGCGAGTTCACTACTTGTCAGGCGACATCCACACTAAACCGTTTTATCCTGTGACATGTTTTGAACATGTTCTACAATTGAATTGAAACAGACGCAACCGAATATAGACGTCCTTTATAAAGACGTAAAATGTGTGCTGACATGTGTTTTGCCCCCCCCCCCCCCCCCCCGGTGGCTTAGGCTGCTGTCCGTTCTAAGGCGGTGGTTCTGTTGTTGTTGACTTTTTGTTTATTGTTACTCCCATTGTGGGAGTCTATAACTGTTTTATGTTTTGTTGTACGTTACTTTATGTCCATTCTAGTATTGCAATCATCTTGATGGGGAAGAGAGAGCTGGTTGCTTTGCTTAATTTGTCTTTCTGGTGTCTCGTGATGGTTGAGCGGCTCTTCCTCGCGGTGCCATGGGGTTGTCTGCGGTTTGTGATTGTGGTATTTCCTGATCATACTCACTTACTATTTTTGTTTGGCGTTTATCCTGTAGTTAGCAAGTGCTGACGTACCACCTCGTCGCTGTCCCTTGGGGACCGTCCACACTTGGGATAGTGATTGTAATAGTTGTTCCCTTTTGAGATGAGCTAAGAATAGATCAACACCTGTTGAACCGATACTGGAAACGATGTGCGCTGGAGATGAAGAGCATGCAGACCCCTGACGTTTCAGCATGTTTAACTGTTCTTATATCTTCATTTTATATGATCATATGACCAGCAAAGTCTCATTGGATGAAACTGCATGCAACAGTTTTGAACAAAAGCTCATGCTTAATCGTGCTTGCTAAATTTAGCTCTCTGGTTTGTGAACTATCTGATATCAGGAATCGCAAAAAATATTCTAGCTGTAAGGCTAGCAAAATTCATGACTACCTGTCCACTTTACCTTTTCGTGCCTGCTAAATTTAGGTCTCTCAGGTATCTGAAAAAATGATGTCAGGAATCCCCAAACTAAATTTTTCTTGACAAAAATCGTGTCAACCCGGCACAGCTCATTTTAGTTCTTAAAAAACCTTAAAAGTCATACAACAAAACAATTGATGCATTTCTTTTTCGTTAACATTAGCATTTGTAAACCCTCGAAAGTGATGCCAACCTCATTGCGCCTCTGTGGATATCACTGTCTCAGATTGACAAATCCTAATTTTATACTTATAATAATGCATCAATTGTATAGTGTTGTTCTGCCTATAGCCTTATATTCTCTCGTACTAATTATCGGAGGCATTTTGAGTTTATTCTGATTGCTGGAGGCCTTTCTGTTGGTGCTTTGACGTTTGTTAATTTGTATTGCCCACACAAAAGATAGATTTACAAACATATCTTCATGCAATTGCAGTTTCTGTCACACCTTACGGCTAAAATACTGCAGATTGACATAATGATTGAAAAAGCATGCTTACAGCTAAAATACTGCAGATTGACATAATGATTGAACATGCATGCTTACAGCTAAAATACTGCAGATTGACATAATGATTGAAAATGCATGCTTATAGCTAAATGCTGCATATTGACATAATGTTTGAAATACATGCTTACAGCTAAAATGCTGAATATTGACATTATGATTGAAAATGCATGCTTTCAACTAAAATGCTGTAGATTAACATATATGATTGAAAATGTATGCTTACAACTAAAATGCTATAGATTGACATAATGATTGAAAATGCATGCTTACAACTAAAATGCTGTAGATTGACATAATAATTGAGAATGCATGTTTACAACTAAAATAATATAGATTGGCATAATCTTTGAAAATGTATGCTTACAACTAAAAAGCTGTAGATTGACATAATGATTGAAAATGCATGCTTACAACTAAAATACTATCGATTGACATAATGATTGAGAATGCATGCTTACAGCTAAAAAGCTGTAGATTGACATAATGATTGAGAATGCATGCTTATAACTGAAATACTATAGATTGACATAATGATTGAAAATGTATGCTTACAACTAAAAAGCTGTAGATTGACATAATGATTGAAAATGCATGCTTACAACTAAAATACTATAGATTGACATAATGATTGAAAATGCATGCTTACAACTAAAATGTTGCAGATTGACATATTGATTGAAAATGCATGCTACAGCTAAAATGATGCAGATTGACATAATGTCAATCAGCAGCATTCTAGTTGTAAGCATGCATTTTCAATCTGACTGGAAAACAGTTTGTGTAGCCGAGCAGGAGTCGTCAATCGTTACACTGTTGTAAACTGAACATGGTGGAAGTGACCAATATAACGCTTAATACAGAATGATGATGATTATAAAAACTGGAGTAGAGTGTAGTGCATAAATACTTGGCTTGGCAAGGGTTAAAAGAGTTAATGATGACACTATTCAGTGACACATAGAAATATTTCGCATCGTGGAAATAGTACCACAAATGATCCTAATTAGCGAACATCACATATCTCTTAGGGACATATGCAATCACGCGCGTAATGCTTTTAAAATTGGCACTGACCTAACAGGCTACGTTACGAGAAAAAGTATTTTGTAGCATGCCAACAGCAAATGTATAGAAGCTGACCTCGCACTCGCGCAGTCGTATCAAAGCTTCTAGGGAGCGCAGTGGCTCAGTGGTAGTGCTTGACTCGAGACCGAAGGGCCGCGGGTTCGAGCCTCACCGGCGTCACTGCGTTGTGGTCCTTGAGCAAGACACATTTATCCTAGCTTAGTACTGGTTCAACCCAGGAAGAACCGTCCCTTTATAACTGAAAGATTGTTGATGGGACGTAAAGAATCAAATCAAACAAATCAAAAGTATCAAAGTTTCTATTATCTAGATGGGAGTTTCCTTTTTTTCTTTTACACATATGAGAAAATTCTTTCTCACATACCACTGCCTACAAGATGGAATGCTCCCTATGTTAGCTCGCTGTCGGCAAAATCTGTCCCAAATCGCTACTGGACAAGCTACACGAAGCGTTACTGATAGGAGATAACATACACAAGATTTTTTAGACGCATGAATGTATTCTTACAGAAAAAGAACGTTCAATTGTTGATCATAGAAAAATTTTCAAAGTTAAACTGAGCACTTGTTCTTCAAACATTTATTCAAATTCTTTGATCATGTTGAATGCACTGTATTTGATATATTGGCTGGCTGGGCAAGGAGTTGTGCCCTGGGAGTCTTGCCAATGTGCCAATGTGAAAAAAGAAATTAATTTTCTCAATGAACTTACTATATAAAGTCATACTGTTGTTGATCAGGCAAATAACCATTTGTTCATTGTTTAAAGTGCTGTTTATTCGCTATATCAAGTTGTGATACTTTAGCCAGCAAACAAAAATTGACCATTTTACCGCGCACCAAATTAGTGATGTCACCAGCACCAGCAAATATTATACAATACGCCTCCAAATGAAATATTGGTATTCAGTGGTAACAGGAAAATCCCAACCCTCGGGTCCACCGTTTCGTGGGTAACACGGCAAGCCTCGTTGTTTACTTGACCGTTGGGCCCTAGGGTCCTCACTGAACACCTGTGGTGGATTCTATTGATCTCACATACCGCGTACTTACCCGTGGAAATGGCGTCAATGTTTCATGTTGCATCTCGACGTATTCAGGAACTTCACACTGATGATAGATTCTTTTATACCACCCTTACCAACTTTAGCACGAAATATCTCGTGATGTGCAAGGTCTACATTGATGTAGGTGGTATAAAATAGTTATACCATGTTTGTCCACCTGTACGTAAGATAATCCACTCGCTAAAGCTCGTGGATTATCTCCACGTACAGGGGGACAACCAATGGTATAACTATTACTTAAACAATAGATGCCTTACCATTTTGGTCAGGATCCAATCCTGTTTTTATAGCTAAGCATGAGCCTTCAATCGTTACATTGTTGCAAACTGATCACGGCTGATGATATCCCAAAGTCCAATATAAAGCATACAGTAAATCCTGTGTATAACGGCCACTCTCAAAAAGATCGAAAATTGGTTTTCAAGACCAATTATTACTTAATGCAGGTCCAAAATATTGCAGAATATTGCAGAATGCTCCAAGAGGATAATTCTGCAATAATTTCAATCTTCGTTAAGCTACCATTTGTCATTAAGATCTTATTTTGTCTAGTTTTGAGTGGTCGTTTTACACAGGTTTTACTGTTTTACAGAACTTATTTTATTACTCTGGCTCAGATTTTCGTCCACTTGGCATTTTTCAATGGACAAGTATATTAGTTTAAGCTTCAAGCTACATCTTTATTTGTAAGCTAACCATCAAATTTGAATAACGTGCTTTGATGGTGGGCTTACACATGAAAAAAAATAGCTTTTATCTTGAGCTGTTATATACTGAGGGAAAAATAGAAATATACTTTGGGGATTTACAGTTTAGAAGCAATAACATTTTCAATTTCATAATATCAAAATTATATGTTGACAAACGTTTATGGGTACATTAACCGTATTGTAAAGTCTGATTTTAATTCCCCTTGATAAAACAGCTATCTTGGCAATTGCGCGAATATTTTCTGCTCAAACTTCCTTTTCCTTCAAATGTTTAGACCTAAAAGCAAAAAAGTGAAAACCAGTTTAAAACTGAATGTTCTGTTCACCCTTTTCGTAAAATTTTAGTTGAAAATCGTATTTTTTCCAAATTACCATCCTTTCAATTGGATAGCGTTTAAAATTTAAATGCTCATCAGATCAATTCATCGCTATGAAATCGGAATTTTGTTTCTTTTGACCTCTTGCTGGTAGCCATTAGATCAGTTTTTTTTCAAATAACTGACATGTTTGTACACCTGCTTATAAAACATCTAATGCTAAAAAGATCGCCTATGGGAAAACCTGTTATAAATAATTGCTAAACCTTTTTCTCTCTAAACATTTGTTTATCAACGTTATTTATTTTTGATACATATCATTTTTAGCTCACCAGAGCCGAAGGCTCAGGGTGAGCTTATAGTATGGGACTCGAGCCGGCGCCCGTCCGTGTGTGCGTCCGTGCGTCCACACTTTCAAACATGAATATCTCTGATACCAGCCGGCCGATCGTAATCAAATTTCATCTGGAGCACCATTGGGGTGGGGGATTGGCTGCCAAAGGTTTTTGGCCTGATCGGATCAGAACTCTGGTTTCCATGGCAACAGATAGCTCCCATTGGGTTATAATGGGGAAAACCCTGTGACCACTCTAGCTCCTTCATTTTTGATTAGATCTTCTTTATGCTTGCAGGTAACGAGAACAACCATAACGTCTCGAATGGGTTCGAAATTCAGCAAGATCCGACCAGGGACTTATGAGTTAGCTGCCCTTGAGCGTCTGTAAAAATCCCCATAGACTTATAATGGGAGAAATATTGTGACCACTCTAGTGCAGCCATTTTTGGATGGATCTTCTTCACTCTTGCAGGTAACAAGACCAACCATAAAAGCTCAGATGAGTTTGCATTTCGGCAAATTCATCACTGACTTCGGAATTAGCTGCCCTTGAGTGTCCAAAAAATAAATGAATAATGTTGTGACCACTCTAGCTCCTTCATTTTTGATTGGATCTTCTTCATTCTTGCAGGCAACAAGTAAACCCATAATCTCAAGGATGGGTTCGAAATTCAGCAGGATGCGACCAGGGACTTACCTGCCCTTGAGCGTTTGGAAAAATCCCCATAGACTGATAATGGGAGAAAAGTTGTGACTACTCTAGTGCTTTCAATTTTAAATGTATCTATCTCATTTTTGCATACAATAAGGACAACTTTAAGGCTTGGATGAGTTTGAATTTCGGCAAGATTCCATTACTGACTTCGGAGTTAGCTGCCCTTGAGCGACAGAAAAATTAATGAATAATGTTGTGACCACTCTAGCTCCTTCGTTTTTTTATTGGATCTTCTTCATTCTTGCAGGCAACAAGTTAACCCATAATCTCAAGGATGGGTTCGAAATTCAGCAGGATCCGACCAGGGACTTATGAGTTACCTGACCTTGAGCGTTTGGAAAAATCCCCATAGACTGATTATGGGAGAAATGTTGTGACCACTCTAGTGCTTTTAATTTTAAATGGATCTTCCTCATTCTTGCAGAAAATAAGGACAACTATTAAGGCTTGTATGAGTTTTAATTTCGGCAAGATTCCATTACTGACTTCGGAGTTAGCTGCCCTTGAGCGTCAGAAAAATTATTGAATAATGTTGTGACCACTCTAGCTCCTTCACTTTTGATTGGATCTTCTTCATTCTTGCAGGCAAAAAGTTAACCCATAATATCTTGGATGGGTTCGAAATTCAGCAGGATCCGACCAGTGACTTATGAGTTACCTGCCCTTGAGCGTTAGGAAAAATCCTATAGACTTATAATAGGAGAAATGTTGTGACCACTCTTGTGCTTTCAATTTTGAATGAATCTTCTTCATTCTTGCAGACAATAAGAACAACTACTAAAGCATGGATGAGTTTGAATTTCGTCAAGATCCCATCACACATTTTGGAGTTAGCTCCCCTTGAGCATCTTAAAAATTAATGAATAATTGTGTGACCACTCTAGCTCATTCATTTTTGATTGGATCTTCTTCATTCTTGCAGGCAACAAGTAAACCTACAATATCTCGGATGGGTTCGAAATTCAGCAGGATCCGACCTGGGACTTATGAGTTACGTGCCCTTGAGCATTTGGAAAAAAATCCATATAGACTTATAAAGGGAGAAATGTTGCAACCACTCTAGTGCTTTCAATTTTAAATGGATCTTCTTCATTCTTGCATTCATTCTTCTTCCTCATTTGTAGGTAAAAAGGACTTCAATAAAAGTTTGAATGAGTTTGATTTTTCTCCACACCCATCCACCAGCTACAGAGTTAGCTGCCCTCGAGCATCTAAAATATAACTATATAATGTTGTTAACTCTCTAGCACCTTCATTTTTCATTTGATTTTCTTCATCCCTGTAGGTTACCAGGACATACATAAAAGTATGGAGTTTGAAATTTGGTCAGATCCTGACTACGGAGTTAGCTGCCCTTGATTATCTGAAAACTACACTTTTACCAGGTTTCCAATGCAATTTTTATTCAGATCTTTTTAATACTTGCAGATAACTAGAACTGGCATAATATCTTATGTTTTTGAATTAATTCCTGGTCACTGTTTCAAGTTCAGAGTTATCTTGAGCATCGTAAATTATGGTGTCTCCAAACATAATGCTGGCTCCATGGTGAGCGATGGTTGCCCATTGGGCTACTTGTTTACTTAAACTATTATGTTTGTTTTCGTTACATTCCAGGACCTGTCGTGGCGGGTGTGGTAGGAATAAAGATGCCAAGATATTGTATATTTGGCGATACTGTGAACACAGCCAGCAGAATGGAGTCAACCGGAATACGTAAGTTTATAAGGATCAGGTCTAGCCAAGGGGGTAACTCTGATATTTTCATACATACGTAGGCTCGGGTCATTGTTTTGGGTTCAAAATTTTGAATTTCAATTCGGGGGGGGGGGGGGTGGGTGGGGGGGGGGGGGGGGGTCAGAAAAATTAATATTTTTTGAGGTATGAAGATTTTGTGGATATTTTTCTGGGGTCATCACAATATTGGACTACATTTAGTGGTAATTTCTATGCATTTTAGGGTCTTTACCTAAGGTCAAGGTACAGAATCGGGGATATTTATTGGGTTGCCAAAATTTCAAATATTTTTTTGGGGTGCTCGAAACTCCTGATATTATTTTGGGGTGAACGGTAGATGCTGGGCCGTAGCCTACGTATGAAGAGAAAATGAGAGTACTCCACCCCCCCGGGATTTGGACATACCAATACAAAAGTGTATATCCAGATACAAAGCTTATAATGAGCCAGCTCATCTGGATATTCTTTTATTGCTTCTTTGTTTTACCCCTACCCCCCACCCCCCGAAAAATACCTGTACAGGTAAAACTGCTGCCGTCCGAATCTACCGTCCGTCCCAATTTAGCCAACTCGACAAGTTTGAAATAAACTGCAGTTAACGTTTGTTAACTCGAAGACCGTGGGACAAGTCTAACTTCTAACAACGAAAGATCATTATATTTAATAGAAATGGTCTTCAAATAATAGATTATTTAATGTATTTGTCCTGGTTTCATAACAAAGAGGTGTGTTTCGAGAATTTAAAAGAAAGTCTCACTGAGACGGTCTTTTAAGAGCCAGGACTATTTCTTCAAAGTACCAGTGGTTCGAATTATATGCGGATAAATATATTACCTCCTGGTACAGTAAATGCAGCTTCAAAGTACACTTGATTCTTATTTATTTATTCTATGTTCTTAGAGCAAGTTCTTTCATCAAATTATTAATTTGTCGAGTAAAAGGGTGGTTTACTCGTACAGTAAATGATATGTAGCCACAAAAACGTATGTTTTTCTCCATACGAGTTTAACACGTAGCAAAGTTTAAAAATATAACTGGAGAAATGTTTGTGTAAAGTTTTATCCGTAGGAAAGTCAGTGTGAATTTACATCAAAAGGGATGGCAGCTGATCTGCCAACCCTTAAGGTTTTAACTTTTACTAGTCCGAGTTTTCTCTGACGTTTTAGTGGCTTTTCTTTATTTTTATATTTGCCACTACAGTGGCAAATATAAAAACATGGAAAAGCCACTTAAACATCAGAGAAGGCACGGATTAAACTTGTACCTACATTGCACAGGTTACGCCCTATTCTCTGAATCCAATGTATCTTAAATTAAAATTGGAACTAGAGGGACTTTGATTTATTAGAGCACCATTTTTATGCTATATGACAGTATTCACATGTATTGAGAAACACTGTTCTGTTCTTTTGCAAAAGATTATTTTTGCACAATTTCAGCTCTAAAGATACAGATAACCGAAAAGTCTTGTCAAGAACTTATGAAATTCCCAGGATTTTGCATCAAAGAAAGAGGAAACGTCTCAGTGAAGGTAAGGATACACAATGGCCTCTATTGATTTTTTATTGAATTTCTTTCAGACAACTATACAGTAAATTCAAAATTTTTTGCGAGGGTTTTAATTTCGCCAATAACGTAATAAGACATGATATCATATTTGCCATTTGAATATTTAAAAATTCGCGATTATGGCATAATTTATTACACCAGTAAATGACAGAGTGATTTCGCGAAATTCATTTTCGCGGATGTTTCGCGAAAATAAAACCCTCGCGAAAAAGTTCGAATTAACAGTATACCAAACTACATGAAAACGTGCTCATTTCTACGTGATAATATCATTGTAACAATAAAAGATATATTTGAGAGGTTTGTATTAAAAACTTGTTCATTTCCAAATGTTAATATCGTTGTTACAATACAATATTTGAGAGTAATGGTGAGAGACTCTCCTTCGATGCAATGAAAAGAAATATACTCTTGGTACACATTGGAATTGCCTCTTAGATGCAATTCCAATGTGTATCAACAACGAATGTTACTGTAAAACAAGGATTGCTATTTTCAATTTTAAACTTATTAAGTACCATGTCTCTACAGCATGTCAAGCTGTCATGGCGGATGTGTATATTGACATGACGACTTTATCATCATATTTGATTTCTTTAACTTCCAATATGCTCTTGGTGCATTTGAACGGTTGTTAATGATATTAAAATGTTAAAAAATCCAAATATTTGAAGCCATAAACATGACTGCCAGGGACCAAGATGGTTTCTTATCGTTGCTTTATCTCCTTTTAATATCTTGATTTATATGTTCTATGAGATGATGCATGGATAAGTTAGGGGTATTTCATGTAAACCAAACATCTACGTGTCTTAATCCACTTCTGAACTAAGGGTGAGGTTGGCGCCGTGAAACCGGTTTAAGCCCTCCAGCAAAATAGTTTTACTGACCGTTCCAAGGCGTTACTTCTTTTGTGGATCATTTGTATTATTTATGTCTTGTGTTTGTCATGCTTTCGCATCTGTTCATTGCTGCCCTGTGATCACCTGCTGGGAAATGGCTGACCTATTCGCTCTTGTTTGTGATGTTTAATTGTTATTTTGTCACTTTCCCATATGGAACCATGGGTCAGGTGTGGTACTTGATTGTATCGATTCCTGATCTTTGCCATCTTTCTTACTTTCCTTACATGCTTGTAGCGATAAATGTTTTATATCTGCTCTCTTGATATAAATGGTCAAAATTCGAAATAATATCAGTGGGTCAGGCCTCAGAATCAAGGATGGCCCTGACGCCAAGCTTTAATCGATCGGTTGTTGCCTGATGAGTGTCTGTGACTGGGCCCACCGTGGCTTGATTTGAGATTTTCTTTAGCTCTGATTATTTGTTAGTTGTGGGTTGAGCCATTTTCTTATTTTTATCATAGTGTGTTAATCTGATTAGATTGTTTTCTCTTTGATGATACATTGCAATAGTATGGAACCATCCATCTAAAATGTGTTGTGGTCACCTGCTGGGAAAAGACTGACCTTGGCTGTAGTTGGTGATGTTTATTGTATTTTTGTTACTTTCCCTAGTGGTATCCTGGGTCAGGTGTGGTACTTGAATGCATCGTTTCCTAATCTTTGCCTCCTTTTTACTTTTAACAACAGCATAATCTAGATCGAAGATTTGGTACCAGTAAAATGCATTTTAGCCTTCCCCCACGGAGGCTTATGCTCCTGTTCATTCTAAGGCAGTGGTTCTGTGTTTTTGATTCGTCGTTCCAATGGTGGTTTTCTGTGTTTGTTCCATGTTTTGTTTTGCACATAACTGTGTGTCCTTTCTAGTTTTGCAATCATCTTCATATGGAAGAGAGAGCCGGTTGTTTTACTTTGTTTGTCTGGTGTCTTGTGATTGTAATTTTCTGTGTTTTTTCTTCACCGTGCCGTGGGTTGGTCATTGTGTGATATGGGTATTTCCTAATCACACTCACTTGCTTTTTTCATTTGTTGCAATAAATCTTTTTATCAGTCATCCCTAATATAAACTGAATTGTTTCAACATAACCTAATAAACGTTTCCTATCTCACGGCATGTTACCTTTATCAGGTCATGATGACGTTGCACTTTTGAATGACGTCGCTAATGACGCTGAATCAACACAAAAATTGAAATTAACGTCATAATCGCTAGTTTGAAGAGTGAAACAATGTGTAAACTGATTAATAGAATACCAGGTTCGCGTATTTTGATATCAAGTTTACCAGGCTCGACTTTGAGAACGCATGCTGAATCCCTCGGCTAGCCACGCGATGTCAACAAGCTTTCTCAAAGCCTTGCCTGGTAAACTTGATATCAAAAGACACTCACCTAGTATTCTCTATGTACCTTTTATTTGCACAATGTTTTTTGCTTACACAATATACTTGTTAACCCAAATGTCCGTGTTCTCTGTTATCATTTTACACTATCTGCATAATGCCCTATTGAGACATTCGTTGAGGTTAAGTAGAGAATATTGTCTCTGGCTGCTACATGTATCCTAATGGGAGAGATATTGAATTAATGCAATTTTCTTATTTCTATTCTAGGGCAAAGGTGATATGAAAACATACTGGCTGGAAGGACGGGAACCACACCAATCTCCATCACAATTGGCCTTCATAAACTTTGTAAATGTCAATGAGGCCGGTAGCTGATACGAAAATGAAACACGTGCATTGACTCACTAGAGTTTGGTACTTATACCATCCCAATCGGAAAACTTCAGCTCATTTCGAAAATCAAGCCTCGGATGTATGTAAGGCGCAGTATTATGTATGAAAAGACTGCATTTTGTTAGCCGGGACTGGCGTAAGGAAAATTAGTTCTGTAGCATGGGTGTTCAGCTCTATTAAAATCAATTATTCTGTCAACAGAATCCATGAAGTTTATGCTTTTTCAATAACATATCGCTTTAGCGATATTTTATTGAAAAAAAAAACACCCAAACAACAACTTAACTTGATGTATATATATCATCTAATGGAATGTTGTGAACCGTTTGTTTCGCTGCAGTCGAACTTATCATTGTATTGGCATGGTTTCTGTGACATCAGCGTCACGTTATGTTACGTTAGCAGCACGTTATCAAAGTAGACGCTCGACGTACATCCAAGGTCTGATTCCACGGAGTGGGCCGAGGCAGTTCCGATTGATACCATCCGTACAAATTTAAGCAGACACTATATCTCGTAATGTGCAGTGTCTACACTGATACAGGTGGTATAAAACACATATACTTATTCAATGGTTGTCCACACTATGGGTGGTTATCTGCTCTTGGATTACCTCAATGTACGGGCGGACAAAGCATGGTTGGGCGATTACAAGTTATTTTGATATGGATATCAATAAAAATAAAGTTATGTTTAAATATACAACTGCTTGAAATGTGAACAAGTTGTAGCCTGTGAAAATTCCAAAGGATCCACCCTGTACATATTTACTGTGTAGAACCATCACAAGCTCTCATTTTACAGTAAACCTGTGTAAAACGGCCACTCAGAAATAGACAAAACAAAGATCTTAAAGTCATATGGTAGTATAATGATGGTCAAAAGTATAGCAGAATGTTCCTATTGGAGCATTCTGCAATACTTTTGACCTGCAGCAAGCGGTATTTGGTCTTGAAAACTAATTTAGGTCTTTTTGAGAGTGACCGTTTTACACCTTGGTTGAACTGTATTCTTGACAGTGCATCATGATTTTCACACGACAATGCACTGTTCCGAAAGCCACGCCTTCTTTAAACAGGTAAACATCCATGCGTTAAGTGTAAGGCAAACCTCAAATTAATTGAAGGAGATTTGTACATTGCCATTTTGTTGGCTGCTAAGACGTCACAGCTATTCACTATAAGATGACTTACTATTACGTTGCAATCTGGTCGTGGCTCGGGAACATCTATCATTACAGAAGGGCAACGACAAAATTCAGATCTCGAGCTTTATTGTCCAACCTCGCATGCATGTTTAAAGCTGCATAGTCTGTAAATTTTGATCTTTTAATTTTAGAACTAATGTTTCTATTTTTCAAGAACACAGTAAAAAAACTAAAATTCAGGTATACATTTTACCAATTTCGTAAATCTTAACAAATTATCAGTATCAAAACAACAGCATTTATGTTAAAATTAACTGTCTATAATTATTGGAGGGACGCAAATAATTACCAACAAGAGAAAAACACACCTGTTTTATAAGTTTTTACATTCTTCCGTGCAGTTTTCAGCTATAGTGAACAGATTTATTGTGAAAACATAACTTAATTCTACTTTTACAAATGATTTAAAAACAAAATAAAGAATTTCGAAAAATGTTCATAGTTGCTGACTTAGTCTCTTTAAAGAATGTCATTGCGCATGTGCATATATAATGTTTTATTAAAGCGATGACGCACTTAGTGTGCGCTTATAGGAGCATGTCCGCTCATTAGGATGAGTACGGTATTTCAAGAAAGTCTAGCTAATGTCTCAGGAAGCACTATTGTAGATTGTAGAAATTGTGCCATTGCGTACCCATGTGTAATGTAACGTAGTCATTATCAGGCTTTTTCTAATGCCAATACCCACTCGTTAAGGTCTGATTATGCTATAACTAGATTCAACGCTTTGCCTACTAGTGTCGACTGCTCAGTGATGACCTTTGCAAACAGTTTGCACCCAGATCAGGCCCGACTTTATGTCGGGCCTGATCTGGATCCAAACTGTTCGACACTCTGAGTGTATTCCTGAAAGATTTAAAAATGATTTTGATAAAAATCAGTAGACAACAAAAGCATGCTAAATTACCCGGTAGGCAAAGAGATACATGTAACTGTCTTCAGATATAAACAACTCATCATCAGAGAAACAGACATGAAACGTGTAATATGTGCGACAAAAACGCTCAATTCACCTTTCCAAACAGTCTGGCCCCAGACCCTATCTTTAAAGCTGCATAGTCTGTAACTTTTGATCTTCTAATTTTAAAAATAATGTTTTTTTTCAAGAACACAGTAAAAAAACTCAAATTCAGGTAAACATTTTACCATTTTCGTAAATCTTAACAAGTTATCACTATCAAAACAACTGCATTTATGTGAAAATTCAACGGTCTAGAATTATTGGAGGGACGCAAATAATTACCAACGAGAGAAAAATACACCTATTTGATAAGATAATTCACTTTTCCGTGCAGTTTTCAGCTGTACTGAATATTTTTATTGTGAAAACATAGCTTAACTCTACTTTTACAAATGATTTAAAAAGAAAATAATTTTTTTCGAAAAATGTTCATAGTTACAGAGTATGCAGCTTTAAAATGTCATTTCTTCGTATGAAGGGAAACAAATTTTGAACAGCTCTAAATACTTAAAGGCTTAAGTTCCCTAGTTCAGCCAGTGTTAACAAATGAGCTTGGATTCAAGAGGAAACTAGGAGACATGTAATGATGTTAGAAAAAAAAACAATAACAATAAGAACAGGGGACAGTCCACTATCCGAAAGCCACGCATTGCCGTTTATCTCTTTGTTTTCTAGTGTCGTCTGCTGGTGGTCTTTTACAGGTAGTCCCATCCCGACATGACTGAAATCATTATTGACTGGGACGTAAAGCATCAAAGCAAACGAACAAGACAGAAATCTCTCACTCGCTCGCCAACAACCGGAGACTCTCTTCTAAGAAGATTCTGATATTCTATATTTAAATCTTTGTACGCGGGTTCATTTTTTTTTCGTCTGCTGACTTTTTTCAAAAGTAACTTTTCTCAATAAAAATCATTCAGGCACACTATCAGTGTGTCATAGGTTTTGGATCCAGATCTGGACCGAAATTCTGCTGGGCATGATCGGGGTCAAAACTGATTGCGAAGTTGATCAGCAGACGACAAAGTTGCCGCTTGCAAGGAAATAGTCTAACATTTGTATTCAAACTCTTGAAGGCTAGATTAAGCTTGTCAACTGACTGAAAAAAATATATAGAAAAAAATCTTTGATTTTCTGACTTATTTAGGCGTTTGATCAAAATGATACACGCCCAGAACTACATGTACATGGAGTATCTTGACGTCATTCGCAAAGCCATGACGTCATTGGCTTCGCTATCAGGATAGTATTTATCTCATGCAACTAAACCATTCTGATCTGAAAGTACATATTTAAGCTGGTATAAAAACACGTGAGTATGACCAGGAAATGTCACAATCACAGCCCAAGGCATCACGACCACCAATCGGGAAACATCGGCTCAATTCGAGAATCAAGCCTCAGATGTATATTTGGCATAGTACTATGTATGAAATAGCTCCATTCTATTAGCCGGAACTGACATAAGGAAAATATTACTGTAGCATTTGGGTCCTAACCCAAAACGTTTTATCAACAGTTTTATCAGCGATATTTTATTGACAAAAAAAAACAACTTCATTCATAACCGTTTGAATTGCTGTAATAACACTTGTTATTGTGTTGGCATGGTTTCTGTGACGTCAGCGTCACGTCAAAGTAAATCCTCGATGTACATCCGAGGTCTGATTCCACGGAATTCCAAGGAATTTGCTGAGGCAGTTCTAATCGCACAACCACGAGAAAATGACACAAAACACAAACAGTCACAAGACAGAAAGAACGCAACAACTCATTTATTTCTCAGCAAGATGGTTGCACAGCTGGAAGGGACGTAAGAACGACACCATAATACAAGTAGTGAACACAAACCCACACACTCAATAGGAACAACATCAAACAAAGAATAAACAACAACAACATGATCATCGCCTAAGAACCACACCGGTCGGGCGACAAATGACATTCGAAAACTCTGTATCTAACGATTTTTGATCTACGTCCATCGATAGTAATTACGTTTTCGATTGCCGCTTAACCGGTGTGAGAACAGACAGCAGCCTATGCCACCATTTGGCTTAAAACCACACAACTACCAGACTAGCTTTTCATTCCAATGAAACGTTTAAAGATAAGCTGTCAATAACATAAATCAGCAGTTTATTATTGTCACCCATGTGCATATCAAACTACATCAAATATTTTCATTTCTACACGCTTATTAAAATATCTATTAAGTTTGCATAAAACAGGATATATACGTTGTTGGTTCACATTGGAATTGCCTCTCTGCAATCTGTATCGGCAGCAAATGTTACTTGAAACTTAAAGAACATTATTTTGAACATGAGAAGTTTAGTTTAGAAATAAAAACAAGTTTGACGAGAAACTCGGTCCGTAGTTTGAAGCATTTCAACTTTATTTTTCTAATATATACATAGAAAGATTCGGTTAGGAAACTTCATAAACAGAGCCGCGGCTCTGAAAAGGAAATCTTATAAGGGTCTTTCCAATTCTGCATATGGAGGCTGAAAAAAATCGCCTGAAAACCTAAGCTTTCCATTCGGTGCTCTTATGGTGTAAAATAGCGAAACAGGACCTGAGAATGTAGTGCTCCGCTCTGTTTATTTTTAACTTTTCTTTATCCAAGCCGCACAGACTGCAAATTGTGTACGGTTTTGTCTGAATCCCTTTTCCTTCAGGTACATGGAAATTGTTTACCTCACGACAAAAACGATTCAAATAAAACCGCACACAATTCGTATCTCACATCAGCTTTGATTAGAAGTTGAAAGACCAGAGCGGAGCTCTACGTTCTCCTTTTTTCGCTAATTTACACGATAAAATAAATATTTTAGTTTTTAGGCGATTTTCTCAGCCTCCTTATGAAGTTTCCTACTCGTGCAATGCCAATGGTTGTTCTCGTAATTTAGTTTTATTTGATAATTTGTGTAAATGTATATATTTTATAGAGTACCATTATGTGAGATGAAACGACAGCTTAAATGTGATTATCGTCTAAAAGTATTGTTAATTAACAAAATAAATTAAACATTTCGCCAATTATGTCTCTTTATTTGATTTTAAAACTCTTTGTCACCTGGGAAATTTCTTCACGCTTTTTTGTCGTCTGCTGATATTTTTTTCAAAATCATTTTTTTAGAAAAAATCTTTCAGGCAAACTATCAGAGTGTCAAACAATTTGGATCCAGATCAGGCCCTTAGTTTTGTCGGGCCTGATCTGGATCCAATCTGTTTGCAAAAGTTATCAGCAGACGATATCAGGAGATAAAGAGTCAACCCCCTTCTTGTTGATGAAATTTAACAACTACATGTATTCTGTGATAAATGTAAATTAACAGTGTACATCTTAAGCATTGAGGAATGGTTTAAAAATTATTTCATATTTAGCAATGAAATCAATGCATATCAAAAACAAATAAAAGTGATATCAATCACTAGTGATATGATATATATAGATCAGCCTATATTTTCACTGTATATATTTTTATTACCTCTGACTTTTCCATTCACTTAATGCATTCCACTTCAGAACTTCAAACGCCCATAACTTTCTTATTTGTGAACGAAAATATCAAGTGTGGGTATGTATTTTCTTAAAACGTGGAGAATGTTTTGGTTCAAAATCATTTGGTTTTGCTAAATAAATGCGTTTTTTGCATTTTCAGCACCTCCTTTCTCAGTGTGTGAGACATTGTATGTACCCTATACAAAGTATAAAATAAAAAGAAAATTTACCTGTTTTCGATAAATACCAAATATATATCATAAAAAGGTAAGTGAGTATGATCAGGAAATACCACAATCACAAACTGCAGACAACCCCATGGCACCGCAAGGAAGAGCCGCTCAACCATCACGAGACACCAGGAAGACAAATTAAGCAAAGCAATCAGCTTTCTCTTCCCCATCAAGATGATTGCAATATTATAATGGACATAAAGTAACGTACAACAAAACATAGAACAGTTACAGACTCCCACAATGGGAGTAACAATAAACAAAAAGTCAACAACAACAGAACCACCGCCTTAGAACGTACAGCAGCCTAAGCCAGGGGGGGGGCTTATATGCATTTTACTGGTACCAGATCTTCGCCCTAGATTCTGCTGTTGTTGAAGTACAAGAAATGTTCAGCTCTCATGGAGGCCATCTAACTAATGCAATGTATCATCATGGAAAACACTCCAATCAAATTAACACTCCATGATGAAAAAAAGAAACGGGCTCATCACTCACAGATAGTCAGAGCTAAAGAAAACCTCAAGTTGAGCCACGGTGGGTCCAGCTACAGATAAGCATCAGGCACCAACCCACCGATTAAAGCTTTACGTCAGAGCCGTCATAGAGTCTGAGGCCTGACCCACCGTCGTGCCATTAAAGAGGAAACCATAGCTATAAACCGTGATTGGGTTTAAAACTAGGCATGCAGACTGTCGCATGATATCCAAATTATATCCAACCCTTATATAACGTTTTACTATCTTTTTGAACTGATCACTAAAATTAGGTTTTCCAACAATTCGTTTGAATTTATAGACTAAATCACCATAAAATATAGGCTCTGATATGCCTTGTTGCAGAAGAGTTTTTAACCCAATGTTGTATTTAAATTAACAAATAAATCTCGTGAGTTGCGCACTCGTGAAATTTCTGATGTTTTCAACACACTCGATGAAATATATTTGAGCCGCGGCATGTGATTTCCAACAATGTGGCATTTTGACAAGTGTAGACTCAGACGAGGTTCTGCAGCCTCCTATCAAGCTTAGAAACTCCAAATTATGTTCAGTCAGTAGCTGAACAATCATAAAAAACTCAAGCGACTAGCAAAGGCTCTGATCAGACTGCGCGTATGCGCAGGCTGATCTGAGGCTTTGCTGGTCGCACATACCACATTGTTGGAAATCTCATGCACTGGCTCATTTGGTATTCACCTCAAAAAAGGAATATCCTCTATCTATTTTGAAAAAAAAAAGAATCAGCAGAAGACAACAAAAGTACCAACATTCAAAAATTTTATTTTTTTCTTTGTAAATTCGTACTTCGAGTTTCATTAAAACACTAATTCTGCTTCTGATTGCCGGGCTCCTAGAAATCCTAATTTTATAATAGCTGTAATTCAGGACTTTAGTTAAGAGTGGAAAACAAAAAAAAATGTGTTTCTTATTTCACAACCAAAATATATGTTGTGGGTACTCAAATGTTGTGGGTACTCAAATGAACCGTCTCAATGAGACGGTTCTTTTGAGCACCCACAATATAATGTAAAATATTATGGCTAGGAAAATATTTACAATTTTACGCTTAATTGTTTTGCTTATCTAAGCCTGTGGAGCCTTTATAATACTTGTTAATTTACCACGTTTTTTTACTGATTGGTATGCTTGTTAGAAACACTCTATCAAATGACTAATTAGGACATTAGGGTCTTACATGAGTGGTCATTTCTAGAAATACCAAATCAAACCTAATGAAAACACTGACTAATTTGGATTGAAACACGTGCCCATTCTATTTCAGCTTACATAATAAACTTGACTAATAGAAAAAAAATTGAACAGAACCGAACAGAATAGAAAAAAAATACAGAAGGTAGTCAGTATTCTTTGTCAGACATAGATGGATGGACATTTATGATATTATATGAGTGGTCATTGCTTGCTGAACGCTGTATCGCTATTACGCAATGAGACTAATACATTCAATAATACAATAGCACAAATGTTAGATTCTATTACATGAGCCTTGTGAGTCCATCCGTCCATCCGTGGTCAGTAAGTGAAAATGCTCATAACTCTTGAACCACATGGTATATTTTGATCCATTTTTTTCATATATATACATGCCACTGGCATGCGAAACCGCCTTTTTTTATAGACGATGGTTTGCTGAGCATCAGATCATTCTGTTGTGGTCAGTGAGTGAAAATGCTCATAACTCTTGAGCTGCATGCTATAATTTAATAAAATTTCGCATACTAGTACATTTTAACACTATCGTGACACGGGTGTGCAAAACTGTGACTACACTGTAGTCATACCACTACGGCAATTTGGGTCTAGTCACGTATTCCGGTGTTAAGGCAACTTTATCATCAAGTTCAATTTCTTCATTTAATCACAGATAAACGCCCCAAAATGCTTGGGGTTTTATTGCTTTTTTGTTCATCAAATTCACATTGTATCTTTTAGCTTTAAAATTTTACGAAAATATTAACGCTTGCTGTCTAGGCATGAAATAACTAATTACGATTTCGTCATCGTGGACAATCAATCAATGACAAAACCGTATGATTATGACTAGACCGTAATTAACATTTTTTTAAATATAACTGTAAAAAACACATTTAAAATCTGATTTTATCTCCGTTTTGGCAAAACAACACCAGAGATTGTTAACTAGACGATGCAATCTCGAAGCATTACATATTCGAAAGTTCTCATTTTTCTCAGCCTTTATTTGAAGTATAGGGAGCGCAGTGGCTCAGTGGTAGAGTGCTTGACTCGAGACCGAGGGGCAGCGGGTTCGAGCCTCACCGGCGTCACTGCGTTGTGGTCCTTGAGCAAGACACATTTATCCTAGCTTAGTACTGGTTCAACCCAGGAAGACCCGTCCCTGTTTAACTGAAATATTGTTGATGGGACGTAAAGAATCAAATCAAACAAACAAACAAAATTATTTGAAGGTAATTTTACTATAACACCGGAGTGGGTGACGACGAGACCCAAATTGCCGTAGTGGAATGACTACAGTGGACTAGGCTTCGCCAAGAAAAGTGTCGCTCAAAACATTTTTTTCATAAAACCCAAGAAACCTTAAGTCAGACCCCATCAAAATAATATTAACTTTTTTATGGGTAAGCAGAATTGGCCATCTTGTAAGCAAAAAATAATGTTTACATATCGGACGGCCAATCAGCAATAAGGTTACACAAAGGGTTAAGTTTGAATTTTCCTGTTAGTGATTTATCTTCCTAGCATACGTTGTACATCATAAATGAATTTGCTACATGTACCTTGCTGTAAGGATATGCCACTTTGTTGTGTAGTAGTCCTGGGCTAGGACCAATACACCTGGTCCTACTTTATCATAATTAACGGTGAAATCTGTAATGTTTTGCTTTTTATGACAGAAAACTTACAAGTATTTTAGCGTCGAGTTTCTTTTTTAAAATCTATTCTTGTGTCGTGGTTTCCGTCATATTCATGAATTTCCGTGAGATATAATTTGAAGTTTGCTTTTGTCAACTGTCAAGTTAGAAAGATAATGCAGCTTTAATTGTTCATACAAACTAAAGGACAGACAATGTCTGGGTATTCCCATATATCGTCTACGCTTATTTCAGGGATAATTGTGTCTGCATTTCTTGAAACCATTAAATTTTAATAACCAGGCGATATGTGATTTTAAGCCAAGGTTGTAAACTCAACCTGAATCTTTCAGTTCGGCCATACGAAAGCTGCTTCCTTTCGTATGGAACCCCGTGGTGTAGTGGATAAGCGCTATGCCTTGTAAACCAGGGGTCGCAGGTTCGATTCCCGGCTTCTCCATAAAACCACTTTCGGTTGAGCCTTTGGGAGTTCCCGTCATATAATAAACACACATATCATAAACCCTCCCGGCCCAGTACTGGTTTCTACCCATGGAAAAGCCACAAAAAGTTTTTGGAACCTATTTCAGAACGGCTATCCCTCCACCTTGATAGATATGTTGAAACACTCAGTTCAGCTACCAGAACATTGTTTTCAAATAAAAGAACCTTTAAAATCTAATTAGCTAACATTCAACGTGAGTCATGCATATTGCTGTCACAATACCAATTTTTTTGTATTGTGTTTGTTATACCTTTATGCGCGTCTGTTTATTTGTGCCTTGTGGTCACCTGCTGGGACAGGGCTGACCTCTTGACTCTCGTTTGTGGTGTATAACTGTGAGTTTGTCTCTTTCCCATTGGTTCCTGGGTCAGGTGTGGTACTTGATTGTATCGATTTCTGATCTTTGCACCCTTACTTACCACTTTAACTCATGCATGCATATATTTATATCATACTTCTTGTTGTTTGCTACATATATGTTTACTTAGAGTGAAATAAACAATAGAATATCAACTCACGCAAATGGTCATCGAAAGTTTCAACTTACATGTAGAGAAGGCTGTAAGAAAGTGCACTTCACAGGGGGCAATAACGCTTAAGTCACTGATTTATTTTTTCAATGCTGCTTCTGTGTCAGAATATAGGAATTTTCACTTTCATGTAGAACAGCATGTAAGATAGTGCACTCCACAGGGGGCAATAACGCTTAAGTCACTGATTCATTTTATCAAAAATAGTAAGTGAGTATGATCAGGAAATACCACAATCACAAATTGCAGACAACCCCTTGGCACTGCGAGGAAGAGCCGCTCAACCATCACGAGACACCAGGAAGACAAATTAAGCAAAGCAACAAGCTCTCTCTTCCCCATCAAGATGATTGCAATACTAGAACGGACATAAAGTAACATACAACAAAACATAGAACAATTACAGACTCCCACAATGGGAGTTACAATAAACAAAAAGTCAATAACAACAGAACCACCGCCTTAGAACGGACAGCAGCCTAAGCCACCGGGGGGCTTAAATGCATTTTACTGGTACCAAATCTTCGCCCTAGATTCTGCTGTTGTTGAAGTACAAGAAAAGTTCAGCTCGCATGGAGGCTATCTAACTAATGCAATGAATCATCATGGAGAAACACTAACACACTCTTATCAAATTAACACACCATGATGAAACAAAGAAAAGGGCTCATGACTCACAGATAGTCCGAGCTAAAGAAAACCTCAAGTTGAGCCACGGTCAGAATATAGGATTTTTCACTTTCATGTAGAACAGCATGTGAGCTTGTGCACTCCACAGGGGGCAATAACTCATAAGTTTCTGATTTATTTTATCAATGCTGCTTCTGTGTCAGAATATAGAATTTTTCACTTTCATGTATGACAGCATGTAAGATAGTGCACTCCACAGGGATCGAAAACTCTTAAGTTTCTGATTTATTTTATCAATGCTGCTTCTATGTCAGAATAAAGGATTTTTCACTTTCGTGTAGAGCAGCATGTAAGATAGTGCACTCCACAGGGGGCATTAACTCTTAAGTTTCTGATTTATTTTATCTATGCTGCTTCCGGGTCAGAATATAGAAATTTTCAATTTTTTGTAGAACAGCATGTAAGATAGTGCACTCCACAGGGGGCAATAACACTTAAGTTTCTGATTTATTTTATATATGCTGCATCTGGGTCAGAATATAGAAATTTTCACTTTCATGTAGAGCAGGATGTAGGATAGTGCACTCCACAGGGGGCAAAAACTCTTAAGTTTCTGATTTATTTTATCAATACTGCTTCTAGGTCAGAATATAGAATTTTTCACTTTCGTGTAGAACAGCATGTAAGATAGTGCACTCCACAGGGGGCAATGACACTTAATTCATTTATTTATTTTTTCTATGCTGCTTCTGGGTCAGAATATATAATTTTTACGTTCATGTAGAGCAGGATGTGAGATATTGCACTCCACAGGGGCAATAACTCATTAGTCACTGATTTATTTTATCTATGCTGCTTCTGGGTCAGAATATATAATTTTTCACGTTCATGTAGAGCAGGATGTGAGATATTGCACTCCACAGGGGCAATAACTCTTAAGTCACTGATGTATTTTATATATGCTGCTTCTGGGCCAGAATATAGAATTTTTCACTTTCATGTAGAACAGCATGTGAGATAGTGCACTCCACAGGGGCAATAACTCTTAAGTCACTGATGTATTTTATATATGCTGCTTCTGGGGCAGAATATAGATTTTTTTCGATTCATGTAGAACAGCATGTGAGATAGTGCACTCCACAGGGGCAATAACTCTTAAGTCACTGTTTTATTTAATATAATGCTGCTTCTGGGTCAGAATATTGGAATTTTCACTCTCACGTATAACAACATTGTGAGAAAGTGCACTCCACAGGAACCATAACTCTTAAGTCACTGTTTGTTTTATCTATGCTGCTTCTTGGTCAGAATATAGGAATTTTTACTTTCATGTAGACAGCATGTGAGGAAGTGCACTCCACATGGGCCATAACTCTTTAAGTCAATGTTTTTGTGTTTATTAGAAGATAACTCTATATCTTGTAAATCTATTCGACAGGGAAGTGAGTACATAGGAATTTCTTTGTTTTTATCCTGGCTTGTATATGTGCCTCTATGTTCTACACGAGCTATGTTGTCTTTATCACTTTCTATACGATGAGGATGGCTCAGTGGTACACAAGTAGCGTGTTAAACTCGAAATCGAGGGGGCGCTAGTTTGGTTTGTGGTTTATGACTAAGCTTATCCCTGGTCATATTCATTTGCTTCCTACAGAACTGTATCTGATTGTTCCATGGTCGGAATCAGAGAAGGGGGTGGGGGGGGGGGGGGTAGAAAACACAGGTGGCTCTAGGTTTCCTTAGAAATACTTGTACGGATCCCCCGCCGAGAAGCAATCGGATCTTTGGTCCAATTGCTTCTCGATGGAGGATCGTACGGCCCTCTGTGAAATAAAATATTATTAATAATAAAAACATCACCAGGACCCCCCGGCGAAAGTTTCTTGGTCCGCCAATGTGGTTAGAACTTCCTTCTCTCCACACATCTTAATACCTTTGTACATATACACATCGCGGTTTTCACATGTACAGAAATGCATCTCCAATTGCGGAAGGAAGAAAGGCTAATTAATTAACATGTAAAACTGCTAGTCATATGATACTATGTAATGTAAGTTCTTTCTCTATGGAAAGTGCTGTACATACATGCAGCTAATGGCAATTAGTGTGAAATGGCGTTAAATCCTGTTCATTCTCTGAAGTCCATACCCCAGTCTGATCAGCTAAGAACCGTTTGCTTACTAATGAATTTTCAAACCAGGTTTAATATAATGAGACTGGGATGGTTCATTATGCTATTATAGTTATACCATGGGTTGTCCGCCTGTACGTGTAGATAATCCACGAGCTTTAGCGAGTGGATTATCTTACGTACAGGTGGACAAACATAGTATAACTATTTTATACCACCTACATCAGTGTAGACCTTGCACATTACAATATATTTCGTGCTAAAGTGGGTTAGGGTGGTATAAATGACGGGATCTCATGTTAAAATTTTCAAACCGACATAGACTGTAGCACCTGAAGATCGTTTTTTAATAGATAAAATCACAATGCTCATGCCGGCTAGCGTCAGTTTAAGCAGTGTTTGCTTTCTCACACCGGATAGACGGCAACCGAATCGCTCTTAACAATCGACGAACGCGGATCAAAAGTCGCTAGAAAAAGTGTTTTCGATTGCCATTTGTTGGCAAGTCGGGCGACAAATGACAATCGAAAACATTATAAAGAGTTCAGAATTTCCCATAAAGTTTGACACAGTTAAGTCAGGATGGTCTATTATATATTAATGGGTTACAGGTTATTATTTAAAAGATATGTCTTT
Source organism: Loripinus fragilis (assembly GCA_964019695.1). Classification (NCBI taxonomy): domain Eukaryota; kingdom Metazoa; phylum Mollusca; class Bivalvia; order Lucinida; family Lucinidae; genus Loripinus; species Loripinus fragilis. The sequence continues at coordinate 37,047,721 of OZ026529.1, forward strand.
CCTTGAAGACCTCATAACTCCAACGTAAACTCTTAAATTTCCAGTAAGATCACACGAATAAGTCCAGACTAATTCACCTGACGATAACAGTGCAGACCCTGGTAAAATGCCGCCTTATGCGGCATTTTATCTGAGTATTCACTGTTTGACATAGTACCCGTTTGCAAGGTGTATCGAAGGTGTCACTATCAGGTAAGGGGTTAGCCCTTTACTCCATAATAACGCCTTTTGGCGCCTTTAAAATATTATGCATTTGAAAATAAAATGGAGAATGGAGCATTTGCTCTATTGGAGCAAATGCTCCATTTTCCATAATATTTTTAAAAGTATTCAAAACTTAAAATAAAGTTTTCTTGATTTTTTAGTGTTGTCTTATAAAAAAAGGAAAATGATGTCATGATCTAAAATAGCTGAATAACCTAAGGGTGTAAACACTCAACAAAAAGACTCTCGATGCTTCTCAGAGAAGGCTCCATTTTTCTTAACACGGATCCCATAGTATAATACAGAAAAAAATCTCCTGACCGAAGTGGCCTCTATTTGCATAATTTCAGCCTTCATGGTATTTCTAAATAAGGATTCTAGACACACCGTTAGCTTTAAAATTGCGATTCACGACAGTTGGCAGTGATTTACCGTTATACAAGGCAAGTGCATATTGATGGAAATTGGAGACAGAGGTATTAATAGACTTTTCGCTTTCTGTAAAGGCCGCAACTTTAATATTCATATCTGGGCGTGGTTCGGTTATTTCATCTGCTAAGGAAGGGAAATCAGGTTTTATTTATAATTTGGTAAAGAGTTAATAAGCTTTTTGGGCCGCGCAAACGTGCGTGCATTTCATGAAAATCCTAACCGTATACACACTGAACTCATATTCATTAACCCTTAAAGCGCATAATCACAAAATGTATGTTTTTTGTCGGCCACTAAAATATTTGAAGCATCATAGACATACAGTGTGGACCCAGATCAGACTGCTCCTGTAGGAGCAGTCTTATCTGGGTCCACAATGTTTGCCTCTATGCTTATGTTAAATAGACATTTTCAGATGCAGTTTTAAGGACTAAATAATGTGTTTTGCGTCTATACTGAGATAATGGCGCAAGATGATAGGCCTACAGTTACTTTTGAACAAAACCACGCCTCATTTTCAGCTTTTACCTATGCCTAAGGTTGACCAGTCCTAATTACACATTCATGAGGCGCCGCCTTTACAGAAAGCGAAAAGTCAAAGAAAATCACAATAATGTCATTGAAATTATTAAAGAAGTACGAAAGTATTTGATATATAGCTGAGCGGATAAGGCGGCATTACAGTACTCAAGGTCCGAGGTTCTTCTGAGGACACCATTTTTTCTGGAGAATTTTCCTTTTCGTTTCAAATCATATTTGTCCTTTTGTTCCTATTTCTGACTAGAATTGTTTACAACTGCTAAATACCTAAAATATTTAAAATAAAATATATACATTGAAGGATCATTATCTGGGTAACTTTAATATGCATGCTTGTTGTAACATGACTTTAGGGCGTAAGGTCTACAGGATGGGTTTGTGTCAAGCATGTAAATACGTGAAATTGAAAAAATCCAAGAGATCAGCTGGGGCAATGTTAGCTCACCTAAGTCAAAGCACGAAGTATATGTGCCAAGTATATGTACCCTTAATGGTTGAGGGTACGGTTGACACAATGCTAAGACTGGGCTGAATACCAGGCTGCGTCTTCGCTTGACAAGTTTTCACTTCATCCACAGAATACTGGAGCAAAAAGCAAAGGTTATGGTGAGACTGCTCTGATGCGCAGGCTCGCTTCAAGTTTTGTCTTCGCTTATGCAATACTGGCTGCTTCAAGCCTGGATGGTTCAGGCCACGTATATCAAGTTAAGAAATTTAAACTCTGCAATAAGGTTGTGCTATTTTTTAATGCTCTCTGATTTTGTATGATCGGATAGCCAGCGTTTCAAATTTCTTTTGTTCTTTTTTTTCGTTTTGAGGTTTGACGAGATAGTCAGTTCGTCAAAATAAAGGTAAGAAAGAGGGCAAAGATCAGGAATCGATACAATCAAGCTCCTCACCTGACTTAGGACACCAATGGGAAAGCGACAACTTCACAATTATACATCACAAACGAGGGCCAAGAGTTCAGCCCTTTCCCAGCATCTGACCACAAGGCATCAATAAACAGACATGCACAAAAGCCAGACAGAAATAACATACATGATCCACAAAAGAAGCACTGCCTTGGAACGGTCAGTAAAAATATTTTACTGAAGGCCTTAATCTGGTTTCACGACGCGCCAACCTCACCCTTAGTTCAGATGTGGATCAAACACATAGATATTTGGTTTGCATGAAAGACCCCTAACTTATCAATGCATCATCTCCTTGAACATATAAATCAAGATATAAAAAAGGAGATAGAGCAAAGATAAGGACTTGACAGCAAATAAAACTAAATACTGGAGCAAAAGAAACTCAACAGGTAAACCCCGGTGGGCCTGACAAAACATATTTCTTCCTGGGCAAGCTTGCAGACTAGGCAGTTTACCTGTACTTCGTGCTCATAGTTGTAACTAACAACAATCCTTCACCTGACCCATGACATTTAAGGGAAAGTGACCACAAGAAAACGCAACACACAAGAAAGACAAGATGCCAGCCTTTCTCAGCAGGTGATCATAAGGCTGCAAAAACAGACAAAACAGCATTCCCAAGACAAACATGAAACATAATTAATAATTATAAAAATGTTCCAGAAAAGAAGCAACGCTTTGAAACTCAAACGAGCAAGTGGAGGCAGTCACTTTAAACATTTTGAACGCCCAATAAAATGCACAACTTCATTGTAAATTATACAGATTGTTTAAAAACATTTTATACATAACAGAAAAAATAATAAAAATGCAAACAAAGTTAAAATGAAAAGTAGGCAATTCGTTATTTTATTTATGCATATTTCATCAGGGTTGTGTGACGTTTTACATCTTAAAATGGCTGCCATCCATGGCTTCTCATTTTCCATTATATAAATATATGTAACTCACATACCCATATGTACTGTCCTTTCAATCACAACTTATTTTTTACATTTGAGAAAACCCCTGCGTAATATTGTCAACCTCCTAACTGCACAAACCTTAAATGTCCATTAAGGTTGCATTTTATGTCTAGTCCTCAAAGCGTTAATTAATTGCAAACAGTAGGCCTGGAAGGTATCTTCGTCATGCTCGTAGTATCAGACTTGTTCATTAAAAACTAAAGATCATGCACGGATCCAGAAGGGAGACAGTGGATCCGGACACCCTTTGAAAATCCCAAGTGGCTAAAGGTTTCCTTAGGAATACTGGTATAGATAGTGTTGGGCCATCATCGGCCCGCCAGTGAAACGACATTCGCGTTTCGCTAGCGGACCGATGATGCCCCACTTTGTTTATTAAATAAAAACACACATAAAAAACCCAAACCCCAAATCTTTAAAACATTGAACCTTGACTTCATTGGCAAAACATTCTGAATCCCCACATGAAGATTAAAATAATTACAAATTGTTCTTTTATACACACATTATATTTCTTCATACACATGTTCAATATATAAGGCATGACACGTGTCATGTATCAGTTAGTTTGACGCTCAATAAGTTGTACAGACCAATCCATACAGAACACACCTTACAAAATTGTGAAATGGTTAATTGAAATCAGAAAGCTCATTATTTCGACCATTAAGTTGTTGCGAATGTTATATAAGTGTGTTCTGAACACATAAGTGTTAAAGGTAGACGTCAGCAAAATATGTGAAAAGTATGAAACCTGTGCACATTTGTGCATGTTTCCTATTTTGTGAATACATGTAACTGAAGAATTCATGTACTGTCGTGCCAACCAAGAGTGACAGTGACGTAATACTTTGTTTACAATTGATAAGTAAAATACTAACGTGTATATTTCACTTGGGCTAGCTTTAATTGATAGATCTCTTGTGTATTTATCTGATCCTGTGGATAGGATTAACACACAAGTGATCTATCGATTCTAAGTCCGTAATAACTTTGTAAACAAAACATGAAGTCACTCTCACTCTTGGCTGGCAGGGCAGTAGAACTATGAAGTCATTCCCTTTAATCCTTTGTATTCTGATAACATAGACTAAGAATGTGATTGTTCATTTATTTAATACTGAAACGGTCACAAATCACATTTTCAAATAATTAGGTACTTCAGAGTAAGTAAGGGTGCAAAGATCAGGCATCCATACAATAAAGTACCACACCTGACCCAGGATACCAATAGGAAAGTGACAAACTCACAGTTAGACACCACAAACGAGAGCCAAGAGGTCAGCCCGTTCTCAGCAGGTGACCACAAAACACATTATACTGAACAGCAAAAGAAATGCATATTTTGTTATAGTGTATAAATTGGGTTTAAAAACTGATCTAATGCTACGTAAGGTGTCACTTATGTATGGAACATGTGTATTATCAAATGCATCACAAATGGATGGCTCATTGGAATAATGATAATAAAGGGGCGTAACTCTGGGCGTAATAAAATAACTCATAATTAAGGCGACTTTCGAGATGGTGTATGCCTAAAACCACTGAACTGATTTAAATGAAAATCACTATGCGTTATAGTCATGACTCACAGACTACTTATGAGGGTTAACTTATCCAATATTCTTCAAGGTGGGCCATTGTGACCCAGTTACATTATCGGACAATTAACCAGAAGTGTGTTTAATACAGGCAAGAAAGGGTAAAATGTTTTAAACGGTTCTGTTAGGCAGCACCTTACTTGACAGCAGTCATACTGTGCCAGATATCCTTACACCCCAAAGAGTCCAGTGGTGTTCAATACCAATGCAAAAAAAATGCAAAAATTGAAGATTTTTTATAAACAATATAAGCCCTACAGCGGTGAATTTTAAAGTTTTATGGTGTTTTCTTATCTGTTCCATTGTGTTCTCGTGACATGCAATGACATCGGTTTTAAATCATGTCTTTTCCAATTACGTCATTGTTTTGCGTTTTTTGCATTAATTAACAAAAATCATAATGAACTGTGTAATAACAAATAAAACGGTCAGGAGCGAATGCACAAGTCCGTTCAAACATGTTCATATCATTAAGGGTAAAATTTGATAAGGGTTTCTGGTATCCAACGGATATTGAAAAATATGCGTTTCTTTTGCTGTCAAGTATATAAACAGACATCCCTTTAAGATTACATTTATCATAGCAAACAGTACAGTCCCTGATGAAATGCAGCATTATGCTCAATGTTGGTCGGTCGAAACCAAAGGTGGTTTTAACCGGCTATAATCGCCCCGTCAATACTCCAGAAGTGGTCAATACTGGTCGATTGGTGGTCGATTGAAAAATTAAGTGGTCGATTGAGTTTTGGTGGTCATTTGGAAATTTGGGATATCGTTTTGGTTTTCACTTTGGTGGAAGTGATTAAAATGTAATAATTGATCTGAGTGCAAAAACTGTTTCGTCCCTGCAAAAGGTACTCATCAGATACAATACCACATTACAGTGAATGTAGGATTTAAACTATAGAAACTGAATGGAAGGAAATGTGCCCTCTACCATTCATGATGTGTGGGTTACTCTTGCCTGCTAGCATTATCTACTGATAACAGTTGCAAACAGTTTGAACCCAGATCAGGGCTGTAAAAACGTTTGACCTGATCTGGATCTAAACAGTTTGACACTCTGATATGGTATTTGTTAAAGAACTCTTCTAAAGAGTTGATTTTTGGGGAAAATCAGCAGACAACAAAAACTCAAATATTACCCTGCATGCATAGAGTGAATCTCTATAAGTGTGTCTTCTTCAATATAACATTAAGGTGTGAAACTGCTATCAAAACAACATGTTCATTTATTTAAACATATTCAATAAGGTGTTGGCCCTAATCTATTAAAGGCGTTAAATTAAGTAAATAACCTTAGTCCTGCTGAGCACAGATATTCCCATGTTGCTTCAGAAAAAGCTAGCAGATCATGGTCAATTTGTGCATAACTTTTAACTAATGATACAAAGCAACCAAACTGGCTGCAAAGGTTCATTTTGAAGCGGCTTATTCACCAGAATAAAAGTGAAAAATTACTATCAGAAGGAGTGTTGAAACCAGAGTTAATTCAGATTGCCTTGGCCTAATTTACTGGTATCAGATTATGAACTGTAACATAACACAAATAAGCTATTTCACAAAATGACCCTTTAGATATTGTATAGTATTTTTGTAGATTGCAAGTGATATGTGCTTATTGGACTGTTGCAGAGTCCCTATGACGATACTCACACAGATGCAGAGAAAAAGTCTGATTTAGTAGATCAGAATGGACCCTAAGCTTGCTGAAGCAACTGAACAACATTGACAATTATGCCTAAAGGACAGAGGCATATGCATTAATATATGCTGAGCCAATCAACCATTTCAATCGACCTGCAACCGACCACCAATCGACCAGTAATGACCGGTTAAACCAGTTTTAACCGCTGGCCCGGTCAATACGAGTAATGACCACCTTTTTGCCTACCTTGATTATGCTGCATTTTTGTCCATATACCTTTTAAGGGTTTCCAGTATATACATTAAACATGCTGTGTGGGATTTCATGTGTTTTTATCACTTTCTCATGTGGTGTCCTGTGTGATGTTTGATATTTGATTATATCGAGTCCTGATCTTTGCCGTCATTCTTACTTTAAACAGGTTGCAAGCCAAGTATAATTTTATCGGCCTATTCTGTGGTGTTCCGTGGAATAAGACCTCTGATATACACCGAGGATCTATTTTGATAGCGTGACGCTGACGTCATAAAAGATAGTAAGGGTGCAAAGATCAGGAATCGATACAATCAAGTACCACACCTGAACCAGGATACCAATGGGAAAGTGACAATATCACAGTAAGACACCACAAACGAGAGCCAAGAGGTTAGCCCACTACAAGGCACATATAGACAGACGCGCACAAAGGCATAGCAAACACAAGACAGAAAAAATCCCATAAAAGATCCATAAAAGAAGTACCGCCTTGGAACGGTCAGTAAAATATTTTACCAGAGGGCTTAAACCGGTTTCACGGCGCCAACCTCTCCCTTAATTCAGATGTGGATCAAGACACATAGTTGTTTTGTTTATATGAAAGACCACTAACTTATCAATGCAACATCTCCTAGAACATATAAATTTAGATATACCAAGGAGATAAAGCATTGAAACCATGTCAATATAATAACAAAAGAAACAAATGAAGTTAATGTTTTCCAACATGATTATTTGACCTTGACTTTTGACAATTATAACACCATTGAACAAAAAATTTGAGATCTGTCCCCATCACAAGTCATAGGGCAGTTTAGTAGAATATTTGACATTGACCTCTGTCTTAAAGGTCATATCCGTATTTCGAGACCTTTGTTGTTATCTACACACAATAGGTAATTATTGTTCTGAATATGAACACACCTGGTCAATGAGTGAAAAAATCGTTTTATGCTTTACCAGCTATAGACAGTTTTTTTTGTATATAATATCTTGGCTCAAAGGTTATATTGGTAATTCGAAACCTTCATTGTAGTCTAAAACCGTAGCCACTCATTGTGCTAAATATAAGTACCCTCCTTCAAAAATAAAAGTTAGCATTATGATCCGTAAGCTAGAATTTTGACATATATGACCTTGAGCTTTGACTTTGGGGTCACAGCTGTTATCTGCAATGTTCGTTGTAATCACTACATTATGGGCAATTATTATAGTGTCAAATATGAACTACCTCTTTCAAGACTGAAAAAGAAGTTCCCATTACAACCCGCAGATAGATTTTAAGTATACTTGACATTGACTTTTGATTTTAAGGCCATATTCTTATTTCAATGCATTGTGGTTACCTACAAACAATAAGCAATCATTTTGCCAAATAGGAACACCATCCATCGAAAAATGAAAGAGAGCTCAAGAATATAGTTGACCTTGACCTTTGACCCCAATGTCATATCCGTGTTTCAAGATCTTTGTTGTAATCTACACACAATAGGCATTCATTGTGCAAAGTATAAACACCCTCCATCAGAAATATTTTATGTTATAAGCAGTATGGAAGATTTTAAGTATATATGGCCTAGCTTGGTCTTTGACAACAAGGTCATATTTGTAATTTGAATTATAAGGTGTAATAGACGCATCACCAGCAAGTATTGTGCAAAATATGAACACCCTTCTTCAAAGAGTGCAAGGGGAATTCGCGTTTTGAGATGAAAGACAGGTTTTATACATATCTGACCTTGGCCTTTGACTCTTAGGTCATAGCAGTGGTCTGGAACTTTTGTTGTTATATACAAACCTTAGGGCCAAATATGAATACCTTCAGTCAAAACATTTAAGAGGACTTCACATAACGTAATTTAAATAGTTTAAAGTACAATGTATATGGTGAAACTTTGACCGTTGACACAAAGGTCGTATCTACAAATTAAAACCCTCGTTTTAATCTAATCATCATAAACCATTCTGCTATGTCCATAGCATCGATCTGGACGTTTGATATAATCATACCATAGTCAATCATTGTGCGAAGTATGAACACTCTCCATCAAAGAATGAGCATTACGACCCGTTAAAGATTTTAAAGCATACTTAACCTTGACCTTAAACTCTTAGGTCATAACGGTGATCTGGAAATCCTACTGTTATCTACACTCCATAGGCAATACGTGTGGCAAATATGAACATCCTCGGTCAAAACAATGAAGAAAGGGTTAGCGTGACGTGCAAAACTGACTTACTGATGGACTCACAGAAGGCCAAAGAGGTGTAAATATAAACAGGGCAGCTATTGGCGGAAAAGGTGGATGGACGACCAGGGGTATTTTTTAAAGTAAAATGTCTGCTGATTAGACATTAATGTCTGCATTGAAAAAGAAAAAAAATCAATTGAGGGAGAAATAATTGCTGTATATTTGCAAGTAATTTTGATTTGATATTTTTGATTTGTTTTAAGGCATCTGAGCAAGAAATTCGACATTGTGCATTTTGATATGATTTTATTTCTATACAAATTTGCTGCGAGGTAGGGTTGTCAGCAACCGATCAAAAAGTGATCAAAGATGGTGCTCACCAAGGTAAGTGATTATCTTTTGGTGGTGAGTCTATGGCCAAGCTCAATTCTGTGGTAGCAATTTGGTTGTTTAACCCTTTACTCCATAATAACGCCTTTTGACGCCTTTGAAATATCATGTATTTGAAAAAAATATGGAAAATGGAGCATTTGCTAATTCTCCATTTTCCATAATATTTTCAGAAGTATTCAAAACTTTACTTATTTTTTTAAGACTTTTTTCATTGTCGTCTATAAAAGAAAATTATGTCATGATCTAAAATAGCACATTGAGTAAAGGGTTAAGAGTTGTGGGAGCCACAATTCACCAAATTCTTATAATGCAGGTCTATGGGGAAAAAAATTTGTTTTTCAAAGATGCGATTAAAAAAAGTTTATCATATGACGTCGCGTCTGAGAGTGAAATAGCACCATGCAATAAAATCGATAAACCACTAGTGGTTTATAGATTTACGGGAAACGTTATGACGCCGATAACAACGTTGCGATCATAATGACAAAATTATAACGTTTCTACGCCAGAAATGAGATTTCAAAGTATTTTTCATATGATAAATAGAATCTTACATTCGTGCTCTTGAATTATTGAATTTATTAAACTCGTTGCGAAAAAGAGATAAAACGCTCGGCAAGCCTCGCATTTTATCTCTTTTCTTCAACTCGTTTAATATATTCAATATACATGAGCACTCATGTAAGATCCTTTATTTATTACACTAAATATTCGCGGTATTAACATCTGGCACTTTTGAAAGATTGACATATTGGCTCAGTTTAAATTTGGCGGGTTCTCGATTTAATTCCATTTTGAAGTGATTTGCTATTCTCAGAAGGACTACTCTTAAAGGAAATAATATGCTCCCTATAGGGGGTTTAGTCTTTTCTTTAACCGTCACCTCTTTTAAGACTTGGTGTCCTCTACGTTATAACATACTCTACCTTTCAAAAGTGGGGTTTTGACGATAAAGATACCAACGTACTAAGGTGTGTATCCGTGTACTGTTATTCGCGGTCCCTTATCGTACGATTTTTGTTTTTTTACAGCAAATAGCGCATTTTGTTTTTACAATAACCAAACCGCTGGTGCATTTGTATCTGCTTGTAAATATTCCAATTGGTTTCAACTGTTATATAAGACGGCGCTGCATGCAGGAACTTGAAGATGTCGCTATCATTATATCTCTTTTCACTCAAATAGTATTTTTCCTCACTCTGATACCACACTCGAGAAATTGACGTGAATTGTAGCATCATTATAATTGACCTTAGTACATGTATCCGAATACCACTTAACTTTGTCATGAAGAAAATGGTTTATTAGAAATTCCCAAAGGCTATGAGGTCCAAACCTTCTTAAAAATGTGCAAGTTAATTTGGTATCACAAGCTGTGACAAGATACGTCATGATCTATTTTGGCAATTCCTCGAAAATTGGAACTTGTTAGTAGAATGTATTATTTTTTTTAAATCTGATGTTGAAAAGTTCAAGTATTTATTTTTATTTCATGGACTATCATAATACCATTTATATTTTTATAATAAGCTGGGGTCACCGCACTAATCATCTTTCAGGCGAATAGACCAGGTTCTTCCGGTTCCATAGCCCGACACGCTAACCACTAGTCCATGAGGTCAGGTCGTGCGCGATTCACAGTAACCATACAATCATTTAGATAAGACAATCCGAGTTTCAGCCAACCAGGGTCACGAGGGTTAAAACTTGGAAATTGTGTACATCGATTGATTTCAGCTGATCTATCTATCTGTCTTTGGTACTGAGATGATCAGTTCTGATAGAGTATCAATAAATATTTTGAACACATTTTAATTATTTAATATTTTCAAGAAGAAGTCGGAACATCGATCTGACATAGTATCTGAAAGATGCATTGAACCAAATTCGTAAATGGTCGAAAGACAAGAGGAGTAGATGTTTCCTGTTTCTTGACGTAACTATGTGAATTATCCGCATAAACATATATGTCTTTATCGGACTGATAGAGGCAACTAAATCAAAACTATCAAGGAAGCTGTTTTGTGAAATATATTAATTAGATGAATTCTAAATATCTGATATCTCGACCAATGATATTTAATGATACTGTAAACGTTCTACAACATTTTTAACATTGTCAGTAGCTAAACCTGTAAGTTTCAATTTTATACCCATAATTCTAGGCTCACCCGATCAGCTGTACTATAAAAAGACACAAATGATGGAATTGTCTGTTATTACTTGACTTTTTGCTCACTGTTAAGGCGGCAACTTTAATATTCATATCTGGGTGTGGTTCGGCTATTTCATCTGCTAAGGAAGGAAAATCAGATTTTATTTATATTTTGGTAAAGAGTTAATAAGCTATTTGAACCGCGCAAACGTGCGTGCTTTTCATGAAAATCCTAACCGTATACACATTGAACTCGCATTTAATAACCCTTAAAGCGCATGCTCACAAAATGTATGCTTTGTTGTCCACTAAACTATTTGAAGCCTCATAGATAAACAGTGTGAACCCAGATCAGACTGCTTCTGTAGGAGCAGTCTGATCTGGGTCCACAATGTTAGCCTCCCTGCTTATGTTAAATAGACATTTTCAGATGCAGTTATTTTGCTGGCGTTTTAAGGACTAAATAATTTCTAAGGTGGTGGCACAAGATGATACAGTTACTTTTGAATAAAACCACGCCTCCTTTTCAGCTTTTACCTATGCATAAGGTTGACCAGTCCTAATTACGCATTCATGAGGCGCCGCCTTTACAGTAAGCGAAAAGTCAAGTAATATCAAACACATTATCAGACTAACTCTATGAATGCTGGGTAACGTTTCATCTTTCTTTTGTTATCTTCTGATATTTTCTCCAAGATTATTCCAGCAACACTATCGGAGTGGCAAATGTATACGTCGATTTGGTGGTTTTTACGCGTATTGTCTGTACTTCATAGACAGGAAGTGGTAGATACTGGTGTTAATACTATATAGAAAAACATGCCATATGCCTAAAGGACTATAGAATTAGATCATTATTAAGTATTGGGCATGCACATGGCGATTTATGTAAGCATTTAGGAATAGATTCGAGTACCGATCGCGATGATTCGTACCTTTATAGAAACGTTGTTTGACATTATTCCAAGATTGAAAAACATGTCAAGCAACATTTACATTATGGTAATTTCATATGACATAACACAAAATGATATAAAGAGCTTTTTCTTCACTTGTCAGGTATCATATGGTATGCAATGACAGATTAATTTCATAAGACACCATATAACTGTAAAATGTATTGACTTTGTTATGGTTATGATAACAGTAAAACCACGAACAATTTCAAAATACTCATTAAGGGGATATATCTTTCAAAAGCTCTTACTTGCATGAAGTTATTCCTGTATAAAAATGTGTTTTTATCAAGGAGACGGATACCTTTGGCCACATTGTTTTACGAACAATTTATACATCCCACATAGACTACTTTATGCCCCAACATACAGCTTTTGAGCAATCGGCAGCTTGCTTATCAGTCCTTTTAGAGTTACTTCCTGGTTTGATACCATTTACAATGTTGTGGCACTATGGATAAACTTTAGAGAAAACAATTTGCATTGCATTTGCATATTGTTGTCGGATATTTGCAGTTCATGTTCATGCATTTTTTTCTAAAGTTCATCCAGCGTATCACAACATTGTAAACGGTATCAAACCAGGAAGTAACTCAAAATATTTAAGACTGATAAGCATGCTGCGGATTACTCAAAAGCTGTATGTTGGGGCGTAAAGTGATATATGTGAGATGTATAAGTTGTTCATACAACAATGTGGCCAAAGGTATCCGTCTCCTTGACAAAAAACTATTCTTGTTTAATACAGCTCGAACATTCGAGTTAGTAATGTGTCCCAACTTCTGAAGCCTAATCTTGGCGAATGTTGAGCTAGATAATCGGCATTCGGCTCATCATTCAATGTCTGGCTGGACAATAAACATTCAGCTCAGCATTCAATGTCTAGCTAGACAATCGACATTCAGCTCAACAGTTGAGTTACGAGTGTATCTAAACTTCTGGCCCCGAATTTGTCGAATGTTGAGCTAGACAATCAACATTCAGCTCAACATTCAATGTCTGGCTCGACAATCGACATTCAGCTCAACATTCGATCGCGAGTTAGCAATGTGTCTGAACTTCTGAAGTCGAATCTTGGCAAATGTTGAGCTAGACAATCGACTAAACATCCAATGTCTAGCTCGACAATCGACATTCAGCTCAACATTCGAGTTAGCAATGTGTCTGAACTTCTGAAGCCAAATATTGGCGAATGTTGAGCAAGACAATCGACATTCGGCTCAACATTTAATGTCTAACTACATGTAGTCAATAAACTTTCAGCTCAACATGCAATGTCTAGCGTGACAATTGACATTCAGCTCAACATTCGACAAATTCGAGTTCAGAAGTTTGGAGACACTCGTAACTCGAATGTTGAGCCGAATGTCGATTGTCTAGTTAGACATTGAATGTTGAGCTGAATGTTAATTGTCGAGCTAGACATTTAATGTTGAGCTGAATGTTGTTTGTCGAGCTAGACATTGAATGTTGAGCTGACTTTTGATTGTCTAGCTAGACATTGAATGTTGAGCGGAATGTTGATTGTCTAGCTAGACATTGAATGTTGAGCCGAATGTCAATTGTCTAGCTCAACATTCGCCAAGATTCGGCTTCAGAGGTTCGGAAATTCAATGTTAATGATGACCACGTCACATTTTTCAACGGTCGAATTAGGTTCTTAGTTCGATCAAATCGATTCCGCATAGATACCGGAACTCAGTTGACAGAATGGGAATCAGGCATTCGTATTGCAGATGAATAGAACAGAACAGAGCCCCTAATCGTAACAGCAACCAACACTCGTTCTTGCCGCTCTGCGGCAACAACTTGTTGGTTGGTTTCAGAAAAACATGACTGTCACAAAACACTGATAATTTACAATAACACCTGTCAGATGTTTTCTAAACCACATATTTGGATGTTTTGGGTGAAAACACATGGCGCGTGTTTAGTGACTTAAACAGTTTTAAAACAAGTAAACGCGTTTTAATATATTTATATGTTATATTTAAATCATAATCAGTCCAATAATTTAAATAATTGTCCATTGACAGGATCCTTCATTTCTTCGGATTCTGAGAGCTGCCATGCCCAGATCCAGAGCGGTGGGGGTACAGGTGGTCCAAACCCTCATTGAAAAATCACATGTAGCAATAGGTTTCGTTAGAAATACTGGCACGGACCCCCTAGAGAAGCAATTGAACCCCTCAGGTCCAATTGCTTCTCAAGGGAGGTTCGTACAACCATCTTAAAAAGTCAGGACCCCACTGTCGGAATTTGATGGATCTGGCCATAATAACTGTGCTGCACTATCTTCTTCAGGGCTCCGTAAATATTTTCCTTTTAAAGAGGTTGGTTTGAGCTTCCCTTGCCCTATTGGCCTTTTAAAATGTCGAGTCATGTGTGTTTGCCGTTTACTACCTTCCTAACAATTTACGCCCCCCGATGCCGATTAATGTGATTTTCTATTTTCATAGGGACTAAGGAAAGAATATGCTCCATATAGGGAGCATAGCATATTATTTCCTTTAACCCATTTATGCCTAATGGAATTTCCCGCCCTTATCATTTGAACCAGTCTATTCCCGTTTTGAGGGTTGTTAGGTGGTATTTTTCATTTTATTCAAATTTTGATAGGATACTCTGTAAGCAAACAGTGGAGGCCCTGATCAGACGCTGGGTATGCACTGTTAGCTTATGTCCAACAAAAAGGACGCTAGGCTTATATGGGTTAATAGAGGCGCGTTTTAAGATGCGGTGTTCTCTACGCCGAAACATACTCTAGCATTTAAAAGTCAATGCTTGACGATACAGATACCAACCTACTAAGGATATGTATACATGCATTGCTACTAGACATTTTTCAGTTACACCTTACATTACGATTTGTCCGTCAACGGAGACTTACTTTGGACTTTATTTAAGAGGGGCGATGTCAGCAGTAACTGGAATCTATCTTTTTCGTCTGCTACTAAATATTATATATTTTGTCCTGAGATCTTTTTGTACCTCAAACAGTGCATTTCATGATGAAATGCCGCATGATGGCATTTCACCAGTTTACAAGTGTAAAAAACATGTACCAACAAATATATTTCACAACTGAAATGCAGCCGAATACCTTTTTTAAAGTTATTTCTTGGTCCATACATGTATGCATTCACTGGTTGTAACTTGCGAGTAGGTAAATTCGATGTTTCTACGTCCAATATGATTATTTTTTGTGTCAATATTTCACCAAGCTCAGGTTAATGGACATTGGAAATGCATAAGTCGTTCGCAACTTGTGCAAGCCAATATAGCTGGACCACAGTAATTGAAAATCCTTCGAATGTAAAGGAGATATGGAGGGACATGGAATTCAAGCATAAACGTCCATATCTTGTTAGGATGATTCATGTACCGAACTACAAGGGAATTTGGGTTCCCCCTTGACCCTTAAGAGGACTTGAATATATGCACTAGTCATTTCTAAAATGAGAACAGCGGGGACTTTGACTTGGCAGTTTTCTCCACCGTCTGTCATGTTTTACTTTATACTGCCATATTTGCCTTTGTATATCAATTGCCCAACATTTATCCACACTTAGTGGACAACGCAAAAAGTAAAAAAAAAATGGTTCATGTGCCCGGCTATATCCCTGTCATGTCAGAGGATAGGGTGCGTGGATAAACCGACTGTCACATTATACTCATTGGGAGAGAGCTCACTTGCAGTAGAAAGCTGATGCTTGAGTTATAAGGATCAGGCGCGTTCCAAGGGCATTTTATAGAGTTCGCACTCTGGATAGTCCCCCTTTATGAAGGCAGGGGTTTGACCCTTTTGTGGAAAATGGTTTTAGAGAATTTCACAGGGCTAAAATGAGCTATGAAGACACGCAGCATAAACACAATAAACTAGATTTTTCTTCCAAAAATCAAATTGAATGGCTAAAACCCTATACTTGCATTGTCAAGTTGTAGGCTCATGTGTATTTTCGTGCACTTAAGTATGCCCCTGAGTATGCAAAAAGCTTCCGCCAGACATTCAGACAAAAATCTTGTTTCCTATGTTTCAGAATCTAAGAAACCATGACGCATACCGGGAAATTGCTAATGTTAAGTTAAATCAGCCGCAGATCCAGATGGGGTTCAGGGGGTTTGCTCGACCCCCCCCCCCCCAGTTTTTAAATATCCTGTGAAAATGAAATAATTTGCTCTCAGTGAGGCCAAATTATTTCATTTTCATGGGATATTTAAGAAAAATGAGATAAAATCAGAAAAGTGAACCCAGCACCTTTATACATATGAACCCCGTTTCCAGAAATCCTAGATCCGACCCTGTAAATACACCAAAAGTCAATAAAGTCTAACTCAGTCAATTCTAGTAATTAAAGTGTCATTATACTTGTAACTATTTTTCCGCTAGTGGCGACTGTTGTCATCTATTGATCAGCCACATTTTGGAACAAGATAAGGCCTAACAAAATATTGAGCTTGATCCAAATCCAAACTGTTTGGCACTGTTATGGTATACCCCAATTTTTTTAAATGCATTAATTTAAATAAAAAGAAAGATAAAAGAAACAGCAGACAATGAAAAAGCATGCAAAATTACCCAGCATGCATATAGATCATTGTTGTGTCGATTTGGGTGAACATAAAAAATCAAAATGCATCAAATATTATAAATGAATACAGGAGGGACAGGCAGATGGGCTAACTCACGTAAGCTGCATCCTATCATATCAAGCTCCTTATCTTCAACATACTGATGGAGTTCACCAATCTATTATAATTATTATTAATCATTATTTTCCACCTTCGAAAATGCTAAAACTGTTTAATTCAATACACGATTAGTTGACCACCCTTAGAAATTCAGAAGGATTAAAATACGAAAAGACAATAAGTATAATGGCGTTTTACCTCATGTTATTAATGATTATTTGCTGAAGTGGGTTGGGGTGGCACCACAGATTTTTATGACAAGCTTGTCTAAGCGGTTTAACAGTACTTCATGCACATACCAAGGCTAGAAACTGAAAGCAACCCTTCTGTAACCAGCAGAACTCAGTTCCGATCAATTAAAATTCCCTAGGAGTAGAGCTGTAACGAGGCCTTGATTTAATGCAGCTCAATGCAAGGGTAGAGGTTGTGCCTTATGGTAAACTATTTGCTACCATGTTGTTGCATATACCATATTGTGAAAAGTTGATTTTTGGTCAACGACCAACCCCTAAGTCCACCCAAAGGGTTGGACCCAGGCCTACAAATTAAAATTTCACTTGATATGTTTCAATTTCTATTCAAACCGTTGCATGCGTTGCAGTCTGTTCTGGATTCATTATGTTTGCTTCCATCATAAACGTAGTCCAGAGTCAATTTTAATATAATCAGCAGATATAAAAAGCATGCAAAATTTTCACAGCTTCAATACATCAGCACTTTAAAAGAAAGTATTAGCTCGCTGAAGATGACTTTATTAAAGCACTTCGTATGATTTCCTAACAAGAAATCAACCAAGTAACAAGTTACAACTAATGAAGTTGTTAAACGTTTCTGAATTACACTGCTGAGATCGCACCTCTTAAATAATGTCAGTCTAAGGTGTGCTACATCTTACAAATCCCAAGGTCCGCGGTAACTAAAAAATGTCTATTAGGAAACAGTAATTCTCAGTCTCATATTTTGGCGACTTTTGTATTGCTATATTAAAATACTCGCATGATATTTAGTGTTGTACAGTAACCAGACCACTGATATAAGCTTTCAAATGTTCTAATTTGTCAACTGTAAAATAAGACGGTGCTGCATGCAGGAACTTCAAGGTGTCGCTATCATTATATCTCTTTTTACTAAAATGGCGATTTTTCTCACTTTGATACCACACTCGCGAACTTGCCTCTATGGCACATGTAGGCATCATATGTGTAAAAACTATACCTCAGTACATGTGTCCGAATCCCACTTAAACAATAGGAGCACGTACGTGTGTACCTAATGGTTTTATTGCCCCCTCTGGTGGACTGGGTTATTTTTACAGCAAAGGCAGACAATAATGATCAGGGCCCGGAATCACAATGCCTCCTTAAGGTTAAGCAATACTTAAGTTAAGTATTGACATTTCAACATGCTATATTAAATGCTAAATAAATTGCCTGGATCGATGTGGTATTTGTGGTCAAAGATATCATTGTGATCTTCCGAAAATTAAAACACAGTTTTAAACGTTATTTTTCGCATCCTGAAAAATCAATTTTTAACTTAAGTCTTACTTAACTCTAAGGAGGCATTGTAATTCCGGGCCCAGATTAGCCATTGTCCTTGGCCCACTGATTGTGGCACTTAAGTGGGAGATAGACCTAGGTGCACTGAAAATTGACATGTACTGGTCAGATATCCATTGCCATCCTTTTATTACACTATTTGTACCCTGTAGAGAATTAAGAATCAAATTACATCTATATGACAACACCTAAGGAAATTACCTGTCTGGGCTCGATGTGACATTAGTTCGAAGACACAGAAACCAATCAACATAAAATGGAGCCGGTTACCAGCATAATGTACAAGTTGGCGTGAGCGTACAGCGAAGACTCAAATCAGTCTGCGCATGCGCAAAGTATGATCAGAGTCTAAGTTTTCCGTCTGAAAAAAAGTTAGACCTTTGGCTACCCATGGAACTTCCATCAAAGACTCAGATCAGACTGCGCAGATGCGCAGCCTGATCTTAGTCGTCGATGGTCGCACATGCCAACCTGCATCTTTCGCTAGGCACTGGTTTGTTAGTTTCTATAATGTAAATTCAGAAGATAAACGGACATGAAACGCGTGTTTGGTTAATAGCATTATCCCATACAATCACCGACCACAGAGATAAACCATTGGCACCCAGAGAAAGACACTCAAGCAACAACCCACGCACGCACACACGCACGCACGCAAAGAAGCCGGTCCCTATTCTTCATTGACGATATGATTGCCACACTTTGAAGAGGTCACAAAACACAAGATCAACTTCGGAACGAGCCCTTAATGATGCTACGATATCTTAGCCCTAATTGCATTGTGATCGACAAGAACATTATCGTGTGTCCACGAGCAGATTGAATGTGAAAAAGTACGCTTCAGTTTCACCAGGATTTAAACCAAACTTCTATAAAACTGAGCGTAGCACCATATCTGATTATATCGAGGTCAGAAAATGATGAGATTCCGTGTACATTAGCAACCCATGGCACTTAGATCAAAAGGACAATAGACACAAGAACAGAACATAGTTATCTATTTGCCTATAAGTTACGTCTGCTGGTAACCTTTGCAAACAGGTTGGACACAGATCAGCCCGTGGGGCCTGACCTGGATCCAACCTGTTTGGCACTCGGGTGATATTATTGAAATACTTTTTCGAAAAAGTTTATTTTGGAGAAAAAAATCAATAGACGACTGCAAAAGCATGAAAACAATACCCAGCATGCAAATAGTTAAACAAACAAACCGCACATAACTAAGCACTGGCTTTTCACAGTCACTCACTTGTTTGAGCTAGATGTGAGCCAACTCAGAAATGACAAAGCATAAAGTACCGCACGCCTGAAATAATGAAATTGGCTCCAAACTGTCAGCTGAGTGTTACTACTAAGCAAGTTTGCACTAACCACTAGTTCAGAATTTGACGTATACCGGTGTCAGCTCTTCGTCATTAACTAGAAACATGCCTAGGTTTATAAAACTTTTTCATACTCAGCTTAATTGAGCATGTAATTTATCATGCTCACAAATGTTAAAATGCCAACACAATTGTTGGCATTTTAACATTTATCAGCATGATAAATACAACATATGAGACTGTAAAAGCATGAAAAGTCTTTATTTCTCAGTGTTTTAGTTTTTTATGAGCAGTTAAATTGCATGCTCCGTTGAGTTGAGCATGACGAAAGCTTTATAGCAGCCTCGGGACCAGGATTCTTTCAAGTGATGAGCTAATATTAGTGCCACCATCCCACACACTTATTATAAGAAATTAAGTAATTCGTTTGAGAAACCAAATAAATGTTTATGCAGTTTTTTACTTTAAAATGAGGGATATTTTTTTTTATTTTTAAATGTGATTGTTTACGTTTTTTTCTTTCCTTTTTCAAAATTCAGCCAAATAAGCTAAATTACTCAAAAGGGTATCTAAGATTTTCTACAAAATTGCCAGTGTTATTTATCTAGCTGTCACATGTTATAATAACTCAAACTAAGAAATTGTATTGTAATTCCCAGGTCACACATTCATGGACTGGACGCCGGATTAGCCACAGATGTACATTCGTGGCAATCTATATTGGTCCGTAGCTTTCCGTATTGCATCCGTCTTCATGCGTAGTATTACTTAATCGTATGTACATAGTGCATCCATATCGGACTACGGAAATTGGCATTTCCGTGGTCATCCGTGAGCTTTAATCCGTAGTAGAACCGGCGAGGTGATCCGTGAATGTGTGATCTTGGCATAATGCTCATCATGTAAAGCGATGAAATAGCTGAGTGTAACCCCACCCTTTTATTGGTGTACTAATGCTCAACGTTCTAATGCACTTGCAAATGCAACGCGACGTCTGATTGGATAACGTCATAAATTTGCGACAGTATATCCGACGATATACCTCCCCAAATGAAAATTTTGAATACATTTATCCCCTAAATATATTTAGGTTTATATATTCAGCCATCAAAGATTTCCACTACCTGTTGTATCCATTAGCTGGTATTCTGTTTGGGAGCCAAGGCTTATTGTAACAAAGATGTCTGCACATCTATTTATCTAATGCTTACACTATTTCGTTGACATTATGTACATACTTTTTCCACATATGCTATGCATCCATTGCAATAGAAAATTGTTTTGGGGTACTGATGATCTTTGTATTGTCTGTCAAAACTTGTTAATTAATCCTTTGGAATAGTGTGCCTCACCTTAACAGACTGATGCAAAAAATCAGTACCATGTTTTTCGTAAATGTTCCTTTTGAATCCATATCATATCTTTGGCGAATTGCAATATCATTTTATGAAAAATATGTAGCTTTGTTCAAGGTAAATAAAGTTAGAACTATTTGGTAAAGTTGGTTAGAGAATGAAGCCTATATCTGTCAAATTACAGAATTACACAGTGTAGTCTGACAGATATTATTTTGTAAAAAAGATATTCTTTTGTGAGAAGAAGAAAATCGCGAAGCGAGGATTAAAATTTCCTCATTTGGTGACAAAAATATGCAAGCCCCCAATTGGTGTCATACACTATCTACCTCCCCAATAGGGGACATGACCAGATTTTCTGGCGATAAAGAAAACCTATAAATTTCAGTGATCAATATTTTTCTCAGATCTCAGACCATTTAAAAAATTGAACGGTAAAAAGTAAGATTTTTATATGTTAAAGGGGTTAGATTAATGACGTATATGCTTGGATTTATAACTTCGTGCACAGGTCCATTTTTACAAACATACCCCAAATGACCCTTACCCCCCCCCCCCCCCCCCCCCCCGATCGGGGTACAATTGTCCTTATAGGTTAAACAATCCCTACAGGTAGAAGGGCATTCCCCTTCCCCGAAACGGGGGAGTGTACTCTACTGTTTATAGCAATGTTTTTTTGTGGAATGTTGTTACCATTAGTTTCGCTTCATGTGTTGGCATGGTTTCTGTGACGTCATCGCCACGTCATCAAAGTAGACACTGGATGTACATCTGAGTTCTGATTCCACAGAATTGACAGAGGCAGTTCCGATTGTTTGTCATTAAGTCAAGAATGAGTTGACAGCATGTGTCACACATGCGCGGATCCAGGAAGGGGGGGGGGCTGAAAAAAAGTCAAGTGGCCATAGGTTTCCTTAGAAAAACTCAGTGGTACAAGTACAAAACTTTATTCAGAAAACATTCTCAGGCTACACGCAGGTAGCATATGAGAAAAAGGAAGAACAGTAAGGTAATACATGGTGACATATTCATAATAACATGTATCTGTGTCCTGGTAATTTGGTTTGATCCCACAGTGGAACGCCATTAACATTAGATATTTTCCCATTTATGCCATTTCCTAAGATTTTCATCCAAAGTCCTATTCTCCAAACGGAGTCGAATGCCTTTCGAAAGTCGATAAAACAACAGTATAGCTTTTTATTTTTGCTATCAGTAATTCTATAAGTGCATATAAAGAGAAAATATGGTCGAACATTGAGTTCCCAGCCCTGAATCCAGCTTGGTTTTCTTTTAAAATTTCATATGAAGTGAGGTAGTTGTATAGTCTTTGATTTAATACAGCTGTAAAAAGCTTTCCAAAGCAACTTAAAATTGTGATAGGTCTATAATTTTCAGGTTTTAGGGGGCCACCATTTTTCTTATAAATAGGGCGTATAATACCTTCTAGCCAGGTGTCAGGGATTATGCCGGTGCCAAATATTAAATTGAAATATGAAATATATATGGGGAGCATCAAATTTGCGGTTGTTTTCAAGTATTCATTTATTATCCTGTCGTTGGCGGAACTTTTGTTGTTTTTTAACGAATTTATACATTTTAATATTTCCCCCTCTGTTATTGATGAATTTAATAGTTCTTCGTCGTCTGACTTGTCTAAAGTAAATCTTCTGAAAACAGATTATCTTCTGTTTCGTTAGTTGTGTTTAATGTTTAAAAATAATCGTAAAGTGTGTCAAGACTGATTGTTGTATCTTCTTGTTTTTTACTTATACTATTTATTACTTTCCAGAAATCTTTTGGTGATTTACTCTTTAAATTTCTAAGTTTCTTTTGTGCTGCGCGTTTATGTTTGTTTATATGCAGATTAAGTGTGCGTTTGTATGCAGTGCTTTGTTGTTTTAAGTTGGCCTTGTTAGTATGAGAGCGATTTAAATTATGGATCCTTCTTGCTATGTGGTATTTTTTTCGCGCGTTTTGGCAGTTGATTCCAAACCAAGGTTTGTGCTTTCATTATTTTTGGGGTTTATGGCTAGTTGTTCGATGGGGTATGTTTTATCGCTAGCTATAGATTCAGAAAATACGGCTGATATGTCAGAACTTATACTGTTAATAGTTTCTTTATTAACATTATTTATATTTGCTTTTACAGTTTCTATGTTTGTATTTATATGATCTAATTTAGAAAGGTCAATGTTGTTAATGAAGTTGTTGCTCTTGTTTTGGTACAGACCCTCTGCGAGAAGTAATTGGACCCATTTATATGGGACATTTTATCTACTACATGTCATAATTGATGCATTTTAGAAAATTGTATTGTTTATAACAATTCTCACGACCACTAATACTTCTTAAATCTCGAGCAAATATGTATGATATATTAGCACCTCGTTATCACTAGGGACGTTCAGATCGGTCTAGAACAAATGACATAAACAATCAAGGGACATCTGCTATATAGAAAATCTGGCACAATTAACCGTTTTCTATTCTAATGGGATTATCTTTTAGGCCACTGGCTGGATATGGTTTACCTCCCCCCCCAGGGGGAATTTTGTAGACCATATTTTTCTTCAAGCCCAATGTCTTGCGAGGATTTTGCAACATGTTAGCCCTCTGACAATGGCAGCGTTAAGCTGTAACAGCCTGTTACATACGTTACCCTACAAAATATTTTATAATTAAAATTCTTTTTAAGACGTCAGAAAAGTGCAAAGGATAAGGTAAGATTTCCAAATTGGTTATATTTTCTAAATGAGCTTTTACTGGGCCACATATAATGACATTTGAAAACAAATATAGTCACCCCCGATGTAGTGTATGTTACATTTTTTCACTGAACCCCCTTTTAAATGATAAATGCATCTAATATAGTTTGTCTTAATTTTTAATGAAACCAGTTTATGTTCATTAATTTGGCATAACATTAAAGATCTTTTATTCACCTTTTTAAAACTGCAAGCATTACGTTTCTATCTTATATACTTTTTGAGTTATTAGATGATGAACAAGGTACCCCCATATCACAGAAAAATGTAAAATGTAATTCTCCAGACCTCACGCTGGCTATAGACCCCACTTCCCCCAGGGGGAATATCGTACACTATAATTTCCAGATACTACATTATATAAGCCACAAAATGAAATATGTTAGCCCTCTGAGAGTGGCAGCGTTAGCGGGTAACATCATGTTACGTACGTTACCCGCAAAATAACATTAAATTTTCCTGATAATGTCTCCAACATGACATATTCACACTTTTTTTTGAAGTCTGGCACAGGTTTAAGAACTTCTTATAGCACAGTAACATAATTTTAGCATTTATTTTATAAATGTCTTGAGTTTTTGCCGTTGTATATGTTACTTAGTGTTTCATATGCTATTTCCAAGTATCAGTATGGCAGTTATTGACTATACATGTTTTACATACGTCAGTGATTATAGTTAATCTATAAGGCTGCAATTCAAATGAATTAAAGTTCCTTATTATGGTGTCTTACACTATTTTACAGCCCGATTACATACGTTACTCTCTGAATACCATTAAACATTCAAGATATGGTCTCCAACATGACCTGCTTGTACCCATTTGCATGCTGGCACAGGTCCATGTACTTCTTTTCACTCTGGCTCATTTGCTGAGGAAGTAACTCAAAACATAAACTACCATTAACACTCTTTTCTTTTATAGAGACATCAAATATAGTTGACATAATACTCATGGAAAGTGTGTAACATTCAGTGCAATGTGCGAGTAACAACTTAAAAGATCAAAGAAAACCCATCAGGTAGAAGTTCTAGAGCAAATCTTCATATATTATCCAAGGGTTTTAAAGAATTTTCCTATACAGCTTATTACTCCTCTATCAGATTTATCTTGCAAGGATTTTGAATTATGCTAGCACTCAGGTAATGGCACCATTACCCTGTAGAAGCCAATTATATATATTACCCATCAACATCTTTGATAATTTTAGTAAATGACATGACTTCTGAAAAGTGCAAACCATACGGTAAGATTTCCAAATTGGCTATATCATCCAAGTACCGGTAAGCTAGTTTTGCATCACAATAAGGACCTTTGAATACAAATATGCACCCCAAAGTGTTACGTATATTACTTTTTTTCATTATTCCTATATAAATGATTTATGAAACTAATATAGTTTGATATTTTTAATGTGAATGTGCTTACTAACTCATTTTGTATTAAAGAATGTTTATGTACCTTTTGGAAACTGCAAATATATGTTTCTATCTTTTATAAGGTTCGAGTTGTTGACTTTTGAACAGGGTAACCCCATATCACACAGAATGTGAAATATAATTCTTTGGCTCTTTTGTTAGGGTACAATCAAGTTCTCTTTCACCCAGAGATACTCGATTTCCTTCCCATTTATTTTCCACACATTTTGTCCATATCTGGAAAGCCTCACTTGTTTTCATGGGAAAGACTTGATAGTTAAATCTTTGTATGTACATCTTAAGGACAGAAAAGCAGGGTGGAGGTAAGCTCATGTTCATGCCATTTGAAATAGTCAGTATATGTGTATGGCTTTGGTACTTTTTCAGAAACATGTCGCACTGCAGCTTATTTACAATTACATAAATAGCACATGTAAGGGCTTCATATCACTGATGAGTGCCTAGAGCAATTCTTTATTTGTTTTCTTACCCTTCTTAGAATGTTGATGAACTAGTGGGGGAGGGGTTCTCTATCAGTTTGATAGGAATAACCTTTCCGTAGTACTAACACTTTGGCACATTGGTAGTGTCACAATCTGTTAAACATTGTTTTACTGTAGATCTCTTCCCCCATATTCTGGCCAATGCTGTTGACATTCAGAAGGTGCACTTTTTGTTGCATACACCATTGTTGAACAAAACACCCAGGTTATCCTCTACGAGAATGTTTGTAAGACTGTATAGACTGCTGCTTATACATTGTATTTATGTATCAGTGACAAAACCAACATGCCCTGCCTTAAGTGCCTGGTACCATCAGATCAATGAAGGTGACAGGAAAAGCTATTATGCTCTGTAAATACGGCATTAACATCTATGTTATGTGCAGCACTACATGGCCAATCTAATGTTGGTTCAATGTGTGATTGCAAGCCATGCGGAAGTTTGACTTGTCAGTTTTGGTGGAAATTTTATCAGGAGTTGACAGTGACCATGGTACAGGTCCCAGAAGGAACGGCAGTGTCAACTCAAGGTCAACATTATGTCCAATAGAAAGGTCATGCTTACCAAAGATGCTCCTTTAAGCTCTCATCTGGCTGTTTACGTTTTGTAAATTGGGCAATTTCTTCTTGCTTGACCTCGCAAGCCTCAAAACTTTATTATCTTGAAGCATTTTATGGGGGATGGGAAAGACAGATTTTTTTTACTAAAAGTTAGCCAATGAAGTCTGCAACAGCCTTCCTGCCAATGTCACCAATGTCATCAGCCTCAATAAGACCGTTTGCTATGCCGGGCTTAGCAGGAACACCGAAAGACAAAAAGTACAGTTCATTGCCTTCAAAACTAGAACTAAAAGGATTGGTGAAACCTGAAACTGCCTCTAGTACTCATTCTACTTTGCATCTAAGCAGATTGAATATTTCATTTCAGTGCATTGAAGAGTTGTTTCAATATATTGAGCTCTGATGTGATGAGTAATACACCATTCCATCTGTAGTACGAAGCGTAGACCTAGTTGCTGAAGCCTATAATACCTCTTTATTGTTTGCCTGATAGTTATGTCAAAAGCATTTCTCAAGCAAAGAACCAATGGTTGTGACACACTAAACCCATTTTGTTTGAGAAGTTCTTTGCATCTGCTATGTGTATAAAATTTATGAGTGTAATCGGTTACACAGGTACATATTGTGCGTAGTTGTTGTGATCCTTTGCAATGAACATTGGGAACAAGGCATACAGATAGAGATGACATGCAATTCAAAGTTGTTTTCCTTGTAGCCCTAATCAGTGTCAACACCATCTGAATCATATCCATTTACCATGCCCAGAACTGAGCTGTTTCAAAGTGACTGTCTTTCAGAACTTCCGATTTGAATGCATGGTATCTATACTGTTTATGTGAGCAAACAGCGAAGGTTGATAGATCACATTATATTATTAGTTTAAGTCACCATAAATTAAGAAGGAACTTCAAGTTATTTCAGCCTAAATTTTCTAAAATCTCTGACAGACTTTATACATGTATAGTCAACAACTTCTATACAGATACTCAGAATAACTTATGTATCATTTGGTAACACACATAACAGTTAAAGCTCAAGGCATTTATAAAATGAATACTTAAAATAGGTAAACCTTGCTAAAAGAAGTACATAAACCTGTGCAAGCATGCAAATAAGTATAAACAGGGCTTGTTAGAGACATTAACTTAAATGTTTAATACTATTTTGAAGGTAACATACATAACATGGACCTGAAAAATAGTGTAAGCGACCATAATAAAGAAGTTTAAATCATTTTAGAAACAGTCTTATAGATTTACTATATTCTGTGACAGATGTAATGCACGTATAGTCAATAAATACCATACTGATACTCGGAAATATCGCAGGAAACACTAAGTAACGTATACAACGGTAATTACTCAAGACATTTATAAAATTAATACTAAAAATATGTAATTGTGTTATAAGAAGTTCATAAACCTGTGTTAGCATGCAAATATGTACGAACATTTCATGGTTAAGACATTATCATGGATGTTTAATGCTAATTTGGGGGGTAACATATATAACGTGCTGTTACTCGTTAACGCTGCCACTTTCAGAGGGCTAACATCTTTTATTTTGTGTCTTATATAATGTAGTTTCAGAAAATCATAGTGTACAAAATTCCCCCTGGGGGGGGAGGGGGGTCTATAACCAGCTCAAGGCCTATTTAATGAAGAAATACCATTCCTGTCAATAGTCTGGTTAAATGATGCTCGTATAGAGCTTTCTTTGGTCATTGAACTGTGCTACTTTGTGGCCGACGACATCTTCACAAGCCAAGGGTACTAAGTCCACTTCGTTCCTTACGCACTTGCGTAAGGAACGAATATGACTTAGTAACCTTGGCTTGCGAAGATGGGCCGACGATGGCCGAACATTGAATGCTGGCAGGGCAGCTTTCTGATTTTCCAGGGGGCCGGACAAGTATACCTAAGGAAATCTATAGCTTTTTGATTTTCCAGGGGTGGGGCCCGGACCACCTTCCCTCTGGATCCGCACATGATCTCAATACCATTTCCTATGCAGTATGACGCCACCTATATTCTTAGTCTATTTATTAAGCAGGAGTAACAAGAAGTAAAAAATCTGTTGATATCAAAATGTCATTCCATTATCATGTTGATCAGAGAAACATCTCGACAAACGCAGTTATAGATAATTAGAGAGTGGGTAAAGGACAATATTATATGTTTGGCGGAGAAATTCCATGATATATCAAACAAATAAAAGCGGTAATTTTGTTTTGGTCTAGAAAGAGTTATTTCCTCTAGAGAAATAAATCTCTTTAGCCCGAACTCCTTTTTCCTGACCACAAGTGACCCTAGGCATCAATGAGATGAAACGCATGCCATATTCATTTTCGTTTTATAATTTACAATATAACAAACATAATGGTTCTCTGCACTTATAACGTAACACACAGTAACAAATGAGGTCATTTACACATGCGACGACGTTGTATAACGTGTGTGTCTTCCAACACTGAAATTGGAGGATCGAGGTACAAAAACGGAAAATTCTAGAAAAGCACAATAAATTTAGCACCAAAATATTCGTTACGATCCAGCTGAGAATATGGCTACTCACTCTTTAAGTTTTCGTTCACTAATAAAAAAAAGAGTTACAGACACGTTTGAAATTCTGCGGTGGACTCGATGAAGAAGATTTCCAAAATGGCAGACCTCTTTTGTTTTCAGCAGGGAACAGCTGATGTATTACTACTCCAGGTCAGATTTAAACATGTCGTCTTCACGCTAGTTTTGACACATTGCATACCGTGGTCTTTTCTTTATTTGGGCAGGCAGTTCAAGCAGAATAGATGTAATACACAGTTTATTTAATCATTCTATTTAAAAATTTGGGTTTAAAACCTTGGGAGGTGAACAACCATATAAAGAAACTCGTGCTTGCGCACTGGTTTCTTTATCAGATTTTTCTTCCACCTCGGTTTATAAATAGAATGATTAATAAACTCTATATGTTTATATTTACTCTAGACTCCTTTTCAGTATTGTACTATCATATGGTGATTACGTTAAATGTAAATCATGTCAGAAAATATTTTGTCACGTGATCAAGAACGTCTTCAAAACCTGTTACGTTAACGTCACTTGCACAATACAACAGAAACGTGACACGAGCGTAATTTATTCAGAATCTGTCATTTGTTAATGGCATTTGCCTCTGCAAACAAAGCCAAACGAAAACAAAAGCTTTGAAAGACACACTGTGTTGAATTTCATCGCTCGACTATAGTAATCAGAGTGGGCGGGGTATGTCAGCATCATTAATGGGTTATTAATTTGAGCATACACTACTGAACCGTTCAACGATTAATGTGTAATAGTCAAAGAAGCCTAGGAAACATATCTGTTGAATCAGGATACAAAACTAAACATGGGTTAACTTTTGACTTTGAAATCACCACCCCTTTCTTATAAAGGTTATGTTTTCAAAACCTTAAAGAGACTAAGTCTGCAACTATGGACATTTTTCGAAATTTTTTCTTTTCTTTTTAAATCATTTGTAAAAGCAGAATTATGTTAAGTTTTTACAATAAATGTGTTCCCTATCGCTGAAAACTGCATGGAAAAGTGAATTATCTTATAAAAACAGGTGTTTTTTTCTCTTGTTGGTAATTATTTGCGTCCCTCCAATAATTATAGACAGTCAATTTTAACATAAATGCTGTTGTTTTGATACTGATAATTTGTAAAGCTTTACGAAATTGGTAAAATGTATACCTGAATTTTAGTTTTTTTAACTGTGTTCTTGAAAAATAGAACGTAGTGGCTGCTGCCAGTTAACTGGTAGAAGCGATTTTACGTTAAAATAGCTGCTGCCAATAGACTGGTAGCAGCGATTTTAACGTAAAATGGCTGCTGCCAGTTAACTGGTTATAGCCATTTTAACGTGAAATCGCTGCTGCCAGTTCGCTTCAGTATTTTTATTGTAGTGTGTAGAAAGTTATTTTGCATCGACTGAAGTAGCAAAATGTTAGTGAATGCCTTACTTAAAGCTGAATAGTCTGTAACTTTTCATATTTTCATTTAAAAAATAATATTTCTATTTTTCAACAACACAGTAAAAATACTAAAATTCAAGTACAGATTTTACCTTTTTCGTACAATGTAACAATTAACAAATTATCATTATCAAAACAACAGCATTTATATTAAAAATTAACTCTCTTGCCAAAACAGAAACATTATTCAAAAAATTAAAAGATCAAAAGTTACAGACTATGCAGCTTTAAATTAACTTTACAACCATGCATTTTTAGGGCACACTAAAAGCTGGTCAGACTTTAGTATGCTATGAAATTTATCTCGCTGTCATGCTCAGTTTTTGAGCAATAAAGGATTTAGTACTGGAGATGCGTTTTGAAAGTCTTCTAGTATATATGGCATCGCTTTTAAACTTACCCCTTATAGCACCAAAGAAAAATGCATCTGAAAATGTCGTCTGCTGAAATCGTCTGCTTAAAATAATTGCTTAACATCACTGACGAATTAAATATAAAAGCAAACAGCGTGGACCCAGAACAGACTGCTCCTATAGGAGCAGTCTGATCTGGGTCCACACTGTTAGCCATAGAGGCTTCTTAAACATTTCAGCAGACGAGAATAGCAGACGGCTTTTGTTGCGTTTGGCTCATTAAGGGTTAATTTGGTTCTAAACTCGATTTTTTATGTTTTTCACATTGATTTACGGCGATAACTTTTTTCTTATTAATTTTATCAAACCGTGTTCGCGATGAAAGTTGTAGAGAAAAATTAGCGCCAATTTCTCCAAACGGTTCTAACGTCCAAAATGCTGCAGTTAACTCTGCGCATAGATGCACTCTTTGAGCATTTTAAGCAAAGCGCAAATAAACTAAGTCAAACATGTCAGTCAAAACGTTGCATTGCACCGCCCCGATTCACTTACTAAGGCGATGGATGGCTTGTTCAAATATATTGGTAATCGCGCCTGATTCGCTCGTGCGTTAAGCTATTGGGGTCATCTCGAAGCTGTCCGTTTAGGAGCACGTGCATAAGAGAAAAATGGCACGTCATGCGAAATCCCAGCTTCTGTACTTACAGGAGATCATGCTCAAAGTAGATTCATAATATTCGCGGTACATTCTTAGTGCGCATACAGCATGATTTAACTATACACAGCCATTGAATAACAGTATATATACCCCTTGTGAATATTCTTTTGAGATGAACCCTTTTTGTCACGCCTCTACGAAATTTATCTGTCAATAAACGACTTTGAAATTTTGGCTGAATTCAATGTTTTGCAAAATCTTCATCTATGTGCACAAAAATCTGTTTGCGCCACAAACTTGGAACCTTTTGGAGAAATTGACGCTAATTTTTCTCTACAACTTTCATCGCGAACACGGTTTGATAAAATTAATAAGAAAAAAGTTATCTCCGAAAACCAATGTGAAAAACATAAAAAATCGAGTTTATATATATTGCAAGGAGGAGTTACCCAGGTAAACCTTTCCTAATTTCTAAGGTCAGAAGTTTTGACGATGTATTTTAGGCTTCAACTTATTTTAAAAATGGGAGAGGGGTATTCCTATAGGGAACATATACCCAGCAAAAAAGGCGGGTCACAATCTGCCCGCCAGCAGTGAACGCCATTTAAATGGCGCTGTGCTAGGGTTAAGTCGGGTATATTCGGACAGACAGCTAAATTCGGACAGCGGCCTTTTTGTTTCACATTTCAAATATTGGAAAGGAAATAAATTAACTAAGCAAACAGTGAAAGTCTTGATGAGACGGCTCATAAGGAGCCGTCTCATCTGGATTTACACTGTTTGCAAATGTGGGTCCGAATTTACCTGATGTCTGAATTTACCCGACTTTACCCTAGTGGACCGATGATGGTCTGACACTGAATGCTGGCTGAGTGGCTTTGTGACTTTCCATGGGGTCAATACCAGTATTCCTTAAGACCTACAGCTTTGTGATTTTCCAGGGTGAGGGGTCCGGACCGAGTCACCCCCCCCCCCCCCATCTGGATCCGCGCATGACTTTTGATTGTCAGGAGATGACAGAATAATGCATACAACTAATATACGAAAAACAGAGGATACATTTAGAACTCGTCTTCACATACTTCAACTGTGCATTAGAGCTGGCTTCTTAATTGGTTTGAATGGAGTTTCTATCTGCAAATGGTAAGCAAAATGGTTTCTTTACGTGTGAAATTAGCCCAGCAAAATAGTTGGAGTGTCTATATGTGAGTTTAATTGTAGTGTTTCGTGTTCAGAGAAGAAACAATCAATTCAACCGCCTTGTTATAAAAAACCTGACTGTCTCATGCGCGGATCCAGAAAGTTTTGTGAGAGTAGGGCTAGCTCAACTCTGACAACGTTTTTCGTTTTTTTTTTTTAGTTGAACGGGGAGGAGAGTAACACTAAAAGTAGGCCACTATCGGCTCACCGACAACAAGTCATATATATGGCGTTTCGCTTGCGGACCGATGCTCCAATTATGGCCCAACATTGAGCCTGGTACCTTTGTGATTATCCTGTGGATCCGGATCAGTATTGCTAAGGAACTCTATAGCTGTGTGCTTTTCCGTGAGCGGGTCCGAACCCTCTGCCCCCCTTTTGGTCCGCGCATGAACGATGTACCCTTAATAGGTACATGCTTTATTGGATTGCTATCAACTTTCCTAAGAACTACACACCCGCTTAAACTAAAATCTCCATACATGTATAGAAAGAATAAAGTGTATTCAAATCATTCTCGCCAGATGACCAATATAGCCGCCACTCGCATATAGTAGAGGACCTAGATATTCAAATATTGAAAAAAAGTGGACGGAAAGTAGCAGCATTTTAGACTATATCCTGAGTTAGTATTTATGTTTTAGAGGTGTGAAAACAGATATTGCACAAATTTTAAGTCTTTCAAAACATGTTTATTCATGGGGTAACCACAGCTACCCTCATGCAGGCTTCATAGTAGGCTATTCTCTACATTACTGAAAAGAAAAGTTATTTAGACCAGATAAGTCGCATTTACTACTATCTGCATATTGCCTTACAATAACTTGATTTAGTGCAACAAACTGTCAGTAAGGTTTAATGATTTAGGTTGTCGTAATTGTTATACACTGAACCGATTGGGAAGTTATGAGTGCCCACCTTATATTTTTGCGCCTGTTCAGAAAGTAAAAATCGCTCTTACAAAAAATATATTAGAAAACCCAAGGCTTTGTCGATACACTGCAAATTATGTAATTTCAAAATTACTGGTAGATTTAGATTAAATATATTTTATTGCATAACCTAACAAAGGGATTGGACTCAAGTTATTACAACATTAGATAGTCCTTTCCCAAACATAGCAGCATAGTATGAGCCGTGACATAAGATTTCCAACAATGTGGTATGTGCGACCAGCAAAGTCTCAGACCAGCCTGCGCATATGCACAGTCTGATCAGAGCCTTTGCTAGTCGTTTGAATATTCTTTGACTCTTAAGCTACTGGCCGAACATCATTTGAGGTTTCTCAGCTTAAAGGAGGCTGCACAGGCTCCTCTGAGTCTACACTTGTCAAAATGCCAC
The DNA here is from genome assembly GCA_964019695.1 of Loripinus fragilis. Classification (NCBI taxonomy): domain Eukaryota; kingdom Metazoa; phylum Mollusca; class Bivalvia; order Lucinida; family Lucinidae; genus Loripinus; species Loripinus fragilis. Next base: position 37,081,721 of record OZ026529.1, read on the forward strand.
ATTGTTGGAAATCACATGTCGTGGCTCATATATCAATGTTACAATGATGTTTACAGCCTATATATACAATCACACATACCAATATCCTCCGATACTGTGGTACCACTGCTGCTGAAACAATATTGCAAAGAAGGCATGTCGACAGGCATGTCAATTATTAAAGCCTTTGTGAGTCTTTAATGAATTTGATAACAAACTGAATTATTGATCTGCTTATATTCTCGTCATAATTATGAGATCCTGTAGTCAGTACAGTCTATATAAATTAATAAAAAGATTGTTTCTTTGGTTAGTATATAGGGGACATCCAAAAATAGTGGTCCGCGTTTTCGAAAGGAGCTCCACAACTACATGCAGGACTTGGAATGATATTCACCCAATAAAGATTGGCTTTTAAGCTACTGCTTCTATGTCTGATGCGAGTCAGCATTATGTTGTATTTACGTTCTCCTACATTTGTATAATTAGGTACTTTATCTGGTATTGTCTTGATATTTGATCTGAATCGTGATATTGTTGGAAGTGTACGAACTTGTTGATCTAATTCGTTCCATAGCTTTAAAGTGGACGGGAAGTAGGAATTTTCGTATGAGCAAAATCTAGGGAGCACATGTAGAATCTGTCCGTATGATTGTTAGTAAGTTGCGTAAAATAGTGGCGGACAGATTCTACACTCTAGCCAAATCTAGAAAATGGTATCTCAAAATTATTACTATTTCTCAGGTTATAAGCAGTTATGTTATTTACTCTATTTGGCAATAAATCGAAAAGCTATGAAGGAGCATCTCCATTTACAATTTCATACATTAAGGTTAACTTTCTGATTTGTCTTCTGTCTGCCAAATTTTCCCGTCCAGTTTCAAGTATAGAAAGCGCAAAGAAGCAAAAATTGGAAACCCTTCAACTATGCGAGCTGCATTAAGCTGTATCTGCTCTAATCGATTGTTGTCATTGATTGAACAGCCGTCCCAAACTTCAGATCCATACTCCAGTAAGGGTCTTATATACGTGGAATACAATTTATTAAGTGTATTTGTAGACAATTTGTATTTTAATTTCCCCAGGTATGAAACTTGCTTAGAAGCATACATTATTATTGAATCAATATGCTTGGTCCATTTATTGTTGGCTCAGAGATAGATACCTAAGTGTTTGTGAGTTTCTGCAATATTTAATACAGCGTCGTCGAAAGTCAACCGTAAGTCATAATCATGAAAAATGTTAGAAACAAGTACAAGTTCTGTTTTTGCAGGATTAAAATTGATTAGCAATTTAAGTGCCCATTCTTTCATTTTTTAGATCGTAATTTAGTTCAATTTCTTTTTGAGCTAACTCAGATGAAGAGTAACTGAGAGAAATGTCATCTGCATATAAACGCGGTTTTCCTAACAATTTGTCCGCAATATCGTTAATATATATTAAAAATAATAATGGACCAAGAACCGATCCTTGAGAAACTCCTGCATACAATGGCAGTTCATCAGACAAGACTCCATTTACAAACACCCTCTGTTTTCTAAATGCAAATAGCTTTTAATCCACATTAAAATGTCAACTTTTATGCCTAATTTTTCTAATTTATGTATTAATCCCCTATGCCAAACCTAAACAAAAGCTTTAGATATGTCACAAAAGACCTGACAATTAGCCTCATGATTCTCAAGCGACAGACATGTATTATGTACAAGCTCAATTAAATGCTGAACAGTAGAATGGCCAGGCAGGAATCCTAATTGATATTAATATAATAGTTTATTTTCAAAAAATGTGATTGTAAATATGTTTAACAAAGTAAGTAAGGGTGCAAAGATCAGGAATCGATACAATCAAGTAACACACCTGACCCAGGATACCAATGGGAAACACACGCCATCAGATATTAAGTCATGTGTCTGTAAAACACGCGACAAACTCACAGTTAGACACCACAAACGAGAGCCAAGAGGTCAGCCCTTTCCCAGCAGGTGACCACAAAGCACAAAGCACATATAAACAGACGCGCACAAAGAAATAGCAAACACAAGACAGAACAAAACATAAAAGATCCACAAAAGAAGTACCGCCTTGGAACGGTCAGTAAAATATATTACTGGAGGGCTTAGACCGGTTTAACGGCGCCAACCTCACCCTTAATTCAGATGTGGATCAAAACACATACTATTAGCTATTTGGTTTGCATGAAAGACCCCTAACTTATCAATGAATCATCTCCTAAAACATATAAATCAAGATATAACAAGGAGATAAAGCAAATATAAGGACTCGCCAGTAAATAAAACTGAGTACCTGAGCAAAAGAAATCCAACAGGTAAACCCCGGTGGGCCCGACAAACAGCCAAAGCATCAGGCCCCTACCATCTCATCAATAGATAAGTCTTTAAGTAGGAACCGGCATGGAGTCTGAAGTCTGACCCACCGGCGTGCAATTAAAGAGGGAAGCAAAGTTGTCAACCGTGATTGGGTTGACCACCAAGCATGCAGTCTTAAAACCTATTTCAAATCTTGTCAAGTGAATTTTTTTTTAATAAAGTATCAATACTTTAAAGGGCATAGTTCAAATTGTAACAATAAATGACATTATAATGGACCCAAACAACTTTTAAAAACATCAATATGTGAGAATAGCATGTTCTTACCGATTGCATAATTTTTTGGTTCATTTAAATATTTCAACTTCCACCTAAATAGACTTAATAACATATTTTTGTTTTAAATAAAATGTTTGGTAACGTTTAAAACACACTGTTACAGGTATGTTTGCAAGACTTTAGTTGAATGCAATATTAGGTTTCAAACTACCTATACTAAAAAGAGGGCATACCTAAATGCTTATTTTTAGCCTTGGGTCCTCTACTAATAATATGGTAAAGACCATTCAAGAATATTATTCTCTGAAACCAAAAAAGCCAATTAACATTGGGTTCTGGTATGCAGCATTGAGGTGGTGAGCCTTACAAAGTTTGTACAAATTTTGAAACTGACACCGTACATCATCTTGTGCCGCATCTCAGCGTATTTAGGAACTTCTGGGAGCCTTTTTTAAACATAAAATGTGGAATCTAGTGGTAAGCAAGACAAAAGAATCAATTATCTTGTGAGGATGGGATAGAAAAAATCGTCCCCTGTAATCACTCGGCAAACCTCGTGATGCCAAACGGCGATCATTGAGATGGATTTTTTTCCATCTTACCCTCACACTTATGATAGATTCTTATATACTCTTGCTATATGTGAGCCTCGACATGTGATTTCTAACAATGTGGCATTTCGACACTAGTAGACTCAGGCGACCCTGTGCAGCTTCCTTTTAAGCTTAGAAACTCCAAATGCTGTTCGATCAGTAGCTAATAACAGTCATAGAATATTCAAGCGAATCAATATTCTTTGCCTTCTTACTTACTTTAATTGGAAAGGCTCTGATCAGAAAGCGTGTATACTCAGGCTGATCTGAGCCTTTGCTAATCGCATAACCACATTGTTGGAGATGTCATGTTGTGGCTAAGAAACTCAAAAATCTATGCTGTTCGGTCAGTAGCTTAACAGTCATTTAATGCAGGCTCTGGTCAGACTGCGCCTTTGCTCAGGCTAATTGGAGCCTTTGCTTGTCGCATATACGAGGGTCATCCAATAAGTTCTGACAATGGCCTCATATCTCAAAAACTGTTATTGAAATCAGAATTCTATTACCTATTGCATGTGGCCATGGGTGTTGCCTATTCATGTTTGAAATATGGAGTTTTTATCATAACTTGATCCAATGCTATAAAAATATGTAAACAACACTGTGAGAGCCCATGGCCGCGAAATTCGCGTTTTTAACTGATTTTTGCTGGGAGATGAGTTAGTTAAAGATGCAGTATGCATCTTTGGAAAGTTATATTAGTGGTTGGTGATGATGTCTGATTACACAATTGACCTATAAAAGCAAATACCACAATGAAATTGACGCAGTTGCTCTGGACGTTCTTGGTTGCTAGGCAACAACAGAAAATTAGATTTTTACCTCACTTTAAGCGCTAATTATAAAATAGTATATTTTGAACACTTATATAAGCAATTACGACAAATTTACATATTAATAGACACATGTTTCGATAAATCTGTTCTATAGTCTTCTTAAACACAAATAAAATACTAACTTTCAATAAATGTTTTATACTAAATATTATACACTATCAGTACAGCCCAATTCAAGGAAAATATTTCTTGCAAAATCGATGACATATCATAATCAAAACCCTGCTGACACCATAGTTGCAACCTAAATCATTATCTTTGACGTTCAAAAACAACACACATAATGTCTTTATTTATCCATATAAAAAGTTTTAAAAGGGAGGCTGTAATTTCTAAAAAAATTGGGCATGTGTACCGCATATAGTGTCCCGTCCATGACCCTTTACCTTGTGTTCTTTAGTTGCCTAGCAACCGTTGCGATTGCAACATGCTAAATATTTGAACTTGTGACTCAATTCCCTATATTCTAAATAATATGTGAAGATTAATGAAACACATCCTAGAGGAAAAGGTTTTGTTTTATGGGGTCATTGTCAGAACATTTTGGATGACCCTCGTATATGTACCACATTGTTGAAATCTGATATTGTGGCTTAGAAACTCCAAATGCTGTTCGGTCAGTAGCTTAACAGTCATTTAATATTCAAGCGACTTGGAAAGGCTCTGATCAGACTGCGCCTTTGCTTGTCGCACATATATGCACCACATTATTGAATATCTGATATTGTGGCTTAGAAACTCCAAATGCTTTTCGGTCGGTAGCTTAGCAGTCAGAAGATATTCAAGTGACTTAGAAAGGCACTGATCAAACTGCGCAAATGCTCACGCTGGACTAAGCCTTAGCTGATCGCACACACCACATTGATGGAAGTCTCATGTTGTAGGTTAGAAACTCCAAATGCTGTTCGTTCAGTAGCTTAACAGTCATATAATATTCAAGTGACTTGGAAAGGCTCTGATCAAACTGCGCGTACGCGAATGCTCGTCTGAGCCTTTGCTTGTCGCACATATATGTACCACGTCGTTGGAAATCTCTTGTTGTGGCTCATATATCCTAAAGACATGATTCCTTGTGACGACAGTCTGGCTTATGCACTTTAAAATCATGGTTAGCCCAATGGGGCTTGCAATCGCGTGTTTTACAGACACATGACTTAATATCTGATGGCGTGTGTGTCAGAAACGTCGAATGTAATAGCTCCTTTAATGGTATAGAAGTCAAGGATTTTTCTGCAAACAAAAATGTTAAAAGAACAGCAGGAGCAAAGCTAGCGAGGCTTTTTCCTTAGAGACTAATGGGTCACGCTTAAAACTAGATATGTACGTGGACGTATAAGGCAAATATATAAACAAGCTCTAAAGTACATGTATAGCTCGTGAAAATTAACCCCGTACTCATGAATAAAATTTGCATAGATTATACGGTAGTTGCGTAGTTTATTAATAGCTTCGTACATTTCCGTATTTGCGAAGAGGGAATTGAATTAACAAAACAAAGTATTTATTGGTATTTGAGAGCATTGCAGCAAGTAAGCAGAGATTGTGTAGTTTTTGAAATCTTGTGGTCATGAGTTCGACTCCGGAATGGGTTACAGTTTTTTTCCTTTTTAAATCTGGTTTTTTTTCATGTAATTTACTTTGTTTTGCTATATGTTTGGCATTGACGTTTCTTTTTTTATTTCCATAATTTCTTTTTTCATAAGTTTTATTTCATTCGATAATACGCAGAAAACAATTTACAGAACAGCGCAAAAGACCTCATTTCATTCTCCTTCACTGGCTGTCGTAATCATCACAGGACTCGTCTGTGCAACTATCGTCTGCAAAGTTGATAATGAAGGAGTCTTCATGTTCGTCGACCCTAGAGAGTCTAAAGACTGCAGTTTACTGTCTGACATGTCGCAACGTTTTAACAGCAACGTAGATTTCAGTGTAACTCAAATCATTATTTGGGCAGAACGATAATTTCACTTTGCACCAGAAACTGGTGGAAAAAATATTTAAATACTTTATTCTTCAAAAAAAAAAAAGAAGAAGAACAAGCACCGCAGGTGAGACTCGAACTCGCAGCCTCCGAGTTCGTATCACTGCGCTACAACCACTTACCTACTCTGCAGTACAACACCAGATTGATTGACCGGGCCGCGTTGCGCAGTCGGTAACGTGTCTGGCTACAGACTGCAGATCCAGGGGTCGCGAGTTCGATCCCGGCCCGGTCCCATACTTTCGTGGAGATTGATCATGAAATACTTTCTACGGTCATTCTTCTCCCTTCCGCTGAATCATCCATGAAGGGTTGTTGTCAGTTACAAGCGAAAGTATGTGCACGATTACTGGTAAACTGCTTGTTCAAGCTTGCCCAGGAAAAAAGTGTTGTTAGGTGAACTGACCGTCCCGCAATGACCATAGCTGTTGACTTGGGACGTAAAGCAACAAAAACCAACAAAACCAGGTTGATTGCATATACTGTATTTGTACTATGTTCATCTATCTGCACAATCGGAAATACACGGAAAATTGCGAAATATAACGAGTTGTTTCGTCGGAAACTATTTCGACCGTGAAATTTATTCATCAGTACGGGGTTAATTTTCACGAGCTATATCATATGTTGTAACAATAATGACCAAATAGTCATATAATAATGGTTAACAAAATGAGCAATATTTAATGAGTTTCATAGTAAAAATCGCAGATATCCATATTTTAACTGATTATACCATATACACGTATAATGCATTGCTTAACTGTATATAGATAACGTTCTTGGATCATGTTTGTTGTTGCTCTCATTATTTGTGGATATAAGACCAGAAAAAAACACACAAAACAAAAGTCTTACAATGAAAGCAACAACATGCAATTAACCAACAACATAAAGTGTAATTTCACAGCAAATTATACAGTTTTTTGTGTCTAATATACAATGCAAAGGTAATGACGGGATTTGTTCGACCTTTTAATAAAATAAATGGTAAATCTGTTAAACTTCAAACTAATAATTAAATCTACACAATCAAACAAACAAACAAACACACAAAACAATAGCATAAATACACAAACTATATTATATATCATGCATGGGAGGGCGGGATTATGCCCAGTACAATATTAGTCCGGCAGAATTTGGGCGGATTTTAGGAGGACCTGGAGCTTGATTTTAAACTTTTTTTCTTTGTTGATTCTGGTAGTGCATATATTGGCCTTGACAAATCCGAGTGATGCCAATCGGGCATCATTGAGCATTTCGATATATTCAAGATGGCGTCCAAGATGGAAGCCAATTATTAGTTAAAAAATTGTGTGACATGGAAACATGTCTCAAACCCATTTTTTCCCTTATATTGTTAGCTATGACGTTGGAATCTAGTTGAAGACACTTAGCTTATGACAAAATATAAAAATAAAATTAGAATTTAGACAAAATGGCCGCCAAAATGGCAGTTTATTACAAAAAAATATAAGAAAAATTTACCTGAGACCGGTAAACTCCAGGGATTCGCATGCAAAATGCTAATATTAATGATTCTTGAGTTACAGCCATCATCCATGTAACATCCTAGTGATGCAGCCAATGCATCACTCAGAATTTGATATATTCAAGATGGCGTCCAGGATGGTAGCTGATAAGTTTTACAAACCCATGGGAGCCGCGCCTAACCTGTAGGCGTGTCTGATGGATTTGTAACCTACCAGATTTCTTGCCTGATGGAGAAGCCCTTTACAAAAATGTGTATCTGAGTAAATGAACACAGCATGCATGTCTGATAGAGTTGCACTGTACAAGCAGGCATATCTGAGAGTGGCACTGGATCAGCAAACCTGTCTGATGTAATGGTACCTCTGTAAGCGTAGCACCAGACTTGTAGCCATCCCTCTTCCGTCTGCACTCAACTAGTCAAATGTGGTTGAAGTACAAAACGGACCAGCAGGCATGGCCTATAGTGAGGTACCACGCCAACAGGCATGGCCTATAGTGAGGCACCACACCAGAAGACATGACCTACAGTGAGGCACCACACCAGAAGGTATGACCTATAGTGAGGCACCACATCAACAGACATGGCTGATAGTGATGTTCCAACCCAAAAGGCATGACCTATAATGAAGCACCACACCAGCAGGCACGGCAAATAGTGTGGCCCCATACCAGCAGACACGGCTGATAGTGAGACACCATACCAGCAGGTATAGCAGATAGAGAAGCACAGTGCCAGCAGACCTGCAATATTGAGTGACAAAAGGTCAGCAGGCATGCTGATTTAGTGGCCACAGTCCAGCAAGCATCCATCTTGCAGCAGCACTCAACCAGTAGGCATGTTTGAACAGCAGCAGCGTTTGTGACAGTAGCACTAGGCCAGCAGGCATATAATATATCTACACAACATGTATATTGTACTTAGAATGTAGCAGTCTTGGCTGATAAAGTTTCACAGTGTTAGTTGGCATGTCTAATGAGGCGTCCGTCAAGTAGCTTTTCTCTTTGATTTCCAGTTGACAAAGAGGCATGATTGATTGAATAGTACCAAGTCCGCAGGCATATCTGTTAAGGTTCACTGAGCAGCGGCCATGTAATGCCACCAGCTCATCATATCCGACATCCTTAACATCACATGTGTTTAATAATGTGGTACTGATCCAGCACACATGCCGTTTAACGAGTACCGGGGCCAGCAGTCATGCGTGTTAGTTACATCGCACCAGCAATAAGGTATGTTACAAATGAACCCAACTAACAGGAATGCTGGGTACGGTTGCACTGGATTAGCGGGCAAGTCTGTTCAAGTTACATCCCTCCAGTGTGCATGTCTGTTCTACTACTTCCTCCCAACCAGCTGCCCAGCCATCATTGCTACAGGGTCAGCAGATATATTTACCACTACATATGTTTGATTATGTTTCACTGGACCAGCGATCATGTCTGAAACCAAGCAGTTATGTCTGTAACAGCTTCACGTGACTAGCAGGCATACTGCAGTATCCATGTTTTAAACGTTGCTTTGAACCAACAGGCATGTTTGTTGCAATTGCACCCAACAACCTGGCACGTCGGTTACAATTAAACTCTACCAGTATGCATGTCTGTTAGAGTTGAATCTACCAGCAGATATGTTTGAATCAGTTGCACATGACTTAAAAGCACATCTGTAGTTGCGTTGCTGAACCAGCAGGTATATATGTTAGACTTTCCTCAGACCCGCAGTTATGTCCCTATGCTCATACCCATCTAACAGGCTTGTAAGCACAATTGCACCAGACTATTTTGCATGTATTTTACAGTTGCATCTGACAAGCAGCCATGTCTTTATAAGTTGCATACTATCAGCATGCGTGCCTGGTACAGTTTCATCTTATCAGGATCCATGTATATTACATTTGCACCCGGCCATCAGCCATGTCTGTTACAATTGCATCCCGCTATTTCCCATGTCTTTAACAGTTGCATCTAACCAACAGTCATATCTGTAAACCTGTGCCTTCAAGCATGCATGTCTGATACGCTTGCACCGGATCAGCATTCATATTTGTTAAAGCAATATCTAACCATCTGTGCTGTCTGTTGCACTTGCAACAGACCAGAGAAGTAGTAATGGTTGGTACAGTTGCACTGGGCAAGCAGGCCTTTACCAACCAGCAGTCAAGATGGTAGTGAACATCTGCAGCATGCAGATACCTTACTCAGGGGTTGTTTTTTGTGTTGATACACCACACTCCATAAGTATTTTTGTTGTAAATTTTATCCATTCATCCAGCTGACCTTTTCCGCATATTGATTCAAAAAAGGTTTGTACTTTGATCAAACGCTCTGTCACAAAGTTTCCAGTGATATCGTCAGTTCAGTATACCCTGTCATTTATCACTTCATTTTTTGAAGAATTGTTTTCCCAAAGTACATGCAGTATTTTTTATGAGAATTATATGATATTATGGTATTATCAGATCTGGCAAAAAGTGATTTGGAAAGTGCATGGTGCATGGATTGATGGATACGATTCTCAGAACAAAGACAAAAACATTACCATTACGAAAAAAAAAGAGTCTGTTATTTTTTTCGTGCAGTGTATCATAGCAAAAAAAATGTGATTTCCCACCCTATTATTGCTGTCATCTTGGACGTCATCTGAAATATTTTACAACTCTGAAAAACAACAATAACATGCCAGTCAAATTTTAAAAATACAACGGAGGACTATCAGAAAATAGTTACTAACTGCAAATTTGATTTCAGGTTGAATTTTGCTTCAAATGGCGGCGATCTTGGACACCATCTTTAATATTTCAACCTTGTGAATTAAATCTGTGAATGCTTCATTTTAATCGTTTGTATTATTAGGCTTCTAAACATTGATAAAAGTCAAAATTGAAATGCCGAGTTTTTTTGTCCGATAGGTCTTAGGAACCTAACTGACGGCCATCTTGGACCCCATCTTTAAATTTCAACCTTCTGAATCTAAACCATGTTCTTATTTGATTGTTTGTATCATTTAGCCTCTAAACATCCATAAACAGTCCAAATTAAAGTGTTTTTTATCAAGTATGTTGATCAAATAGGTCTTAGAAGCCTAACTGACGGCCATCTTGGACGCCATCTTGGACGCCATCTTTAATATTTCAACCTTCTGAATTAAAACAATGTTCCATTTAATTGGTTGTAACATTTAGCCTTGAATAATCCATGAAAAGTCAAAAATAAAAAGCTTTTGATCGAGTATGTTGGTCATATAGGTCTTAGGAGCCTAACTGACGGCCATCTTGGACGCCATCTTGAATATTTCAAAACGCTCAATGATGCCAGAGTGGCATCAGTTGGATTCATCAAGTACAATGCCTCAACAACATGAATCAACAAAGAAAAAAAAATCAAGTTCCAGGTTATTCTGGTTTTCTACCGGACTATATAAACTTTATTGATTTTCCATCGCTTCAGAATGGAATCTTTATGCAAGCGCGTATTAAACCAAACTGATGCATAAAGGTTGAAATTCAAAAGATTAAGTTCAAGGTAGAGTACCAACGAAATATTTGGGAGTTTATACTACGCGAATAAAAGTATGTACCAGTCCTTTTTTGACGGTGATTGGATAAGCAGATGACGTGTTAATAATCTGCAAAAGATTTGATTTATTTACGTACTTTGTAGTTGGCTGAAACATATTTTATTCATTCTCTACTTTGTTTGTAGTATTACAGTAAACAAAGCTCAATGATATAACAAGGCAGGTGAATGAAAAGGATTAGACACTAAGCGTAAGCTTATATAAATTATCTCATGAAAGGTGGTATGATGTTCGATACAAAGTGTGCTAATATAATGTACAAAATATATAATGCAATTGTTAGGAGAGAGACAGAGAGAGAGAGAGGGGGGGAGAGACAGAGAGAATTTTTTACGACATCATGTCAGTACCCAGACCTAAACAGATATCGCCTCGACGTTGTGTATTCTTGGAGGTCTCAACGATCCAGACACAACACATGCATCATTTCGGGGTCGCCACGACGCCCTGGTTATGAAGAGAGAGAGAGAGAGAGAGAGAGAGAGAGAGAGAGAGAGAGAGAGAGAGAGAGAGAGGAATGTTTGGCTGACATTCGATTACAGGCAGATAACCGTCAAATTAAGTGAGCTCTGGCTTGAATCGGCCCACGTTGATTTAACCTGCCACAGCTGTTTGAGAATTGTTGTACCCCTATGAATAAGGTTTTTTCCCCTGCAAGGACCTCGGACAGTCTCCTATTCAAACTGCCCAAAATTAGACAGCCTGTGGCTAGGAAAATGCATATTTGACAACTATAGTTTTGTGCTTAAATCAAACCCTCACAGTTAGTGTACCAAGCAAAATAATAATATTTTGAAAATATTGCATGATTATGCCAGGACAGTAGGGTTTAGGGGGGGAGGGGGGGGGGGTATTTTTTGTGACCAAATTTTATTTAACAGAAAGTCAGTTTCGCCGGGTAGTCACCTAAATACATGGAAATATAATGTTTGGGGAATAAAACTTGAGACGAAAGTGATGCGTTTGCATAAAATTCAGGTTGAGAAGATTTCATCATTCTTCTAAATAAATGTGCTGGCCACAACTTTTGACAATGACCTGTGGTTCAGCCAGTTTGACACGTTCACTGAGCTGTATCATAGCTGCATACTGTATATATCAGAGCATAGATAAACAAACTTTTGCAGCTTATTTTTTTTTAACATTTTCTTAATCATCAGACTTAACCTATACTTTTGTGCTTAAAAGAACCGTCTCATTGCGACGGTTCTTTTGAGTACCCTCAACATATGTTTTGGTAGAGAAATAAGACAATGGATTACTTGGTACACAATCATAACTAAAGCCCTTGATACATGTCATTGTAAATTGATATTTACCTACAGGTTTGCACAAAATAAGTTCCTAATACGTTTTTATAATAAATTGTTTTTGAGCATTTTGACATCGTTCCCCCCCGTGACCAATCATGCCGTTTTTATATGATGTGTGAAATGTAAAACTACAACAGTGGGCAAAAGGATTAGTTTGGTCAATGGGGGGGAAAGCACTTCAGTAAAACTTTTTCTATTTTCTATATGTTGAATAGCAAAAACAGGGTTTTCAACCCATATTTTTGAATAGGTGCTTGTCCAATGAGAATAATACTTTTGCGGATTATTCGAGAGTTTAACCTACTATCTTTTTGATGGAAAAACAATCGTTTTCTTTGAAACTTTTGTCTGGCGGTTTTTATGGGCAATCCTTCATTAAGACTGTCCGAGGTCCATTGAGTCTTCTATTCCCTATGGGAGTTGATTAATGGAATAGTTTTCCAAGTGTATTGACAGATTTCTTCTACTTGCAGCATACAGTGGGCATCTGAAAACGAAAAGTTGGCATATGCATGGAGTGCTGTTGATATAAGTTGGCATTAAAAGCGCTGCATTGCATTCGGAGTCTGACATGAAGGATTTGACCAAGTCGTGAAGCTACATTGAAGTATTAAGGTGGCTTTTGGAGATTCTTGTTTAACTGAAGTATGAGTCAGCGGCAGTCAACTAATGTCAATATTGTCATTTTGAGGAATAGGTATTGGGCATAGAGTCAGGAGCAGTCAATCCATGTGAATAATGTCATTTTGGGGAATATATAGGTATGAGACATAGAGTCAGGAACTGTCAACAAATGTGAATATTGTACTGTTGGGGAATAGGTATAAACCAGAGAGGCAGATGCAGTGAACTAATGTAACTATTTTGGGGAAATTTATTAGCCAGAGAGTCAATCAACTAATGTGAGTGTTGCAATTTTTGGGCGACGGTATTAGTCTGAGAGTCAGGAGGAAACAACTAATGCGAATATTGTCATTTTGGTGAATATGAATTAGCCATAGAGTCAGAAGCAGTCAATTAATGTGAATATTGTCATGTTGGGGAATAGGTTTTAGCCAGAGAATCAGGAGCAGTCAACTAATGTGAATATTTAAATTTTGGGGAAACGATATTAGTCAGAGAATCCGGAGTAATCAAATAATGTGAATATTGCCATTTTGGGGAATATGTATTGGACAAAGAGTCAGGAGCAGTCAACTAAGGTGATGATTGTCACTTTGGAGGATATGTATTAGACCTAGAGCAGGAGCAGTCAACTAAGGTGAATATTGCAATTTTGGGGAATATGTGTTGGACATAGAGTCAGGAGCAGTCAACTAAGGTGAACATTGTCATTTTTATGAATATGTATTGGACATAGAGTCAGGAGCATTCAACTAATGTGAATATTGTCATTTTGGGGAATATGTATTGGACATAAAGTCAGGAGCAGTCAACTAAGGTGAACATTGTCATTTTGGGGAATATGTATTGGACATAGAGTCAGGAGCAGTCAACTAAGGTGAACATTGTCATTTTGGAGGATATGTATTGGACATAGATCCAGGAGCAGTTAACTAAGATGAATATTGTCATTTTGGGGAATATGTTTTGGACATAGAGTCAGGATCAGACAACTAAGGTGAACATTGTCATTTTTGGGAATATGTATTGGACATAGAGTCAGGAGCAGTCAACTAAGTTGAACATTGTCATTTTGGAGAATATGTATTAGACATAGAGTCAGGAGCAGTCAATTAAGGTGAACATTGTCATTGTGGAGAATATGTATTCGACATAGAGTCAGGAGCAGTCAACTAAGTTGAACATTGTCATTTTGGAGAATATGTATTCAACATAGATCCAGGAGTAGTCAACTAAGGTGAATATTGTGATTTTTGGGAATATGTATTGGACATAGAGTCAGGAGCAGTCAACTAAGGTGAACATTGTCATTTTGGAGAATATGTATTGGAAATAGAGTCAGGAGCAGTCAACTAAGGTGAACATTGTCATTTTGGAGAATATGTATTGGACATAGAGTCAGGAGCAGTCAACTAAGATGAACATTGTCATTTTGGAGAATATGTATTGGACATAGAGTCAGGAGCAGTCAACTAAGTTGAACATTGTCATTTTTGAGAATATGTATTGGACATAGAGTCAGGAGCAGTCAACTAAGATGAACATTGTCATTTTGGGGAATATGTATTGGACATAGACCCAGGAGCAGCCAACTAAAGTGAATCTTGTGATTTAGGGGAATATGTATTCGACATAGAGTCAGGAGCAGTCAACTAAGGTGAATAGTGTCATTTTTGAAAATATGTATTGGACATAGAGACAGGAGCAGTCAACTAAGGTGAACATTGTCATTTTGGAGAATATGTATTGGACATAGATCCAGGAGCAGTCAACTAAGGTGAACATTGTCATTTTTGAGAATGTGTTTTGGACATAGAGTCAGGAGCAGTCAACTAAGGTGAATATTTCCATTTTGGGGAATAGGTATTAGACATAGAGATAGGAGCAGTCAACTAAGGTGAATATTGTCATTTTGGGAATATGTATTGGACATAGAGACAGGAGCAGTCAACTAAGGTGAACATTGTCATTTTTGAGAATGTGTTTTGGACAAAGAGTCAGGAGCAGTTAACTAAGGTGAATATTGCCATTTTGGGGAATAGGTATTAGACATAAAGACAGGAGCAGTCAACTAAGGTGAATATTGTCATTTTGGGAAACATGTATTGGACATAGAGACAGGAGCAGTCAACTAAGGTGAACATTGTCATTTTGGAGACTATGTATTGGACATAGATCCAGGAGCAGTCAACTAAGGTGAATATTGTCATTTTGGGGAATATGTATTGGACATAGAGTCAGGAGCAGTCAACTAAGATGAACATTGTCATTTGGATAATATGTATTGGACATAGAGTCAGGAGCAGTCAACTAAGGTGAACATTGTCATTTTGGAGAATATGTATTGGACATAGAGTCAGGAGCAGTCAACTAAGGTGAATATTGCCATTTTGGGGAATAGGTATTAAACATAGATCCAGGAGCAGTCAACTAAGGTGAATATTGCCATTTTGGGGAATAGGTATTAAACATAGATCCAGGAGCAGTCAACTAAGGTGAATATTGTCATTTTGGGGAATAGGTATTGGACATAGATCCAGGAGCAGTCAACTAAGTTGAACATTGTCATTTTGGAGAATATGTATTGGACATAGAGTCAGGAGCAGTCATCTAAGGTGAATATTGCCATTTTGGGGAATAGGTATTAAACATAGATCCAGGAGCAGTCAACTAAGGTGAACATTGTCGTTTTTGGGAATAGGTATTGGACATAGATCCAGGAGCAGTCAACTAAGGTGAACATTGTCATTTTGGGGAATAGGTATTAAACATAGATCCAGGAGCAGTCAACTAAGGTGAACATTGTCATTTTGGGGAATATGTATTGGACAAAGAGTCAGGAGCAGTCAACTAAGGTGAACATTGTCATTTTGGGGAATATGTATTAGACATAGAGTCAGGAGCAATCAACTAAGGTGAATATTGTCATTTTGGGGAATATGTATTGGACATAGAGTCAGGAGCAGTCAACTAAGATGAACATTGTCATTTTTGAGAATATGTATTGGACATAGAGTCAGGAGCAATCAACTAAGGTGCATATTGTCATTTTGGGGAATATGTATTGGACATAGAGTCAGGAGCAGTCAACTAAGATGAACATTGTCAATTTGGAGAATATGTATTGGACATAGATCCAGGAGCAGTCAACTAAGGTGAAAATTTTCATTTTGGGGAATATGTATTGGACATAGATTCAGGAGCAGTCAACTAAGGTGAACATTGTCTTTTTGGAGAATATGTATTGGACATAGATCCAGGAGCAGTCAACTAAGGTGAATATTGTCATTTTGGGGAATATGTATTGGACATAGAGTCAGGAGCAGTCAACTAAGGTGAAAATTGTGATTTTGGGGAATTTGTTTTGGACATATATCCAGGAGCAGTCAACTAAGGTGAATATTGCCATTTTGGGGGATATATATTGGATATAGATCCAGGAGCAGTCAACTAAGGTGAACATTGTCATTTTGGAGAATATGTATTAGACATAGATCAAGGAGCAGTCAACTAAGGTGAATATTGTCATTTTGGGGAATATGTATTGGACATAGAGTCAGGAGCAGTCAACTAAGGTGAATATTGTGATTTTGGGGAATATGTATTGGACATAGATCCAGGAGCAGTCAACTAAGGTGAATATTGCCATTTTGGGGAATATGTATTGGACATAGAATCAGGAGCAGTCAACTGAGGTGAACATTGTCATTTTGGAGAATATGTATTCGACATAGAGTCAGGAGCAGTCAACTAAGGTGAACATTGTCATTTTGGAGAATATGTATTGGACATAGAGTCAGGAGCAGTCAACTAAGGTGAAATTGCCTTTTTGGGGAATAGGTATTAGACATAGAGACAGGAGCAGTCAACTAAGGTGAATATTGTCATTTTGGGGAATATGTATTGGACATAGATCCAGGAGCAGTCAACTAAGGTGAACATTGTCATTTTGGAAAATATGTATTGGACACAGATCCAGGAGCAGTCAACTAAGGTGAACATTGTCATTTTGGGGAATATGTATTGGACATAGAGTCAGGAGCAGTCAACTAAGGTGAATATTGTGATTTTGGGGAATATGTATTAGACATAGAGTCAGGAGCAATCAACTAAGGTGAATATTGTCATTTTGGGGAATATGTATTGGACATAGAGTCAGGAGCAGTCAACTAAGATGAACATTGTCATTTTTGAGAATATGTATTGGACATAGAGTCAGGAGCAATCAACTAAGGTGCATATTGTCATTTTGGGGAATATGTATTGGACATAGAGTCAGGAGCAGTCAACTAAGATGAACATTGTCAATTTGGAGAATATGTATTGGACATAGATCCAGGAGCAGTCAACTAAGGTGAAAATTTTCATTTTGGGGAATATGTATTGGACATAGATTCAGGAGCAGTCAACTAAGGTGAACATTGTCTTTTTGGAGAATATGTATTGGACATAGATCCAGGAGCAGTCAACTAAGGTGAATATTGTCATTTTGGGGAATATGTATTGGACATAGAGACAGGAGCAGTCAACTAAGGTGAACATTGTCATTTTTGAGAATGTGTTTTGGACAAAGAGTCAGGAGCAGTTAACTAAGGTGAATATTGCCATTTTGGGGAATAGGTATTAGACATAAAGACAGGAGCATTCAACTAAGGTGAATATTGTCATTTTGGGAAACATGTATTGGACATAGAGACAGGAGCAGTCAACTAAGGTGAACATTGTCATTTTGGAGACTATGTATTGGACATAGATCCAGGAGCAGTCAACTAAGGTGAATATTGTCATTTTGGGGAATATGTATTGGACATAGAGTCAGGAGCAGTCAACTAAGATGAACATTGTCATTTTGGATAATATGTATTGGACATAGAGTCAGGAGCAGTCAACTAAGGTGAACATTGTCATTTTGGAGAATATGTATTGGACATAGAGTCAGGAGCAGTCAACTAAGGTGAATATTGCCATTTTGGGGAATAGGTATTAAACATAGATCCAGGAGCAGTCAACTAAGGTGAATATTGCCATTTTGGGGAATAGGTATTAAACATAGATCCAGGAGCAGTCAACTAAGGTGAATATTGTCATTTTGGGGAATAGGTATTGGACATAGATCCAGGAGCAGTCAACTAAGTTGAACATTGTCATTTTGGAGAATATGTATTGGACATAGAGTCAGGAGCAGTCATCTAAGGTGAATATTGCCATTTTGGGGAATAGGTATTAAACATAGATCCAGGAGCAGTCAACTAAGGTGAACATTGTCGTTTTTGGGAATAGGTATTGGACATAGATCCAGGAGCAGTCAACTAAGGTGAACATTGTCATTTTGGGGAATAGGTATTAAACATAGATCCAGGAGCAGTCAACTAAGGTGAACATTGTCATTTTGGGGAATATGTATTGGACAAAGAGTCAGGAGCAGTCAACTAAGGTGAACATTGTCATTTTGGGGAATATGTATTAGACATAGAGTCAGGAGCAATCAACTAAGGTGAATATTGTCATTTTGGGGAATATGTATTGGACATAGAGTCAGGAGCAGTCAACTAAGATGAACATTGTCATTTTTGAGAATATGTATTGGACATAGAGTCAGGAGCAATCAACTAAGGTGCATATTGTCATTTTGGGGAATATGTATTGGACATAGAGTCAGGAGCAGTCAACTAAGATGAACATTGTCAATTTGGAGAATATGTATTGGACATAGATCCAGGAGCAGTCAACTAAGGTGAAAATTTTCATTTTGGGGAATATGTATTGGACATAGATTCAGGAGCAGTCAACTAAGGTGAACATTGTCTTTTTGGAGAATATGTATTGGACATAGATCCAGGAGCAGTCAACTAAGGTGAATATTGTCATTTTGGGGAATATGTATTGGACATAGAGTCAGGAGCAGTCAACTAAGGTGAACATTGTCATTTTGGGGAATATGCATTGGACATAGATCCAGGAGCAGTCAACTAAGGTGAATATTGCCATTTTGGGGAATATGTATTGGACATAGATCCAGGAGCAGTCAACTAAGGTGAATATTGCCATTTTGGGGAATATGTATTGGACATAGAGTCAAGAGCAGTCAACTAAGGTGAAGATTGTCATTTTGGAGAATATGTATTCGACATAGAGTCAGGAGCAGTCAACTAAGGTGAACATTGTCATTTTGGAGAATATGTATTGGACATAGAGTCAGGAGCAGTCAACTAAGGTGAATATTGTGATTTTGGGTAATATGTATTGGACATAAAGTCAGGAGCAGTCAACTAAGGTGAATATTGTGATTTTGGGGAATATGTTTTGGAAATAGATCCAGGAGCAGTCAACTTAGGTGAATATTGTGATTTTGGGGAATATGTATTGGTTATAGAGTCAGGAGCAGTCAACTAAGGTGAACATTGTGATTTTGGGGAATATGTATTGGTTATAGAGTCAGGAGCAGTCAACTAAGGTGAACATTGTCATTTTGGAGAATATGTATTGGACATAGAGTCAGGAGCAGTCAACTAAGGTGAACATTGTCATTTTGGGGAATATGTATTGGACATAGAGTCAGGAGCAGTCAACTAAGGTGAATATTGTGATTTTGGGGAATATGTATTGGTTATAGAGTCAGGAGCAGTCAACTAAGGTGAACATTGTCATTTTGGAAAATATGTATTGGACATAGAGTCAGGAGCAGTCAACTAAGGAGAACATTGTCATTTTGGGCAATATGTATTGGACATAGAGTCAGGAGCAGTCAACTAAGGTGAATATTGTGATTTTGGGGAATATGTATTGGACATAGAGTCAGGAGCAGTCAACTAAGGTGAACATTGTCATTTTGGGGAATATGTATTGGACATAGAGTCAGGAGCAGTCAACTAAGGAGAACATTGTCATTTTGGTAAATATGTATTGGTCATAGAGTCAGGAGCAGTCAACTAAGGTGAATATTGTGATTTTGGGGAATATGTATTGGACATAGAGTCAGGAGCAGTCAACTAAGGTGAACATTGTCATTTTGGAGAATATGTATTCGACATAGAGTCAGGAGCAGTCATCTAAGGTGAATATTGCCATTTTGGGGAATATGTATTGGACATAGAGTCAGGAGCAGTCAACTAAGGTGAATATTGTGATTTTGGGGAATATGTATTGGACATAGATCCAGGAGCAGTCAACTAAGGTGAATATTGCCATTTTGGGGAATAGGTATTAAACATAGATCCAGGAGCAGTCAACTAAGGTGAATATTGTCATTTTGGGGAATAGGTATTGGACATAGATCCAGGAGCAGTCAACTAAGTTGAACATTGTCATTTTGGAGAATATGTATTGGACATAGAGTCAGGAGCAGTCATCTAAGGTGAATATTGCCATTTTGGGGAATAGGTATTAAACATAGATCCAGGAGCAGTCAACTAAGGTGAACATTGTCGTTTTAGGGAATAGGTATTGGACATAGATCCAGGAGCAGTCAACTAAGGTGAACATTGTCATTTTGGGGAATAGGTATTAAACATAGATCCAGGAGCAGTCAACTAAGGTGAACATTGTCATTTTGGGGAATATGTATTGGACAAAGAGTCAGGAGCAGTCAACTAAGGTGAACATTGTCATTTTGGGGAATATGTATTAGACATAGAGTCAGGAGCAATCAACTAAGGTGAATATTGTCATTTTGGGGAATATGTATTGGACATAGAGTCAGGAGCAGTCAACTAAGATGAACATTGTCATTTTTGAGAATATGTATTGGACATAGAGTCAGGAGCAATCAACTAAGGTGCATATTGTCATTTTGGGGAATATGTATTGGACATAGAGTTAGGAGCAGTCAACTAAGATGAACATTGTCAATTTGGAGAATATGTATTGGACATAGATCCAGGAGCAGTCAACTAAGGTGAAAATTGTCATTTTGGGGAATATGTATTGGACATAGATTCAGGAGCAGTCAACTAAGGTGAACATTGTCTTTTTGGAGAATATGTATTGGACATAGATCCAGGAGCAGTCAACTAAGGTGAATATTGTCATTTTGGGGAATATGTATTGGACATAGAGTCAGGAGCAGTCAACTAAGGTGAAAATTGTGATTTTGGGGAATATGTTTTGGACATATATCCAGGAGCAGTCAACTAAGGTGAATATTGCCATTTTGGGGGATATATATTGGATATAGATCCAGGAGCAGTCAACTAAGGTGAACATTGTCATTTTGGAGAATATGTATTGGACATAGATCAAGGAGCAGTCAACTAAGGTGAATATTGTCATTTTGGGGAATATGTATTGGACATAGAGTCAGGAGCAGTCAACTAAGGTGAATATTGTGATTTTGGGGAATATGTATTGGACATAGATCCAGGAGCAGTCAACTAAGGTGAATATTGCCATTTTGGGGAATATGTATTGGACATAGAGTCAGGAGCAGTCAACTAAGGTGAACATTGTCATTTTGGAGAATATGTATTCGACATAGAGTCAGGAGCAGTCAACTAAGGTGAACATTGTCATTTTGGACAATATGTATTGGACATAGAGTCAGGAGCAGTCAACTAAGGTGAATATTGCCTTTTTGGGGAATAGGTATTAGACATAGAGACAGGAGCAGTCAACTAAGGTGAATATTGTCATTTTGGGGAATATGTATTGGACATAGATCCAGGAGCAGTCAACTAAGGTGAACATTGTCATTTTGGAGAATATGTATTGGACACAGATCCAGGAGCAGTCAACTAAGGTGAACATTGTCCTTTTTGGGAATATGTATTGGACATAGAGTCAGGAGCAGTCAACTAAGGTGAATATTGTGATTTTGGGGAATATGTATTGGTTATAGATCCAGGAGCAGTCAACTAAGGTGAATATTGCCATTTTGGGGAATATGTATTGGACATAGAGTCAGGAGCAGTCAACTAAGGTGAACATTGTCATTTTGGAGAATATGTATTGGACATAGAGTCAGGAGCAGTCAACTAAGGTGAATATTGCCTTTTTGGGGAATAGGTATTAGACATAGAGACAGGAGCAGTCAACTAAGGTGAATATTGTCATTTTGGGGAATATGTATTGGACATAGATCCAGGAGCAGTCAACTAAGGTGAACATTGTCATTTTGGAGAATATGTATTGGACAGAGATCCAGGAGCAGTCAACTAAGGTGAACATTGTCACTTTGGGGAATATGTATTGGACATAGAGTCAGGAGCAGTCAACTAAGGTGAATATTGTGATTTTGGGGAATATGTATTGGACATAGATCCAGGAGCAGTCAACTAAGGTGAATATTGCCATTTTGGGGAATATGTATTGGACATAGAGTCAGGAGCAGTCAACTAAGGTGAACATTGTCATTTTGGAGAATATGTATTCGACATAGAGTCAGGAGCAGTCAACTAAGGTGAACATTG
Organism: Loripinus fragilis; assembly: GCA_964019695.1. Lineage (NCBI taxonomy): Eukaryota > Metazoa > Mollusca > Bivalvia > Lucinida > Lucinidae > Loripinus > Loripinus fragilis. Next base: position 37,104,137 of record OZ026529.1, read on the forward strand.
TCATTTTGGAGAATATGTATTGGACATAGAGACAGGAGCAGTCAACTAAGGTGAATATTGCCTTTTTGGGGAGTAGGTATTAGACATAGAGACAGGAGCAGGCAACTAAGGTGAATATTGTCATTTTGTGGAATATGTATTGGACATAGATCCAGGAGCAGTCAACTAAGGTGAACATTGTCATTTTGGAGAATATGTATTGGACACAGATCCAGGAGCAGTCAACTAAGGTGAACATTGTCATTTTGGGGAATATGTATTGGACATAGAGTCAGGAGCAGTCAACTAAGGTGAAAATTGTGATTTTGGGGAATATGTATTGGACATAGATCCAGGAGCAGTCAACTAAGGTGAATATTGCCATTTTGGGGGATATTTATTGGATATGGATCCAGGAGCAGTCAACTAAGGTGAACATTGTCATTTTGGAGAATATGTATTGGACATAGATCCAGGAGCAGTCAACTAAGGTGAATATTGTGATTTTGGGGAATATGTATTGGACATAGATCCAGCAGTCAACTAAGGTGAATATTGCCATTTTGGGGAATATGTATTGGACATAGAGTCAAGAGCAGTCAACTAAGGTGAAGATTGTCATTTTGGAGAATATGTATTCGACATAGAGTCAGGAGCAGTCAACTAAGGTGAACATTGTCATTTTGGAGAATATGTATTGGACATAGAGTCAGGAGCAGTCAACTAAGGTGAATATTGTGATTTTGGGTAATATGTATTGGACATAGAGTCAGGAGCAGTCAACTAAGGTGAATATTGTGATTTTGGGGAATATGTATTGGAAATAGATCCAGGAGCAGTCAACTTAGGTGAATATTGTGATTTTGGGGAATATGTATTGGTTATAGAGTCAGGAGCAGTCAACTAAGGTGAATATTGTGATTTTGGGGAATATGTATTGGTTATAGAGTCAGGAGCAGTCAACTAAGGTGAACATTGTCATTTTGGAGAATATGTATTGGACATGGAGTCAGGAGCAGTCAACTAAGGTGAACATTGTCATTTTGGGGAATATGTATTGGACATAGAGTCAGGAGCAGTCAACTAAGGTGAATATTGTGATTTTGGGGAATATGTATTGGACATAGAGTCAGGAGCAGTCAACTAAGGTGAACATTGTCATTTTGGAGAATATGTATTCGACATAGAGTCAGGAGCAGTCAACTAAGGTGAACATTGTCTTTTTGGAGAATATGTATTGGACATAGAGTCAGGAGCAGTCAACTAAGGTGAATATTGCCTTTTTGGGGAATAGGTATTAGACATAGAGACAGGAGCAGTCAACTAAGGTGAATATTGTCATTTTGGGGAATATGTATTGGACATAGATCCAGGAGCAGTCAACTAAGGTGAACATTGTCATTTTGGAGAATATGTATTGGACACAGATCCAGGAGCAGTCAACTAAGGTGAATATTGTGATTTTGGGGAATGTGTATTGGTTATAGAGTCAGGAGCAGTCAACTAAGGTGAACATTGTCATTTTGGAGAATATGTATTGGACATAGAGTCAGGAGCAGTCAACTAAGGTGAACATTGTCATTTTCGGGAATATGTATTGGACATAGAGTCAGGAGCAGTCAACTAAGGTGAATATTGTTATTTTTGGGGAATATGTATTGGTTATAGAGTCAGGAGCAGTCAACTAAGATGAACATTGTCATTTTGGAGAATATGTATTGGACATAGAGTCAGGAGCAGTCAACTAAGGTGAATATTGTCATTTTGGAGAATATGTATTGGACATAGAGTCAGGAGCAGTCAACTAAGGTGAATATTGTCATTTTGGGGAATATATATTGGATATAGATCCAGGAGCAGTCAACTAAGGTGAATATTGTCATTTTGGGGAATATGTATTGGACATAGATCCAGGAGCAGTCAACTAAGGTGAACATTGTCATTTTGGAGAATATGTATTGGACACAGATCCAGGAGCAGTCAACTAAGGTGAACATTGTCATTTTGGGGAATATGTATTGGACATAGAGTCAGGAGCAGTCAACTAAGGTGAATATTGTGATTTTGGGGAATATGTATTGGTTATAGATCCAGGAGCAGTCAACTAAGGTGAATATTGCCATTTTGGGGAATATGTATTGGACATAGAGTCAGGAGCAATCATCTAAGGTGAACATTGTCATTTTGGAGAATATGTATTCGACACAGAGTCAGGAGCAGTCAACTAAGGTGAACATTGTCATTTTGGAGAATATGTATTGGCTATAGAGTCAGGAGCAGTCAACTAAGGTGAATATTGCCTTTTTGGGGAATAGGTATTAGACATAGAGACAGGAGCAGTCAACTAAGGTGAATATTGTCATTTTGGGGAATATGTATTGGACATAGATCCAGGAGCAGTCAACTAAGGTGAACATTGTCATTTTGGAGAATATGTATTGGACAGAGATCCAGGAGCAGTCAACTAAGGTGAACATTGTCACTTTGGGGAATATGTATTGGACATAGAGTCAGGAGCAGTCAACTAAGGTGAATATTGTGATTTTGGGGAATATGTATTGGACATAGATCCAGGAGCAGTCAACTAAGGTGAATATTGCCATTTTGGGGAATATGTATTGGACATAGAGTCAGGAGCAGTCAACTGAGGTGAACATTGTCATTTTGGAGAATATGTATTCGACATAGAGTCAGGAGCAGTCAACTAAGGTGAACATTGTCATTTTGGAGAATATGTATTGGACATAGAGACAGGAGCAGTCAACTAAGGTGAATATTGCCTTTTTGGGGAATAGGTATTCACATAGAGACAGGAGCAGGCAACTAAGGTGAATATTGTCATTTTGGGGAATATGTATTGGACATAGATCCAGGAGCAGTCAACTAAGGTGAACATTGTCATTTTGGAGAATATGTATTGGACACAGATCCAGGAGCAGTCAACTAAGGTGAACATTGTCATTTTGGGGAATATGTATTGGACATAGAGTCAGGAGCAGTCAACTAAGGTGAATATTGCCATTTTGGGGGATATTTATTGGATATGGATCCAGGAGCAGTCAACTAAGGTGAACATTGTCATTTTGGAGAATATGTATTGGACATAGATCCAGGAGCAGTCAACTAAGGTGAATATTGTCATTTTGGAGAATATGTATTGGACATAGAGTCAGGAGCAGTCAACTAAGGTGAATATTGTCATTTTGGAGAATATGTATTGGACATAGAGTCAGGAGCAGTCAACTAAGGTGAATATTGTCATTTTGGAGAATATGTATTGGACATAGAGTCAGGAGCAGTCAACTAAGGTGAATATTGCCATTTTGGGGGATATTTATTGGATATGGATCCAGGAGCAGTCAACTAAGGTGAACATTGTCATTTTGGAGAATATGTATTGGACATAGATCCAGGAGCAGTCAACTAAGGTGAATATTGTGATTTTGGGGAATATGTATTGGACATAGATCCAGCAGTCAACTAAGGTGAATATTGCCATTTTGGGGAATATGTATTGGACATAGAGTCAAGAGCAGTCAACAAAGGTGAAGATTGTCATTTTGGAGAATATGTATTCGACATAGAGTCAGGAGCAGTCAACTAAGGTGAACATTGTCATTTTGGAGAATATGTATTGGACATAGAGTCAGGAGCAGTCAACTAAGGTGAATATTGTGATTTTGGGTAATATGTATTGGACAAAGAGTCAGGAGCAGTCAACTAAGGTGAATATTGTGATTTTGGGGAATATGTATTGGAAATAGATCCAGGAGCAGTCAACTTAGGTGAATATAGTGATTTTGGGGAATATGTATTGGTTATAGAGTCAGGAGCAGTCAACTAAGGTGAATATTGTGATTTTGGGGAATATGTATTGGTTATAGAGTCAGGAGCAGTCAACTAAGGTGAATATTGTCATTTTGGAGAATATGTATTGGACATAGAGTCAGGAGCAGTCAACTAAGGTGAACATTGTCATTTTGGGGAATATGTATTGGACATAGAGTCAGGAGCAGTCAACTAAGGTGAATATTGTGATTTTGGGGAATATGTATTGGTTATAGAGTCAGGAGCAGTCAACTAAGGTGAACATTGTCATTTTGGAGAATATGTATTGGACATAGAGTCAGGAGCAGTCAACTAAGGAGAACATTGTCATTTTGGGCAATATGTATTGGACATAGAGTCAGGAGCAGTCAACTAAGGTGAATATTGTGATTTTGGGGAATATGTATTGGACATAGAGTCAGGAGCAGTCAACTAAGGTGAACATTGTCATTTTGGAGAATATGTATTGGACATAGAGTCAGGAGCAGTCAACTAAGGTGAACATTGTCTTTTTGGAGAATATGTATTGGACATAGAGTCAGGAGCAGTCAACTAAGGTGAATATTGCCTTTTTGGGGAATAGGTATTAGACATAGAGACAGGAGCAGTCAACTAAGGTGAATATTGTCATTTTGGGGAATATGTATTGGACATAGATCCAGGAGCAGTCAACTAAGGTGAACATTGTCATTTTGGAGAATATGTATTGGACACAGATCCAGGAGCAGTCAACTAAGGTGAATATTGTGATTTTGGGGAATATGTATTGGTTATAGAGTCAGGAGCAGTCAACTAAGGTGAACATTGTCATTTTGGAGAATATGTATTGGACATAGAGTCAGGAGCAGTCAACTAAGGTGAACATTGTCATTTTCGGGAATATGTATTGGACATAGAGTCAGGAGCAGTCAACTAAGGTGAATATTGTGATTTTGGGGAATATGTATTGGTTATAGAGTCAGGAGCAGTCAACTAAGTTGAACATTGTCATTTTGGAGAATATGTATTGGACATAGAGTCAGGAGCAGTCAACTAAGGTGAATATTGTCATTTTGGAGAATATGTATTGGACATAGAGTCAGGAGCAGTCAACTAAGGTGAATATTGTCATTTTGGGGAATATATATTGGATATAGATCCAGGAGCAGTCAACTAAGGTGAATATTGTCATTTTGGGGAATATGTATTGGACATAGATCCAGGAGCAGTCAACTAAGGTGAACATTGTCATTTTGGAGAATATGTATTGGACACAGATCCAGGAGCAGTCAACTAAGGTGAACATTGTCATTTTGGGGAATATGTATTGGACATAGAGTCAGGAGCAGTCAACTAAGGTGAATATTGTGATTTTGGGGAATATGTATTGGTTATAGATCCAGGAGCAGTCAACTAAGGTGAATATTGCCATTTTGGGGAATATGTATTGGACATAGAGTCAGGAGCAGTCATCTAAGGTGAACATTGTCATTTTGGAGAATATGTATTCGACATAGAGTCAGGAGCAGTCAACTAAGGTGAACATTGTCATTTTGGAGAATATGTATTGGCTATAGAGTCAGGAGCAGTCAACTAAGGTGAATATTGCCTTTTTGGGGAATAGGTATTAGACATAGAGACAGGAGCAGTCAACTAAGGTGAATATTGTCATTTTGGGGAATATGTATTGGACATAGATCCAGGAGCAGTCAACTAAGGTGAACATTGTCATTTTGGAGAATATGTATTGGACAGAGATCCAGGAGCAGTCAACTAAGGTGAACATTGTCACTTTGGGGAATATGTATTGGACATAGAGTCAGGAGCAGTCAACTAAGGTGAATATTGTGATTTTGGGGAATATGTATTGGACATAGATCCAGGAGCAGTCAACTAAGGTGAATATTGCCATTTTGGGGAATATGTATTGGACATAGAGTCAGGAGCAGTCAACTAAGGTGAACATTGTCATTTTGGAGAATATGTATTCGACATAGAGTCAGGAGCAGTCAACTAAGGTGAACATTGTCATTTTGGAGAATATGTATTGGACATAGAGACAGGAGCAGTCAACTAAGGTGAATATTGCCTTTTTGGGGAATAGGTATTCGACATAGAGACAGGAGCAGGCAACTAAGGTGAATATTGTCATTTTGGGGAATATGTATTGGACATAGATCCAGGAGCAGTCAACTAAGGTGAACATTGTCATTTTGGAGAATATGTATTGGACACAGATCCAGGAGCAGTCAACTAAGGTGAACATTGTCATTTTGGGGAATATGTATTGGACATAGAGTCAGGAGCAGTCAACTAAGGTGAAAATTGTGATTTTTGGGAATATGTATTGGACATAGATCCAGGAGCAGTCAACTAAGGTGAATATTGCCATTTTGGGGGATATTTATTGGATATAGATCCAGGAGCAGTCAACTAAGGTGAACATTGTCATTTTGGAGAATATGTATTGGACATAGATCCAGGAGCAGTCAACTAAGGTGAATATTGTGATTTTGGGGAATATGTATTGGACATAGATCCAGGAGCAGTCAACTAAGGTGAATATTGCCATTTTGGGGAATATGTATTGGACATAGAGTCAAGAGCAGTCAACTAAGGTGAAGATTGTCATTTTGGAGAATATGTATTCGACATAGAGTCAGGAGCAGTCAACTAAGGTGAACATTGTCATTTTGGAGAATATGTATTGGACATAGAGTCAGGAGCAGTCAACTAAGGTGAATATTGTGATTTTGGGTAATATGTATTGGACATAGAGTCAGGAGCAGTCAACTAAGGTGAATATTGTGATTTTGGGGAATATGTATTGGAAATAGATCCAGGAGCAGTCAACTTAGGTGAATATTGTGATTTTGGGGAATATGTATTGGTTATAGAGTCAGGAGCAGTCAACTAAGGTGAATATTGTGATTTTGGGGAATATGTATTGGTTATAGAGGCAGGAGCAGTCAACTAAGGTGAACATTGTCATTTTGGAGAATATGTATTGGACATAGAGTCAGGAGCAGTCAACTAAGGTGAACATTGTCATTTTGGAGAATATGTATTGGACATAGAGTCAGGAGCAGTCAACTAAGGTGAATATTGTGATTTTGGGGAATATGTATTGGTTATAGAGTCAGGAGCAGTCAACTAAGGTGAACATTGTCATTTTGGAAAATATGTATTGGACATAGAGTCAGGAGCAGTCAACTAAGGAGAACATTGTCATTTTGGGCAATATGTATTGGACATAGAGTCAGGAGCAGTCAACTAAGGTGAATATTGTGATTTTGGGGAATATGTATTGGACATAGAGTCAGGAGCAGTCAACTAAGGTGAACATTGTCATTTTGGAGAATATGTATTCGACATAGAGTCAGGAGCAGTCAACTAAGGTGAACATTGTCTTTTTGGAGAATATGTATTGGACATAGAGTCAGGAGCAGTCAACTAAGGTGAATATTGCCTTTTTGGGGAATAGGTATTAGACATAGAGACAGGAGCAGTCAACTAAGGTGAATATTGTCATTTTGGGGAATATGTATTGGACATAGATCCAGGAGCAGTCAACTAAGGTGAACATTGTCATTTTGGAGAATATGTATTGGACACAGATCCAGGAGCAGTCAACTAAGGTGAATATTGTGATTTTGGGGAATATGTATTGGTTATAGAGTCAGGAGCAGTCAACTAAGGTGAACATTGTCATTTTGGAGAATATGTATTGGACATAGAGTTAGGAGCAGTCAACTAAGGTGAACATTGTCATTTTCGGGAATATGTATTGGACATAGAGTCAGGAGCAGTCAACTAAGGTGAATATTGTGATTTTGGGGAATATATATTGGTTATAGAGTCAGGAGCAGTCAACTAAGTTGAACATTGTCATTTTGGAGAATATGTATTGGACATAGAGTCAGGAGCAGTCAACTAAGGTGAATATTGTCATTTTGGAGAATATGTATTGGACATAGAGTCAGGAGCAGTCAACTAAGGTGAATATTGTTATTTTGGGGAATATATATTGGATATAGATCCAGGAGCAGTCAACTAAGGTGAACATTGTCATTTTGGAGAATATGTATTGGACATAGAGTCAGGAGCAGTCAACTAAGGTGAATATTGTGATTTTGGGGAATATGTATTGGTTATAGATCCAGGAGCAGTCAACTAAGGTGAACATTGTCATTTTGGAGAATATGTATTGGATATAAATCCAGGAGCAGTCAACTAAGGTGAATATTGTCATTTTGGAGAATATGTATTGGACATAGAGTCAGGAGCAGTCAACTAAGGTGAACATTGTCATTTTGGAGAATATGTATTGGACATAGAGTCAGGAGCAGTCAACTAAGGTGAATATTGTCATTTTGGGGAATACGTTTTGGACATAGAGTCAGGAGCAGTCAACTAAGGTGAACATTGTCATTTTGGAGAATGTGTATTGGACATAGATCCAGGAGCAGTCAACTAAGGTGAATATTGTCATTTTGGAGAATATATATTGAATATAGATCCAGGAGCAGTCAACTAAGGTGAACATAGTCATTTTGGAGAATATGTATAGGATATAGAGTCAGGAGCAGTCAACTAAGGTGAATATTGTCATTTTGGGGAATACGTTTTGGACATAGAGTCAGGAGCAGTCAACTAAGGTGAACATTGTCATTTTGGAGAATATGTATTGGACATAGATCCAGGAGCAGTCAACTAAGGTGAATATTGTCATTTTGGAGAATATATATTGGATATAGATCCAGGAGCAGTCAACTAAGGTGAACATTGTCATTTTGGAGAATATGTATTGGACATAGAGTCAGGAGCAGTCAACTAAGGTGAATATTGTCATTTTGGAGAATATGTATTGGACATAGAGTCAGGAGCAGTCAACTAAGATGAATATTGTCATTTTGGGGAATAGGTTTTGGACATAGATCCAGGAGCAGTCAACTAAGGTGAATATTGTCATTTTGGAGAATATATATTGGATATAGATCCAGGAGCAGTCAACTAAGGTGAACATTGTCATTTTGGAGAATATGTATTGGACATAGAGACAGGAGCAGTCAACTAGGGTGAATATTCTCATTTTGGAGAATAAGTATTGGACATAGATCCAGGAGCAGTCAACTAAGATGAATATTGTCATTTTGGGGGATATATATTGGATATAGATCCAGGAGCAGTCAACTAAGGTGAATATTGCCATTTTGGGGAATATGTATTGGATATAGATCCAGGAGCAGTCAACTAAGTTGAATATTGCCATTTTGGGGAATATGTATTGGATATAGATCCAGGAGCAGTCAACTAAGATGAATATTGTCATTTTGGGGGATATATATTGGATATAGATCCAGGAGCAGTCAACTAAGGTGAATATTGCCATTTTGGGAAATATGTATTGGACATAGATACAGGACGGTCAACTAAGGTTAATATTGCCATTTTGGAGAATATGTATTGGATATAGATCCAGGAGCAGTCAACTAAGGTGAACATTGTCATTTTGGAGAATATGTATTGGACATAGAGTCAGGAGCAGTCAACTAAGGTAACATTGTCATTTTGGGGAATATGTATTGGACATAGAGTCAGGAGCAGTCAACTAAGGTGAATATTGTCATTTTGGAGAATATGTATTGGACATAGAGTCAGGAGCAGTCAACTAAGATGAATATTGTCATTTTGGGGAATAGGTTTTGGACATAGATCCAGGAGCAGTCAACTAAGGTGAATATTGTCATTTTGGAGAATATATATTGGATATAGATCCAGGAGCAGTCAACTAAGGTGAACATTGTCATTTTGGAGAATATGTATTGGACATAGAGACAGGAGCAGTCAACTAGGGTGAATATTCTCATTTTGGAGAATAAGTATTGGACATAGATCCAGGAGCAGTCAACTAAGATGAATATTGTCATTTTGGGGGATATATATTGGATATAGATCCAGGAGCAGTCAACTAAGGTGAATATTGCCATTTTGGGGAATATGTATTGGATATAGATCCAGGAGCAGTCAACTAAGTTGAATATTGCCATTTTGGGGAATATGTATTGGATATAGATCCAGAAGCAGTCAACTAAGATGAATATTGTCATTTTGGGGGATATATATTGGATATAGATCCAGGAGCAGTCAACTAAGGTGAATATTGCCATTTTGGGAAATATGTATTGGACATAGATCCAGGACGGTCAACTAAGGTTAATATTGCCATTTTGGAGAATATGTATTGGATATAGATCCAGGAGCAGTCAACTAAGGTGAACATTGTCATTTTGGAGAATATGTATTGGACATAGAGTCAGGAGCAGTCAACTAAGGTAACATTGTCATTTTGGGGAATATGTATTGGACATAGAGTCAGGAGCAGTCAACTAAGGTGAATATTGTGATTATGGAGAATATGTATTGGTAATAGAGTCAGGAGCAGTCAACTAAGGTGAACATTGTCATTTTGGAGAATATGTATTGGACATAGATCCAGGAGCAGTCAACTAAGATGAATATTGTCATTTTGGGGGATATATATTGGATATAGATCCAGGAGCAGTCAACCAAGATGAATATTGTCATTTTGGGGGATATATATTGGATATAGATCCAGGAGCAGTCAAATAAGATGAATATTGTCATTTTGGGGGACATATATTGGATATAGATCCAGGAGCAGTCAACTAAGATGAATATTGTCATTTTGGGGGATATATATTGTATATAGATCCAGGAGCAGTCAACTAAGATGAATATTGTCATTTTGGCGAATATGTATTGGACATGGAGTCAGGAGCAGTCAACTAAGGTGAATATTGTCATTTTGGGGTATATGTATTGGACATAGAGTCAGGAGCAGTCAACTTAGATGAATATTGTCATTTTGGGGGATATATATTGGATATAGATCCAGGAGCAGTCAACTAAGATGAATATTGTCATTTTGGTGAATATGTATTGGACATAGAGTCAGGAGCAGTCAACTAAGATGAATATTGTCATTTTGGGGGATATATATTAGATATAGATCCAGGAGCAGTCAACCAAGATGAATATTGTCATTTTGGGGGATATATATTGGATATAGACCCAGGAGCAGTCGACTAAGGTGAATTTTGCCATTTTGGGGAATAGGTTTTGGCCAGAGAGTCTCTACTCTACATGTATGTGAATAATGTGAATAATTGACTAACTGAAGTCTGAGCTTATCGATGGCTGACATGCTAAGCACATCATGCTGGTACGATTTGAGCGTAGTCCTGACTAATTATAGCAAGAAGCAGGCCTATTGGTAGATTTCCTTGCCATGTCTCTCACAGAGCTGCCTAATAAGGTTAGAATTATATATTCCGTGTTGAGGATGACTTTTTTAAGGCATTCCCCTAGCAGCACACATTTTCATCCCTGGAAACTGTGGCCACCATGTGCACCTTTCCATGAGATTTCAGAGACTGACATTATTTGTGAGATGGGAGCAATGATTTTTTACTGTTTGTCGTCCTCTTGGCAATTAGTTTGCAGCCTGTATGGTAGCACCGGCTAAGTGGTGTAGCATGAATCCTTTCTGTGAAAACTACCTGTGTGTATTTCTCATGTTGATGCAATACTAAAATGACACGACCAGCTCACCGCCATCTCCGCTCACGGGGATGGCGATGAGGTTGGTGTGTCATTTGATAGATCATCGCTTTCGTTTTTGAAACAGCTACTGAATTTCTCATTCAAATTGACTACTGTACGACAGCAATCGTCTTTTAGTTAAGCGCTGAAAAATAGTAAGTGAGTATGATCAGGAAATACCACACTCACAAACCGCAGACAACCCCGTGTCACCGCGAGGAAGAGCCGCTCAACCATTACGAGACACCAGGAAGACACATAAAGCAAAGCAACCAGCTCTCTCTTCCCCATCGAGATGATTGCAATACTAGAATGGACATAGAAAGACGGCAAGCGTTTTAGAAAAGCTTATACTTGTTTGAATACAGTTTTGTGGCAGGCTCTTATTTTGACAAGTGAGAGTAATTAAGCCTCCTGCCTACGCCTCGTCTGGATTAAGACTATGATGTGATCAGAGGTCATGTAGAGTCAAAAAGACCAACTTAGGACCATTGCATTATCAGATTCAACTACAGCTAATTAGGTAATGTGTGTGACAGTTGAAGTGCTCATTTATAACAATTTAAATTCGAAATTACTCTTTAATTTAATGTTTCTGTGTGATTTTGATTGTACTGCAAAAGTTAGATAGAAAGAAAGTTCTGTCAAAACAATTATGTGGATAAATATGATTGATAAAAAGATAAGTTTTCTGTAAAAGGATCAGGACAACACTTTCAAAAGGGCTATATATGCTGATGGGTTAGCATAAATGTAAATACGCTGGTTATAAACATGATAAAAATCGTTTTAGAGATTTTTGCTCGCAATTAATTCTTTTGTATTATCGTAGTTTAATGAGGAAACAGGGAGTATTTCAGTACGGAGATGTAACCGTAGGTTAAGTCGTCTAGGAATTAATCTGAATGTGTGATGTAGCACGATATTACTCTCAGACATCTAACGAAACAAGGACATGTTTACTAGTTAATTTTCTTCGCCTGCCAGCAGCGACATTTGTCGTCTGCTGGTAATCTTTGCAAACAGTTTGGACACAGAGCAGGCCCGACAGAATCTGGATCCAAACCGCTTGACACTCTGATTGTTTACCAGAAACAATTTTTGCGAACAAGTAATTTTGTAAAAAGTCAGCAGACGACAAAAAATCTTGAAAAATTACCCGGCATGCAACAGTTCATAATTATCATTCTGAGATTAGCCTCTGGCTGGCATGAAATGAGTCGAGACTTGGAAAATTGCCTTTTGTATGACAATACTGTCTTTGTGATTTATCAAGCACGCATGATTTTGGTGCTTAATGCGCACAGTCATTATTAAAGGTTATGCATGCATGCGTATTATAAGGTTTTTGGGTCACTGTAAAGGCGGTAACTTTAATATTCATATCTGGGCGTGGTTCGGCTATTTCGTCTGCTCAATAAGGAAAATCAGGTTCTGTTTATAATTGGTGAAGAGTTAATAAGTTGTTTGAGCCACGCAAAGGTGCGTGCATTTCATGAAAACCCAGACAGTATATGTAATAACTCACATTTATTAACCCTTAAAGCGCATATCACAAAAGTCGTATGCTTTTGTCGTCTGCTGAATTATTTTAAGCCTCTTTGACAAACAGTGTGGACCCAGATCAGACTGCTCTCTAGGAGCAGTCTGTCTGATCTGGGTTCATAGTGTTTACCTCTTTACTTATGTATTTAACCACTAAACAGACAAATTTGGATGCAGTTATTATGCTAGTGCTTTAAGGATCAAATATAAATGGTATAGTAGTTTCAAAGAAGCATAGTCAAGCTATGGAAACAGTGCACATTAAAACCGGGGCATCAACGGGGGTTAACTGGAAAAACGTGTAACGACGGGTAAGGTGTCCACGCATCAACGGGTTTTGCAGTGAAAAAAAGTATGTTATTTATTTACTTTCATTTTCAAAGCAACGGCTAGACTAAATACTACAGACAATAAAAAAACAAACACTCGCAGGAGCTGTAGGAGTCTTTGCTTCAATTGTTCTAGATATTTTTTTTAAAAAAAAGATATCGTTTTTGTAAGCGCTATAGTGCGCCCCATTCTACTGGTGGAAAAAAATAAGGGTCATTTGGCCCTGCTTATGATGATTTTTCCATGTTTACATCGACATACGACTGTTAAAACCCTACCTTTGAATATGAAAAGATACATGTAGCAACGTAAGCCCATATCATCAGCATGTATTGAAATTGTAAAAAAAACGCAGGGATTATCGAAATTCAGGCAGGTGAATTGGTTTTCTGTGACACTACGGGCACGTTGCGTGGATCAACGGGTCGCAACCGAATTTTGATGATGTATTGAAGCAACTTTCTCTTTCCATCGCGAGTAGAAGACTATTTAGTTTAACTTTTATGCTTCGTTTCATCAATTTTGTCGTAATTAAGGATGTTATATACACAGAGAAATCCTTGACATTAGTGGTGGGGACTAGGGCATTCCTCTCGCAAATGTGCCCATTCATGTTCCACTTCGAATGCATGAGACTACAAGGTCGACCTAAGCCTCCGACACGGTCTTTCGAGAGACACTTCTCTCTGATGCTTAATACATAACACCTTTTTTTTGGCCGAATATGCTTTCCACCGTTTCCGGTTTTTTTCTCGTTTCGGCTCTTTAGTATTTCAGCTTACCTCTGAAGTGTGGAAGAGAGCTATGGACCATGTCGTAAGAAAACCTGACCTAACTGCGTGCGAAAAACAAAGGCGCAGGCCAGCCTGCGCATCCGCGCGGTTTGATCAGTGCCTTTGTTGTTAACTCTCTGGAAATTTTAGTTGATAAACTTGCTACACGTACAAATTCAGCATTCTCAAGCTAATCGCTGTAACTTAGCAGGTTGGTTTGATCGAGTCATGCATGGTCGGAAACCCCGAAGACAGGTTTTCTCGAGTTGATGCCCATTTATCAGTTTGCTTAAACTCGTGTTTTTAATTTTTCTAAATAAAATAACCATATTGGGCGCCAAAGTTTGTTTTAAACGTTTTGAATGTAGTTATATGAGCAGCGTGAGCCTTACTGAAAGATCCATGTCAGTGTTGTTACATGTATCCCGTACAAGTCCCGCCTGTTCCAATTCAATCCAAGATTTTTTTTTCGTCCCCAAACGTTCATCTGGCGCAGAGAAGTGTTTAGCCATCGTCTAGGCCCTGACTTATTAATATGAAGCCAAAGATCTGAGGCTTGTCACCTCTAAGGAAAGCTGCGCAGCCAAAATATAGAAAACCCTGCGCTAACAGAAATTTGCCAAAGCTCTGCTTGGACATATGCAAAAAAGCATGCTGAAGAAAAAAGTGAAAACCGTGACTCTCTGAAAAAAAGATTTTGTCCAGCATTTGGGTTTTCACACGCAAAAGAGTAGGCCTATCTTTTCTAACAAACGGTTGAAATATTTTTTCAAACGCATAAGCCCCCCCCCCCCCCCCAAATTAAAACACACATACATGTAGAAGCGCTCAATATTAAACAAAAAAGTATTGGGCGAGAACTTCAGCACCTCCCGCTTCAGTGTGTGAGGCAATACATGTAATCTTTGTTACGTAACGTCATCAAATTATTTATGACGTCACTTATGACGCCGTTAATCTCACATTTTACTCTAATAAATTTCTTTTTATATAAACTGTATTCCGGACGACAATAGATTGATCCGGTTTTTCTGTCAAAAATACTGCTTTGTCTTCTAAAAATATTAGTGTAATTTGGCTTGAAGCATGGCTAACTGGTGAACGGTATAGTTTACGTCAATCCTGTTTTACTTACATTTTTTGTTTTTGCATTTTTCAGTGGGTGAGACATTTCATGTAGCCTATAAAAAGTATAAAATATTTTTTTTTTTTATTTTTTTTTTGGGGGGGGGGGGGGGGTGGGGTAAATACCAAAAATATTTCATCTCGTGAGTTGAAAGACATCAGAATTTTCACGAGTGCGCAGCACTCGTGAAAATTCGAATGTTTTCAACACATTCGATAAATTATATTTGGTATTAACCTAAAAAAAGTAAAGATCCTAGATATAACGTCGCCGTGAGCGTAAGGTCACGAAGTTGCAACGTTTTTTTTTTCACGTAAAAGTGACGAATATGCCATCACAAAGTCAATCACTACCATTCCTACCTAAATAACAACTCCAAAATGTATGAGACCAGTCTGCATACCCTACAACCCGATCAAGGCTTAGACCAAAATTAAACCACAAGACGAAGCTCCCCACAAAACGGCGCATAATACCCAGCCTATGAGGCAAAAAAATACGTGTTTCATGCTCAACTTGACCAGGCATGAAACTGATCATGCTCACAAATACCCAAATATCGACAATTATTGGCATTCTTATACTTATTTTCATGACGGAGCCCAAAGACAAAAACGCCACATCTTTTAAGCATTATAGTTATCATGCGCAGTGGCACAAGGATGAGCATGAAAATTGCCTCGCAAGCCCAAGTACGGTCTGAAATATATCTTTATATTTGATCGTCAACACCTTAAATGTGATATGAGTCTGCGTAGTTGAGCCAGGGATTCCGGGTAAAGTTAAATCAGGGATTCTGAACATTATCCTATTAAGGAGAATAATTGACCAAAATTAAATTAAAAAAAAAATCAAGCATAAAGGAGGTATGAAGTGGAGATAAAATTCTAAGCTTTCTTCAACTGGGATCTTGATCTTCAGTTTTTCATATTCGGTGACATGAATGACAAAGGCATACGTGTACATGTATATTTGCAGAAGAACATTTAGTGTAAGCTTTCTTTTTTGTTCAGTACATATGGAAGTACGGCCAACCATATGTAAATGGACAGTTGTAATGAAAAAACTGAAGCGCAGTGGCACAGTGCTAGAGTGCTTGACTTGAGACCCAGGGATTCGAGTTTGAGCCGCACTGGCACGACTGCGTTCAGTTCGTTATGTCCTTGAGCAAAACACATTACTCTTTGCTTAGTACTAGTTTAACCCAGGAAGAACCGTCCCGAAATAACTGAAAAATTGTTGAATGGTATGTAAAGTATCAACTGAAAACAAAGGTAACCATGCGCGGATCCAGGAATTTTCGTCAGGGTTGGTCCTGGTCCATCTAACATATAAAAAGCTATGACAACGTTTTTTCAGTCCTCAACTTATTTTACAGAAGACCAACGGTTACTTTCATAGAAAACTATCATTTTCCGAGGTTCCAGAGGGGATCCAACATTTTCCGGGGGGTCCAACTATTTCCGGGGGTGGGGGGGGGTGTTTATTCCCTATGTAAACCAATATAACTTGTGATCTTCCAGGGGAGGGGATCCGGACCCATGTCCCCCCTCGGGATCCGCCCACGGTAAAATGAAAAACCTGTAGAATCTCGCTCGAACTCAAGCGTATCGCAACGCTTGATACCCGGGATAGGCTACATTTGTATCACAGCGCTTAATGGTTTGGGTTTTGTACTCATATTTGGCCGACAAGCTGTGCTTGCCGCATCGGCGAGCAGCGAACATTTGGACGAATCTGCGCATACGCCTAGGCAGACGAGAGTTAACGCTTCTCGCAAACACTAGGTATGAAAATAGATAAATGTTGAGACAAAAAGGTAGATCTCCAGCTTTAGCTTTGGTTCTTGCATATATATGATAAGTACTGGCCAAATGACAGGCGAAAATTGGCTGTACCAGACGGTCTCGTCAGAGCATTCGATGTCTACACGCGCTAGGTTTAATGAAGGTCTTGGATCTGTACCAGCTATTTAATAACGACATACCTAACAATTTAAGCAATATCGCGTGTTACTGTAGAACCACCATCACTTTATTTCATGTATTTGATGTTGCACCCTTTTTGGCATTTCTTCTTAAGTAATTAAAAATAGCGCACAATTTACAAACATGTTTTAAAAGGCAGCTTTGTGATAAGTCATGAACTATAAAACAGTACTGTAAAGCATGGGGGTGTCAAACAGGGTGGATCCAGATCAGGGCCGACACTCTGTCGGACTTGGTTTGGATCCGGACTGCTTACATGTTAATTCACTAAACATATCAGAGGAATGCTAGATGCTCCTCAGGAAAATTGTTGTTGTTTTCACTACATTAATATATATGTTAACATGTAGGCTATAACCATTGTTATATGATTTAATGCTGAATAAATATATTGTATTGTATTTCCCTAGGTATTTAATTGGCTAGGGACTTGTAGGAGAAATTAGGGGAGGTCACCCTGAAATACTTTCACGTTTATTGATTAGGGAGCGCAGTGGTTCGGTGATAGAGTGCTTGATATGTCGAGACTGAGGGGCCGCGGGTTCGGGCCTCACCGGCGTCACTGCGTTGTGTCTCTTGAGCAAGACACATTTATGCTTAGGCTAGCTTAGTACTGCATGGTTCAACTCAGGAAGACTCGTCCCTACATAAATGAAAGAGTGTTGATGGAACGGAAAGAACCAAATCAAATGTTTGTTATTTCAGACATAAAGCAATGGAGAAAAGAAATGCTTGCATATCACGCATTGTGTTTGTTCGCCATTAAAGAAAATAAAAGACACACAAGCTTCCCCCAGCTAAGTTCATTCATTGGGAATAATTGACCAAGACACACCTCTTGCCTCGACATTATATGCCCATCAAACATTAAATGGTATCAAAAACATACCTATAGCAATATTAAAATTTATATGCTTTACAAGATTTTCGCGATAAAGTTCATTAACGATTAAAGAGGTATAAATTATACAGGAAGCTAGGGAAAGCAATCTCTCTTGCACCTGACACACCGTCTTGGTATGATTAGTATACTTACCAAATATAGTCAATATATCTCAAAGAGTATAACAGTACACACTTTCTTTAACAGATGGACAGACAGACGGACTAACGGACATAAAGACGGATAGGCCTTTGGCTGATCGATATGTCTTCGATCCTTTGTTGTTTTGGGGATAAAAATGTGAATCAAAAATTAGCTATTTCGTTTTACAATCCATTTTACATGTAGATTGAACGCGCGTTATCAATACCCGCTGATTCACATAATTTTCACCGTCGTCACACTCAACTTACCCGACGTCTCGCATTATATACATACACCTAGCATTAAATGCATTTTCCTTGCATGCCATTTTTTTCTATTTTCAGTATTTATCAATTTGGCTTTAATCCAATTTGCAAATACCGAATTGGGCTCCTTGACTTACTACTTTTGCTAGAAAATCTAATTTGAATGCTATGAAATGGGTTTTTGTGACCTTTTACCATAGGGTCTGTAAAATGGGGCGCACATTGACAACTTTCCTAAAACATCTTTTTACAGCATTTTTGCATTGTAAGAGACAAAATTGATTTCTACAGCTCCTGCAAAAATGAAAATTCTGATTTGCAACGTCAAAAAATATGCTAGGGTAATATAAAGGAAAGATTAAAAAAACGTACCATGAAATCCTTCCAAAACCCGTTGATGCGTTGACACCTTACCCGTCGTTACACGTTTTCCAGTTAACACCCGTTGATGCCCCGGTTTTAATGTGCACTGTTTCCATAGCTTGATAGTAATGAGGCAATTCTGTTTCTTATAAAAAGGTAAAGCATGACCATTCACTGCCATGCGCATATGCAGTAATCTGTGGTAGGGTCAATATAACTGTACACTGAGACAAACTGCACGCCCAAAATCAAGGTAAACTCGCCAGTGTTTGTTTGCAACAATTCTCATCTCTCTTTAAATCCACTATATGTGTCTGTACTGAGTAGTTATGGTGCAAGATGATACAGTTAGTTTTGAATAAAATCACGCCTCATTTTCAGCGTTAACCTATCTTTGTCTAAGGTAGTTCTAGTCCTAATTTCGCATTCATGAGGCGCCGTCTTTACAGTGACCCAATAGCCTCATAATACATGCATGTATTGTATCTAGTAGAACTAAATACCTAAGTCTTGTTTGAATCTTCAATGCAAATCCGTCCTCTCTATGTTCTTGTGAGAAACAATAGCTCTCGCGAGACTGCGCGGGTGCGCAGACACGTCTGTGTATTGATTTTTGAAGAAAAGTCGTACTGTGAAAATGGATTATTCCTTTGGTTTAACGCAGTCAATTGTATCATTGTGTTATAACTTCCATATGAAAAAAAATGTATTACTTTTCTTTCTCTGATAATCGTGTGATGTAGATACTGATGAAATGCTGCATAATGCGACATTTCATCTGGGTCTTCAATGTTTGTCAAAATGAGCCTTTTGGACTCGCTAGTATACACAACCAAAATCATAGGAATAATGCGTAAACTGAACTATTATATTAGTAGAAATTATCTCAACCAGATGTATATGTCTTATATGTTACCAGTTATAGAATATGCGTCAATTGTATGGGATGGATGCTCTGAAAAAGACTTACAAACACTTCAAAAATCCTAAATTAAGCAGCTCGGATTGTTACTGGATTTACTATATCTGTATCATTGGAAAACCTGTACAAAGATTGTGAATGGGCATCTCTATAAAAAAGAAGTCACCAACACAAATTAGCATTCGTGTATAATGTCAATACTGGCATGGTGCCTTCCTACATACAAAATTTAATTGTCCCTTTGGTTAGTGAAATATCAGACTGCCCCTTGAAAAACAATATAAATATATCTGTAACTCTGAATCGAACTAGTATTTCACAGAAATAATCTTGTATCCCTTCATCCATTAGGCTATGGAATATAGCACATGTTCCTCGTTACTTTATTATAGGAAATAGATATAATTGAGCCGCGGCATGAGATTTCCAACAATTAGACATTTTGACGAGTGTAGACTCGGACGAGCCTCTGCAGCCTCCTGTTAAGCTTAGAAACTCCAAATGATGATCTGTCAGTAGCTTAACAGTCATAGAATATTCAAGCGACTAGCAAAGGCTCTGATAAGACTGCGCGTATGCGCAGGCTGATCTGAGGGTTTGCTGGTCGCCCATACCACATTGTTGGAAATCTCATGCACTGGCTATATGTCTGTCCTACATGCACGACTGAGATATAATTGCAGCCGTCTAAACAGTGATCTTTTTAGAAATCATATTCGTAATACTCCTTTGTGTGAGTTATGTGATGTGGAAGAGGATAACTCCCACTACTTCTTTAAATTCAGAAAAATATTGTGTTGATAGACAGGTTTTCAAAGATACAGTTAGAGGCTTTCATCATCTACATGTATATATCAATGAGACTCCCGTTAAAACAATGGACAGTATCCACTTTCAACAACATGCTATGACGTCACTTAAACTTATCCTTCGCCTACAGTATCATAATTCTTTATGATACATGTTTGTTTTAAGTGCCTCCTTAATCCAAGCTGAAGCTGACCTGTTAACGATGGTTCAAAATATTATATCTTTTAAGCCTGTAGAATATTTATAGCTGCTCAAGATTTGTGTCCCTTTATAAGATGAAAATGCAAAACAAAGTGAGATATGGTCTGAGTCCAGACTAACAGAAACGGCGCATCGAGCGAAATTAGTCATTATGGCATTGCCAGAAACGTTCCAATACGACATTTAATTTAAAGGATGAACCTTGTAATGTTAGACAGTCCAATACGAGGGTTGTTCTTTTATAATTGTCATTGGCCTCTTTTCTAGTGCTCTGCAATACTTATTGGCATAATTCATGCATATTTATTTGCAACAGTTTAATACCTACACACTGATACCAAGTTTGTGCATGTGCGGCCAGGTTTACATCGCTCAATTTCGGTTTGAACTCATGTACTCGTTGGACACTGTAGTAAAATATGCACACGAAATAAGCTAGTAATCCTACAGAAATTCGGTCATACACCAAGAATTTATGTAACCTTGGAAATAATGCAAAAATCCTTTGCAACGAGATTCAGTCTTTGTATGGAGACCATGCAGTATAGTATAGAACTGTTACTAGGTGGACAAAGAAATCCTAAGAGGGTGATGAGAGCCTGAAAGATAACCATAGAGCTGGTAAAAAATGAGCAAAATCGTCAACACTGCAGAAGCGACAATTCAAAAATTAATAAAAACAGACGCACGCTATACCATTTCTGAGCTAGCTAAAGCAATAAGCATTGCGATGTCCAAAGTGCATTTTATTCTGAAGAAACGGCTTCATGCTAGAAAGAATTTTACAAGCTGGATACCACATTTGTTGTCAGACGACCAAAAGAGGACATGTGTAACATATACTAAGAAAATATTGAAAATTTCTCCAAATTTTGATAAAAAAAAGTTTGCTGATGTTGTTACAGGTGTTCAAACCTGGGTTCAATTTTAATGAATCACAGGGAAAAGTTCGAAATAAAATTTGGGCAACGAAAAGTACCAAGAGACCATGTACTGCCAGGATGTCAATGAGTGTTCAGAAGTTAATGTATGCCATTCAATTTAGATTGCTGTGCCAAAGAGTAGAGGTGTCACAGGTAAATTCTATTGTGACAAGGTACTAAAAAACCCTAAACGTAGATAGTAAACGCCGTCCAAAGAGTGGAATTAAGAACATTAAACTTCTCCCAGACAACGCTCCTTCACACAAAGCAGGTATTGTGACGGAATTTCTGCTGCAAGAAAAGGTTACAGTGCTGTCCTACCCCTCCCCTATTCACCAGAACTAACCCATATGATTATTTTCTGTTTCCTCGGTTTAAGTAGCTGCTTACTGGAAGAAAAGTTTTGCGCCGTTGCCTTGTGGGATCTGCAGTGTTCCAGTGTCTTAAGGGTATACCTAAAAAGGACTAATAAAATCCTTTTAGAATATGGATAAAAAGACTGAAACTTTGCATAAAATACCAAGGGGAATACGTTAAAGGAGTGAAACAAAATGTTTTTCATTTCCAATTTCAGTTTTTGATTTCAGACCCAAATGGCAAGTATTAAAGAACAGCCCTCGTACATTAATATATTTTCCTGAAGTTTGAATTCAATATAAATTAAAATCCTCTGTCTTGTGGAAATGTGAGATAATTTAGTGCCAATTAGACATGATAGATTTAATCTTTGGTTTAAAGAGAGATGCAAGATAGATTAGTACAACTATTTTTAAGACTGTCCTGATAAAAGACACTGATGGTAAACATACACCAATGCTTAAAAGATTAGGTAATATTGTTAGCATTGATCTGATAGTCTGTTGATCATATACATTTTCAAGGCGAATGTTAAACAAAGGACACGACATTGGTTTCGTACGAGATTATACAAGGTAGAAAACTGACCTCTTGCCTAACCGACTACGTCCAATGATATAGGCGATAAAATGGGTTGCTAATTCTTTACCTCAAAGAGCCGCCTTTCAACGCTTTTGTAAACAGGGCAGACCCAGATCAGAAAGCTCTTGTTAGCTCTTGTTAGAGCTGCCTGATCAGGTTCTACTCTGTTTGGTTGTGGAAATATGATATATCTGGTCTTACACTAGTGGACATGACAAGTAATTTCTTTGTTCTATGTACCATGTACAATAATTCATAGTGGGTTAAGTCTAGCATGAATATTCATAAAGGATTGGCTTAAGAGAATGAAGACAGCAACTGCCCTGTATTTAAGCCCCTAGTGGTCAATGCCGCCGCCGCCGCGCTGTTGTTGTTGTTTATTTATTGTATATTGTTGATTCCATTGTATGTGGAGTTTGTGTCGGGTCCTTGTGTGGTGTGTTTATATTTAGCAACCATCTTGCAGAGAAAGAGAGAGCTGGTTGAATTACTTTAATCGTGTTATGGCTGTCTCTGTTCTGTGCCTCCTCCTCACTGTGCCATGGGTTGGCCTGCAGTCTGATTGTGGCATTTCCTGATAATACTCACTCACACTTTTTGTAAAAGTTTTAAATTAATGTGTATTCTAATGCACTTGCAAATGCAACGTGACGTCTGATTGAATAACGTCATAAATTTGCGACAGTATATCCTGCGATATACTGTCGCAAGCCCGACGTCATTACGTAACGCAGCTTTCATTGGTTGACAAGTGAATATATGCAGCTGGCAAGCGGTTTTATGCAGCTGGCAGCCGCTGGGCGTATAGACGCAAAAAGTACATTTCCACTGTCTTTTTGAGGGAAAATGTTAATAGTGCATTACAATGGGGATAACCATATTCAAAATTTTCATTTGGGAGGTATATCGTCGGATATACGTTCGGAAATCACGTTTTACGGCTCCGCTTACGCGTCACCGTAAAACAAAATTTCCGACCGTATATCCGACGATATACCTCCCCAAATGAAACTTTTGAATACAGTTATCCCCTAATAATTGCAGTCAATAAACCTAAATTGTATTGGTTGGTGGAGTGACAAATATACACATGCTAAAAAAGAAGATCTCCCCAATTCACCCGCTCTGTTGATATAAGTATAGGCAAGAACATACTATGGTTACGAATTTACTGTAAATCAGTATCTTGTATGGTGACTGTTACATTTATTAATACATTCTGTGAGTCTATTGCACATGCTTAGAAGAAGGCTGCGTATATCTCCTAGTGGACTGCCTCGCCATTGTTCAACCAGTCGGCGTTCTAGTTAGGGTATTCTGGCAGCTAGGAAGGGATACATGTCACATACCACTGGCCTAGAATATCCAAGAATTGTTTGGTTGGTGGATATATCAGTGAATCTGGATGGCCAGTGCAGAGTGTTGAGATGACTGGCTTACAAACAAACAGTTCTTTCCCATATTGTAGGTATAGGTCGGGCATTGTCTTGCTGGAAGAGAAAATTGTTTCCAACAGTCTGATAGATCAGTAGGACCTGCGGGTGAATGACTTCATCTACATAGCATTGGCCTATACATGAGCCCCGAAATACACGTATGCGAAGGAAACGACCATTAAATTTATAACTTATCATATTAAAACAACTCTCAGAGTACAATGTAACCTGTGTAAAACGGCCACTCTCAAAGAGACCAACAATTGGTTTTCAAGACTAATTATCGCTAAATGCATGTCAAAAGTGTTGAAGCGGAGCATTCTGTAATACTTTCGACCTTATTTAAGCTACCATTTGTCATAAAGATCTTTGTTTCGTCTATTTTTGAGTGGCCGTTTTACACAGGGCTCACTGTATGTGTTGACGTTTCTATGTAATTTAAATGCATTGTATTGTATGACTTATAAGATGTATGTGACAATGAGATGTATATCATAACATACAGTAAAGGGCCGTTTCCATCCCAACTACCATCACGTCTATATGCTATACTCTTAGACTAGCATTTGATATTTTAACAAATTCTGGAAACTGTTAAACATATACGATCAAATCAAGATGTTTATGACATATTTAAAGGTCAATTGACCAAATGTCAAATAAAAAAATGACAGATATATATGTATAAACATATATAAACAGAATAACTGTTGACAAGATGGTTTTCATTTACAGAACTATAACCTATATGATAACAACACATTTGATTTAGCACTTTAGACATACATTTCACAGGATTTGATAGTCATTTCAAGAGAAGAAACCAGACACCAAACAATCACGGATAAACTATACAATGTTCAGCAACTTGAAGAATGGTTTCGACAGCAGACAAAGTTGTATGTTTGAATATCAATGTAGCAGAAAAACTTTTGAGCAACCGAGAACAAGCTTTAAATGACTAGTATGAAAATAACAAGAAGTTGATAATTCTCACTGACAGTATGCAAACCAACATAATATAACCGACGGGAGATAATTATTGATGCTAAGTTACATCCAGTATGGATAAGTATTTGAATAAACTTTCACACTTGCACATAGAACAACGAAATTACTTGCCTGGTCTATAAGCGTAGGATCATATCTAACATATTCCCATCAGCAAACAAAGTAGACCCAGATCAGGCAGCTCTTACAAGCAAATATGAGCCAGTGCATGAGATTACCAACAATGTGGTATGTGCGACCAGCAAAGCCTCAGATCAGCCTGCGCATACGCGCAGTCTGATCAGAGCCTTTGCTAGTCGCTTGAGTATTCTGTGATTGTTAAGCTACTGACTGAACACCATTTGGAGTTTCTAAGCTTAAAAGGAGGCTTCAGAGGCCCGTCTGAGTCTACACCTGTCAAATTGATGGAAATCTCATGCCGCGGCTCATATGTCAAAAGTCGTCTCCATTAGGTTATGTGTTACTATGTCACTATTGACACCTTGGCTAGAGAGAGAGAGAGCATCATTGATCACTACCCATACCACTGTATGCACGAGATTTATTTTGCTGCTATATTCTGTTTCTGTTGCTCATACATCACGACAATTGCAGAAGTTATCAAAATATATCAAAATAATCAGTCAGATGCATAGTCTCCAAAAGTTAAAAAATATATCACTTAAAGCAGTTAATTATTTTTGCAACAAAATCAAAAGTAACCTGTTTGAGTGAAACTGTCTTTTTTCATCTTGCTATTCTGGAGTTGCAGCAATTTTCATGGTTATGTGACTGTGTGAGTTAAGTTCTTATCACATGTGTCGCCCATGATCTTTGAACTTCCTTGTAAGATTCAAGTTCTAATCACATGTGTCGCCCATGGGTTATGCACTTTCTCGCAAGACTCTAGTTCAAATAGCATGTGTCGCCCATGTGCTATGGACTTTCTTGTGAGATTTTAGTTCATATCACATGTTTCAACAATTAGCTATGACATTTTTGTGAGGTTTTGTTCTAATCACATGCGTCGCCCATGTGCTATGGGCTTTCTCTCGAGAAATAAGTTCTAATCGCATGTGTTACCTTGCTTGGGATATTTTAGTTTTAAATTTTAGCAATATGGGTTGCCTATGAGCTATTAACTTTCTCCTGTGATTTTTGTTCTAATCACATGTGTCACCCGTGAACTTAATTGCGAGATTTTAGTTCTAATCGCATGTGTCGCCCTGGGGCTATTAACTCTCTCTTAGGAATTTAGTCCTGATCACATGTGTCGCCTCGCCCTAGGGCTATGAACTTTCTTGCGAGTATTTAGTTCTGATCGCATGTATCTCCCATGAGGGATGAACTATTAGTGTGGTTTTAGTTCTAATCACATGTGTCGCACATGAGCTTTGAACTTTCTGGTGAAGTTTCAGTTCTATCACATGTGTCGCCCATGAGCAATGGACTTTCTCGTGAGATTTTAGTTTTGAACGCCTGTGTCGCCCATGGGCTTTGAACTTTGTTGGACGTTTTAAAAGTTTTAATCACATGTGTCTCCCACGGGCTATGAGCCTTCTCGCGAGAATTTAGTTCAAATTGCATGTTGAACCCATGAGCTATGATTTTTCTTGTGAGATTTAGTTCTTAGTTGTAGTGGCATTTGTAGCCCATGCGCTATGAACTTTCACTTGAGGTTAAGTTCTATTTACATGCCCATGTGTAGCCAATTAACTATGCACTTTCTGATGAGATTTTAGTTTTGATTGCATGGGTCGTCTAAGAGATTTGAGTTTTTCTTGTGATAATTTTGTTCTAGTCGCATGCTCATAGTTATGAGGTCGTAAGGTTGTAATTCTACTTGTAATTGCATGTGTAAACCATGTGCTATGACCTTTTTGCGTGAAATTTTAGTTCAAACGCATGTGTTGCCCATGTGCTTTAAGATTTTTCCGATAAAATTTAAGTATTAGACGCATGTACAGCATATGTGCAAGAGCTTTTCTAATTGCATGTGTCAGCCATGAGCTTAATCGTGAGAATTTAGATCAATCACATGTGCCTCTAATGAGCTTTTGCACAAACTTACCAGGCACAAATGTAATATTATTGGGCAAGCTCACGAGATTTTGGCACATATCATATAGCCCAACAATGAAGGCTCAGGCGAGCCTGCACAAATGCGCATTCTCGCCATAGCCTTCACAGCTAGCATACACAAAGTATGGATGTAGATAAACACCCATATAACAATTAAACATGTTCCAACTAGATACGCCAGCATGGGCGTTTACAGGCGGCTGTTGCGCATATGCAATAAACATCAAAATCTCTGGTTCTAGCCCAAGATACCACAGTGTGAGTGATCTTGCATCATCAAGCGTTCGTACAGTAGCGGAATTCAACTTGAGGCAGACCAGCGTCCGTCGTTGTCATGGTATTTGATAAAATAGTCCACACAAAGATGACTTTGTTTTCATCAGCATAACTAACATACACCAATGCTTAGTCACGGGCAAGTTTAAAGTCTAAAAGAGCATCCATACACTAAATATAGGGCACAGATACAGCGATTTACATTTTTCAAAAGGTACTACTTTCGTGGGCTACCAAACCGGATGTTTTCTTTTGTGAAAATGAAAGAAAAACAAGCACAGCTTTATAAAAAACATGCCTAACAAAAATGCCACATTGCTACACCACATACAATTGCATGGCGCCAAGAGGAAGAAATAACAGAAACACACAGACAGTTTGAGACATCCATATAAAGCAAGAACTGAACAAGAAAAGCAGCAACCTGTTGTTACTTTCTTCAAGAAGGGACGGGGAGTGACTGGCAAACTATTGTTGCACAGCCAGTTTGGGCATGTGCTACTACATATGTTCTGTAGGTGGATAAGTTGCCAATGAAAATGCAGTGTGATAATAACTATGGTCAGAGTGAAGAGCCTTGGTGAATGCTATAGTCTCTTTGATAAACCCTTTATATTCTAATTGAACACTAAGTATGGAACTGTCCTGTTTGTACTTTAAGAGGCTGCTGGTCAAAGTTTCTATAAAAAGATGTATTTGCTATCCTTGAAGATTGTTTTCATCATTGCAGACGGTGCAGACCCTGGTGAAATATCGCATCATGTGCCATTTCATCAAGGCCTTTACTGTTTATTAAAGTACCTGTTATGGGAAAAAATTAAGGTGTACAACCACATGAAATTTATAAAATGCAAAACATTTGCAATTTGCAAAGAATATATCAAACTGTATTGTTTTAGAGAAGATGTCAGCTCATCCTTGTGGGTATTGGTTAAGTGCATATTGGGTTCTCCTATACCGCTTAGTGATGTCTTCCATAGGAATTCATAAATGTATCTTTGGCCATGCTGCAAAACACCAGTACTGACTGACTCAGTTTAACAAAGCTTTTCTGAATTCGCATCAACTGGATTATGCAATATTAGTTGACTTTGTAGTTTGAATAAAATGTTTTGCAAGATTATATAAATAGGTTACCTAAGCTACTTATCTACCCCTGATTACCAGTACTGACTGGCAGGTTATACCCCTGAACTAGATCCCAAACTAAAAACCCCAACCCTTAGCAATGCCCAAACCAACCCTGGAAGCCCATATGGAGCAATAAAAAAAAATAAAAAAATGAAAGGAAAAAAAAAAAAAAAAAAAAAAAAGGAGCTAACTTTGCGAATCCTCCCTCGGAGGAATCCGCTTGTTGACGAGCTAGCATGGCTCGTGGTGCATAACACCTAAAGGAAACAAACTTAAAATGGTCAACTTAAGCAAGGTTATGTATAAAACATATATTAAACCTGTATGGTTTTTGTTTTTTGAGAAAATATCACTATAGTTTCTGCAGAACATTGCTTTGTTTATTTGCAGATAGATATTTTACACAGAATGAATCTTAAACACTGTGATAATGCCACTGGGCTAATTGACCAAATATTACTGTTTTTTGCTAAATGATGTTAATGTCTATATCATGAAAAGTAATGTCCCTTCAACGCCAAATGATGTCCCTTGAACACCAATCTACGACTTAAAGGAATGTTAATCCTATAGATTAATGAGACCAAATAGCTGAGGGGTCTAAATGGTTTTCACCAGAACATCTATAAGACATTTACCTGTGGGTTCGAAACCTGCCAGATCCTGATTTATAAAACAAATATTTTTATTCTTATTCTTTTTTTTATAAAACAAATATTTTTATTCTTATTTACTTTAGATTTTTTTGCATAATCTGATAATTATGGAACGTTTGAAAACATGATTAATCTATCAATATCTTCAAATATATATGACGTTTGAGATCGCAAATTAAGATACTTTCTATTGCTATTGCAATAAGCACTAAGCGGACATTTATGCGCGTCCTATGTATAACAACAATGGCGTGTACATGTACCACAATGGCTATACATGAGATATAATATTATTTAAAGGGGATTCCCAGACTCACCAGGCACAAATGAAATATTATTGAGCCAGCTCACGAGATTTTGGTACCTATCATATGGGCGATCAGCGAAGGCTGTGACGAGTCTGTGCATCCACGAAGGATCGTAAGAGCCTTTGCTGCTCGCATACATAAAGTGTTGAAGTAGATGAAGGCTCAGATTAATTTTAGGTTTCTAGCTCCACTAGCTAGCTGTGCATGTGGGTTTAAAGAGAGGTTTGCGCATGCGTAGGACAGACCAAATGGCTGATCGCATGTGTCGCCCATGAACTATGATCTTTGTGTGTGAGAAAAGTTATTATCACATGTGTCGCCCATGAACTTTGAACTTCCTTGTAAGATTCAAGTTCTAATCACATGTGTCGCCCATGGGTTATGCACTTTCTCGCGAGACTATAGTTCAAATAGCATGTGTCGCCCATGTGCTTTGGACTTTCTTGTGAGATTTTAGTTCATATCGCATGTTTCAACAATTAGCTATGACATTCTTGTGACGTTTTGTTCTAATCACATGCGTCGCCCATGTGCTATGGGATGGGTTTTCTCTCGAGAAATAAGTTCTTATCGCATTCGTTGGCCATTAGCTATTACATTTCTTGGGATATTTTAGTTCTAAGTTTTAGCAATATGGGTTGCCTATGAGCTATTAACTTTCTCCTGTGATTTTAGTTCTAATCACATGTGTCACCCGTGAACTTTGAACTTTATTGCGAGATTTTAGCTCTACTCGCATGTGTCGCCCTGGGGCTATTAACTCTCTCTTAGGAATTTAGTCCTAATCACATGTGTCGCCTCGCCCTAGGGCTATGAACTTTCTCGTGAGTATTTAGTTCTAATCGCATGTATCTCCCATGAGGGATGAACTATTTGTGTGGTTTTAGTTCTAATCGCATGTGTCGCCTATGAGCAATGGACTTTCTCGTGAGATTTTAGTTTTGAACGCCTGTGTCGCCCATGAGCTTTGAACTTTGTTGGACGTTTTAAAAGTTCTAATCGCATGTGTCGCCCACGGGCTATGAGCCTTCTCACGAGAATTTAGTTCAAATTGCATGTTGAACCCATGAGCTATGAACTTTCTTGTGAGATTTAGTTCTTAGTTCTAGTGGCATTTGTAGCCCATGCGCTATGAACTTTCACTTGAGGTTAAGTTCTATTTACATGCCCATGTGTAGCCAATTAACTATGCACTTTCTGATGAGATTTTAGTTTTGATTGCATGGGTCGTCTAAGAGATTTGAGTTTTTCTTGTGATAATTTTGTTCTAGTCGCATGCTCATGGTTATGAGGTCGTGAGGTTGTAATTCTACTTGTAATTGCAAGTGTAAACCATGCGCTATGACCTTTTTGCGTGAAATTTTAGTTCAAACGTATGTGTTGCCCATGAGCTATAAGATTTTTCTGATAAAATTTTAGTATTAGACGCATGTACAGCATCTGTGCAAGAGCTTTTCTGATTGCATGTGTCAACCATGAGCCATGAGCTTAATCGTGAGAATTAAGATCAATCACATGTGTCGCTTATGAGCTTTTGCACAAACTAACCAGGCACAAATTTAATATTATTGGGCAAGCTCACGAGATTTTGGCAAATATCATATAGTCCAACAATGAAGGCTCAGGCGAGCCTGCACAAATGCGCATTCTCGCCATAGCCTTCACAGCTAGCATACACAAAGTATGGATGTAGATAAACACCCATATAACAATTAAACATATTCCAACTAGATACGCCAGCATGGGCGTTTACAGGCGGCTTTTGCGCATATGCAATAAACATCAAAATCTCAGGTTCTAGCCCAAGATACCACAGTGTGAGTGATCTTGCATCATCAAGCGTTCGTACAGTTACGGAATTCAACTTGAGGCAGACCAGCGTCCGTCGTTGTCATGGTATTTGATAAAATAGTCCACACAAAGATGACTTTGTTTTCATCAGCATAACTAACATACACCAATGCTTAGTCACGGGCAAGTTTAAAGTCTAAAAGAGCATCCATACACTAAATATAGGGCACAGATACAGCGATTTACATTTTTCAAAAGGTACTACTTTCGTGGGCTACCAAACCGGATGTTTTCTTTTGTGAAAATGAAAGAAAAACAAGCACAGCTTTATAAAAAACATGCCTAACAAAAATGCCACATTGCTACACCACATACAATTGCATGGCGCCAAGAGGAAGAAATAACAGAAACACACAGACAGTTTGAGACATCCATATAAAGCAAGAACTGAACAAGAAAAGCAGCAACCTGTTGTTACTTTCTTCAAGAAGGGACAGGGAGTGACTGGCAAACTATTGTTGCACAGCCAGTTTGGGCATGTGCTACTACATATGTTCTGTAGGTGGATAAGTTGCCAATGAAAATGCAGTGTGATAATAACTATGGTCAGAGTGAAGAGCCTTGGTGAATGCTATAGTCTCTTTGATAAACCCTTTATATTCTAATTGAACACTAAGTATGGAACTGTCCTGTTTGTACTTTAAGAGGCTGCTGGTCAAAGTTTCTATAAAAAGATGTATTTGCTATCCTTGAAGATTGTTTTCATCATTGCAGACGGTGCAGACCCTGGTGAAATATCGCATCATATGCCATTTCATCAAGGCCTTTACTGTTTATTAAAGTACCTGTTAAGGGAAAAAATTAAGGTGTACAACCACATGAAATTTATAAAATGCAAAACATTTGCAATTTGCAAAGAATATATCAAACTGTATTGTTTTAGAGAAGATGTCAGCTCATCCTTGTGGGTATTGGTTAAGTGCATATTGGGTTCTCCTATACCGCTTAGTGATGTCTTCCATAGGAATTCATAAATGTATCTTTGGCCATGCTGCAAAACACCAGTACTGACTGACTCAGTTTCACAAAGCTTTTCTGAATTCGCATCAACTGGATTATGCAATATTAGTTGACTTTGTAGTTTGAATAAAATGTTTTGCAAGATTATATAAACAGTTTACCTAAGCTACTTATCTACCCCTGATTACCAGTACTGACTGGCAGGTTTTTACCCCTGAACTAGATCCAAAACTAAAAACCCCAACCCATAGCAATGCCTAAACCAACCCTGAGAGCCCATATGGAGCAATAAAAAAATAAAAAAAAATATTAAAAAAATGAAAAGAAAAAAAATGAAAACAAAAAAGAAAAGGGAGCTAACTTTGCGAATCCTCCCTCGTAGGAATCCGCTTGTTGACGAGCTAGCATGAAAGCATGGCTCGTGGTGCATAACACCTAAAGGAAACAAACTTAAAATGGTCAATTTAAGCAAGGTTATGTATAAAACATATATTAAACCTGTATGGTTTTTGTTTTTTGAGAAAATATCACTATAGTTTCTGGAGAACATTGCTTTGTTTATTTGCAGATAGATATTTTACACAGAATGAATCTTAAACATTGTGATAATGCCACTGGGCTAATTGACCAAATATTACTGTTTTTTTGCTAAATGATGTTAATGTCCATATCATGAAAAGTAATGTCCCTTGAACACCAAATGATGTCCCTTGAACACCAATCTACGACTTAAAGGAAAGTTAATCCTATAGATTAATGGGACCAAATAGCTGAGGGGTCTAAATGGTTTTTTCACCAGAACATCTATAAGACATTTACCTGTGGGTTCGAAACCTGCCAGATCCTGATTTATAAAACAAATATTTTTATTCTTATTCTTTTTTATAAAACAAATATTTTTTTAGTCTTACTTTCTTTAGATTTTTTTTTGCATAATCTGATAATTATGGAACGTTTGAACACATGATTAATCTATCAATATCTTCAATTATATATGACGTTTGAGATCGCAAATTAAGATACTTTCTATTGCTATTGCAATAAGCACTAAGCGGACATTTATGCGCGTCCTATGTATAACAACAATGACGTGTACATGTACCACAAATGCTATACATGAGATACAATATTATTTAAAGAGGATTCCCAGACTCACCAGGCACAAATGAAATATTATTGAGCCAGCTTACGAGATTTTGGTACCTATCATATGGGCGATCAGCGAAGGCTCTGACGAGTCTGTGCATCCACGAAGGATCGTAAGAGCGTTTCCTACTCGCATACATAAAGTATTGAAGTAGATGAAGGCCCAGATAACGTTTAGGTTTCTAGCTCCACTGGCTAGCTGTGCATGTGGGTTTAAAGAGAGGTGTGCGCATGCGTAGGACAGACCAAATGGCTGATCGCATGTGTCGCCCATGAACTATGATCTTTGTGTGTGAGTTAAGTTCTTATCACATGTGTCGCCCATGAACTTTGAACTTCCTTGTAAGATTCAAGTTCTAATCACATGTGTCGCCCATGGGCTATGGGCTTTCTCTCGAGAAATAAGTTCTAATTGCATGTGTTGGCCATTAGCTATTACCTTTCTTGGAATATTTTAGTTCTAAGTTTTAGCAATATGGGTTGCCTATGAGCTATTAACTTTCTCCTGTGATTTTTGTTCTAATCAAATGTGTCACCCGTAAACTTTGAACTTTATTGCGAGATTTTAGTTCTAATCGCATATGTCGCCCTAGGGCTATTAACTCTCTCTTAGGAATTTAGTCCTGATCACATGTGTCGCCTCGCCCTAGGACTATGAACTTTCTCGCGAGTATTTAGTTCTGATCGCATGTATCTCCCATGAGGGATGAACTATTTGTGTGGTTTTAGTTCTAATCGCATGTGTCGCACATGAGCTTTGACATTTCTGGTGAAGTTTCAGTTCTATCACATGTGTCGCCCATGAGCAATGGACCTTCTTGTGAGATTTTAGTTTTGAACGCCTGTGTCGCCCATGAGCTTTGAACTTTGTTGGACGTTTTAAAAGTTCTAATCGCATGTGTCGCCCACGGGCTATGAGCCTTCTCGCGAGAATTTAGTTCAAATTGCATGTTGAACCCATGAGCTATGAACTTTCTTGTGAGATTTAGTTCTTAGTTCTAGTGGCATTTGTAGCCCATGCGCTATGAACTTTCACTTGAGGTTAAGTTCTATTTACATGCCCATGTGTAGTCAATTAACTATGCACTTTCTGATGAGATTTTAGTTTTGATTGCATGGGTCGTCTAAGAGATATGAGTTTTTCTTGTGATAATCTTGTTCTAGTCGCATGCTCATGGTTATGAGGTCGTAAGGTTGTAATTCTACTTGTAATTGCAAGTGTAAACCATGCGCTATGACCTTTTTGCGTGAAATTCTAGTTCAAACGCATGTGTTGCCCATGAGCTTTAAGATTTTTCTGATAAAATTTTAGTATTAGACGCATGTACAGCATATGTGCAAGAGCTTTTCTAATTGCATGTGTCAACCATGAGCCATGAGCTTAATCGTGAGAATTTAGATCAATCACATGTGTCTCTAATGAGCTTTTGCACAAACTAACCAGGCACAAATGTAATATTATTGGGCAAGCTCACGAGATTTTGGCACATATCATATAGCCCAACAATGAAGGCTCAGGCGAGCCTCCACAAATTGCGCATTTTCGCCCTAGCTTTCACAGCTAGCATACACCAAGTATGGATGTAGATAAACACCCATATAACAATTAAACATATTCCAACTAGATACGCCAGCATGGGCGTAAACAGGCGGCTTTTGCGCATATGCAATAAACATCAAAATCTCAGGTTCTAGCCCAAGATACCACAGTGTGAGTGATCTTGCATCATCAAGCGTTCGTACAGTTACGGAATTCAACTTGAGGCAGACCAGCGTCCGTCGTTGTCATGGTATTTGATAAAATAGTCCACACAAAGATGACTTTGTTTTCATCAGCATAACTAACATACACCAATGCTTAGTCACGGGCAAGTTTAAAGTCTAAAAGAGCACCCATACACTAAATATAGGGCACAGATACAGCGATTTACATTTTCAAAAGGTACTACTTTCGTGGGCTACCCAACATGATGTTTTCTTTTGTAAAAATGAAAGAAAAACAAGCACAGCTTTATAAAAAACATGCCTAAATAAATGCCACAATGCTACACCACATACAATTGCATGGTGTCAAGAGGAAGAAATAACAGAAACACACAGACAGTTTGAGACATCCATATGAAGCAAGAACTGAACAAGAAAAGCAGCAACCTGTTGTTACTTTCTTCAAGAAGGGACGGGGAGTGACTGGCAAACTATTGTTGCACAGCTAGTTTTTGGTCATGTGCTACTACATATGTTCTGTAGGTGGCATAAGTTGCCAGTGAAAATGCAGTGTGATAATAACTATGGTCAGAGTGAAGAGCCTTGGTGAATGCCATAGTCTCTTTGATAAACCCTTTATATTCTAATTGAACACTAAGTATGGAGCTGTCCTGTTTGTACTTTAAGAGGCTGCCGGTCAAAGTTTCTATAAAAAGATGTATTTGCTATCATTGAAGATTGTTTTCATCATTGCAAACGGTGCAGACCCTGGTGAAATATCGCATCATGTGCCATTTCATCAAGGCCTTTACTGGTTGTTAAAGTACCTGTTATTGGAAAAAATTAAGGTGTACAACCACATGAAATGTATAAAATGCATAACATTTGCAATTTGCAAAGAATTCATCAAACTGTATTGTTTTAGAGAAGATGTCAGCTCATCCTTGAAGGTATTGGTTAAGTGCATATTGGTTTCTCCCATACCGCTTAGTGAAGTCTTCCATAGGAATTCATAAATGTGTCTTTGGCCATGCTGCAAAACACCAGTACTGACTGACTCAGTTTCACAAAGCTTTTCTGAATTCGCATCAACTGGATTATGCAATATTAGTTGACTTTGTAGTTTGAATAAAATGTTTTGCAAGATTATATAAACAGTTTACCTAAGCTACTTATCTACCCCTGATTACCAGTACTGACTGGCAGGTTTTTACCCCTGAACTAGATCCAAAACTAAAAACCCCAACCCATAGCAATGCCCAAACCAACCCTGAGAGCCCATATGGAGCAATAAAAAAATAAAAAAAAAATATTAAAAAAATGAAAAGAAAAAAAATGAAAACAAAAAAGAAAAGGGAGCTAACTTTGCGAATCCTCCCTCGTAGGAATCCGCTTGTTGACGAGCTAGCATGAAAGCATGGCTCGTGGTGCATAACACCTAAAGGAAACAAACTTAAAATGGTCAATTTAAGCAAGGTTATGTATAAAACATATATTAAACCTGTATGGTTTTTGTTTTTTGAGAAAATATCACTATAGTTTCTGGAGAACATTGCTTTGTTTATTTGCAGATAGATATTTTACACAGAATGAATCTTAAACATTGTGATAATGCCACTGGGCTAATTGACCAAATATTACTGTTTTTTTGCTAAATGATGTTAATGTCCATATCATGAAAAGTAATGTCCCTTGAACACCAAATGATGTCCCTTGAACACCAATCTACGACTTAAAGGAAAGTTAATCCTATAGATTAATGGGACCAAATAGCTGAGGGGTCTAAATGGTTTTTTCACCAGAACATCTATAAGACATTTACCTGTGGGTTCGAAACCTGCCAGATCCTGATTTATAAAACAAATATTTTTATTCTTATTCTTTTTTATAAAACAAATATTTTTTTAGTCTTACTTTCTTTAGATTTTTTTTTGCATAATCTGATAATTATGGAACGTTTGAACACATGATTAATCTATCAATATCTTCAATTATATATGACGTTTGAGATCGCAAATTAAGATACTTTCTATTGCTATTGCAATAAGCACTAAGCGGACATTTATGCGCGTCCTATGTATAACAACAATGACGTGTACATGTACCACAAATGCTATACATGAGATACAATATTATTTAAAGAGGATTCCCAGACTCACCAGGCACAAATGAAATATTATTGAGCCAGCTTACGAGATTTTGGTACCTATCATATGGGCGATCAGCGAAGGCTCTGACGAGTCTGTGCATCCACGAAGGATCGTAAGAGCGTTTCCTACTCGCATACATAAAGTATTGAAGCAGATGAAGGCCCAGATAACGTTTAGGTTTCTAGCTCCACTGGCTAGCTGTGCATGTGGGTTTAAAGAGAGGTGTGCGCATGCGTAGGACAGACCAAATGGCTGATCGCATGTGTCGCCCATGAACTATGATCTTTGTGTGTGAGTTAAGTTCTTATCACATGTGTCGCCCATGAACTTTGAACTTCCTTGTAAGATTCAAGTTCTAATCACATGTGTCGCCCATGGGCTATGGGCTTTCTCTCGAGAAATAAGTTCTAATTGCATGTGTTGGCCATTAGCTATTACCTTTCTTGGAATATTTTAGTTCTAAGTTTTAGCAATATGGGTTGCCTATGAGCTATTAACTTTCTCCTGTGATTTTTGTTCTAATCAAATGTGTCACCCGTAAACTTTGAACTTTATTGCGAGATTTTAGTTCTAATCGCATGTGTCGCCCTAGGGCTATTAACTCTCTCTTAGGAATTTAGTCCTGATCACATGTGTCGCCTCGCCCTAGGACTATGAACTTTCTCGCGAGTATTTAGTTCTGATCGCATGTATCTCCCATGAGGGATGAACTATTTGTGTGGTTTTAGTTCTAATCGCATGTGTCGCACATGAGCTTTGACATTTCTGGTGAAGTTTCAGTTCTATCACATGTGTCGCCCATGAGCAATGGACCTTCTTGTGAGATTTTAGTTTTGAACGCCTGTGTCGCCCATGAGCTTTGAACTTTGTTGGACGTTTTAAAAGTTCTAATCGCATGTGTCGCCCACGGGCTATGAGCCTTCTCGCGAGAATTTAGTTCAAATTGCATGTTGAACCCATGAGCTATGAACTTTCTTGTGAGATTTAGTTCTTAGTTCTAGTGGCATTTGTAGCCCATGCGCTATGAACTTTCACTTGAGGTTAAGTTCTATTTACATGCCCATGTGTAGTCAATTAACTATGCACTTTCTGATGAGATTTTAGTTTTGATTGCATGGGTCGTCTAAGAGATATGAGTTTTTCTTGTGATAATCTTGTTCTAGTCGCATGCTCATGGTTATGAGGTCGTAAGGTTGTAATTCTACTTGTAATTGCAAGTGTAAACCATGCGCTATGACCTTTTTGCGTGAAATTCTAGTTCAAACGCATGTGTTGCCCATGAGCTTTAAGATTTTTCTGATAAAATTTTAGTATTAGACGCATGTACAGCATATGTGCAAGAGCTTTTCTAATT
This sequence comes from Loripinus fragilis, assembly GCA_964019695.1. NCBI lineage: Eukaryota > Metazoa > Mollusca > Bivalvia > Lucinida > Lucinidae > Loripinus > Loripinus fragilis. The sequence goes on from OZ026529.1 coordinate 37,142,806, forward strand.
GCATGTGTCAACCATGAGCCATGAGCTTAATCGTGAGAATTTAGATCAATCACATGTGTCTCTAATGAGCTTTTGCACAAACTAACCAGGCACAAATGTAATATTATTGGGCAAGCTCACGAGATTTTGGCACATATCATATAGCCCAACAATGAAGGCTCAGGCGAGCCTCCACAAATTGCGCATTTTCGCCCTAGCTTTCACAGCTAGCATACACCAAGTATGGATGTAGATAAACACCCATATAACAATTAAACATATTCCAACTAGATACGCCAGCATGGGCGTATACAGGCGGCTTTTGCGCATATGCAATAAGCATCAAAATCTCAGGTTCTAGCCCAAGATACCACAGTGTGAGTGATCTTGCATCATCAAGCGTTCGTACAGTTACGGAATTCAACTTGAGGCAGACCAGCGTCCGTCGTTGTCATGGTATTTGATAAAATAGTCCACACAAAGATGACTTTGTTTTCATCAGCATAACTAACATACACCAATGCTTAGTCACGGACAAGTTTAAAGTCTAAAAGAGCACCCATACACTAAATATAGGGCACAGATACAGCGATTTACATTTTCAAAAGGTACTACTTTCGTGGGCTACCCAACATGATGTTTTCTTTTGTAAAAATGAAAGAAAAACAAGCACAGCTTTATAAAAAACATGCCTAAATAAATGCCACAATGCTACACCACATACAATTGCATGGTGTCAAGAGGAAGAAATAACAGAAACACACAGACAGTTTGAGACATCCATATGAAGCAAGAACTGAACAAGAAAAGCAGCAACCTGTTGTTACTTTCTTCAAGAAGGGACGGGGAGTGACTGGCAAACTATTGTTGCACAGCTAGTTTTTGGTCATGTGCTACTACATATGTTCTGTAGGTGGCATAAGTTGCCAGTGAAAATGCAGTGTGATAATAACTATGGTCAGAGTGAAGAGCCTTGGTGAATGCCATAGTCTCTTTGATAAACCCTTTATATTCTAATTGAACACTAAGTATGGAGCTGTCCTGTTTGTACTTTAAGAGGCTGCCGGTCAAAGTTTCTATAAAAAGATGTATTTGCTATCATTGAAGATTGTTTTCATCATTGCAAACGGTGCAGACCCTGGTGAAATATCGCATCATGTGCCATTTCATCAAGGCCTTTACTGGTTGTTAAAGTACCTGTTATTGGAAAAAATTAAGGTGTACAACCACATGAAATGTATAAAATGCATAACATTTGCAATTTGCAAAGAATTCATCAAACTGTATTGTTTTAGAGAAGATGTCAGCTCATCCTTGAAGGTATTGGTTAAGTGCATATTGGTTTCTCCCATACCGCTTAGTGAAGTCTTCCATAGGAATTCATAAATGTATCTTTGGCCATGCTGCAAAACACCAGTACTGACTGACTCAGTTTCACAAAGCTTTTCTGAATTCGCATCAACTGGATTATGCAATATTAGTTGACTTTGTAGTTTGAATAAAATGTTTTGCAAGATTATATAAACAGTTTACCTAAGCTACTTATCTACCCCTGATTACCAGTACTGACTGGCAGGTTTTTACCCCTGAACTAGATCCAAAACTAAAAACCCCAACCCATAGCAATGCCCAAACCAACCCTGAGAGCCCATATGGAGCAATAAAAAAATAAAAAAAAATATTAAAAAAATGAAAAGAAAAAAATGAAAACAAAAAAGAAAAGGGAGCTAACTTTGCGAATCCTCCCTCGGAGGAATCCGCTTGTTGACGAGCTAGCATGAAAGCATGGCTCGTGGTGCATAACACCTAAAGGAAACAAACTTAAAATGGTCAACTTAAGCAAGGTTATGTATAAAACATATATTAAACCTGTATGGTTTTTGTTTTTTGAGAAAATATCACTATAGTTTCTGGAGAACATTGCTTTGTTTATTTGCAGATAGATATTTTACACAGAATGAATCTTAAACATTGTGATAATGCCACTGGGCTAATTGACCAAATATTACTGTTTTTTTGCTAAATGATGTTAATGTCCATATCATGAAAAGTAATGTCCCTTGAACACCAAATGATGTCCCTTGAACACCAATCTACGACTTAAAGGAAAGTTAATCCTATAGATTAATGGGACCAAATAGCTGAGGGGTCTAAATGGTTTTTTCACCAGAACATCTATAAGACATTTACCTGTGGGTTCGAAACCTGCCAGATCCTGATTTATAAAGCAAATATTTTTTTTCTTATTCTTTTTTATAAAACAAATATTTTTTTAGTCTTACTTTCTTTAGATTTTTTTTTGCATAATCTGATAATTATGGAACGTTTGAACACATGATTAATCTATCAATATCTTCAATTATATATGACGTTTGAGATCGCAAATTAAGATACTTTCTATTGCTATTGCAATAAGCACTAAGCGGACATTTATGCGCGTCCTATGTATAACAACAATGACGTGTACATGTACCACAAATGCTATACATGAGATACAATATTATTTAAAGAGGATTCCCAGACTCACCAGGCACAAATGAAATATTATTGAGCCAGCTTACGAGATTTTGGTACCTATCATATGGGCGATCAGCGAAGGCTCTGACGAGTCTGTGCATCCACGAAGGATCGTAAGAGCGTTTCCTACTCGCATACATAAAGTATTGAAGTAGATGAAGGCCCAGATAACGTTTAGGTTTCTAGCTCCACTGGCTAGCTGTGCATGTGGGTTTAAAGAGAGGTGTGCGCATGCGTAGGACAGACCAAATGGCTGATCGCATGTGTCGCCCATGAACTATGATCTTTGTGTGTGAGTTAAGTTCTTATCACATGTGTCGCCCATGAACTTTGAACTTCCTTGTAAGATTCAAGTTCTAATCACATGTGTCGCCCATGGGCTATGGGCTTTCTCTCGAGAAATAAGTTCTAATTGCATGTGTTGGCCATTAGCTATTACCTTTCTTGGAATATTTTAGTTCTAAGTTTTAGCAATATGGGTTGCCTATGAGCTATTAACTTTCTCCTGTGATTTTTGTTCTAATCAAATGTGTCACCCGTAAACTTTGAACTTTATTGCGAGATTTTAGTTCTAATCGCATGTGTCGCCCTAGGGCTATTAACTCTCTCTTAGGAATTTAGTCCTGATCACATGTGTCGCCTCGCCCTAGGACTATGAACTTTCTCGCGAGTATTTAGTTCTGATCGCATGTATCTCCCATGAGGGATGAACTATTTGTGTGGTTTTAGTTCTAATCGCATGTGTCGCACATGAGCTTTGACATTTCTGGTGAAGTTTCAGTTCTATCACATGTGTCGCCCATGAGCAATGGACCTTCTTGTGAGATTTTAGTTTTGAACGCCTGTGTCGCCCATGAGCTTTGAACTTTGTTGGACGTTTTAAAAGTTCTAATCGCATGTGTCGCCCACGGGCTATGAGCCTTCTCGCGAGAATTTAGTTCAAATTGCATGTTGAACCCATGAGCTATGAACTTTCTTGTGAGATTTAGTTCTTAGTTCTAGTGGCATTTGTAGCCCATGCGCTATGAACTTTCACTTGAGGTTAAGTTCTATTTACATGCCCATGTGTAGTCAATTAACTATGCACTTTCTGATGAGATTTTAGTTTTGATTGCATGGGTCGTCTAAGAGATATGAGTTTTTCTTGTGATAATCTTGTTCTAGTCGCATGCTCATGGTTATGAGGTCGTAAGGTTGTAATTCTACTTGTAATTGCAAGTGTAAACCATGCGCTATGACCTTTTTGCGTGAAATTCTAGTTCAAACGCATGTGTTGCCCATGAGCTTTAAGATTTTTCTGATAAAATTTTAGTATTAGACGCATGTACAGCATATGTGCAAGAGCTTTTCTAATTGCATGTGTCAACCATGAGCCATGAGCTTAATCGTGAGAATTTAGATCAATCACATGTGTCTCTAATGAGCTTTTGCACAAACTAACCAGGCACAAATGTAATATTATTGGGCAAGCTCACGAGATTTTGGCACATATCATATAGCCCAACAATGAAGGCTCAGGCGAGCCTCCACAAATTGCGCATTTTCGCCCTAGCTTTCACAGCTAGCATACACCAAGTATGGATGTAGATAAACACCCATATAACAATTAAACATATTCCAACTAGATACGCCAGCATGGGCGTATACAGGCGGCTTTTGCGCATATGCAATAAACATCAAAATCTCAGGTTCTAGCCCAAGATACCACAGTGTGAGTGATCTTGCATCATCAAGCGTTCGTACAGTTACGGAATTCAACTTGAGGCAGACCAGCGTCCGTCGTTGTCATGGTATTTGATAAAATAGTCCACACAAAGATGACTTTGTTTTCATCAGCATAACTAACATACACCAATGCTTAGTCACGGGCAAGTTTAAAGTCTAAAAGAGCACCCATACACTAAATATAGGGCACAGATACAGCGATTTACATTTTCAAAAGGTACTACTTTCGTGGGCTACCCAACATGATGTTTTCTTTTGTAAAAATGAAAGAAAAACAAGCACAGCTTTATAAAAAACATGCCTAAATAAATGCCACAATGCTACACCACATACAATTGCATGGTGTCAAGAGGAAGAAATAACAGAAACACACAGACAGTTTGAGACATCCATATGAAGCAAGAACTGAACAAGAAAAGCAGCAACCTGTTGTTACTTTCTTCAAGAAGGGACGGGGAGTGACTGGCAAACTATTGTTGCACAGCTAGTTTTTGGTCATGTGCTACTACATATGTTCTGTAGGTGGCATAAGTTGCCAGTGAAAATGCAGTGTGATAATAACTATGGTCAGAGTGAAGAACCTTGGTGAATGCCATAGTCTCTTTGATAAACCCTTTATATTCTAATTGAACACTAAGTATGGAGCTGTCCTGTTTGTACTTTAAGAGGCTGCCGGTCAAAGTTTCTATAAAAAGATGTATTTGCTATCATTGAAGATTGTTTTCATCATTGCAAACGGTGCAGACCCTGGTGAAATATCGCATCATGTGCCATTTCATCAAGGCCTTTACTGGTTGTTAAAGTACCTGTTATTGGAAAAAATTAAGGTGTACAACCACATGAAATGTATAAAATGCATAACATTTGCAATTTGCAAAGAATTCATCAAACTGTATTGTTTTAGAGAAGATGTCAGCTCATCCTTGAAGGTATTGGTTAAGTGCATATTGGTTTCTCCCATACCGCTTAGTGAAGTCTTCCATAGGAATTCATAAATGTATCTTTGGCCATGCTGCAAAACACCAGTACTGACTGACTCAGTTTCACAAAGCTTTTCTGAATTCGCATCAACTGGATTATGCAATATTAGTTGACTTTGTAGTTTGAATAAAATGTTTTGCAAGATTATATAAACAGTTTACCTAAGCTACTTATCTACCCCTGATTACCAGTACTGACTGGCAGGTTTTTACCCCTGAACTAGATCCAAAACTAAAAACCCCAACCCATAGCAATGCCCAAACCAACCCTGAGAGCCCATATGGAGCAATAAAAAAATAAAAAAAAATATTAAAAAAATGAAAAGAAAAAAAATGAAAACAAAAAAGAAAAGGGAGCTAACTTTGCGAATCCTCCCTCGTAGGAATCCGCTTGTTGACGAGCTAGCATGAAAGCATGGCTCGTGGTGCATAACACCTAAAGGAAACAAACTTAAAATGGTCAATTTAAGCAAGGTTATGTATAAAACATATATTAAACCTGTATGGTTTTTGTTTTTTGAGAAAATATCACTATAGTTTCTGGAGAACATTGCTTTGTTTATTTGCAGATAGATATTTTACACAGAATGAATCTTAAACATTGTGATAATGCCACTGGGCTAATTGACCAAATATTACTGTTTTTTTGCTAAATGATGTTAATGTCCATATCATGAAAAGTAATGTCCCTTGAACACCAAATGATGTCCCTTGAACACCAATCTACGACTTAAAGGAAAGTTAATCCTATAGATTAATGGGACCAAATAGCTGAGGGGTCTAAATGGTTTTTTCACCAGAACATCTATAAGACATTTACCTGTGGGTTCGAAACCTGCCAGATCCTGATTTATAAAACAAATATTTTTATTCTTATTCTTTTTTATAAAACAAATATTTTTTTAGTCTTACTTTCTTTAGATTTTTTTTTGCATAATCTGATAATTATGGAACGTTTGAACACATGATTAATCTATCAATATCTTCAATTATATATGACGTTTGAGATCGCAAATTAAGATACTTTCTATTGCTATTGCAATAAGCACTAAGCGGACATTTATGCGCGTCCTATGTATAACAACAATGACGTGTACATGTACCACAAATGCTATACATGAGATACAATATTATTTAAAGAGGATTCCCAGACTCACCAGGCACAAATGAAATATTATTGAGCCAGCTTACGAGATTTTGGTACCTATCATATGGGCGATCAGCGAAGGCTCTGACGAGTCTGTGCATCCACGAAGGATCGTAAGAGCGTTTCCTACTCGCATACATAAAGTATTGAAGTAGATGAAGGCCCAGATAACGTTTAGGTTTCTAGCTCCACTGGCTAGCTGTGCATGTGGGTTTAAAGAGAGGTGTGCGCATGCGTAGGACAGACCAAATGGCTGATCGCATGTGTCGCCCATGAACTATGATCTTTGTGTGTGAGTTAAGTTCTTATCACATGTGTCGCCCATGAACTTTGAACTTCCTTGTAAGATTCAAGTTCTAATCACATGTGTCGCCCATGGGCTATGGGCTTTCTCTCGAGAAATAAGTTCTAATTGCATGTGTTGGCCATTAGCTATTACCTTTCTTGGAATATTTTAGTTCTAAGTTTTAGCAATATGGGTTGCCTATGAGCTATTAACTTTCTCCTGTGATTTTTGTTCTAATCAAATGTGTCACCCGTAAACTTTGAACTTTATTGCGAGATTTTAGTTCTAATCGCATGTGTCGCCCTAGGGCTATTAACTCTCTCTTAGGAATTTAGTCCTGATCACATGTGTCGCCTCGCCCTAGGACTATGAACTTTCTCGCGAGTATTTAGTTCTGATCGCATGTATCTCCCATGAGGGATGAACTATTTGTGTGGTTTTAGTTCTAATTGCATGTGTCGCACATGAGCTTTGACATTTCTGGTGAAGTTTCAGTTCTATCACATGTGTCGCCCATGAGCAATGGACCTTCTTGTGAGATTTTAGTTTTGAACGCCTGTGTCGCCCATGAGCTTTGAACTTTGTTGGACGTTTTAAAAGTTCTAATCGCATGTGTCGCCCACGGGCTATGAGCCTTCTCGCGAGAATTTAGTTCAAATTGCATGTTGAACCCATGAGCTATGAACTTTCTTGTGAGATTTAGTTCTTAGTTCTAGTGGCATTTGTAGCCCATGCGCTATGAACTTTCACTTGAGGTTAAGTTCTATTTACATGCCCATGTGTAGTCAATTAACTATGCACTTTCTGATGAGATTTTAGTTTTGATTGCATGGGTCGTCTAAGAGATATGAGTTTTTCTTGTGATAATCTTGTTCTAGTCGCATGCTCATGGTTATGAGGTCGTAAGGTTGTAATTCTACTTGTAATTGCAAGTGTAAACCATGCGCTATGACCTTTTTGCGTGAAATTCTAGTTCAAACGCATGTGTTGCCCATGAGCTTTAAGATTTTTCTGATAAAATTTTAGTATTAGACGCATGTACAGCATATGTGCAAGAGCTTTTCTAATTGCATGTGTCAACCATGAGCCATGAGCTTAATCGTGAGAATTTAGATCAATCACATGTGTCTCTAATGAGCTTTTGCACAAACTAACCAGGCACAAATGTAATATTATTGGGCAAGCTCACGAGATTTTGGCACATATCATATAGCCCAACAATGAAGGCTCAGGCGAGCCTCCACAAATTGCGCATTTTCGCCCTAGCTTTCACAGCTAGCATACACCAAGTATGGATGTAGATAAACACCCATATAACAATTAAACATATTCCAACTAGATACGCCAGCATGGGCGTAAACAGGCGGCTTTTGCGCATATGCAATAAACATCAAAATCTCAGGTTCTAGCCCAAGATACCACAGTGTGAGTGATCTTGCATCATCAAGCGTTCGTACAGTTACGGAATTCAACTTGAGGCAGACCAGCGTCCGTCGTTGTCATGGTATTTGATAAAATAGTCCACACAAAGATGACTTTGTTTTCATCAGCATAACTAACATACACCAATGCTTAGTCACGGGCAAGTTTAAAGTCTAAAAGAGCACCCATACACTAAATATAGGGCACAGATACAGCGATTTACATTTTCAAAAGGTACTACTTTCGTGGGCTACCCAACATGATGTTTTCTTTTGTAAAAATGAAAGAAAAACAAGCACAGCTTTATAAAAACATGCCTAAATAAATGCCACAATGCTACACCACATACAATTGCATGGTGTCAAGAGGAACAAATAACAGAAACACACAGACAGTTTGAGACATCCATATGAAGCAAGAACTGAACAAGAAAAGCAGCAACCTGTTGTTACTTTCTTCAAGAAGGGACGGGGAGTGACTGGCAAACTATTGTTGCACAGCTAGTTTTTGGTCATGTGCTACTACATATGTTCTGTAGGTGGCATAAGTTGCCAGTGAAAATGCAGTGTGATAATAACTATGGTCAGAGTGAAGAGCCTTGGTGAATGCCATAGTCTCTTTGATAAACCCTTTATATTCTAATTGAACACTAAGTATGGAGCTGTCCTGTTTGTACTTTAAGAGGCTGCCGGTCAAAGTTTCTATAAAAAGATGTATTTGCTATCATTGAAGATTGTTTTCATCATTGCAAACGGTGCAGACCCTGGTGAAATATCGCATCATGTGCCATTTCATCAAGGCCTTTACTGGTTGTTAAAGTACCTGTTATTGGAAAAAATTAAGGTGTACAACCACATGAAATGTATAAAATGCATAACATTTGCAATTTGCAAAGAATTCATCAAACTGTATTGTTTTAGAGAAGATGTCAGCTCATCCTTGAAGGTATTGGTTAAGTGCATATTGGTTTCTCCCATACCGCTTAGTGAAGTCTTCCATAGGAATTCATAAATGTGTCTTTGGCCATGCTGCAAAACACCAGTACTGACTGACTCAGTTTCACAAAGCTTTTCTGAATTCGCATCAACTGGATTATGCAATATTAGTTGACTTTGTAGTTTGAATAAAATGTTTTGCAAGATTATATAAACAGTTTACCTAAGCTACTTATCTACCCCTGATTACCAGTACTGACTGGCAGGTTTTTACCCCTGAACTAGATCCAAAACTAAAAACCCCAACCCATAGCAATGCCCAAACCAACCCTGAGAGCCCATATGGAGCAATAAAAAAATAAAAAAAAATATTAAAAAAATGAAAAGAAAAAAAATGAAAACAAAAAAGAAAAGGGAGCTAACTTTGCGAATCCTCCCTCGTAGGAATCCGCTTGTTGACGAGCTAGCATGAAAGCATGGCTCGTGGTGCATAACACCTAAAGGAAACAAACTTAAAATGGTCAATTTAAGCAAGGTTATGTATAAAACATATATTAAACCTGTATGGTTTTTGTTTTTTGAGAAAATATCACTATAGTTTCTGGAGAACATTGCTTTGTTTATTTGCAGATAGATATTTTACACAGAATGAATCTTAAACATTGTGATAATGCCACTGGGCTAATTGACCAAATATTACTGTTTTTTTGCTAAATGATGTTAATGTCCATATCATGAAAAGTAATGTCCCTTGAACACCAAATGATGTCCCTTGAACACCAATCTACGACTTAAAGGAAAGTTAATCCTATAGATTAATGGGACCAAATAGCTGAGGGGTCTAAATGGTTTTTTCACCAGAACATCTATAAGACATTTACCTGTGGGTTCGAAACCTGCCAGATCCTGATTTATAAAACAAATATTTTTATTCTTATTCTTTTTTATAAAACAAATATTTTTTAAGTCTTACTTTCTTTAGATTTTTTTTTGCATAATCTGATAATTATGGAACGTTTGAACACATGATTAATCTATCAATATCTTCAATTATATATGACGTTTGAGATCGCAAATTAAGATACTTTCTATTGCTATTGCAATAAGCACTAAGCGGACATTTATGCGCGTCCTATGTATAACAACAATGACGTGTACATGTACCACAAATGCTATACATGAGATACAATATTATTTAAAGAGGATTCCCAGACTCACCAGGCACAAATGAAATGAGCCACGATCTGTGAAAACCTGCCTTAATGACATTTAGGACTTTTTATGTAAAAATCATTTGAAAAACACCAAAAATTAAGAAATTTGACATGTTCGAATACTGTCTTAAAACCTATTGATATGGATAGTAGAATAACATTGGCAATTATTTCTGATTAAATTTCTTCGTTTTCATGCCATATGTGTCCATGGCAACAACTTTACCATAGCAACTGTCAGAATTTTTAAAGTATGGTCCGTCGTTTTCAGATCATGCAAACTTAAGGCAAAAATAAATCAGTGTCAACTTTTCCGCGAGTTCTATTACACACATGCTAAGGATAATAAAAAAAGTAGGGTAGCAAGAAATAGCATGTTTTTCATACACCCGACAAGCCCGCAAATCAGAAAATTAACTTTGATGTCATTAGTAACGTCATGACGTTTCTGACGTTGCGTGTTAAAGTTAAGACGGTGTATAGTTTCAAAAGACCATATTTCCATGAATAATGGAGATAACTTCATAAAATTTGCAGGATTACTTCTTTACACTTTAAAGATTAAGTGTGTACAATTAACTCAAATTTGATAACTTTGTCATTAAGGCTGGTTTTCACAAATTGTGGCTCAAATATTATTGAGCCAGCTTACGAGATTTTGGTACCTATCATATGGGCGATCAGCGAAGGCTCTGACGAGTCTGTGCATCCACGAAGGATCGTAAGAGCGTTTCCTACTCGCATACATAAAGTATTGAAGTAGATGAAGGCCCAGATAACGTTTAGGTTTCTAGCTCCACTGGCTAGCTGTGCATGTGGGTTTAAAGAGAGGTGTGCGCATGCGTAGGACAGACCAAATGGCTGATCGCATGTGTCGCCCATGAACTATGATCTTTGTGTGTGAGTTAAGTTCTTATCACATGTGTCGCCCATGAACTTTGAACTTCCTTGTAAGATTCAAGTTCTAATCACATGTGTCGCCCATGGGCTATGGGCTTTCTCTCGAGAAATAAGTTCTAATTGCATGTGTTGGCCATTAGCTATTACCTTTCTTGGAATATTTTAGTTCTAAGTTTTAGCAATATGGGTTGCCTATGAGCTATTAACTTTCTCCTGTGATTTTTGTTCTAATCAAATGTGTCACCCGTAAACTTTGAACTTTATTGCGAGATTTTAGTTCTAATCGCATGTGTCGCCCTAGGGCTATTAACTCTCTCTTAGGAATTTAGTCCTGATCACATGTGTCGCCTCGCCCTAGGACTATGAACTTTCTCGCGAGTATTTAGTTCTGATCGCATGTATCTCCCATGAGGGATGAACTATTTGTGTGGTTTTAGTTCTAATCGCATGTGTCGCACATGAGCTTTGACATTTCTGGTGAAGTTTCAGTTCTATCACATGTGTCGCCCATGAGCAATGGACCTTCTTGTGAGATTTTAGTTTTGAACGCCTGTGTCGCCCATGAGCTTTGAACTTTGTTGGACGTTTTAAAAGTTCTAATCGCATGTGTCGCCCACGGGCTATGAGCCTTCTCGCGAGAATTTAGTTCAAATTGCATGTTGAACCCATGAGCTATGAACTTTCTTGTGAGATTTAGTTCTTAGTTCTAGTGGCATTTGTAGCCCATGCGCTATGAACTTTCACTTGAGGTTAAGTTCTATTTACATGCCCATGTGTAGTCAATTAACTATGCACTTTCTGATGAGATTTTAGTTTTGATTGCATGGGTCGTCTAAGAGATATGAGTTTTTCTTGTGATAATCTTGTTCTAGTCGCATGCTCATGGTTATGAGGTCGTAAGGTTGTAATTCTACTTGTAATTGCAAGTGTAAACCATGCGCTATGACCTTTTTGCGTGAAATTCTAGTTCAAACGCATGTGTTGCCCATGAGCTTTAAGATTTTTCTGATAAAATTTTAGTATTAGACGCATGTACAGCATATGTGCAAGAGCTTTTCTAATTGCATGTGTCAACCATGAGCCATGAGCTTAATCGTGAGAATTTAGATCAATCACATGTGTCTCTAATGAGCTTTTGCACAAACTAACCAGGCACAAATGTAATATTATTGGGCAAGCTCACGAGATTTTGGCACATATCATATAGCCCAACAATGAAGGCTCAGGCGAGCCTCCACAAATTGCGCATTTTCGCCCTAGCTTTCACAGCTAGCATACACCAAGTATGGATGTAGATAAACACCCATATAACAATTAAACATATTCCAACTAGATACGCCAGCATGGGCGTATACAGGCGGCTTTTGCGCATATGCAATAAACATCAAAATCTCAGGTTCTAGCCCAAGATACCACAGTGTGAGTGATCTTGCATCATCAAGCGTTCGTACAGTTACGGAATTCAACTTGAGGCAGACCAGCGTCCGTCGTTGTCATGGTATTTGATAAAATAGTCCACACAAAGATGACTTTGTTTTCATCAGCATAACTAACATACACCAATGCTTAGTCACGGGCAAGTTTAAAGTCTAAAAGAGCACCCATACACTAAATATAGGGCACAGATACAGCGATTTACATTTTCAAAAGGTACTACTTTCGTGGGCTACCCAACATGATGTTTTCTTTTGTAAAAATGAAAGAAAAACAAGCACAGCTTTATAAAAAACATGCCTAAATAAATGCCACAATGCTACACCACATACAATTGCATGGTGTCAAGAGGAACAAATAACAGAAACACACAGACAGTTTGAGACATCCATATGAAGCAAGAACTGAACAAGAAAAGCAGCAACCTGTTGTTACTTTCTTCAAGAAGGGACGGGGAGTGACTGGCAAACTATTGTTGCACAGCTAGTTTTTGGTCATGTGCTACTACATATGTTCTGTAGGTGGCATAAGTTGCCAGTGAAAATGCAGTGTGATAATAACTATGGTCAGAGTGAAGAACCTTGGTGAATGCCATAGTCTCTTTGATAAACCCTTTATATTCTAATTGAACACTAAGTATGGAGCTGTCCTGTTTGTACTTTAAGAGGCTGCCGGTCAAAGTTTCTATAAAAAGATGTATTTGCTATCATTGAAGATTGTTTTCATCATTGCAAACGGTGCAGACCCTGGTGAAATATCGCATCATGTGCCATTTCATCAAGGCCTTTACTGGTTGTTAAAGTACCTGTTATTGGAAAAAATTAAGGTGTACAACCACATGAAATGTATAAAATGCATAACATTTGCAATTTGCAAAGAATTCATCAAACTGTATTGTTTTAGAGAAGATGTCAGCTCATCCTTGAAGGTATTGGTTAAGTGCATATTGGTTTCTCCCATACCGCTTAGTGAAGTCTTCCATAGGAATTCATAAATGTATCTTTGGCCATGCTGCAAAACACCAGTACTGACTGACTCAGTTTCACAAAGCTTTTCTGAATTCGCATCAACTGGATTATGCAATATTAGTTGACTTTGTAGTTTGAATAAAATGTTTTGCAAGATTATATAAACAGTTTACCTAAGCTACTTATCTACCCCTGATTACCAGTACTGACTGGCAGGTTTTTACCCCTGAACTAGATCCAAAACTAAAAACCCCAACCCATAGCAATGCCCAAACCAACCCTGAGAGCCCATATGGAGCAATAAAAAAATAAAAAAAAATATTAAAAAAATGAAAAGAAAAAAAATGAAAACAAAAAAGAAAAGGGAGCTAACTTTGCGAATCCTCCCTCGTAGGAATCCGCTTGTTGACGAGCTAGCATGAAAGCATGGCTCGTGGTGCATAACACCTAAAGGAAACAAACTTAAAATGGTCAATTTAAGCAAGGTTATGTATAAAACATATATTAAACCTGTATGGTTTTTGTTTTTTGAGAAAATATCACTATAGTTTCTGGAGAACATTGCTTTGTTTATTTGCAGATAGATATTTTACACAGAATGAATCTTAAACATTGTGATAATGCCACTGGGCTAATTGACCAAATATTACTGTTTTTTTGCTAAATGATGTTAATGTCCATATCATGAAAAGTAATGTCCCTTGAACACCAAATGATGTCCCTTGAACACCAATCTACGACTTAAAGGAAAGTTAATCCTATAGATTAATGGGACCAAATAGCTGAGGGGTCTAAATGGTTTTTTCACCAGAACATCTATAAGACATTTACCTGTGGGTTCGAAACCTGCCAGATCCTGATTTATAAAACAAATATTTTTATTCTTATTCTTTTTTATAAAACAAATATTTTTTTAGTCTTACTTTCTTTAGATTTTTTTTTGCATAATCTGATAATTATGGAACGTTTGAACACATGATTAATCTATCAATATCTTCAATTATATATGACGTTTGAGATCGCAAATTAAGATACTTTCTATTGCTATTGCAATAAGCACTAAGCGGACATTTATGCGCGTCCTATGTATAACAACAATGACGTGTACATGTACCACAAATGCTATACATGAGATACAATATTATTTAAAGAGGATTCCCAGACTCACCAGGCACAAATGAAATATTATTGAGCCAGCTTACGAGATTTTGGTACCTATCATATGGGCGATCAGCGAAGGCTCTGACGAGTCTGTGCATCCACGAAGGATCGTAAGAGCGTTTCCTACTCGCATACATAAAGTATTGAAGTAGATGAAGGCCCAGATAACGTTTAGGTTTCTAGCTCCACTGGCTAGCTGTGCATGTGGGTTTAAAGAGAGGTGTGCGCATGCGTAGGACAGACCAAATGGCTGATCGCATGTGTCGCCCATGAACTATGATCTTTGTGTGTGAGTTAAGTTCTTATCACATGTGTCGCCCATGAACTTTGAACTTCCTTGTAAGATTCAAGTTCTAATCACATGTGTCGCCCATGGGCTATGGGCTTTCTCTCGAGAAATAAGTTCTAATTGCATGTGTTGGCCATTAGCTATTACCTTTCTTGGAATATTTTAGTTCTAAGTTTTAGCAATATGGGTTGCCTATGAGCTATTAACTTTCTCCTGTGATTTTTGTTCTAATCAAATGTGTCACCCGTAAACTTTGAACTTTATTGCGAGATTTTAGTTCTAATCGCATGTGTCGCCCTAGGGCTATTAACTCTCTCTTAGGAATTTAGTCCTGATCACATGTGTCGCCTCGCCCTAGGACTATGAACTTTCTCGCGAGTATTTAGTTCTGATCGCATGTATCTCCCATGAGGGATGAACTATTTGTGTGGTTTTAGTTCTAATTGCATGTGTCGCACATGAGCTTTGACATTTCTGGTGAAGTTTCAGTTCTATCACATGTGTCGCCCATGAGCAATGGACCTTCTTGTGAGATTTTAGTTTTGAACGCCTGTGTCGCCCATGAGCTTTGAACTTTGTTGGACGTTTTAAAAGTTCTAATCGCATGTGTCGCCCACGGGCTATGAGCCTTCTCGCGAGAATTTAGTTCAAATTGCATGTTGAACCCATGAGCTATGAACTTTCTTGTGAGATTTAGTTCTTAGTTCTAGTGGCATTTGTAGCCCATGCGCTATGAACTTTCACTTGAGGTTAAGTTCTATTTACATGCCCATGTGTAGTCAATTAACTATGCACTTTCTGATGAGATTTTAGTTTTGATTGCATGGGTCGTCTAAGAGATATGAGTTTTTCTTGTGATAATCTTGTTCTAGTCGCATGCTCATGGTTATGAGGTCGTAAGGTTGTAATTCTACTTGTAATTGCAAGTGTAAACCATGCGCTATGACCTTTTTGCGTGAAATTCTAGTTCAAACGCATGTGTTGCCCATGAGCTTTAAGATTTTTCTGATAAAATTTTAGTATTAGACGCATGTACAGCATATGTGCAAGAGCTTTTCTAATTGCATGTGTCAACCATGAGCCATGAGCTTAATCGTGAGAATTTAGATCAATCACATGTGTCTCTAATGAGCTTTTGCACAAACTAACCAGGCACAAATGTAATATTATTGGGCAAGCTCACGAGATTTTGGCACATATCATATAGCCCAACAATGAAGGCTCAGGCGAGCCTCCACAAATTGCGCATTTTCGCCCTAGCTTTCACAGCTAGCATACACCAAGTATGGATGTAGATAAACACCCATATAACAATTAAACATATTCCAACTAGATACGCCAGCATGGGCGTAAACAGGCGGCTTTTGCGCATATGCAATAAACATCAAAATCTCAGGTTCTAGCCCAAGATACCACAGTGTGAGTGATCTTGCATCATCAAGCGTTCGTACAGTTACGGAATTCAACTTGAGGCAGACCAGCGTCCGTCGTTGTCATGGTATTTGATAAAATAGTCCACACAAAGATGACTTTGTTTTCATCAGCATAACTAACATACACCAATGCTTAGTCACGGGCAAGTTTAAAGTCTAAAAGAGCACCCATACACTAAATATAGGGCACAGATACAGCGATTTACATTTTCAAAAGGTACTACTTTCGTGGGCTACCCAACATGATGTTTTCTTTTGTAAAAATGAAAGAAAAACAAGCACAGCTTTATAAAAAACATGCCTAAATAAATGCCACAATGCTACACCACATACAATTGCATGGTGTCAAGAGGAACAAATAACAGAAACACACAGACAGTTTGAGACATCCATATGAAGCAAGAACTGAACAAGAAAAGCAGCAACCTGTTGTTACTTTCTTCAAGAAGGGACGGGGAGTGACTGGCAAACTATTGTTGCACAGCTAGTTTTTGGTCATGTGCTACTACATATGTTCTGTAGGTGGCATAAGTTGCCAGTGAAAATGCAGTGTGATAATAACTATGGTCAGAGTGAAGAGCCTTGGTGAATGCCATAGTCTCTTTGATAAACCCTTTATATTCTAATTGAACACTAAGTATGGAGCTGTCCTGTTTGTACTTTAAGAGGCTGCCGGTCAAAGTTTCTATAAAAAGATGTATTTGCTATCATTGAAGATTGTTTTCATCATTGCAAACGGTGCAGACCCTGGTGAAATATCGCATCATGTGCCATTTCATCAAGGCCTTTACTGGTTGTTAAAGTACCTGTTATTGGAAAAAATTAAGGTGTACAACCACATGAAATGTATAAAATGCATAACATTTGCAATTTGCAAAGAATTCATCAAACTGTATTGTTTTAGAGAAGATGTCAGCTCATCCTTGAAGGTATTGGTTAAGTGCATATTGGTTTCTCCCATACCGCTTAGTGAAGTCTTCCATAGGAATTCATAAATGTGTCTTTGGCCATGCTGCAAAACACCAGTACTGACTGACTCAGTTTCACAAAGCTTTTCTGAATTCGCATCAACTGGATTATGCAATATTAGTTGACTTTGTAGTTTGAATAAAATGTTTTGCAAGATTATATAAACAGTTTACCTAAGCTACTTATCTACCCCTGATTACCAGTACTGACTGGCAGGTTTTTACCCCTGAACTAGATCCAAAACTAAAAACCCCAACCCATAGCAATGCCCAAACCAACCCTGAGAGCCCATATGGAGCAATAAAAAAATAAAAAAAAATATTAAAAAAATGAAAAGAAAAAAAATGAAAACAAAAAAGAAAAGGGAGCTAACTTTGCGAATCCTCCCTCGTAGGAATCCGCTTGTTGACGAGCTAGCATGAAAGCATGGCTCGTGGTGCATAACACCTAAAGGAAACAAACTTAAAATGGTCAATTTAAGCAAGGTTATGTATAAAACATATATTAAACCTGTATGGTTTTTGTTTTTTGAGAAAATATCACTATAGTTTCTGGAGAACATTGCTTTGTTTATTTGCAGATAGATATTTTACACAGAATGAATCTTAAACATTGTGATAATGCCACTGGGCTAATTGACCAAATATTACTGTTTTTTTGCTAAATGATGTTAATGTCCATATCATGAAAAGTAATGTCCCTTGAACACCAAATGATGTCCCTTGAACACCAATCTACGACTTAAAGGAAAGTTAATCCTATAGATTAATGGGACCAAATAGCTGAGGGGTCTAAATGGTTTTTTCACCAGAACATCTATAAGACATTTACCTGTGGGTTCGAAACCTGCCAGATCCTGATTTATAAAACAAATATTTTTATTCTTATTCTTTTTTATAAAACAAATATTTTTTAAGTCTTACTTTCTTTAGATTTTTTTTTGCATAATCTGATAATTATGGAACGTTTGAACACATGATTAATCTATCAATATCTTCAATTATATATGACGTTTGAGATCGCAAATTAAGATACTTTCTATTGCTATTGCAATAAGCACTAAGCGGACATTTATGCGCGTCCTATGTATAACAACAATGACGTGTACATGTACCACAAATGCTATACATGAGATACAATATTATTTAAAGAGGATTCCCAGACTCACCAGGCACAAATGAAATGAGCCACGATCTGTGAAAACCTGCCTTAATGACATTTAGGACTTTTTATGTAAAAATCATTTGAAAAACACCAAAAATTAAGAAATTTGACATGTTCGAATACTGTCTTAAAACCTATTGATATGGATAGTAGAATAACATTGGCAATTATTTCTGATTAAATTTCTTCGTTTTCATGCCATATGTGTCCATGGCAACAACTTTACCATAGCAACTGTCAGAATTTTTAAAGTATGGTCCGTCGTTTTCAGATCATGCAAACTTAAGGCAAAAATAAATCAGTGTCAACTTTTCCGCGAGTTCTATTACACACATGCTAAGGATAATAAAAAAAGTAGGGTAGCAAGAAATAGCATGTTTTTCATACACCCGACAAGCCCGCAAATCAGAAAATTAACTTTGATGTCATTAGTAACGTCATGACGTTTCTGACGTTGCGTGTTAAAGTTAAGACGGTGTATAGTTTCAAAAGACCATATTTCCATGAATAATGGAGATAACTTCATAAAATTTGCAGGATTACTTCTTTACACTTTAAAGATTAAGTGTGTACAATTAACTCAAATTTGATAACTTTGTCATTAAGGCTGGTTTTCACAAATTGTGGCTCAAATATTATTGAGCCAGCTTACGAGATTTTGGTACCTATCATATGGGCGATCAGCGAAGGCTCTGACGAGTCTGTGCATCCATGAAGGATCGTAAGAGCGTTTCCTACTCGCATACATAAAGTATTGAAGTAGATGAAGGCCCAGATAACGTTTAGGTTTCTAGCTCCACTGGCTAGCTGTGCATGTGGGTTTAAAGAGAGGTGTGCGCATGCGTAGGACAGACCAAATGGCTGATCGCATGTGTCGCCCATGAACTATGATCTTTGTGTGTGAGTTAAGTTCTTATCACATGTGTCGCCCATGAACTTTGAACTTCCTTGTAAGATTCAAGTTCTAATCACATGTGTCGCCCATGGGCTATGGGCTTTCTCTCGAGAAATAAGTTCTAATTGCATGTGTTGGCCATTAGCTATTACCTTTCTTGGAATATTTTAGTTCTAAGTTTTAGCAATATGGGTTGCCTATGAGCTATTAACTTTCTCCTGTGATTTTTGTTCTAATCAAATGTGTCACCCGTAAACTTTGAACTTTATTGCGAGATTTTAGTTCTAATCGCATGTGTCGCCCTAGGGCTATTAACTCTCTCTTAGGAATTTAGTCCTGATCACATGTGTCGCCTCGCCCTAGGACTATGAACTTTCTCGCGAGTATTTAGTTCTGATCGCATGTATCTCCCATGAGGGATGAACTATTTGTGTGGTTTTAGTTCTAATCGCATGTGTCGCACATGAGCTTTGACATTTCTGGTGAAGTTTCAGTTCTATCACATGTGTCGCCCATGAGCAATGGACCTTCTTGTGAGATTTTAGTTTTGAACGCCTGTGTCGCCCATGAGCTTTGAACTTTGTTGGACGTTTTAAAAGTTCTAATCGCATGTGTCGCCCACGGGCTATGAGCCTTCTCGCGAGAATTTAGTTCAAATTGCATGTTGAACCCATGAGCTATGAACTTTCTTGTGAGATTTAGTTCTTAGTTCTAGTGGCATTTGTAGCCCATGCGCTATGAACTTTCACTTGAGGTTAAGTTCTATTTACATGCCCATGTGTAGTCAATTAACTATGCACTTTCTGATGAGATTTTAGTTTTGATTGCATGGGTCGTCTAAGAGATATGAGTTTTTCTTGTGATAATCTTGTTCTAGTCGCATGCTCATGGTTATGAGGTCGTAAGGTTGTAATTCTACTTGTAATTGCAAGTGTAAACCATGCGCTTTGACCTTTTTGCGTGAAATTCTAGTTCAAACGCATGTGTTGCCCATGAGCTTTAAGATTTTTCTGATAAAATTTTAGTATTAGACGCATGTACAGCATATGTGCAAGAGCTTTTCTAATTGCATGTGTCAACCATGAGCCATGAGCTTAATCGTGAGAATTTAGATCAATCACATGTGTCTCTAATGAGCTTTTGCACAAACTAACCAGGCACAAATGTAATATTATTGGGCAAGCTCACGAGATTTTGGCACATATCATATAGCCCAACAATGAAGGCTCAGGCGAGCCTCCACAAATTGCGCATTTTCGCCCTAGCTTTCACAGCTAGCATACACCAAGTATGGATGTAGATAAAAACACCCATATAACAATTAAACATATTCCAACTAGATACGCCAGCATGGGCGTTTACAGGCGGCTTTTGCGCATATGCAATAAACATCAAAATCTCAGGTTCTAGCCCAAGATACCACAGTGTGAGTGATCTTGCATCATCAAGCGTTCGTACAGTTACGGAATTCAACTTGAGGCAGACCAGCGTCCGTCGTTGTCATGGTATTTGATAAAATAGTCCACACAAAGATGACTTTGTTTTCATCATCATAACTAACATACACCAATGCTTAGTCACAGGCAAGTTTAAAGTCTAAAGGAGCACCCATAAACTAAATATAGGGCACAGATACAGCAATTTACATTTTTCAAAAGGTACTACTTTCGTGGGCTACCCAACCGGATGTTTTCTTTTGTGAAAATGAAAGAAAAACAAGCACAGCTTTATAAAAAACATGCCTAACAAAAATGCCACAACGCTACACCACATACAATTGCATGGCGCCAAGAGGAAGAAATAACAGAAACAAACAGACAGTTTGAGACATCCATATAAAGCAAGAACTGAACAAGAAAAGCAGCAACCTGTTGTTACTTTCTTCAAGAAGGGACGGGGAGTGACTGGCGAACTATTATTGCACAGCTAGTTTGGGCATGTGCTACTACATATGTTCTAAAGGTGGACAAGTTGCCAGTGAAAATGCAGTGTGATAATAACTATGGTCAGAGTGAAGAGCCTTGGTGAATGCTATAGTCTCTTTGATAAACCCTTTATATTCTGATTGAACACTAAGTATGGAACTGTCCTGTTTGTACTTTAAGAGGCTGCCGGTCAAAGTTTCTATAAAAAAGATGTATTTGCTATCCTTGAAGATTGTTTTTATCATTGCAAACGGTGTAGACCCTGGTGAAATATCGCATCATGTGCCATTTCATCAAGGCCTTTACTGTTTGTTAAAGTACCTGTTATGGGAATAAAATTAAGGTGTACAACCACATGAAATGTATAAAATGCAAAACATTTGCATTTTGCAAAGAATTCATCAAACTGTATTGTTTTAGAGAAGATGTCAGCTCATCCTTGAAGGTATTGGTTAAGTGCATATTGGTTTCTCCCATACCGCTTAGTGAAGTCTTCCATAGGAATTCATAAATGTATCTTTGGCCATGCAGCAAAACACCAGTACTGACTGACTCAGTTTCACAAAGCTTTTCTGAATTCACATCAACTGGATTATGCAATATTAGTTGACTTTGTAGTTTGAAAAGAATGTTTTGCAAGATTATATAAATAGTTTACCTAAGCTACATATCTACCCCTGATTACCAGTACTGACTGGCAGGTTTTACCCCTGAACTAGATCCCAAACTAAGAACCCCAACCCATAGCAATGCCCAAACCAACCCTGGGAGCCCATATGGAGCAATAAAAAAATATTAAAAAAATGAAATGAAAAAAATGAAAACAAAAAAGAAAAGGGAGCTAACTTTGCAAATCCTCCCTCGGAGGAATCCGCTTGTTAGAGCTAGCATGAAAGCATGGCTCGTGGTGCATAACACCTAAAGGAAACAAACTTAAAATGGTCAACTTAAGCAAGGTTTTGTATAAAACATATATTAAAACTGTATGGTTTTTGTTTTTTTAGAAAGTTTTAGTTTCTGGAGAACATTGCTTTGTTTATTTGCAGAGAGATATTTTACTCAGAATGAATCTTAAACATTTAGATAATGCCACTGGGCTAATTGACCAAATATTACTGTTTTTTGCTAAAAGATGTTAATGTTTATATCATGAAAAGTAATGTCCCTTGAACACCAAATGATGTCCCTTGAAAACCAATCTACGACTTAATGAATGTTATGGGCTATGCACTTTCACGCGAGACTTTAGTTCAAATAGCATGTGTCGCCCATGTTCTATGGACTTTCTTGTGAGATTTTAGTTCATATCGCATGTTTCAACAATTAGCTATGACATTTTTGTGACGTTTTGTTCTAATCACATGCGTCGCCCACTGTGTAATTTTATCTGAAAGACCTATTACGTAACTTTACGATTTTGCAATAAAATTCCGTATGCAACGTCTGGAAATGTGTACGCAGGGTCATTGAAAATAAGAAAATAAGCTACTTTTTAACTTGAATAAGTGATATTTTGAGCTTGTAAATTTGACCTTGGCCTAAATAATTTCAGATATAACCTATATAAGTTACTTTTTGTAGCCTGGTTTTGAAATCATTGTTGAAAATACAAAATTTTAACTTCTTCAAGTGATATATGTTTTAACTTAGACAGGTTATGCCCCTGACTGATGGTAGAACCGTTCAATATGTGTGTTTAATATATTTGGGGTCATTTGTGCATTACAATGCCTATTTTGTTGATTTTGCACCATGAAATGCAAACTAAAGAGCAATAACTTCTTTCTGATTCATGTTTTAAATCAGTCATGTTAACAGATGTGTAGATTTATCAAACTGGATTTTTTATATATATTTTTTATACAATTACTTAATCTGAGTCTTTGTAAGCAAAATAGTCATGTTTGAAAAAAATGACAGCAACCACTTTCTTTCTGCAGCTTGAATGATAATTTTCATCCTATTTAGATTTTTTTCAAGTTTTTTGTGGTTTTACTTATTATTTTGGCGACTGAGTTTTCGGCCTAGATAAAGACTAATTCTTAATAAATGGCGTGGTAAGCTTTAATTTAGACTGGCTTCAGTCCTTAAACAATTTTTCATCAATGTGTCATATCATATCCTTGTAGCCAGTCTAACTCTGATGGCTCTGTTTTAAAACAGACCCATCAGAGCTAGACTGGCTACAAATATATGATATGACACATTGATAAAATATTGTTTTAAGGACTGGAGCCAGTGTAGGTTTAATTCTGATCATGTAAGATTACAAACAATACACAATAATGTTTATTGTTCTTTTATGAATCTTGATTAAGACATCATATGAGGTAGAATCGATTCCCTTATCCTGTCACCAAGGGAAATTAGCGAAATATTGACAAAAATGAAATATGATAATTGTGTTTACATGTGTATATATCTCTCAAACGCGACTAGCAAAGGCCCTGGAGAGATCGCCAGAGCCTTTTCAGGTCGCTCATATTGATTACCTCTTTATATAATGGTGAAGCCTAAATGTGTACTTTGGCAAACAGTGAAGACCCAGATGAAATTCCGCATGATGCGGCATTTATCAGGATCTACACTGTTTGCCAAGACAATAAGAATCCTTAGAGAAAATAAAAACAATTTTATTTGAAAAGTTAACCTGTGAAATCAGACGGAATAGTTCATTAGTAAATAAAGGGTTAAGAATGATTTAAACCAGCTGTACAGTTGCACAAAACTGTCTTCCAGTAATTTTCTTACTGACCGTTCCAAGGTGGCGCTTCTTTTGTGGATCCTTTTTGTTACATGTATTTGTGTTTCATGTTTGTATGTAATACTGTCTTGTCTGTTCCTTTCAGCTTGTGGTCACGTACTAAGAAAGATCCGACCTCTTGGATGTCTTGTATGTGATGTTTTGCTGCGTTTTGTCACTTTCCCATATGTCTGGGTCAGGTGTGGTATTTGATTGTATCGATTCCTGATCTTGCCTTCTTCCTTGCTTCCATTTGTAAAGAATGATTTCACAAGTGTCTTTATGTCAAAGCCCCGGTCATATTGAGAGTTTGTACTAATTGACACGCCATGCTGTCATTTGAAAGCTTAACCCTTCGCATGCTTGAATAGTTTTTATATATGTATGCACAGTATATTGTTTTTATTCGCAATTGTTTGTTTTTCAAAATCTCTTTCAAAACTACCATCAAAGTGTCAAACATTTTGGACCCAGATCAGGCCAGTCATTTTGTATAAGACGTCGGACCTGATATTGGTCCAAACTGTTTGTTTAGTTAATCATCAGAAAGCACTGAAGAGTCACAATGCAATACCACAATTACAATTGCTGATATACACGCAATGCTTCTTTAAAATAGTGCTGAAAATAAAACACATAACTATAACTGGGAAATGCTAAAATAACAGAAAATAGCTTCTAACAGCGTCAAGAGAAAACTAGAGATGATGTTTATGAAACACTTTGCCCTCAACCCCTTGCTTGTCAAGAGTTAAGGGCTCATAACACAAGGGGGCCATCTTAAGTATAAAGCTTCTAGCTATACTACTCATCATCCTCTATCTGCTGACCTAATTTGAACTAAAATAAAAAATAATTTCACACGGTAATCAGCTGACAAAGTTTGAAGCCATAAAACGTTTCGAGATACATGCATCTTTATTAAAGTTTTCAATGCCCAAATTATCTTAAAAATTTTGCAAAAGGCAATTACAAAAAAAACAATAAATGATTGCTTAAATATTTTTCGAGATATCTTGATTGCAAGCTTTCAATGCCAAAACTTGCAAAGGGAAATAACTTGAAAAAAATAAAATAACATTTTTTTTTAATTTTGATTAGGTAATCTACTTATTATCCTCTATCAGCTGACAGTTATAAGCTACTAGCTATAATAGTTTTTGAGGCACCTTGACTACAAGTTTTCAATGCCAAAAATTGCAAAGGGAATAACTTAAAAGAAAACAAACTTTTTTTTTTAATTTTCATCAGGTAATTTGCTTATCATCTTCTGTCAACTGACTAAATTTGACGCTGCTAGCTTAAATAATTTTTGAGATACCTTGATTGCAAGTTATTAATACCAAAACTTGCAAAGGTAATAACTTGAAAACAAAAATAGTTTTTTTTAATTTTCACTAGGCTATCTACTTATTATCTTCTATCAGCTGACCAAGTTTGAAGCTACTTGCTGTAATAGTTTTTGAGATATCTTGATCAAAAGTTTTCAATGCCAAACTATGCAAAGGGCAATAACTGAAAAACTAACTTTTTTAAATTTTCACCAGGTTATTTACTCATTATCTTCTATCAGCCGACAAAGTTTGAGGCTACTTGCTGTAATATTTTTTGAGATATCTTGATTACAAGTTTTCAATGCCAAAAATTGCATTTAGGGCAATAGCTCAAAAAAATAAATTACCTTTTTTTAAATTTTCACCAGGTAATCTACTCATTATCTTCTATCAGCTATCCAAGTTTGAAGCTTCTAGCTGTTATAATTTTTGAGATATAAAATTTTCTATGTCCAAATTAACAAAGCGCAATAGCTCAAAAAATATATAATAACTTTTTTTTATTAATTTCATCAGGTTATCTACTCACTATGATCTATTAGCTGACCAAGTTTGAAACTCATAGCTGTTGTAGTGTTTGAGATAATTTGATTACAAAATTTCATTATGACCCTTTAAAAGGGGCATAACTCCACAAAGGGAGATAATCCAGACTTAAAAACAAGTATGCGTCAAATATTTTTGTGATGAGGAATCCATATATGAAATTTCAAAACTGAATCTTAATAAATTTTGTAACGGACGCATGGACGGACGGAAGGAAGGACGCACGGACAAGCCCTAAGCAATATACCCTTTAACTTTCCCAAAGTTTGGGGCATAAAACCGCATCAATACATAGAGGATCTTACATGAGTGCTCATGATTTATTTATTTCATTAGATGAATTTGGTAAAAGCGATATCTCTTTTTCGCAATGAGTTAAAGAGACTAAGTCTGCAACTATGAACATTTTTCGATTTTTTTATTTTGTTTTTAAAGCATTTGTAAAGGTAGAATTAAGTTATGCTTTCACAATAAATCTGTTCACTTTAGCTGAAAACTGCACGGAAAAGTGAATTATCTTATAAAACAGGTGTGTTTTTCTCTTCTTGGTAAATATTTGCGTCCCTCCAATAATTATATACAGTTAATTTTAACATAAAAGCAGTTGTTTTAGTACTGATAATTTGTTAAGATTTACGAAATTGGTAAAATGTATACCTGAATTTTCTTTTCTTTACTGTGTTCTTGAAAAATAGAAACATTAGTTCTAAAATTAAAAGATCAAACGTTACAGACTATGCAGCTTTAATAAATTCAATAATACAAAAGCACGAATGCTAGGTACTATTTATCATATTGAAATAACTATGAAATCCCATTTTTTGCGTTAGAAAGTGATTATTTTGTAATTATGTACGCAACGTTATTATAGACGTCATGAAGTTTCCCGAAAATCTGTAAAGCACTATTGTGCGTACAGGAATTCAGTGAACAACGTTTTTTTGCGTTTATTTCGTTATGTGCGGACTGATCGCAAAATGACCATCAAAATTTAATGCATCTATACACCGCCTAATTGGTGATATTTTTTTCGTTACAAAATGTATTGTCAAATGGGCTGTGATATGATGGAATTTCTTCACATTTGAGCATCTGTATTATTTAATTTACCCTAAATGCACCTTTGTACGGATCACTGCCTTTAGTTTACTATCGATCAATAATTATACAGTTTTATAAGACGAAGTAACATGTCTTATCATATTAAAATAGTTGCATCAAATGCGATTTATGGCAATAGTTTGGGCTCGCAGAATTTTGGCATACGTGGATATATTGAGGCCTTAATCCCAGTGGGTACCCGTCCATTTGTTTATATAAATGAATCTCTGTGTTTCCCTGTTCCTCAATTTAAAATCTTGATTTTCTGTGTTCCCTTCTTATCTGATCATCAGATTTTAAACATTTCTAACTTGTTTTATTAAATAAATTGAACTTTCTATTTGTTTATTCCAAATACTGATTTGTTGACACCAGACAATGCAAAATATGTATGCCAAAACGTAATTCTGGGCAATTATAAATGATAAAAGAAAATAATCACAGGGCTCATCCGTTAGGTGTTATTCAAGTGAAAAAGGACTCATCCAATAAGAATAATGCTGAGGTCGGAGGGAGAGACTAGTGATGGGGTGGGAATGTGCTTGGAAATAGGTTGAACAATATATCAGCGGATGTCATATTTTGAGCCGTGACATGTGATTTCCAACAATGTGGCATTTTGACATGTGTAGACTCGGACGAGCCTCTGCATTCTCCTTTTAAGCTTAGAAACTCCAAATGGTGTTCAGTCAGTAGCTTAACAATCATAGAATACTCAAGCGACTATCAAAGGCTCTGATCAGACTGCGCGTATGCACAGGCTGATTTGAGGCTTTGCTGGTCGCACATACCTTTTTGTTGGAAATCTCATGCACTGGCTCATTTTGTGTTTGGGGTAAATATAGTTTTGGGGTAGGCTGAGAACTAAATTTTCGTGCGAAGTGCATTATAGGCTATAAATAATGCACCAGTCATTTGTAACCACTGCTTCACCTTGGGCCCTGAGCAGGATGGGGATATCCATGGCCTGGTAAATGTGTTGTGTTTTACTTTTACATTGCCCCCACAATGCGGAGGAAATGTAGGGGTTTGATAGACCTAGACAAACATGACAGTGTAGTATAATAACAGACTGCGGGGGAGAACTGTCACGGTTTTGCCAGCTAGCTGTCCCCACAGTGAGGTGATTACTATGGGGAACTGCCGACACAAAGTCACTGTCCTCGACATTCCTCTGGGCTGGTGCGTGGTCACAAATGACTGGTGCATAAAGGCGAAAAAAATATGCGCACCAGCCATTTGTAACCACGCCGCAGCCGAGCAAATGCGCTGTTAGTATAGGGTCATACAAGGGACCCGCAGCCAGGAAATCAAAGTTCCCGCCGTTCTCTGGCTCTGTGGGCCGTAGTTACGGATGACTTGTGTATTTGACGATGCAGAGCGCAATCAAATAATGTGACTCCCGTTAATATATCTGATGAACAGCCTCCTCATTATTTTTTTTTTTAATATTATTATCTGTTGCACTTGTAATATTTGTCCTAGAGCTGTCGAGCAAGCAACACAGCCCACGACGCGAGAAAACCTGTCTTCTGGGTTTCCAACAAAGCGAGTTTTAAACCAGTCTCTTCGGCTAAACAGGCAAGCTAGAAATTGAAATTTCTCTCGTAGCAAGTGTAGATATGATTCATCAAAAAAGCAGACAACAAAGTTGCTGATGAGACTGCGCGGATGCGCAGGCTGGTCTGCGCATTTATTGTTACAAATCACCAAAGACAGGTTTCTGCAGCTATCCATGAACGCTTAGAAAACACGGGAAATATGAAAACTCAGGCATCATTGTAATTTGCGCAGTCTCTTCAAAGCATTTGCAGTGTGTATGTAGACACACAAAGAGCTATCCTGCTGGTGACTGTTTTCTATATAATACAACCTGATATACGAAAGTAAACATGGTATTCATTGAACTGTATAAACCACGTGTTACCCATATGAAATACACTGAGGGAAAATAAGGAATTTTCTAAATCGAAAACGACTAAATTATTTTATTTTACAAGAGATTCCAGACTTATTTTCCTATCATAAATATTCAAATATGAAATTGTATATTAGGCGGTGTTTTATTATATGTATGTGCAAAATTTTAGTCCAAAATTTTATCATTAAAGACATTTTAAAAAAGAAAAACGTTGTTCACTGAATTTCTGTACGGACTATAGTGAATTATCGATTTTATTGCATGGCGTTATTTCACTCACAGACGCAATGTTATATGATGAAGGTAAATTATAAACGCAACACATCTACAAATTAGACCAACAACATTTGAGCCTCGACATGAGATTTCCAACAATGTGGTATGCACGAATAGCAAATATTCAGATCAGCCTGCGCATGCATACGCACAGTCTGGTCAGAGCCTTTGCTAGTCGCTTAAATAATTTATGACTATTTAGCTACTGAATGAACATAATTTGGAAGTTCTAAGTTTAAAAGGGGGCTACACAGGAACACAAATTAAGCAAAGCAACCAGCTCTCTCTTCCCCATCAAGATGATTGCAATACTAGAATGCACATAAAGTAACGTACAACAAAACAAAAAACAATTGCGGACTCCCACAATCGGAGTATCAATAAACAAAAAGTCAAACCACAACAGAACCACCGCCTTAGAACGGACAGCAGCCTAAGCCACCGGGGGGAGGGGGGGGGCTAAAATGCATTTTACTGGTACCAAATATTCGCCCTAGATTCTGCTATTGTTGAAGTACAAGAAATGTTCAGCTCGCATGGAGGCCTTCTAACAAATGCCATGTATCATCATGGAGAAACACTTTAATCAAATTAACACACCATGATAAAACAAAGAAAAGGGCTCATGACTCACAGATAGTCAGAGCTAAGGAAAACCTCAAGTTGAGCCATGGTGGGTCCAGCTACAGATAAGCATCAGGCACCAACCCACCGATTCATGCTTTACGTCAGAGCCGTCATATAGTCTGAGGCCTGACCCACCGTCGTGCAATTAAAGAGGAAACCATGACTATAGACCGTGATTGGATTTAAAACCAGGCATGCAGACTGGCATGCAACGTTGAAAAAATGGGTTAATCAACGTTGTTCTTTAAATCCACAGGTGCTACACTGTAAGGTGGGTGTATTATACAGGCCCTGTTTTTTCATGTCTCATTTTTGCACAAGACACTTTCTGGTTGAGCAAAAGGTCATTTAGAGTATCAAGATTTTGGGTCGCGGGATGGCATGTAGTTTGAGATCTAAATCGTGTCCGTAGTATATCTCCTACATTATTTCAGGTAGGCATCCTAAATTTAGTGTGTGTTTATATTTTGGGGTTACCAGGTGTTTTGGATCGTTGTGACCTTGACCTCTGGCATAAGTTCTAGAAATACCTTGTTTTTTGAGGGCATTCGTCTCACTATGACACAATTGTGTTTTATGTATAAAAGTGTACTGTGATCGGGATATGAAACGTGTTAGAGAATATGTTCTAAAAATAACTTTGTCCAAGATGTATCTATAAAAGAAAGTGTGTTAATGCGCCAAGACGGTACCTTAAAAGAAATAAGTTTAATGAACCAACCAACAATGTCCGTGAACTGTGGAATAGGGATAGTATGAGCAATCAGGGGGTTAGTCTAATGAGCTCGCGATTTCTGTGTTATCAAGTTGAATAGCCAATTAACCTGATTCCAGCAGCCGTAAGTATATCCATTAAACAACTGCTAATCACCCAAACTATTCGAGTCACAGCCAAACAGTCGAATAAACAATACACCAGATCGGAATTTCCGCTGTTTTTGGCCATTTACCCGTGGTAAGGAAGGAAAATATAAAAACAAACAACTACACGTCTAAAGAAAAGTGACGCCTTTCTTATATCAAAGTAACGTCATCAGCGTATTCAGGAACTTCTGGGAGCACTTTTCTGATACCAAAAATGCGGAATTCTGGTGAGAAAGAAAAAGAATACATACTTTGTGCGAGGATGGGATATAGAACAATCCGTCAATCGTGATCACTGTTTGTCATCACTCGGCAAGCCTCATGATGCCAAACGGTGATCCTCGTGACAGGTGTTTCTATCACAGCCTCACACTCCAATCGGGAATGTCCGGCAAAACTGGATGATAGAATCAAGCCTCGGGTGTACGTACATGTAAGGCGCATTACGCGTAGTACTATGTACGAAAAAATTCCATTTTGTTACCCTGAACTGGCGTGAGGAAAATTATTTCAGTAGCATGTGCAAGTGTGCAGCCCAATTAAAATCCATTTTTCTGGATAACGGAAAAGTTTAATCAGCAGCATAAATGAAGTTTACATATATGTATTTTTCAATGAAATATCGCTATTACTTCATTTATTACATGTACCTGTTAAAAGTGAGCAAATTGTCTTGTTATATTACCACTCTGATTGGTTCAGAAAAACAACTGACTGCCTGCAAGAAATAATGTAGACATCTGTAGAAATGCATTTTTCTGTAAATCCAGAAATTTGGAATTGTTTAAAAAAATCACAACATTTTCATGGATTACAGAGCTAAGTTTTGTTTTTAAGTTTAAACATTAGAAGTAAATAAGTATGATGAAAGCAAAGACATGACAAATGAAATTTTGGGCGAAAAATTGGAATTGGTCAATCTTCCAAAATTTAGCTTAGATACCAACATTTCCCATATAATGAATCATTAGCGCATTAACAACTAAAGGCTAAAGTTATCAATCCTGACAAACTCCAATTTGCATTTAAGGAGTTACTCTGTTTGATCTCCTCCAGCAACTTGATAATCAAACACTACCGCCATACTTCGAGGTTTTAGTGAGAAAAAAAAATAAACACAATGCATTCTCTTAATGTACATTTGTATATGCGCGGATCCAGGAAGGTTTGTCATTTTTTTAAGTTGATGAGGGGATCCAACTACCGCTAAAAGCGGATCATCGTCGGCCTGCCCGCAAAACGCCAATAAAAAGGATAATGGTCAAACATTGAATGCTGGTTTAGTAGCTTTGTGAATATTCAGGGGACTCGGGTCAGAGTTACTTAGACACACTTTCTTTAGAATTACTAAGAACCCTTATCTTTCTGTAATTTTTCAGGATAGGTTTTGGAACCCCTGCACCCCCCTCTGGATCCGCGCGTGATTGATATAAATTAATTAGTTTCAATCTTTTCCACCAATAAAAATACATACACGTACATGAGTATTTATTGATGCAAAAGTTGTTTTGAGCAGTATACCCCCGACGAAGTCGGTGGGATATAGTTTTGCCGTCGTCAGTGCGTCCGTCCTTCCGTCCATTCCGTCCTTCCGTCAGTCAGTACTTTTTGTCTGTTCGGAACCATATCTCAGTACCTATAGGTCAGATTTGATTCATTCTTGGTACGAATGATAAGTATCATAGACTCTCAATATCCTATAAGTTTCGTCAAAATCGACCCCTTAACACTTGAGTTATTGCCCTTGCTTTAGTATAAACAATTATAATGCAAAACCTATAGTAGTTTTCTTAGTTGATTATGTTTTCATTTGACCAAAGCTATTATATTTTACAACTTTTCACTATACACCATGATTACCCAGTGCCTGTAGATAAGCATGGCAGTGTCAAAGGTTTACCCCACCCCCTTTGACCCCACCTAAGGGGTCAAATATTTAAATTTTGCAATAACTAAGGCAATTGTCAATATTTTTTGCTGAAATTTTGCATGAAGGCAGAGCAGCAATAGGTATGAAACATATCAAACAGGATTTTAGTTTAAAGGCATGGGTCCGGTCCCCTGGGGTGGAGTTAGGGGGTGGGGTCAAAGGTCAAACCATATATTTTTGTGAAAGTAGTCATGTTGCATATCAAATTAAAGGGAATTGAGCACAGAGCACAATGAAAGAAAATATGCGGTCATTACACACACCAACGACCCCGGGGGTGGGGTCAAAAGGTCATATTTTTTTTCTTTTCTAAAAGTGGTCATGCTGCATGTCAAATTAAAGTGGAGGAAGTGTAGACCTACATGCAAGGTAACATCTTGAAATTACACACACCCTTGACCTCTGGGGTTGGGTTGAAAGGTCAGATATTGAAATTGTGTAGATGCAAGTATATTTTTTTATTATTAAACTAAGCACTAAAACATACTTGACAGGTGTTTGTTATGATCTGAATGATACCGAAGGTGAACTTAGGGTTAGACAAATGGGATTTATGTTTTGTGATTTACATGTTTCTCTCAAATACAAAATGTAACCATTCGTCGGGGGATATAAATTCGTCGAATTTGTCTTGTTGAAGATTATCATTTCAGGGATAAAGAACAATTTCACTTTTAATAAATGTTCGAGTTTTTTCAACTGTCTTATTGGATTGATGGTAAGTTCGTCGCCGTTCAATGTATATAACTGGTTAAGGTCAAAGTATTCTAGCCACTTGGTTAAATAGCAAATACATGTGGACTCGGATGTGGCAGAATTAGAATCGTACACTTCGCAATTTTTGATCAACAGAAATGCCTCTATACCTTCTTCACGCCGTTGTTTGTATTTCCGTCCAGTTTGAAGAAACTGAGTAAGTGTCCTTTTGATTGGTTCCCGCACTATAAGTCGTCAGCTGGCGTTCTAATTTGGGTAATGTGGCAATTAGTAAGGGATACAAGTCATGTACCCCCGGCCCAAATACCCCAGGGTGGTCAATTGGAGATGGATCAGGATCTTGAAGCCCAGTCAAGGGGTATGACATGACCACCTAGTAAACAGTTCATTGTCATATTGCAGGTATGGGGGCATTGTTTGCTGGAAAAGAAAATCATTTCGAACAGTCCGATAGATGGTCCATATAGCGTTGGCCGCGTTGGCCGCGTTGGCCTGTAAGTGAGCCGCGAGTTACTATGCCAGTTAAACAAACCATTTCATCACTGTATTATACAAAGCTCATGGTGGCGTTCTTTTTTTAGCATGAGCATATTACTACTCAGCGTTTTGTCAATCAAGACAATGTTACTACCACCGTTATTATTCAGAATTTGACTATGCAAGCCAACAGGAACGACAACGCTGCTGACGAGACTGCACAAACGTGCAATCCAGACAATGTTATTACCAGCGCTATTTACAAAATTTGACTGAGTAATTAAGCCTACATAAACAACAAAAATGCTGACGAGACTGCACAAACATGCAGTCTGGTCAGCACTTTTATTGTTCGTTCTCTCTGAATACATGTATCTATTACTACTCAGCGTTTTTGCCAATCCAGACAATGCTATTACCGGCGTTATTTTCAAAATTTGACAAAGCAAGCCTACACGAACAACAAAGCTACTGACGAGACTGCACAAAAGGTGCAGTCCGATCAGCACTTTTATTGATTTCCCACAATGTGGCATTTTGACGTATGCCGACGTATGTCTAACTTATGAGTAACTTATTCATAAATTATTCCTGACGTAACATAACTTATACTTGTATCAGCGTATGACAGCGTATACCAAGCGTATCACTAGCGTTCTTGATTTATGAGAAACTAATGCACAACGAACTTCTAACGTATGCTGAATTGTACATATAACGTACGTTAACGTATGCATAACTTACATGTAGCGTACATCTAACTTATGTCAAACGTATTAAACAGTAAAAAAGTTTGGGACCACTTTGTTATATGACAACGTAAACCAAGCGTGTTCGTAACGTATTGTAAACGTATCTCCAACTTATTCAGCGTACAACAACGTACTTGATTAATTTTCATACGTCCTCATACGTTTGTGCTAACGTACCTTAACAAAACATACCCGTTGCGTACATCTTACTTATGCCTTACGTATAAGCAATGCGTCGGCATACGCTAAGAATATTTTATGCAAGCACAAATTTTTAGATTTATTCAACCGTATGACAACGTATACCAACGTACAGTAGCGTGTTCGTAACGTGTTTAAAACTTATCTCTAACGTATTCAGCGTACACAGCGTTCTTGCTTAATTTCTCATACGTCCACATACGTTGGTGCTAACGTACATTAACGTATGCATAACTTACCCGCTGCGTACATCTAGCGTATGCCTAGCGTATAGAAACAGCACGTTCGCATACGCTGTAATTTTTACAGCACAAAATGGTGGACCTCTTGGCCGCATGTCAACGTATACCACCGTACTACATGTATAGCGTATTCGTAACGTGCTTTAAACTTATTTCTAACGTGCTCAGCGTATACCAACGTACTTGTTGAATTCTTCATACGTCGGCATACGTTGGTGCTATAAGTCGTAGTGTGACAGGGCCTTCATGGAGGGTCATAACCATATAGTATTTGATGAATATAGAATATATTCAACTACCACATGAACAAGTGATATTCCTGTACATATCCTGTACATATTCGTGGTTTGAGATTCATCATGAGACGTTTCGCCATGATGCAGCTCATACAGCAGAAAATTATAGAAAAACATTATTAGCACTTTTCGGTGGAATTTCAAAAATAATACAAGCTTCTCATTTCAACAATGAAAAGAGGCATTCCCTTTTATTCCCAACATACATGTATTTCGAAACTTTTGAAAGTTGGAGCGTCAACTAATAATCCGCACAATGACAAATTTGAAAAAATCGTAAGCCCGTAGCCCATAGACACATCCCCGTGACATCGTACGATCCTTGTACGGGCACCGCACCGTGATCGTGAGGACAACGCAGGGTTTTAGATTGTCATCTTGGCCCAAAAATGATCGTAGACTCTTGCGATAGTCGTAAGGAGCCCGCAATGTCGTCGCACGATACCTTTGCACGGCCCATCAAATCGTACGGACATCGGACGGTCATCCTGCGGTAACTCCAAGGCGATGGCACGATGATCGTGCGGTCGCCTTGCGACGTGTCAACAATTTCCTGACTTTTCATTTGCTGTTGGTTTCATTTAAATATTTGTCTTAAGGCGATGTCTCGTATACCACCACTCAGTGTGACTCAATATGGACCCAGTTCCGTTTGCTGATGGAAGCAGTCTAATCAGGGCCAATAGAGTATGCTTCCATGATAAAATTGTCTGAAGTGCAATTCAAAGTATGCACTTTACGTGAAATACTTATGCCATTTTAAAATGCTGGTTGGATAAGGGTTTAATAAATTAGATAAGATTAATAAAAAGTCGAGATATTTTTTTTGTGATTTAAAACTCTGGGATTTGAATATGAGTATTACTTCCAGGAATAAAGTATATGGGTCTCGTAGTGAGAACATGTGACTAGTTCGAACATTGAAATTTGAATGAATGAATGTTCTACAAAATGTATTTTACTGAAAAAGAATGGCAAATGTGCTGAATAGGCCGGGTGGAAGAAAGCACATTCTGGTCAGTACTTTTGTTGTTCGCATGCAACGAGTTCATTTTTGCTTACGATGAAGATTTTATGTGTTGCTGGCCGTAGAGTGCCTTAGGATGATTAAACTGAATAAAACCATAATAAGCGTTTTAGTCTACGCTGATAGAATTAAAGCATCTTTATATTTATACCCGCTATTTCGTAAGAAAAATAGGGAATATTTATTTCGTACCAAAGTCGGTCCGTCGTCCGTCCGTCCGTCCGTGCATCTGTCTGTCTGTCTGTCTGTCTGTCTGTCTGTCCGTCCGTCCGTCACGATT
The DNA here is from genome assembly GCA_964019695.1 of Loripinus fragilis. Lineage (NCBI taxonomy): Eukaryota > Metazoa > Mollusca > Bivalvia > Lucinida > Lucinidae > Loripinus > Loripinus fragilis. The sequence goes on from OZ026529.1 coordinate 37,179,483, forward strand.
CTTGTAATTGTATGTTCTCCTAAACCGTTGGACGTAGCAACTTCAAACTGTGTAGGTGCATAGATCACATGATGTAGAGGGTACTGGGTGACATTTCGTGTGACCTTGACCCCAATGTCAAGGTCAAAGGTCAAATAATGTATTTTCTTGTAAATGCATCTCCTCATAAACTTTTCGAGGCAGCAACTTCAAATTTTGCCTGTGCATAGATCACATGATGTCAAGGGTACTGGGCGACGTTTCGTGTGACCTTGACCCCAAGGTCAAGATCTAAGGTCAAATAATGTATTTTCTTGAAAACACATCTCCTCAAAATGTTTTGGAAGCAGCAACTTCAAATTTTGCCTGTGCATAGGTCACATGATGTTGAGGGTACTAGGCAACAACTCATGTGACCTTGACCTTGGGGTCAAGATTAAGTACCCCAATGTCAAATAAAGTATTTTCTTGTAAATGAATCTTCTCCTGAACCATTGGACATAGCAACTTCAAAGTTTACAGGTGCATAGGTCTCATGATGTGGATGGTACTGGGCAACATATTGTGTGACCTTGACTCCAAGGTCAAGGTCATATAATTTACTTTCTTGTAAATCCATCTTCTCCTAAACTGTTGTACGTAGCAACTTCAAATTTGGCAGGTGCATAGGTCATATGATTTGGAGGGCACTGGACAACATTTTGTGTGACCTTAACAACTAGGTCAAGGTCATATAATGTATTTTCTTGTAAATGCATCTCCTCCCTAACTATTGGACATATCAACTTCAAACTTCACATAGGTCACATCATGTAGAAGTTACTGAGCTACATTTTGTGTGACCTTGACCCCAAGGTAAAGGTTATTGGTAAAAAAGCGGGTATTTGCGATGGTGTACCATCGACTGCTGCTCTAGTTTCAATTAAAGTGATACTTTTCGAATTATAAAAGTGTACTATAAAAAAGGAGTAAGTAATATTCTGTTATTTAAACTTTATGAAAACTTCATAGCTTAGAAATTGACATTAAAATATACACAAACGTATCACGCTGTTCCATACCTTGGGACCATGTTCAACTAAAAACACTAGCCTCTTCATAGCACGATTTGTGACTTTTGACTTTGAAACACAGTTTAAATGTAATGCAAAAATGAACATGGATAGCTGTGTAAATCCATGCACATAATAACACGACAATTGTACAGCGGGCGTACCGACTCCTCGCAACTTTCGCAAGGTCATCGTATGGGCATCGTGCGATTTATATTGGGAGGTCGTGAAGATAACACGATGATTGTACGATAACTTTGCAGTTGTCGTACGGTGCCGCAAGGTCTCTGTAATGTCCTAGTTTGTCACCGAAAGAAATCGTAGGGTGATCGTAAGCAATGTAAATACAAACGTCGTAGCTTATAGCCGCCTACGATGCCGAAAAAATCGTAGAGAAAATCGTAGACAAATAAATCGTAAGACGACCGTGGCAAATGTATCGAGGCATAATACATGTAGGACTCTATAGACATCGTACATGTATACAGTGTACCCATATCTAAAATGCTTTGATCAAATATTCCTCTGTTTTAAGCCTATGCTATTTTTCTTGTTTATGTAGCTTGTTTTTTTTCTTATTATGTTCTACTCCTAGAGAAGGGACTCTGGTGCTTCAGGTATATGGACCGAAATGCTTTTGACACTTTGCAGTTACAATGACGGATTTTGATTTTTATTATGTTGTCTTTAACGACAAGACATGGCACAATTATACTACAGTAAAACTTAAACCGTCATGTCATTGTATTGTTGCGGGTTCTTTTTTGCAATACTTTTGCACATTTAAGACAATGCTCAACACTGTCGTGTAACTTACTCGCGAAGCAAAGCAATCATTATGTGAAAAAATAGCTAACAAACTCTCATCTCGTATACTTTCATCAAAAGAATGGTGGTCAACTGTCATCTTTTTTATTCTTCCAGAAACTAATAAACAAATATATTCCTCCACTAGAAGACAACAATATAATACACACCGATGAGTAGAAACAAAGGAAACATTCTTAATAATCACTTCCAAAGTCAGACAATATTAGATGACATCAATGCAATACTTTCTGATCTGCCTCAGTCTCCTTTAGATTCGCAGTTCAGTCAAATTATACTTACAACACAAGAAGTTAAATTTATTCTACAAATTTTACCTTCATGAAAGGCTAGTAGACCAAATTGGCTAAGTAATAGAATACTCCGTGAACTTGCTAACGAGATTTATTTCCCCTATTTTTTTTGTTTCAATCAGTCATTGCAAAGTGATATAGTGCCTACTTCATGTATACCCCATACCTTAAAAGGGTGCCCCTTCTATCATTAATAATATTAATATTTAAACGTCTGTTCAACCACGTTCAGGGCAACCACATTCTTATTGCGCTTCATTCAGGATTTTTCCTGGGGACTCTTGTATCAACCAGTTAACATTCTTATACAACATATTTTACAAAGCTATTGATACAGGCAAGGAATGAGAGCTGTCTTCTATGACATCATCAAAACCTTTGATCGAGTCTGGAATGCTGTCCTAATTCACAAGCTGCTGGTCTTACAGGAGAGGTTTTTACCTGGTTTAATAGTTATTTCTCAAACAGATGTCAAAGAGCTGTGCTACCAGGAACATCATCAGACTGGGTCTTTATTCTAGCTACCGTTCCAAAAGGATCTATTTTGGGACCTATACTTTTTTTTATCATACATTAATGATAGGCTCAAATATTCACCTTTTTGCTGACGATACTAGTCTCTTCATTGTTGTTGATAATCCCTTGCAGCAGCAATTTGTTTGAATACTGCTCTTTTCAGGTTAAAACAGCCACCAGTTTTTTTTTGCCACACCAGAATTTGGCAAAATCACATCATCTTTCTAGTGGTGCAAAAGACTCAAAACCACTAAAATACATAAATACAGACATAAGGGAGCAAAACATATATGATTATGACTAAAAAAATATATGCCATCATAATGAAAAAAATGGTCAAAGTTAAAAACCCCGCGGGGTTTTTCGAAAACCCCGCGGGGTTTTTAAAACCCCGCGCGGGGTTTTTCCCCCACATTTTCAAATGGGGGAAAGACCCCGCAGGATTTTTTCAAAAAAATAAATATTAAAATTTGTTCAAGAAACAAGTTTGTTTGATTGTAATTATTGCAGAAAATGATTGATATGGCTTAATTCAAAACTTTGATTTCCCCCGCGGGGTTTTTCTCCCATTTCAGATTGTGGGGGAAAAACCCCGCAGGGTTTTTTGAAAAATTCAAATTGACTTTTTTGAATTATTATTCATCACAATGCATAATAAAAGGTATATCAAAAACTTTCAGCATTATATTGTGCCTCTAGAGGAAAAAGAAAATTCCCCCGCAGGGTTTTTCCCCCGCGGGGTTTTTCCCCCACAAAATAAAATGGGAGAAAAACCCTGCGGGGTTTTTCATCCAAAAATAATATTTTTAGTTTTTAGCTCAAAGAAGCATTTTACACTCTGTGTTCAAAGTTGTGAGAGTTTTATATCAAAACAGAGAGATTTCAATTTCTCCCTTGGTGGGAAATCCTAAAATATACGTTACCAAAATGGCAATGTATCATTGTTAGACTGATGGCTGAGAATGTTTTGCTCCCCGCTAAAGAATTTTGCAGACACATCGTATCTTAAAAGAGCATTTCAAGCTGCGTAGAATAAGAGATGTTTGCATGTGTACGATTTGGTGTTTGCCTCTGACAGTCTGTTACATATGTTACCATATAAAATTCAGAAAATGAAAAGTTAAAAGGCTGTGCTACAGAAAGAAGGCATTAAACTAACTATTTAAATCACGCATATAGTCTGCCTGCTGGATACCTAAGTTGCAGATAAAAGTTTTAAAGCAAAATTACGGCATCCTAATGTGTTATGTGCGTTACTTACATAAAACTACCCTTTAAAAACGGTAACTGTGACCAATAGCATTTAATTTTACAGCTGATTTGTGAATTTTTAAAATGCTTTTAATCTAGTTGTACTAACACACTTATTTGGCTTATAGAAAACAAACAAAGTGTGTTTATCTATCTTAAATGCATTGCCTTATATAAGCAATTAAACAACACTACCCCAAGTTTTAAGGAGCCCAACTTGGTAGGTATTATTTACGTAAAAATTATATAAAATCTTCCATATTTTGATAGTCTTGCTCATATAATAAAGAATCATAGATTTTGCATGTTAAACAACAAGATAGGAGTACTTGTTACAGGTTGTGTTACAGGTTGTAACTTATGTTACCTAACATAATAAATTAGCAAGGCCATTGACTTGGTGTAAGAGATGATATTTCAAAGGGAAATGAATATTTTTCGCATGGTTTCTTATAAATATCTGGGCTTTGGTGCTTTAATCTTAGGAAGCAATTCATTGCTCTATTATCAAGACCTTTTTTACAGATGTTATATATAAACTTTTTCAATATTTCCATATATGTATAATACTACGATATAGATAGAGGGGCGTGGAAAATAATAGTTTCTATTTTAACATGACAATTTAGTATTTGTTAAATTGGTTAAATGTTTTAAAATATCTTAACTAATCCTTATCCAAGTCGTATACAATATCTATCATTATATCTGCTTGTGTGGCAAAATAATTGCTCGTCTCATCTCATCACAGCCAGTAGAGTAATCAGACAGAATTATAACTGTAGTTTAAGTAAGGGCCCTTTGGAATTCTGTAGACATACTTGTATTCTATATTAAATATAATGTAAACAGTGGTCAAGAATAAATCAAAGGATGTGAAGATCCGATTAAAATCAAGTTTAGCTCATTTATTGCCCATAATTAGACATTTAAAAAACATCAAACAAAACCATCATTGCAGACGACCTTAATAAAATAATAATAATAATAATAATAATAATAATAATAATAATAAAAATAATGATAATAATAATATTCTTTATTTCCTCCACATGTGAAGAGCATACAAATAAAGCACAATTACAAAAGCAAGATAGAAACATTGAACATATATACATCATATACATTATTGGTTTGGCTTTAATATTTTAAAACCTGTTTGTTTATATATCGATATTCAGATTTGAATCGTTTCATTCAAAATCAGGTCACCAACATCCATGCTGTATATGACAATAGACCACGTCAACACTGATGAAGTATTATTGTAAAGGCATTCACCTATTTTTTTCTTATTATTAATCTACATAATAAAAATAAACTCGACCAAACAAAGAAATCATGATCACCATGCGTGACATTTGGACTTCGAATCTTGAAAGGTAATTATATAGCCATTTCTTTTATCGGGACCGACAAATCACTTCGAAAAATTGAATTTTTCGGATAATCGAAATTCGAATAATTGGTAGTTTTATTGCAATAGATAATAGAGAAAAAAGTCAGGACTGTCCGTAGTCTTCGAATAACCCAGTAGTTTCGGATAATGGAAAATTTGGCTGGAAGGTTAAAAAAATAAATGTTCTTTACCACTACCCACTTGTGAGAAAGTCGACCTTTCAACAAATTAGGTTGAATTCAGCCCAGCATGTTTGGATTAGCATAAAAAAAGAATGGGCAGACACTTTTGACCCCATTATAGGGCGCCTCTGAGTGGGGTACCCAAAAATAAGCTCTTGTATACACAATTTGTTTAAGTTGTGCACAAATTTGGTTGAGTTCTACCCAGCAATTCAGAGAGACTGCAATTTAGCCAGAAAATGCACACTCTCTGAGGCCCATGCAAAGGGGATCCAAAAAGCAAAAAACAGTAATGCTCCTGCTCACCCACTTGTGCAAGTAAGTCACCAAACAAATTCGGTTGGATTCAGTATGACCGTTTGCGCAGTCGGTAACGTGTCTGGCAACAGATGTGAATCTGAATCCAGGGGTCGCGAGATTGAATCCCAACCCGGTCCCGTACTTTCGTGGAGATTGATCATGAAATAATTTCTACGGTCATTCTCCTCCCTTCCGCTGAATCATTCAAGAAGGGTTGTTGTCAGTTACAAGTGAAAGTATGTGCACGAAGTACTGGTTAACTGCTTGTTAAAGCTTGCCAAAAAAAGTGTGGTTAGGTGAACTAACTGTCCCCCCATGACCATAGCTGTTGACTTGGGACGTAAAGCAACAAAACAAACAAACCGTTTGCAAGGTGAAAGTATTGCAGGCAAATGGGCAGACCGAAGGACACTTTTGACCTACATCCCACATCATTGGGGTATTGGAATTTTGCTGTTGCATACATCAGTTGCATACACCAGTTGCTCAACAAATTTGGTTGGATAATCTGTCCAGTTGTTTAGAAGATAGCATAACAAACAAAAACCTGATATACAGACGAAGGCAATCGCAATATCTCCCAACACCTTTTAAAAAGAGAATGGATAAAAAAATCAAATAAAAATAAGCCCCAATGATCAGCCTGATTATCCTGTAAATTCAGTAATTAACCTGCTTACATGTACCACACTAACTAAGTGTTGTACTGCCATAAATGCTGCTGTAAATAATAATGATAATGGTAAAATTGTATAACCATAATGAACACAATTCAGTATTAAGCGTCTTTCATCAGCATTTAAAGAAAGAAACAACTACAAATGGCTTTGTTTCTAAGAAACTAAATTATATGATGAAAAGTCTCATGCAAGTATAATTTATAAGCATAGAAATATGTTCTATTTACTCACATTGTCTGTTGTAGGATTTATTTTGTGCAGTTTATGCAGTATATATCCAAAATTAACACAGGATTTATCAAATAGTTAGAGCCTTGCAAACCATGAGGTTTATTTGAATCTTTTTTCTGGTTTCCTGCAAGATTAAAGAATTTCAGCTTGAGTCATTGAAATGAGAGAACCAGATTAACACAGTTATATCATATTTCAAGGTCAGACTGAGTTCAGAATATAATGGTCCTATGCAAATCTAGGTTGGGATTATTTGGTATTAAATGGAACCAAATTATTTACTAGCAGTACCAAAAGATTCCATTTAATCCCAAATTATATGGATGTGTTGAATTGATGAAGTCCCAGAAAATCTTAATAATCCCATTTAAAGTACCTACTGGGACTTTCTGGGATTAAATGGAATATTTATCCCAGAAAGTAACATAAAATCCCACTTATATTTTAAGCAGAATTATTTGAGACTTTCTGGGATTTTCCAGTTCCAGATAGTGACAGAAAATACCAATTGTTCAAACTTTTGGGATTTAATGGAATTCCATTAAATACCATGTAAAGTGAAGTACCACAAAATCCCAGGAAGTTCTATTCAAGCAGAATTGGAACTGGACTGAGACTTTCTAGAACATTCTAGAACATACCAATTATTTGGGATTATAACATTCTTCTCGGCCCTGATCTGGGTCCTTACTATTTGCAAAGGTTATCAACAGATGACAAAAGTCTTTGTTAACAGAACAGAACATATCTTTATTGACATAAAACTCAGGCCACTCATAGATAGCGTAAAGGCATAAGATACAAAAACAAAGCATATACATGAGATACATAAAATACATGAGTACAAAGAGCATGAAAAAGGCGAAAATTAAAATGCGAGCAAAATCAACCCTGAAAGAGCCTTCTATAACTTACAGTAGGCAACATAATCGACTGTTGTTGCTTCATTAAGAAACAAAATAAGGCTTCACATTATTGATTATAGACAATTCGCATGATTTGACATATCATGTGAACTGTCTATAATCAGGTTATTCCCATGAAATATTAAGCCAAGACATAGTAAGAAGTATATTATCGTACTGATTGACTCTTTTAGGGTTAGGGTGCACATGAAAATTTATTCATTATAATTTCTACAAAACTTGATAACTTTACAAGCTTCCTGATATTTGCTGAAGAAAATAGTTCTTTGAATTTTATAATGTTAGGACTTTTGTAAAAATATGATCTTAAATATTTTTTTCTGTCAGATATAAAGTGATCACAAACAAAAAGATAGTGAAATTCGTCACCGATATCATATTTGCTACATAATGTGCATTTTCTGTCTTCTAAAGGTGTGTTTTCCCAGCGACCAGTTTCAACCGGAAGCCAATGATTACTTAACCTAAACTTTAACAATGAAGAACAGTGTTTCCTATTTAATTTGATTAGGTAATTTTCAAAATTTAAATCTTGCTTGAAAAGAGTATAATTCTTTCCTTTAGAGGATGAAGTTACTTTGTTATGCCACTCCTGAACATAAAGGTCTGATAGAGTTTTAGAGATTTGATTTTTGATTGATTTTGGCTTTTCAATGACTTCCTTGTTTAAAAGATCGGGACGCCCAACAGATATTAGAATATGTTTAATAAAATGGATCCATTTATGTTGATGGATGCCACCATCATATTCTCCTAGTAGAAGTAAGTATAACCATTTTGATAGTTTTGTTTGTTTACCATTCACAATATTCATCCAAAAGCTAATAATACGGGTTTTTATTCTATTGTCTACTGCCTTGCAACCTAGTTAACAAGGATAGTTAAAATGATATAATTCAAAATAACATAAGTTATCAAGCAGGATACAAAATGACAATCTAGCATAAAGCACATTTCTTTATTCACTTAATATTTTCGAGTTATGAATTATAACAATACAATAGAACCAGAAATATCTTTATCTATAAACTTTTTTGTCGTCTGCTGACTTTTTTTTTTTAAATTACTTTTTTCAATAAATTCTTTCAGGAACGCACTATTAGAGTGTCAATCCTTTTGGATCAAGATCAGGATCGACATTCTTCTCGTTCCAGATCTGGGTCCTTACTGTTTGCAAAGGTTATCAGCAGATGACAAAAGTCTTTGCTAACAAGGATAGTTAAAGTGATATAAGTTATCAAGCAGGATACAAAATGACAATCTTGCATGAAGCACATTTCTTTATTCGCTTAATATTCGAGTAATGAATTATAACTTAAGTTGTTATGTGAATTGCATGATGTTCACTATTAATGCACTCTATGTCTAAACTTAGTAAACATAATGTGCACTAGGGTGTAAGGTTTTTGTTTTTACACACCTGAAGGTGCCGTCTATGTCTGCTCCCAAAATGATACTCCCACAATATATACTCCCAAGCAAAAATCCTTTTAAAATGCTAAACTATTCATTTTAAGTACATGTTTGTAGTTTGTATATATATTTTTAGTGAATATTTTGTTCATTTCTCTTCTATCGATTTATTATTTTACCTATGACAATTCTTGCACCTTACAGTGTGGATCCTGATCAGCTGGCCTCTCAGAAGCTAGCTGATCTGGATCTACACTCATAGGAAATAGTCATAATCAGGCAGTATCCTAAATTTCTTCTGTGTTTTTGTCGAATTTTATGTGAATAAAATTCGAAGAAAATTAACAAAAATAAAAATTAAAGAAATATGATGACCTGTAAATAATGTAAAATGGCCCATACCATGTTGTACCTGGGTATAACTTGTTTTGAAAACAGTATAGATCTGAATCAGCTGGCCTGAAACCAGCTGATCAGGATACATATTGTTTTCTACTTTGGTTATAATGCATACTACTAAGTGGAACCCTGCAAGTTGGTTAGATATACACTGCTGAAGTTTCTCTTTGCCTACAATTGTTGTCTGCTGATAACCTTTGCAAACAGTTTTAGAACCAGATCAGCACCGACAAAATGTCAGACCTGATCTGAATCCAAACTGTTTGACTCTCTGATAGTGATAATGAAGGAACTATATAGTAAATTAATTTAGAAAAGACAGCAGATGACAAAATACCTAAATAATTTCCAACAAGCAGAGTAAAATAGAAATGGATGCTTGTCGAGACAAATAGGGTTACTATGTTATAATAAATGCACTTGCATTAATATCAAATTAACCTTTGTCCTGCTGAACCTAGATATATCCCGTTTTTGGAAACAACTGATCATCAAACTTTTGTCATCTGCTGATAACATTCATGAACAGTTTGGAGTCAGATCAGGACCATCAGTATGTTTGGTCCTGATCTGGATCCATACAATTTGACACCTTGATTTTTTCCTGAAATTTCTTGAAAATATTTATTTTGAAAGGAGTCAGCAGACGACAACAAAACACTAAGTATGTTGCATGTAAAGATTTATATAAAAAATTCAATGCAGTCTGATCAGGGACTATTTTTTTTGTTCTTTGAACAAAATAATTTATTCACTAAAAGGTAATTCCAGAAGACTATCTTAAAGGACCTTAATGATTTAACTCTTTCCTTATTAGCTGCTTCTCATCTGTATCTACACTGTTTGCTAAAGCTGGTATGTGATTGACAGTGTAAAACTGAAATTTCGGTGTTTATTGGGATAAGTCACCAGGTAATAGCCTCACCATGTGGTCAGAAGCCTGCTATTTGTTGCCAGGGTAACAAGAACACTTCAATTTAGATGAACAAATCCAGTCATGCCCACATTCATGTTTTGAGGTCTGCTGACCATTAAAACCAAAAAGATCTTTTTTAACTAGTTGAATACTTTTTATGTCTTTTGCAAAAATTCTTTCAGGAACTCAATTAGAATGTCAAACATTTTGGATGCAGACCAGGAATGACTTTCAATTGGTTCTGATCTTGGTCCTAACTGTTTGCAAGGTTATCAGCAGACGACATTGTCTGTCTGATAAAATGTTATACACAGTAACAAGGGTCTTTCTACACATTTCTGTACAGTGACATAGGTCACTGTTCTACAATATAAAATGCAAGTTGTACCTTAAATTCAAATACAATACAATAGAACCAGAAAGATCTTTTTTCTATAAACTTTTTGTCGTCTGCTGACTTTTTTTTTAAATAACTTTTTTCAATAAATTCTTTCAAAAACACACTATTAGAGTGTCAGTCGGTTTGGATCAAGATAAGGATCAACATTCTTCTCGGCCCTGAACTGGGTCCTTACTGTTTGCAAAGGTTATCAGCAGATGACAAAAGTCTTTGTTAACAGAACAGAACATATTTTATTGACATAAAACTCAGACCACTCATAGATAGCGTAAAGGCATAAGATACAAAAACAAAGCATATACATGATATACATAAAATACATGAGTACAAAGAGCATGAAAAAGGTGAAAGTTAAAATGCGAGCAAAATCAACCCTGAAAGAGCCTTCTATAACTTACAGTAGGCAACATAATCGACTGTTGTTGCTTCATTAGGAAACAAAATAAGGCTTCACATTATTGATTATAGACAATTCGCATGATATGACATATCATGTGAATTGTCTATAATCAGGTTATTCCCATGAAATATTAAGCCAAGACATAGTAAGAAGTATATTATCGTAATGATTGACTCTTTTAGGGTTAGGCTGCACATGAACATTTATTCATTATAATTTCTACAAAACTTGATAACTTTACAAGCTTCCTGGTATTTGCTGAAGAAAATAGTTCTTTGAATTTTATAATGTTAGGACTTTTGTAAAAATATGATCTTAAATATTTCTTTCTGTCAGATATAAAGTGATCAACAACAAAAAGATAGTGAAATTCGTCACCGATATCATGTTTGCTACATAATGTGCATTTTCTGTCTTCTAAAGGTGTGTTTTCCCAGCGACCAGTTTCAACCGGAAGCCGATGATTACTTAACCTAAACTTTAACAATGAAGAACAGTGTTTCCTATTTAATTTGATTAGGTAATTTTCAAAATTTAAATCTTGCTTGAAAAGAGTATAATTCTTTCCTTTAGAGGATGAAGTTACTTTGTTATGCCACTCCTGAACATAAAGGTCTGATAGAGTTTTAGAGATTTGATTTTTGATTGATTTTGGCTTTTCAATGACTTCCTTGTTTAAAAGATCGGGACGCCCTACAGATATTAGAATATGTTTAATAAAATGGATCCATTTATGTTGATGGATGCCACCGTCATATTCTCCTCGTAGAAGTAAGTATAACCATTTTGATAGTTTTGTTTGTTTACCATTCACAATATTCATCCAAAAGCTAATAATACGGGTTTTTATTCTAATGTCTACTGCCTTGCAACCTAGTTAACAAGGATAGTTAAAATGATATAATTCAAAATAACATAAGTTATCAAGCAGGATACAAAATGACAATCTAGCATAAAGCACATTTCTTTATTCACTTAATATTTTCGAGTTATGAATTATAACAATACAATAGAACCAGAAATATCTTTATCTATAAACTTTTTTGTCGTCTGCTGACTTTTTTTTTTTAAATTACTTTTTTCAATAAATTCTTTCAGGAACGCACTATTAGAGTGTCAATCCTTTTGGATCAAGATCAGGATCGACATTCTTCTCGTTCCAGATCTGGGTCCTTACTGTTTGCAAAGGTTATCAGCAGATGACAAAAGTCTTTGCTAACAAGGATAGTTAAAGTGATATAAGTTATCAAGCAGGATACAAAATGACAATCTTGCATGAAGCACATTTCTTTATTCGCTTAATATTCGAGTAATGAATTATAACTTAAGTTGTTATGTGAATTGCATGATGTTCACTATTAATGCACTCTATGTCTAAACTTAGTAAACATAATGTGCACTAGGGTGTAAGGTTTTTGTTTTTACACACCTGAAGGTGCCGTCTATGTCTGCTCCCAAAATGATACTCCCACAATATATACTCCCAAGCAAAAATCCTTTTAAAATGCTAAACTATTCATTTTAAGTACATGTTTGTAGTTTGTATATATATTTTTAGTGAATATTTTGTTCATTTCTCTTCTATCGAATGTATTATTTAACCTATGACAATTCTTGCACCTTACAGTGTGGATCCTGATCAGCTGGCCTCTCAGAAGCTAGCTGATCTGGATCTACACTCATAGGAAATGGTCATAATCAGGCAGTATCCTAAATTTCTTCTGTGTTTTTGTCGAATTTTATGTGCATAAAATTCGGAGAAAATTAACAAAAATAAAAATTAAAGAAATATGATGACCTGTAAATAATGTAAAATGGCCCATACCATGCTGTACCTGGGTATAACTTGTTTTGAAAACAGTATAGATCTGAATCAGCTGGCCTGAAACCAGCTGATCAGGATACATATTGTTTTCTACTTTGGTTATAAATGCATACTACTAAGTGGAACCCTGCAAGTTGGTTAGATATACACTGCTGAAGTTTCTCTTTGCCTACAATTGTTGTCTGCTGATAACCTTTGCAAACAGTTTTAGAACCAGATCAGTACCAACAAAATGTCAGACCTGATCTGAATCCAAACTGTTTGACTCTCTGATAGTGATAATGAAGGAACTATATAGTAAATTAATTTAGAAAAGACAGCAGATGACAAAATACCTAAATAATTTCCAACAAGCAGAGTAAAATAGAAATGGATGCTTGGTGAGACAAATAGGGTTACTATGTTATAATAAATGCACTTGCATAAATATCAAATTAACCTTTGTCCTGCTGAACCTAGATATATCCCGTTTTTGGAAACAACTGATCATCAAACTTTTGTCATCTGCTGATAACATTCATGAACAGTTTGGAGTCAGATCAGGACCAACAGTATGTTTGGTCCCGATCTGGATCCATACAATTTGACACCTTGATTTTTTTCCTGAAATTTCTTGAAAATATTGATTTTGAAAGGAGTCCCCAGACGACAACAAAACCACTAAGTATGTTGCATGTAAAGATTTATATAAAAAATTCAATGCAGACTGATCAGGGACTATTTTTTTTGTTCTTTGAACAAAATAATTTATTCACTAAAAGGTAATTCCAGAAGACTATCTTAAAGGACCTTAATGATTTAACTCTTTCCTTATTAGCTGCTTCTCATCTGTATCTACACTGTTTGCTAAAGCTGGTATGTGATTGACAGTGTAAAACTGAAATTTCGGTGTTTATTGGGATAAGTCACCAGGTAATAGCCTCACCATGTGGTCAGAAGCCTGCTATTTGTTGCCAGGGTAACAAGAACACTTCAATTTAGATGAAAAAATCCAGCCATGCCCACATTCATGTTTTGAGGTCTGCTGACCATTAAGACCAAAAAGATCTTTTTTAACTAGTTGAATACTTTTTATGTCTTTTGCAAAAATTCTTTCAGGAACTCAATTAGAATGTCAAACATTTTGGATGCAGACCAGGAATGACTTTCAATTGGTTCTGATCTTGGTCCTAACTGTTTGCAAGGTTATCAGCAGACGACATTGTCTGTCTGATAAAATGTTATACACAGTAACAAGGGTCTTTCTACACATTTCTGTACAGTGACATAGGTCACTGTTCTACAATAAAAAATGCAAGTTGTACCTTAAATTCAAATACAATACAATAGAACCAGAAAGATCTTTTTTCTATAAACTTTTTGTCGTCTGCTGACTTTTTTTTAAAAATAACTTTTTTCAAAAAATTCTTTCAGGAATACACTATTAGAGTGTCAGTCGGTTTGGATCAAGATAAGGATCAACATTCTTCTCGGCCCTGAACTGGGTCCTTTCTGTTTGCAAAGGTTATCAGCAGATGACAAAAGTCTTTGTTAACAGAACAGAACATATCTTTATTGACATAAAACTCAGGCCACTCATAGATAGCGTAAGAGCATAAGATACAAAAACAAAGCATATACATGATATACATAAAATACAGTGTACAAAGAGCATGAAAAAGGTGAAAATTAAAATGCGAGCAAAATCAACCCTGAAAGAGCCTTCTATAACTTACAGTAGGCAACATAATCGACTGTTGTTGCTTCATTAAGAAACAAAATAGGCTTCACATTATTAATTATAGACAATTCGCATGATATGACATATCATGTGAGTTGTCTATAATCAGGCAATTCCCATGAAATATTAAGCCAAGACATAGTAAGAAGTATATTATCGTAATGATTGACTCTTTTAGGGTTAGGCTGCACATGAAAATTTATTCATTATAATTTCTACAAAACTTGATAACTTTACAAGCTTCCTGGTATTTGCTGAAGAAAATAGTTCTTCAAATTTTATAATGTTAGGACTTTTGTAAAAATATGATCTTAAATATTTCTTTCTGTCAGATATAAAGTGATCACAAACAAAAAGATAGTGAAATTCGTACCCGATATCATGTTTGCTACATAATGTGCATTTTCTGTCTTCTAAAGGTGTGTTTTCCCAGCGTCCAGTTTCAACCGGAAGCCGATGATTACTTAACCTAAACTTTAACAATGAAGAACAGTGTTTCCTATTTAATTTGATTAGGTAATTTTCAAAATTTAAATCCTGCTTGAAAAGAGTATAATTCTTTCCTTTAGAGGATGAAGTTACTTTGTTATGCCACTCCTGAACATAAAGATCTGATAGAGTTTTAGAGATTTGATTTTTGATTGATTTTGGGTTTTCAATGACTTCCTTGTTTTAAAGAGTGGGACGCCAAACAGATAATAGAATATGTTTAATAAAATGGATCCATTTATGTTGATGGATGCCACCGTCATATTCTCCTCGTAGAAGTAAGTATAACCATTTTGATAGTTTTGTTTGTTTACCATTCACAATATTCATCCAAAAGCTAATAATACGGGTTTTTATTCTAATGTCTACTGCCTTGCAACCTAGTTAACAAGGATAGTTAAAATGATATAATTCAAAATAACATAAGTTATCAAGCAGGATACAAAATGACAATCTAGCATAAAGCACATTTCTTTATTCACTTAATATTTTCGAGTTATGAATTATAACAATACAATAGAACCAGAAATATCTTTATCTATAAACTTTTTTGTCGTCTGCTGACTTTTTTTTTTTAAATTACTTTTTTCAATAAATTCTTTCAGGAACGCACTATTAGAGTGTCAATCCTTTTGGATCAAGATCAGGATCGACATTCTTCTCGTTCCAGATCTGGGTCCTTACTGTTTGCAAAGGTTATCAGCAGATGACAAAAGTCTTTGCTAACAAGGATAGTTAAAGTGATATAAGTTATCAAGCAGGATACAAAATGACAATCTTGCATGAAGCACATTTCTTTATTCGCTTAATATTCGAGTAATGAATTATAACTTAAGTTGTTATGTGAATTGCATGATGTTCACTATTAATGCACTCTATGTCTAAACTTAGTAAACATAATGTGCACTAGGGTGTAAGGTTTTTGTTTTTACACACCTGAAGGTGCCGTCTATGTCTGCTCCCAAAATGATACTCCCACAATATATACTCCCAAGCAAAAATCCTTTTAAAATGCTAAACTATTCATTTTAAGTACATGTTTGTAGTTTGTATATATATTTTTAGTGAATATTTTGTTCATTTCTCTTCTATCGAATGTATTATTTAACCTATGACAATTCTTGCACCTTACAGTGTGGATCCTGATCAGCTGGCCTCTCAGAAGCTAGCTGATCTGGATCTACACTCATAGGAAATGGTCATAATCAGGCAGTATCCTAAATTTCTTCTGTGTTTTTGTCGAATTTTATGTGCATAAAATTCGGAGAAAATTAACAAAAATAAAAATTAAAGAAATATGATGACCTGTAAATAATGTAAAATGGCCCATACCATGCTGTACCTGGGTATAACTTGTTTTGAAAACAGTATAGATCTGAATCAGCTGGCCTGAAACCAGCTGATCAGGATACATATTGTTTTCTACTTTGGTTATAAATGCATACTACTAAGTGGAACCCTGCAAGTTGGTTAGATATACACTGCTGAAGTTTCTCTTTGCCTACAATTGTTGTCTGCTGATAACCTTTGCAAACAGTTTTAGAACCAGATCAGTACCAACAAAATGTCAGACCTGATCTGAATCCAAACTGTTTGACTCTCTGATAGTGATAATGAAGGAACTATATAGTAAATTAATTTAGAAAAGACAGCAGATGACAAAATACCTAAATAATTTCCAACAAGCAGAGTAAAATAGAAATGGATGCTTGGTGAGACAAATAGGGTTACTATGTTATAATAAATGCACTTGCATAAATATCAAATTAACCTTTGTCCTGCTGAACCTAGATATATCCCGTTTTTGGAAACAACTGATCATCAAACTTTTGTCATCTGCTGATAACATTCATGAACAGTTTGGAGTCAGATCAGGACCAACAGTATGTTTGGTCCCGATCTGGATCCATACAATTTGACACCTTGATTTTTTTCCTGAAATTTCTTGAAAATATTGATTTTGAAAGGAGTCCCCAGACGACAACAAAACCACTAAGTATGTTGCATGTAAAGATTTATATAAAAAATTCAATGCAGACTGATCAGGGACTATTTTTTTTGTTCTTTGAACAAAATAATTTATTCACTAAAAGGTAATTCCAGAAGACTATCTTAAAGGACCTTAATGATTTAACTCTTTCCTTATTAGCTGCTTCTCATCTGTATCTACACTGTTTGCTAAAGCTGGTATGTGATTGACAGTGTAAAACTGAAATTTCGGTGTTTATTGGGATAAGTCACCAGGTAATAGCCTCACCATGTGGTCAGAAGCCTGCTATTTGTTGCCAGGGTAACAAGAACACTTCAATTTAGATGAAAAAATCCAGTCATGCCCACATTCATGTTTTGAGGTCTGCTGACCATTAAGACCAAAAAGATCTTTTTTAACTAGTTGAATACTTTTTATGTCTTTTGCAAAAATTCTTTCAGGAACTCAATTAGAATGTCAAACATTTTGGATGCAGACCAGGAATGACTTTCAATTGGTTCTGATCTTGGTCCTAACTGTTTGCAAGGTTATCAGCAGACGACATTGTCTGTCTGATAAAATGTTATACACAGTAACAAGGGTCTTTCTACACATTTCTGTACAGTGACATAGGTCACTGTTCTACAATAAAAAATGCAAGTTGTACCTTAAATTCAAATACAATACAATAGAACCAGAAAGATCTTTTTTCTATAAACTTTTTGTCGTCTGCTGACTTTTTTTTAAAAATAACTTTTTTCAATAAATTCTTTCAGGAATACACTATTAGAGTGTCAGTCGGTTTGGATCAAGATAAGGATCAACATTCTTCTCGGCCCTGAACTGGGTCCTTACTGTTTGCAAAGGTTATCAGCAGATGACAAAAGTCTTTGTTAACAGAACAGAACATATCTTTATTGACATAAAACTCAGGCCACTCATAGATAGCGTAAGAGCATAAGATACAAAAACAAAGCATATACATGATATACATAAAATACAGTGTACAAAGAGCATGAAAAAGGTGAAAATTAAAATGCGAGCAAAATCAACCCTGAAAGAGCCTTCTATAACTTACAGTAGGCAACATAATCGACTGTTGTTGCTTCATTAAGAAACAAAATAGGCTTCACATTATTAATTATAGACAATTCGCATGATATGACATATCATGTGAGTTGTCTATAATCAGGCAATTCCCATGAAATATTAAGCCAAGACATAGTAAGAAGTATATTATCGTAATGATTGACTCTTTTAGGGTTAGGCTGCACATGAAAATTTATTCATTATAATTTCTACAAAACTTGATAACTTTACAAGCTTCCTGGTATTTGCTGAAGAAAATAGTTCTTCAAATTTTATAATGTTAGGACTTTTGTAAAAATAAGATCTTAAATATTTCTTTCTGTCAGATATAAAGTGATCACAAACAAAAAGATAGTGAAATTCGTACCCGATATCATGTTTGCTACATAATGTGCATTTTCTGTCTTCTAAAGGTGTGTTTTCCCAGCGTCCAGTTTCAACCGGAAGCCGATGATTACTTAACCTAAACTTTAACAATGAAGAACAGTGTTTCCTATTTAATTTGATTAGGTAATTTTCAAAATTTAAATCCTGCTTGAAAAGAGTATAATTCTTTCCTTTAGAGGATGAAGTTACTTTGTTATGCCACTCCTGAACATAAAGATCTGATAGAGTTTTAGAGATTTGATTTTTGATTGATTTTGGGTTTTCAATGACTTCCTTGTTTTAAAGAGTGGGACGCCAAACAGATAATAGAATATGTTTAATAAAATGGATCCATTTATGTTGATGGATGCCACCGTCATATTCTCCTCGTAGAAGTAAGTATAACCATTTTGATAGTTTTGTTTGTTTACCATTCACAATATTCATCCAAAAGCTAATAATACGGGTTTTTATTCTAATGTCTACTGCCTTGCAACCTAGTTAACAAGGATAGTTAAAATGATATAATTCAAAATAACATAAGTTATCAAGCAGGATACAAAATGACAATCTAGCATGAAGCACATTTCTTTATTCGCTTAATATTTTCGCGTTATGTATTATAACAATACAATAGAATTAGAAAGATCTTTTTCTTTAAACTTTTTTGTGGTCTGCTGACTTTTTTTTTGTAAAAATTACTTTTTTCAATAAATTCTTTCAGGAACACACTATTAGAGTGTCAATCCTTTTGGATCAAGATCAGGATCGACATTCTTCTCGTTCCAGATCTGGGTCCTTACTGTTTGCAAAGGTTATCAGCAGATGACAAAAGTCTTTGCTAACAAGGATAGTTAAAGTGATATAAGTATCAAGCAGGATACAAAATGACAATCTTGCATGAAGCACATTTCTTTATTCGCTTAATATTCGAGAAATGAATCATAACTAAAGTTGTTATGTGAATTGCATGATGTTCACTATTAATGCACTCTATGTCTAAACTAAGTAAACATAATGTGCACTAGGGTGTAAGGTTGTTTTTTTTACACACCTGAAGGTGCCGTCTATGTCTGCTCCCAAAATGATACTCCCACAATATCTACTTCCAAGCAAAAATCCTTTAAAAATGCTAAACAATTCATTTTAAGTACATGTTTGTAGTTTGTATATATATTTTTAGTGAACATTTTGTTCATTTCTCTTCTATCGATTTATTATTTTACCTATGACAATTCTTGTACCTTACAGTGTGGATCCTGATCAGCTGGCCTCTCAGAAGCTAGCTGATCTGGATCTACACTCATAGGGAATAGTCATAATTAGGCAGTATCCTAAATTTCTTCTGATGTGTTTTTGTCGAATTTTATGCGCATAAAATTCGGAGAAAATTAACAAAAATAAAAATTACAGAAATATGATGACCTGTAAATAATGTAAAATGGCCCATACCATGCTGTACCTGGGTTTAACTTGTTTTGAAAACAGTATAGATCTGAATCAGCTGGCCTGAAACCAGCTGATCAGGATACATATTGTTTTCTACTCTGCTTGTAAATGCATACTGCTAAGTGGAACCCTGCAAGTTGGTTAGATATAGACTGCTGAAGTTTCTCTTTGCCTGCAATTGTTGTCTGCTGATAACCTTTGCAAACAGTTTTAGAACCAGATCAGGACCGACAAAATGCCAGACCTGATCTGAATCCAAACTATTTGACTCTCTGATAGTGATAATGAAGGAACTATATAGTAAATTAATTTAGAAAAGACAGCAGATGACAAATACCTACATAATTTTCAACAAGCAGAGTAAAATAGAAATGGATGCTTGTCGAGATAAATAGGGTTACTATGTTATAATAAATGCACTTGCATAAATATCAAATTAACCTTTGTCCTGCTATACCTAGATATATCCTGTTTTTGGAAACAACTGATCAGCTGATCAGGATCCACAGTTTGCATTCAGTTTACGGTCTTGCCAAAATTTAGCTATATTTGCTCAGCAGTACAGGGTTAAACAATTTAAATTTGATAGTTTGTGTAGAATTGTTGTTTTTTTTGTGTGTGTGTTATTTTGAGGGCCTCATGGAAGATAAGTTGTACCACTAAATGTTGTCACCCTCTTTAAATAAAGACTTTACTTACTTACTTGCTTACTTACCAATATACTCCTGAAAGACCTATTCCATCATTACAATTGATTTCTCCAATTTTTTTTTTTTTTGATTTGATTTGATTCTTTACGCCCAGTCAATAATTTTTCAGTTATGGCGGGATGGGTCTACCTGGATTGCACCAGTACTAATGAAAGGATTAAAGTGTCCAAATTAAATGATAGTGCTTCAATCATAACCCTTGATTGAAGTAACTCTAATGAATTTTTCAGGAATACCAGACTGTCAAACCATTTTGGATCCAGATCAGACCCAGCAAAGTCATTTTGATGTTCCTGATCTGGTTACAACCAGTTTGCAAACTGTTACTAGCAGATAGAGGGTTAACATGATGACCATTGTCATAATTTTCTCTAATGAATTTTCAGGAATACCATCAGAGTGGCACACAGTTTTGATTCTGATCAGGCCTACCGTTTTGACAGTCTTTATCCAGATCCAAACTGTTTTCAAATTGTCCCTAGCAGGTAAAAAGGTTAATACGATGCATACTGGGGATCGGAGATTGCTGAAACGGGCATGGACATCCGCCCGGTCTTGCAAGTTGCCATAGTAGACATCATGGGAATAGACATTTTGGCACAGTAGACATTTCAGGAACAAACATTTTGGGGGACATAATAGCACTAACCCATTTAATACATACTTCCACAAAGAATGGCTTGTAAATTTTCAATAATTCCTCCCCAGTCACAAATTGAATTTCCAATTGAATGCATCCATCTCCAGTTGGGATTATAATTACACTCAAATATTAAAAGTATGTAATGTTAGGAAACAGTGCAGAACCTGATCAGAGGTCACATTATGTCATATCTGATCTGGTTATGTACTGTTTGCCAATGTCCCATAAAATGATGGATAAACCCTTGTCCTGCTGCAACCGGATATGTCGTCTTTAGAAAAGAGAGTAAATCCAGAATCAGCTGGCTAAATCTAGTGAACACATCTGTGGACATGAGATCTAGATCTGACTGCTTTCCAGACAGCATAAGATTCCACTGGAAAACAGAAGTGAATGTGCCATATTCATATCTATGCAGCAGAACAAGGGTTAAGGCACTGATCAGCAGAGGACAACAAAAGCTTGTAAAACTATCCGGCATGCAAACATTCATGACCTGACCTCATGGTGTGCTGTCAATTGAAAATGCACATGCTAAGTTTAGTGTTCAGAAGGGCCTCTTGTCTTGACACACAAATGACAGACACACCATTCACATCTTGCAGACATATTTGAAGGCAATATTAAATGTATAGCTCAGTTTGAGCACTTAATAGCCAGGTGACTTAATATGTCCAATTCCAAATCCACTATTTGGCCTCCAGATGAAAGTGCTTATAAGAAAATAATTTTCAAATTGTTTTTTCTAAACCAAATCCAGGAGTGCAGTGGCTCAGTGGTAGAGTGCTTGACTCGAGACAGATGGCCCCCCCCCCCCCTGGTTAGAGCATCACCGGCATCACTGCGTTGTGTCCTTGAGCAGGACACATTAATCCTAGCTTAGTCCTGGTTCAACCCAGGAAGACCCATCCCTTTATAGCTGAAAGATTGTTCATGGGATGTAAAGAATCACATAAAATAAAACAACCAGAACAGATATTCTGGATGTTTAGATAAAAACTCTCATTTGGTGATATAGAGGCTTTTGAAGGGCTATTGAGCGGTTAACCTATACCTGTGTACTATATGACTAAATTCCCAGTATGGCACCTGTCCTTGATTTGGCTGCAGGCTAAGTCCATTATAGAAAATTGCTAATACACTTAGGTATCCAGTTGAATGTGCTTAAAAATCATATCAAAAAACAATTTTCTTGATGCTCAAAAGAGCCGTCTCAATGAGATGGTTCTTTTGAGCACCCGAAACAAATGTTCAAATGATTGAAAAATT
The DNA here is from genome assembly GCA_964019695.1 of Loripinus fragilis. NCBI lineage: Eukaryota > Metazoa > Mollusca > Bivalvia > Lucinida > Lucinidae > Loripinus > Loripinus fragilis. The sequence goes on from OZ026529.1 coordinate 37,202,177, forward strand.
GCATATGTTCTCACAATTTTGACAATAAAAGTTCACTTATCTGAACTTATGTTAGACCAAACTCCATGTACATATAAACTCATCTATTTCAATATTTAAAAGTTATACAGCTTAAAATTATGCATTTTATTAAAACAGATGACATTTGATTATTTCTTCAGTATTTTCTATTTAACCCTTAAAGCACCAATCACGACTGCAGCAGATGACAAATATGGCGACAACTTTCCTAATTTTTGAAAAAAATAAGGTATGATATTTCATGAGAATCGTCTGCCAGCATTCTCATGAAACGTCGTGCCATATTTGTTTTTTTATTCTTTGAAAAAGCAGCAAAATTTACAATTGTCGTCTGCTGCAAATTGTATGTGGCACTTTATGAGTTAACTTTTTGCCTATTATTGTTGTCTGCTGATTACCTCTGCAAAATCTAGAGGCGGCAACTGGCCCCCTTTAAGTGCCCCCCTTTTGTATCAAATGGCCCCTTGCTAAAGGTAGAGTTGGCCATCATCAACATCATGCAAATGGGCAAATATTAGACAGTGTTTTTCCATCTGAAATCACATGAAAATGACCACTGAAAATTTAATGGATTTAACACTGAAGTCGGTCCTAATCTGGATCCAAAGTGTTTGATTATGGATGATTTGTTTCTTCAACCAGTCAATAATTTTTCAGTCATGTCGGGATGGGTCTTCTGTGTTGAACCAGTACCAATCAGTCTCAGGTTAAAGTGTCTTGTACCACTCCTGATTTCCTGCTGACATTGAAGCTGCCCATCACTGGCCATCATTCGACAAGCCAATCAGTTTGTCCAGCAGAACTTGTTCCTTATTTATCACATCCAGAAATCATGGGTTAGGGATTCAATATTGGAATAGAGTCCTAATGGCCAAGAAAGATGTTATATGTTCAACTCTTGCTGAGACCATACTGAGTAGTTAAAATTTGGCTCAGTGAGTAACAAATCTGTACTCTTATCAAACATTAAAATGAAAGAGGTATAATTCCCTTGAATCAAATCAGATATTGCTGTAAGTTGGTGACTGTGGTCAATGGACTTCTTAGAACTGGACTTTCTCTGAGACCAAACTATCTTATCTGTGAGATGCTGTTCACCCTGAAAAAATTATTGCACAAACCAATATGACATATTGTTATATAACTTGAGAGAATCCCATCTCCTGATTCGGTGCCATGATTAACCGAAATCAACAGATATCACCGAAATCACCAGAAAATCACCGAAATCACGAGATAAAAGTAAGAAATCACCTTTTTATTGTTTACTTAATGCAAAAATATGATAAGAATTAGTATAATATGCTTATTTCTAGTCTGTTTTTAAAAATATGTTGATAAAAAAAATCACTTTCAAATTGCTATAATGTGTTGCTATATTTTTTATTGAAATATTTATTTGCTGGCACATTAAAATATAAGCCTTTTGTAAACATATCAATTATTCTACTATCATTTATATCATATAAAGGCATAAAATTAACATTAAAATGGATATTTCCTTTTTTCTGGTGATTTCGGCATACCTTGAATTGGAAATTGAAATGTACATTTTTTTTCATATTTTAATCAAAGTAGAAAAAAGCTTATTATTCAAATTGTTATCCAGCTGATCAGGATGCATATTGTTTTCTACTCTGCCTGTTAATGCATACTATTAAGTGGAACCCTGCAAGTTGGCTCCCGGTACCGTTAGTTTAACAGGTAACAGGGTCCAGGGCGACAACGGTAAACATTGTGCTTACTGTACCCTGCAAGTTGGTTTGATATACACTGCTGAAGTTACTCTTTGCCTGCAATTGTTGTCTGCTGATAACCTTTGCAAACAGTTTTAGAGCCAGATCAGGACCGACAAAATGTCAGACCTGATCTGGGTCCAAACTGTATGACTCTCTGATGGTGATCATTAAGGAACTATATAGTAAATTCATTTAGAAAAGACAGCAGATGACAAAATACCTAAACATTTGCCTGGTACTGAAGTCAGCTGATCAGGATGTATATTGTTTTCTATTCTGCTTGTAAATGCATACAAATAAGTGGTATAATGCCTTCAATGTTTGCACCGGTACCGTTAGTTTAACAGATAACAGGGCCCAGGGTGACGGCGGTAAACATTGCGCTTACCGTACCCTGCAAGTTGGTTAGATATACACTGCTAAAGTTACTCTTTGCCTGCAATCGTTGTCTGCTGATAACCTTTGCAAACAGTTTAAGCCAGATCAGGACCGACAAAATGTCAGACCTGATCTGGATCCAAACTGTTTGACTCTCTGATGGTGATCTATATGGTAATCTATATAGTAAATTAATTTAGAAAAGACAGCAGATGACAAAATACCTAAACATTTTCCTGGTCCTGAAGCCAGCTGATCAGGATGTATATTGTTTTCTACTTTGCTTGCAAAGGCATACAAATAAGTGGTACCCTGCAAGTTGGTTAAATAAACACTGCTGAAGTTTCTCTTTGCCTGCAATTGTTGTCTGCAAACAGTTTTGGAACCAACTCAGGACCAACAAAATATTGGGCCAGATCTAAATCCAAACTGTTTGACTCTCTGAGAACTATATAGTAAATTAATTTTAAAAAAGACAGCAGATGACAAAAATATAAAAAAATTTCCAGCAAGCAGAGTAAAATAGAAACGGATGCTTGTCAAGATAAATAGGGTTACTGTATTATAATAAATGCACTTGTGTAAATATCAAATTAACCCTTGTCCTGCTGAACCTAGATATATCCTGTTTTTGGAAACACTAACAATGTGGAAACTGATCAGCTGATCGGGATCCACAGTTTTGCATTCAGTTTACGGTCTTGCCAGAATTTAGCTATATTTGCTCAGCAGTACAGGGTTAAACAATTTAATTTGATAGTTTGTGTAGAATTGTTGTTTTTTTGTTTTTGTTTTTTTTATGTGTGTAAATATTATTTATTTTGAGGGCCTCATGGAAGATTAGTTGTACTACTAAATGTTGTCACCCTCTTTAAATAAAGACTTTACTTACTTACTTACTTACTTACTTACTTATTTACTTACTTACTTACTTACTATCCAATTATGGCATTAAATTAATAATAAAATTGTGATTTCCTATTTTTATCTGGTGATTTCGTTGAATTTACTGTGCACTGAATTTGAAAGTGAAATCATAACATTTTTTTCATTTCTTTTTAAAATCAAAGTAGAAATAAGCTTATTATACTAATTCTTATTATATTATGACATTAAACTAACAATAAAATGGTAGTTTTTTCTTATTTTTATCTGGTGATTTCTTAGTGATTTCTGCTGATTTCGGTTAATCATCGGACCCTCCTGATTGGCTCAATTTGTCTTCATAAATCTCTGTCTACCTGAAAACCGGTCTAAACTGGCCTACAAGTTAATATTGCATGAAAACCAGCTCAAACTAGTTTCCAGAAGTTAATATTTTGACACTAATATCACCATCTGTAGAGCTAAAAATAGCATGATTAACAAAAAGTAGAAAAGTTTCATTCTTAGTTGAAACGCCATACAACAAAACAGTTATTGACTTCAACTTCGGTAGACATAAGGATTATCTACCCTGTTTCATTCCCTTTAATTTGATATGCAACACAACTAATTCACACCGGGTAGGCGGCAACATCGAACGCTGAACACAATCGAGGAACTGCGATCAATACATGTATGTAAAGCCGCTGTTATAAATAAGTCAGTTTATCTTGGTTTTTTTTTATAATTTATAGCAGTATTTTAATAAAATTGGTTTCGCCTATCTATTCTGAAATGAATCGTGATTCGTTCTATGCAGGTGTTGTTTCTGATAAACAAGTAAAATGAACTAACAGTCGGCCGATCGCAGACAATGGGTTCTTAGCTTTCTTTCATATGAGCTCCGTCACAAGAAAACCTTTTTTTTCGATGTGTCTGGTGATGTCCAAACAGACCTTGGAAGGAGCACAACTACCCTGCCGTATATATTGTAGAACTGGCAGGCTCATCGTGTGGCCCATTAGCTAAGTGGTCAGAGTATTTGCACGGTCTGTGATAGGTCCCGGGTTCGAGTCCCCATCTGGTCATATGCTTTTTCTTCACATGTGTCATCTACACACCCCCCCATGACCCGTCCTGAACTTGAACCCAGGACCCTCTCAGAATAAGGGTGTATGTTTACCACTGAACTGTCGGGCCACACAGTAGGCATGTGACATAGGGTTTGATCCTGAGCCTTCCAGGTCCGATTTGAGTTTATGGATCAATATAAAACAGAAAACATACTTATAAAGCTGGGATATATATATATCGGACAAAAGCAAACAAAAAATTGCTCATTAATTGCCAAAAACATTGATTGCTATCGATAACCGATTGCCATTAATGAAGTTTTCGATTGCCTTAGTATCATTACCATCATCCTTTAAAACAGATACTGCGCTTTTCACTTATCAGATAAAAATTATTGAATACACACAGGATATCCACCAATTATTTAATTTTACCCTTCTGTTTCTGAAAGATCGAAATACGACAATGAATGCGAAAAAATATACATATTTTTCAGTTTTAAGTTGAAATAAGTAATGATCAAAAATAAAATGTTATTTTTCAGCCAACTCTTACACATTTTTTGGACAAATATAACACCAAGCACATTTCTTTGATCTTACCTAAAACTGATATCATGCTTACTTTTACTGAAACCTGAGCATTCCAATGAAAAAAATAAACTATTAAACTTACCCAAAACGGTGGCTGTAAAATGTAAATATTGATCACAGTTCCTCGGTTGTATTCTTGTTGCGCCTACCCAGTGTGTAATTTCAGAAAAGAAAAAAAGTGATCTTTTGACCACACCCCAGGGGTCAAGGGTGTGTGTTGGCACAAAATATTAGCTAGCATGTTATTGTATGCTTCATTCCCTTAAATTTAATATGCAACATGACTATATTCTGAAAAAAATGTGATTTGATATTTATAAGCCTATGACATAATGTGAAGTGATGCTACATACCAAATATCAAGGCTCTAAGCCTTGTAGTTTCAGACAAGAAGATTTTTTCAAGTTTTCCTTATTAAAGCCTATGTAAAATAGTAAATCATGTGACCACTGAGGCGGGAACATTTTTGGCCCCAGGAGTATAACTTGAACAAAGCTGGTAGAGGTCTACTAGGTTATACTTCATATCAAATATCAAGGCTCTATGATTTGTGGTTTCATACAAGAAGATTTTTTCATGTTTTCCATAAGCCTGTGTAAAACATGTGGCCCCTTGGGACAGGACCATTTTTGGCCCCAGGGTCAAAATTTGAACAAACTTGGTGGACCTGGATCATAATTTGAACAAACTTGGTAGAGGTCCACTAGTCTTGGTGATGCTACATACCAAATATCAAAGCTCTATGCCTTGTGGTTTTAGACAAGAAGATTTTTTTATGTTTTCCCTATATAAGCCTATGTATCACATGTAACCCCAGGGAGAGGCCCATTTATGACCCATGGGCATAATGGGCATAATTTGAACAAGCTTGGTAGAGGTCACTTAGATGATGCACATACCAAATATCAAATCTATATGGCTTGTGGTTTCAGACAAGAACATTTTTAAATTTTTCATCTTGAAAATCTATTTTTAGCCTGTGTTGACCAAAATCATTTGAACAATTATCAAAGAGGGCTATATAAAGATCATTCCTGCCAAGTTTGGCCAAAATCCAGCTAGTAGTTTAGGAAATGTCCTTTGATGCAAATGTTGACCACAGACGACGACTGACTTCCAACGATCACAATAGCTCATCAAGTGATTTGAAGCAGGATTTCTGTGTAGTTTGGTGAAATACCACCAAGTGGTACAGAAGGAGACATTATTTAAAGGAAATTGTTGACGGACAACGGACATCATATGATCACAATAGCTCACCTTGAGCCTATACAATTGACTAGTAGTACTTAGTACATAACAATTGGTGACTTGCAGTGCTCTGGAAGAATGTGGGTGGGGGATTTGTGTTAAACACATCTGTTTTACTTATTTTGATAATTGTACAGCTACCTAGATTCTGGGTCAGTCTCTCAATGTATTGCAGTAATCTCATCAGCGCAAAAATATTTACTGTTCATACTAAGGTCAAAATCTTACCTCATTTATCACCATTCAGCATGTTCAGCTGAGGGACCAAACTGCCTGCGGTGTCCCTCTTGTCAGTGAAGTATGTGTTCATCATAGAAGCCTCTACAGCCTCCTGGCTACTGATAGCCATACTAATCCTGCAATTCTGGAATGACTTGGACTGCTGGATGGCAGCTGTTGCATGTTGATGCTCTGAAGAACATTTAAATATAAACAAAGTCCTGCTGAGTCTGGATTTATCCTTTTTTTCAAATACATGTACTGTCAATTAAGATCAGCTGGTGTCTGTGGAGCTATCCGAGCAAAATCCTTACTGTTTTTCAGTCTGAAAATATACAAGGCCCTATATTAGGTCAGGGAAAACAGTGTTCAATCTAAAGCCTTTGACCCCTTGCTGAAAAGCTAGAGTGGGCCATCTATTACATTGTATGTGGATGGGGAAATATTGAGTTATATTATCACTTGAAATCAAATGAATATCACCCAGATTTCCAAGATTGAACAATGGAAAAGTATTATTAGGCCAAATATCCAGCTATGAAAATCTTAAATGGATCAGGGTGATTTCAAAAATAATGCATCCATTTCTATAATCAATGTTTATAGACTATCTAAAGCAGATTTATTGTTAAAATTAATTTTAAGATATGTAATTAATGTTTTTCTTGCATCATGCCAAGTTTCATCGCTTTAAAATGTTCCGTTCAAAAATTACATGGAAAAATGTCATCCAAATTGTCACAAGGGTAACACTTTTTTGTGACATTTTTTCCCTTACCTTCAATTCAACTGTAAATTGTATTAAACACTATTCATGTATAGTCAAATGGTGAATTGCAGTTGAAATATAGCATAAAAGTTGTAGGAAAACAATCTTTTCATCTTTTTTAAACCAGATAAATCGGAAATTTGTAACCTTTTATAAACACACCCTTTCAAATTTTTATCATACAGAATTTCATATGATTGGAGTAAAGTGAATTGCCTCATAAAATATACAAAGTTTTATTCAAAAGGAATGCTGTTTTAATGACTAGCTGTCTTTAAGCTTTCTAAAGGAACCAACTTGCCTATTAAACAACAAGTATGATTTTATGTAGCCAGTACTGAATAAAACCACCCAGATATGTCACAAGTGTAACATTTAAGGTTTCAACCATCAGCATTTCAATTTGTTTTGCATTTCATAGCTTTTTTGCTGTTTTTCTGGTCAAGGGAGCCCCCAAAAAACATTATGAAGAATTGTGGTGAAATCCTTAAGCTGCTGACTTTGTGGCATGATTTTAACTGATGTCACAAGTGTAACACATTTTAGGAATATGTGATAAATGCATATACATGGCAAATCTTAAATGAAATATTACTTATTTGGTCTTTTTAATAATTCTTGAATGCATAAATATAATTTAAACACAACAAAAAGTCAACAACTTCACCAAATGTGAAGTCAATACTAGTTACGGTCCAGCAGGAATGATACTTCCTCAAGCCCATATACTAGTTTCATTATGAAGCTGGCCATCCTCGAGCTACATTCTGGGATAGGAATCATGCTAAAATCAACACTGAAGAAATCAGACAATCTTAAACCAGACTATAACTTGATTTAGACAGGTAGACTTTAAAATGTGATTTGTGTCACAAGTGTAACATATATTATGGATTGAATTCATCTCACTTTTTCCTGTGTTTGGTCAAAGGATGATCTATTCAACAATTAATTTGATATATTTTGGTATTTAGGTTTCGATACAAAGAAAACACAAAATGGTGTAAACAAAAAGGATAAAATTATGCACTCACAAGGAGGGAAAGGTATTTTTTCACAATTCAAAAAATATTTACATGAATTTATTGAAGAAAACCAAAAAAGATGCTAAGTTGTACATACTATAGTAGGTTACATAAAGTATAAGAGATAAGAAAAGACAAAAGGGTCATAATCAGTTCCTTTGTATGCTTGTCACAAGTGTAACACAATTATTTCTTTCTATTTAAGCCTTAAATTTGTTACAGATTCTTTAGAATTGCAAAAATGGTATCAATCAAATCATTCAATTGATAATTTATCCAACAATGAGTGCTGTCATGGATCATAAAATTACATGGATATGAAACTGCAATAGATTTGCTAATAATTGTTTCCCAATGATTGCCGCATCGAAATACAGGTAAATCCGATAATTTGACTGACCACTTTACAAATATTGAGATCCATACATGTACGCATACTTTTTCCCTTATGTTCTAGCAACTTGGGGGTAACGGTAGTAAAGTGAATTTAATGCCAATAAATTGAGAATTTCTCCAGCTACAATTTGATACCAAACAATCTAGTGTTCTCAGGAAAAAATACCCAAGAAAAAAAGAACACGCATCAGGCCTTCCTACACTACACGGACATGGAAAACAAAGTAAGGAATTAGGCGAAAATCCTAGTGTCCTTTTTGTAAAACATAGGCAAATAGTGCAGACCCAGATCAGCAACCGCAGAACACAGCGTCTGATCAGGGTATCCACTGATCGCTTATTCTTACAGAACGTTCTATAAAAATGAAAAACGCTACCCAACACCCCTTAAAACGCAAATGGAGTGGTCCACTTGACTAGAGTGGGAAATTCCATTCGGCGTAAATGGGTTAAATAATGCAATTAAAATAGAAATTTGGTATCTTTATTTAATTCTTGTGACATAAATCAGTTAATTGGCAATTAATTTATTGTCAGTTGTTGAGAATATCGCTTTGGTTGAAGAGATATTTTAACGCAGTCGCGGAAATAATTACTGCTCATTGACACCCTACCGAATCCCTTGTTAATTGTTAACCAAACGCTTAAGGGATTAAAATGAAGTGTATCTATGGTTGACAAAGCATCTTTTATTATTTAAGATATGTTTTTCACGCTTTTAAACTCTGCAATGTGGTTAAATTCCTGGTGTACATTAGAGGCAATGTTTAGGTTTCTGATATTTCCGCCATTTTGTTATGTGAAAATACGAAAAAAAGACGATTTTGCTAGCATTTTAACTGCATGGTTTTATTTTGTTTTTGCTAAAAAATTTGATATTCTAGTAAGGAAATATGTGTACTTTATGTATCAAGTGTCAAATATATCCAAATTACTCACATTAATTAGCTTTAGAACCGACAACTTCGGTGGTAAAATTGGAAGAGTTATCATTTTCAAGATAGCGGATTGTACACAACGGAATTTGTCCAAATTAACACGAAAATTAACCGTTATCCAGTGATTTTATTCCAACATAACACATATGAGATATACTTACCAACTTATTCTCTTATATTCCGTAAGAATTTTCTCCATTTAAAATGAATATTCACGATTTTGATATAGAAAACTTTCCTATGGATCATCGCTATGAACAGCCTTTTTGAATATGGCGGCAGAAAGGTATTTATCCGGGCGTATACCCGATTTACGCGTAGGCAATGATATTGATAGAATAGATAAGAAGCAAATCCAGGTAATTTTATGATCCATGGTGCTGTCAACTGTTTTCTGATCATTAACATTTTATAACTCCTAACTATGCTTAATAAACAAATCTGAATAGTTCATTTTTTAAAGTCTTGTGCTAAAAAAGGGAATTGATTTATGTTTTGATACATTTTAATCAATTTCCATGAAGCCAATTCACTTCATCCAATATAAAATCTATAAGAGATAAAATATTCAAAGGAGAAACTCCCTCTTCTGATTTTGTCACAAGTGTAACACATTCCATTACCAACATATGTTATTGTGTTTAATATGTTTTATATCCTATATATTCAAATAAAATTTGTTCTATGTTTTTCATATACCCTACTTGTTATCTAAGAACAATTTTTAACAAAAATCATGCTTATTATTTAAATTAGAAAAACTTTTTCCTCTACACAGTGAAAATCCAGGGGTGTATTTTCACATAAAATTTTATTACAAGTGCAAATTTTGAGCGAAAGATTAAATTTTACTTTGAAAATGTGTATACATAACTACTTCATCAGTACATGAAAGAATATTTACAATTCTGCATACCTGTGTTGTTTATAATCAAGCTAAGTGTAGCTTATAGAATTGTAAAAAAATAAGGAAAAAATGATTAAAGTATTAAATATAAAGCATTGTCCTAAATTTTATATTTAAACCAGTATTTGTTTCTGAAATTTTGATGTTCCCTGGTTAAGAGGATGTAAAAAAGATAATGATAGAGCAATTTTGAAATTTGACCCCCAATGTCACACTTCAGATGCATTTTTTTTTTAAATCACCCATCAGCGGTTTCAATTGGATCAAATATTATATTTTATTCAAATTAATTTGTACATGTATGGTATATACAGTTTGAAACAATAAGATAAGGAAAAAAACACTAGAATTCCGAGAATCGGATGTGTCGCCTGGCCAAACAGAAGTCAATCAAGGCAAATTTGTCGAATTCATATTCCGGGCGAAGGGTTACTTTAGAGAAACTTATAAAAGACAAAATATAAATCGTCAAAAACGCAAGAAACGCACTCTCGCGGAAACACTGATGATATGGGTATAGGGAATAAGCGATTGCCCCTCCCCCCCCCCTGTAAAAAGTTGGACCCCTCCCAGTGGCGTAGCTTCCTGTAGGCCATGTAGGCCGCGGCCTACACTTTTTCAGAAAGTAAAAAAAATATAAACGCCAAAAATGCAATAAAATGGAGGGGGTAGGGGGTGAGTAAATCAGAAAGATATTCCAAATTATCCTGATATCAGACGTCACCCATTACCCACTGTAGAAGAACAGTTGTTTGCGTTCCAGGACGAGCTGTCACGTGATGTTGCTAGCCTACCCAATAGGAAATGAACCATCGCACGAAGCTTTGCAACCTGTATAATTGCATTTTCACCATAATTGGAGTCCTTTTGACCATGCCACCGACGTCCGCAACATGCCAAAGGTAGCATGAAAAGAATTAAAAACTACTTGCGCTCAACAATGATGTCTGCCAGGCTGTCCTTTGAAGCGATGATCTACAGACACTTGATGTTGACAGGGTGATAAACATGTTTGCGTCAGACAAATTTAATGCAGAAAATTAGTTTTTTTTCTAAGTTGGCTTGTGATTAATAGTTTTGTTGCTACCTGCATTTAGATATTGAAACTTGATGTCGCTTGTTTTTCAACATACATGTACAGTACATTGTATCTTTTATTTGGGATGATCATTACAATGTCACATGTCTTCTTGCTATATAACCATGTAGGCTCCTATAAGCCTTCTAACCCTTAAAGCACTAGCCAAAAACTGCAAATGAATGACGCGTTTGCCTTAGTCCTCTGTTGCATATATTTGCTAATATTATTGACTAATGTCAGTATTGAGGCAAACAGTGTAGACCCAGATCTGGATCTCTCACTGTTTGTCGAAGACGCTTGTAAAACAATTCAGCAGATGAGAAAGCGGACTACTTTTGTAGTGATTGGCCATTTAATGGTTAAAAGAGTATGATACCTGTCCCTGACTCCCAGGTCCATGATTTTGTTTTTGCATTTCAGCACCGTAAGTTGATCAAACTTGATAAGCATATTAGGCCATATGGGCGATGATGGTGATAACTACCTGTAATTTCTAACAATCGCATGAACGCATTTATAAGTGCGAAATAATCGCAAAATCCATATTTGGACAGTCTAGGACCGAAATTTTTCTGGGGGAGCATGCCCCCAGACCCCCCTACCATTAGGCCTACACATTCATTGAAGCCAAGCTACGCCCCTGCCTCCCCTTGGAAAAAATGATAGACCCCCTCTGGATCCTTGGAAAATTACAATTTTCTTTAAAATAAACCATTGGACTTCTGTAAAATAAGTTGAGGACTAAACAAGAAATGTCACAAACACGTGACGAATGCCCCCAAAGGAATTGGTCTAGCATAAGACACATTTGAGGAAAGTAAGCTGTAATATAGGAGATATGCTCCAAACAGGAAAAACCTAGAAATGAGGCCAGAAGTCAATGTCAAGGTCAAAGTGACCCAAAGTGGTATGCACCACTCTGCCATCCCAAGAGGAATCATCACCCCAAATTTGGGATTCCTACATCAAATAATATAGGAGATATGCACCAGACTCAATGCAGTTTCTAAAACCTAGGTCAGAGGTCAAGTTCAAAGTCACAGTGACCCGATTATGGTACACGGCACTTCGTCATCTCAAGATGCATTCACTTACCAAATTTGAGATTCCTTACCCAAATAGTATAAGAGATATGTTCCAGACAAGATTATTCTAAAAACTAGGTTAGGTCAAGGTCACAGTGACCCGAAAATGGTAAACAATACTCCGCCATCCCAAGATGCATCCACATCCTAGGATTTAGGCTCCGGCCGCAATAATTCTGAAAACTAGGTCAGAGGTCAAGGTCACAGTGACCCGAAAATGATATGTGACACTCTGTCATCCCAAGATACATTTACACATCAAATCTGGAATTCCTATCTCTAAGAATATAGGAGATATGCACCAGACTCATTGCAGTTTCTAGAAACTAGGTCAGAGGTCAAGTTCAAGGTCACAGTGACCCAATTATGGTACGGGACACTTTGTCATCCCAAGATGCATCCTCACACCAAATTTGAGATTCCTGCCTCAAATAATATAAGAGATATGCTCCGGACACGATTATTCCAAAAACTAGGTCAGAGGTCAAGATCAAGGTCACAGTGACCCGAAAATGGTACGCGGCACTCCACAATCCCAAGATGTATCCACATACCAAATTTAGAATTCCTACCTCAAAGAATGTAGGAGATAGGCTCAGGACATAATAATTCTTAAAACTAGGTCAGAGGTCAAGGTCATAGTGACCTGAAAATGGTATGTGACACTCTGTCATCCTAAGATGCATTTACACACCAAATTTGGAATTCCTATCTAAAAGAATATAGGAGATATGCACCAGACTCAATGCAGTTTCTAGAAACTAAATCAGAGGTCAAGTTCAAGGTCACAGTGACCCAATTATGGTACGCAACACTTTGTCATCCCAAGATGCATCCACACACCAAATTTGAAATTCCTACCTCAAATAATGTAAGGGGTATGCTCCGGACACGATTATTCTAAAAACTAGGTCAGAGGTCAAGGTCACAGTGACCCGAAAATGGTATGCGACACTCCGCCATCCCAAGATGTATCCACATACCAAATTTGGAATCCCTACCTCAAAGAATCTAGGAGATATGCACCGGACACGAAGCGGGACGGACGGACGGACACACGGACGGACTGTGCAATTACTATATGCCTCCCAAAGTTCCTTTGGGGGCATAAAAACCCAAAGAAAAACATTGTCTAAGATTTTTTATCTTTTTATGACAGATAAACCTGGCCGCCCCACCTGACGAAAATTCCTGGATCCCCGCATGTAGGCCTATTGATACAAATCTTGAGATTATGCTCGAATTCCTTATAACAATAGCTGGGAACTTTTCTTGAAAAGGATAGCTTTTATGACAGGCTGCATATTGTACCAAAGGCATTGAGTGTTCTACTGTTGTTAAAGCTCCTAAGACATTAGAGATCACATCTAAATGATCGCAAACCGATAGCCGTTCACCCCACCCACATCCAAGTTTTTCAATAATTTGTGAATAATCGGTAAAATTACAATTAAATTAATCGTGGTGGGACAAAAGACAATGTTTTTCCTTCGAATTAAGCGCAGACTGGTGAAAAATCAGAGAATTTGAATGAATGCAGCACGTTTTTCATCATTTTCCTGTTACCCGTAATGTTAAAATTCACTGTCCAATTCACCTCGGTACATTTGTTTATGTGCCGCTAAGGCTGTGACGTCACGGCGGTCCCGAGAATGCAGCATCATTTCTTCTGGTTGTGAGGTTCTATCGACTAGTGGTAGGAATCGGCTGGATTTTTATAATCGATCATTGAAAATAACAAGTGACCAATGATCAATCATTAAAATAAAATACATATTATATATGGGACATATCATGCCAGGTATGTCTAAGATGCCTTACGGGGTCAAGTTGATTGACCAGACATGTTAGGTGTTCAGAGTGTGTACCAAAAAATTAATTTTCTCAACCAAAACATATGATGTGGGTACTCAAAAGAACCCTCTCAATAAGACGGTTCTTTTTAGCACCCAAAACATATGTTCAAACTGATGGATTAGTACATATTTACAATTTTACACTCAAAACTTTTGTTTATCTAAACCTATGTACATTATTTGAACCATATGCTGTTCATACCAGAAACTGAAAATGCAGAAAAGGGTCATATTAAATAAATACACCAAGCTAAAAATTGAAGGCCAATGAAGCAGAAGGTCTATACTGAGTAATCGATTATTGAAAAACTACCGATCAAATAGACAATTAATCAGTTCACTGAAAATGACCAATGATCGATGAGCTCGATAAATCGGCCTACCACTACTATCGACTGTACATATACATCTACATCGATACATTGTACTGTCACAATTGACTTTAACACAACAGGCTCGGTCCCCAGTTCTATCTGTTCTGCCAATGGTTTGTCTGTACCGGCTTAAAAATTGTTGTTTAAAAATGTGACAGTGCAAAAGTTTATGTAAGCTGTTATTGTTATTAACAGCCCTTTGACTGCATTGTCTCGCAAGTAGTCAACTCTTTCACTCAACTCAACACAAATTTATTTGCAAATCACAGTTAATCACTGGTTATTTTCTGTCTACAGAGGCAGGGCCAGGGGGTGGGGAACTTGCCAGCTTGTAGGCAAAATGAAAGTAGCTAAAAACTAATTGACAAGGCAAAATCAATTTACCTTTCATCAGCTAGTTGTCAAAGTGAGCACATTCCAGTAATACTTTTCTTGTAAATCTCACTATACCTCTGTAATTAGTAGAAAATAGAATGTCAGGCATATTTAGTAATCAATCTGCCATCTTAGTTTTTTTAACTACCCAATCCGTACTCTATCTTCCTGTACACTCCCCAGGAGTTTGGTGCATTGCTATAGGCGCGACCCCCGTCATGGACCCTTGGATGCATGAAAGACACTGTGTAGCCGGAATTGGTACATCAATTAAGATCTGTGAAATTGGTCTGCTTTAGACCAGGATCTCTCTATAGGATACACACAGGGTTGTAGAAAAGACCCAAATTTCTTGATGCCCAACCCATTCTATGATTCCTAAACAATCAATGAAGACCGTGATCAGATGCTACATTCTGCTGTGCACATCTGATCCTGGTCTGCACTGTCTGTCAATGTACTACATATGAACCAGTTTATAAGATTGCAGTTATGTATGACAGGTACTGCAATGGCCGTTATTAATATTAGTGCTTTTATCTGCTGTTAGAACTGTTTCAACCCATAAGACGCATCCTAACATGACTGATAAATGGTTGACTGGGATGTAATGAATCGTGCTAAACAAATAATATCAGTGCTACCTGAACAATATTTTTTGGGCCGTTCGGTGGTGCAAACTTGGTAGTGATCACCGCTGATGCAGTGCATGGCGGACGAGAGGGGGGGGGGGCGGACAAGGGTTGGGGGGGGGAGGGGTCATCGAGAGAATGGTTTTATGGCCTTTAATTACTGTAAAAACTTAAATAATATGAGCTCTAAATGTATAACTGATCTCAATCATTAATAAAACTGATAATCACTCTTTGGTGAAAACCCCGCAGGGTTTTTCTCCCGTTTTATTTTGTGGGGGAAAAACCCCGCGGGGGTTTTCCCCCGCGGGTTTTTTTTTATTTTGCTTGAAAGGCTTCAAATGATGAGAAAAACTTCAATTCAGCTTCTATATTGTTTTGTAAAGCAATACAATTAAAAACAAACCTTTTTATTTTTTTAAAAAACCCTGCGGGGTTTTTCCCCCACAATCTGAAATGGGAGAAAAACCCCGCGGGGGAAATTAAAGGTTGGAATTAAGCCTTACCAATCATTTTCTGAAATAATTACAATCAAACAAACTTATTTCTTGAACTTATTTTGATATTTATTTTTTTGAAAAAACCCTGCGGGGTTTTTCCCCCATTTGAAAATGTGGGGGAAAAACCCCGCGCAGGGTTTTAAAAACCCCGCGGGGTTTTTGGAAAACCCCGCGGGGTTTTTTACTTTGACCATTTTTTTCATTATGATGGCATATATTTTTTTAGTCATAATTATATATGTTTTGCTCCCTTATGTCTGTATTTTTGTATTTTAGTGGTTTTGAGCCTTTTGCACCACTAGAAAGATGATGTGATTTTGCCAAATTCTGGTGTGGCAAAAAAAAACTGGTGGCTGTTCTAACCAAATGGGCTGTTACTTGGCTCGTAACATTAAATCTAACAAAAAACGAAATTCTTCTGATCTCTCGCAAAATCATCAAACCCTATCACCTACCCCTGTATATGCAAAACTGTCAGATAGCTGCAGTTGATTCACACAAGCACCTTGGTATCTATTTTCAAGTGATTGTTCGTGACATCAACATATAATTACATAAAAGAAAAGGCATGGCCAAGGATCAATTTTATGAGAATTAGACAGAAAATGTCTTTCAAACATTTATTTTACCTTCTATAGACCTATACTTGAATATGGTGATTTGGTATGGAATAACTGTTTGCAATACGAAAAAGATAAACTGGAGAAAATACAAATTCAGGCAGCAAGAATAGCCATAGGGGCAACCAAATAAATATAAATTAATGGACTCTATAATGAGACACTCTTTAATAAAAAGTCCAATAATCTTACTCTTCATTATCTCTCATCTCTTATTCTTAGCCTGGCGGTGCTACATGTACATGTAACTCACGTGATAACCTACGGAACTCTTATAATCTTCCGTCACTGGAAACAAGAACTAGTTTGTATTATCACTCCTTTCTGCCAACTGCAATAAGAGGGTAGAAACGCTTGACTGAGGAAGTAAAATCATGTGATTCTATAAACCTTTTCAAGCACCAATTGAAAAAAAAGAAAAAAAAACCAAAATAGTCCCAGAACACTATTACAGTGGAAGACGATAAGCGCACTTTTATACACACGCTTAAGAACCAACAACAAAGCACTGAACATTGATCTCTTTACCAGAAACGTAGCAGAATCACCGTTCCATCGCTGTGGAAGCATTGAGAATGCCCGGACCTTCTTTTTCCATTGAGAATACAATACAGTTCAACGATATGTCCTCCTCAATGCTACTTCAGCTCTCGCGGTACCATCCTTACGGTGAGATATGTTTGGGGACACGTCCCATTCCCACGAGTGCAATTCAGCTATTTTTAAACATGTTAAAACTTGTACTATAAATACAAAACGGTTCACTTACATATGAGCCAAGATCTGACAGAAGGGACTTTCTGGCAATAAAAGTCAAAAGTGAGTTATTTACAGAGAAATAAAGACCAAGCTGTTGTGAACAACTACAGAAATAAAATTTGAAGAGATTATCTTTATAAATAACAAAGATATGAGCATTTAAACTCTTATATATGATGCGTTTTAAACATGACGTCACTTAACGTTGTTAATGACGTTCTGACGTCACCGCCATTGTGTTAACATATGACGCTAATACAAAGACGCTGGGAGCAATATTTCAAAAATACTCCATGTTTCTGTATATTTGATGTGTATGCAATTGCATAGACTGCACGAATAGCCCGCATACGCACATCCCGTGTTTACAAAAGCATTTGAAATGAGGTACCCTGTTTTAAAGGAAGTATGTATCCTTAGGCACAACTGTTGCCATGGCAACATACATTATACGTTTCACTTAATTTTATCAAAACTGTTTGCGCCTTTGATTGTATAACATGTTAGAAGCAATTTGACTCTATTGTAAGAACATGCAAAATATTGAAAATATGGACGTTTTCGAAATTTTGATCACACAAAAACTGCTAAAATGCCCGAAGGACCCTTTTGTCAGATCGGCGCTCATATGTATTAATGTGTTTCCAGAGTTTAAGTAACCCCCGTTTTTCTTTTTAAACAGCTTTAAAATGAACCTAGAAGAACGGCACTTCGCATGTGGATTTAAATGCACACCGCGTAACTAAAACTTATTTTTGGGAGACGCCCCTATTTGTAAATGAAGCCCAAATCCCCTGTACAAAAGAAAAACTTGGTTTATTTTCCCTATGAATTTACCCATGTGTACCCCTATAGATACACGTGGTATATTTGCATTGCTATGATGATATATACTAGCCTACAGGAATATCTATATCCGCTGATTCACCGATAATCTATTCCGCAAACCTCACTCGTCATCACTTTGACACACACACGCACGCACACACGCAATTGTAAAAGTCTATATGGGTCCTAGACCCTGCCGTATTGAAAGCAGGCAAATATAAGGCTTAAGCATGAAACCTGCAAGTACATGTAGCACCTTCCATTTCAATTTATCGACTACGAGGTAATTTGCCCTGGTTTTGGCGTCTGCTGATATTTTTTTCAAAATCAGTTTTATATTGTTGTTTTTTCTAAAAAATATTTCGGTAATATCAGTAGAGTGTCAAGCAGTTTGGATCCAGATCATGCCCGTCTGGGCTGATCTGGGTCCGAATTGTTTGCAAAGGTTATAAGCAGACGACACAAGTAAGTAAAGAGTTTATGACGACAATCCAAACAAATTAGAGAGTTGACGAGAAATAGCGAATCGGGGATATACATTAAACTTCAAGAGCATCAAATATTTGCCTGCTTAAGATATTTCGCTGATAAACTTTGTCAACAGCCGAAGCCAAGTTCAGGCTAAAATGTTGGGCATTATCTGGATCCATACTGTTTGAAAACCTACTTGTATTCCTGAAAGACATGTTTTTAGAAAATAATTATCTCGAAAGAAATTCTGCAGACGGCAACAACAACCCAGCATTTAAGGTTACTTGAATCGCTTTTTAACACAGGCCATTTCAATGAATCGGTTTTAGATGTACAGTGAAGTTTTTAAGTCAGTATAGCAGTGAATCATAGCCTAATGCGCGAAGATTGGTCCAGTTAAGCAATTTTAGCGTGAAGCTGCGACTGTCTTCATCAGTTTAAACACGTGTTTTGGGTGCTTAAAAGAACCGTATCATTCGGACAGTTGTTTTGAGTACACACCAAATATTTTTTGCAAATATTTTTTGGTTGGGAAATAGGAAAAATAATTTTTTGTGACGCACTCTTATCTGTAGGACTGACGAATTACCTCCACTGACCCGTATAAGCCATGTTTTAATTATATCGTTAGGCTCATTTGGGGACTAATTCAAAGAGGAGCGGCAAAAACACACCTAAATTCCATCTAATAACAGTCTATACAAAACCTCACATTTATGTGGAAAAAATTAATTCAGTTACGCGGTCTATAACTAAAAACATTTCTAATTTATTTTTCAATTAAAATCACCAGTAAAGAATAATTAGCAAAAAACGGGGGTCACTTAAGTTCTGGAAACACTATAATAGCAACGTTGGCAACTGCGGCTCACATTTCTTGATTCGGCAGGCTCCCTTCTCTTATCAATATTATTTAGATTCTCCTTTGCCACTAGAATAACTTAGTTTCGTTTATTATATCTAAAATGTTTGCATTGTTTTTCATATAAACAGATCAAAACTGCCAAGTATTGTGTGCATGATATTGTTTAAACTTCAAAGCAAATAAACTTTACAAGCTATTAGCTTCCGTGCTAATCCTAGATATTGTATAGATGTTTACCTATAATGTACTTGTTATTGTTTAGTGAAACGAAATATGTTGAAAGCTAAAACGGACTCGGCAAAGCTTACCCTATCACACTATGATAATTATTATAAGGCGCTTCGGCAGCTATTGTTTAACTAAAAACATTGTTTTGGAGAACGTATGCTGTTACTTAGGATGCGAGCAAGGGCTACCCGGTAGAGAGATACAGACCTGCTTTAAATACTCAGATGTTCATCCTCAGTGCAGTCTTTTGAAAGTCAGAAGCTATATAATAGTTATACCTTGGGTTGTCCGTCTGTACGTGGAAATAATCCACGAGCTTTAGCGAGTGGATTATCTTACGTACAGGTGGACAAACATGGTATAACTATTTTATACCACCTATATTAGTGTAGACCTTGCACATCACAAGATATTTCGTGCTTAAGTTGGCAAGCGTGGTATAAAGTCATTTAAAATCCAACGTTTTATAGCAGCTTAAAGTACCCATGTTATAACTAGTTTGCAAGATCAAGTCCGGACCATTTTTTCTCGAATCATCTGCCCATTCTACTTATACAAAAATGTCGCATATCTAAGAATGAAACACAGTATAATTGCATATTAAGATGGTCTTTTCCGGATGTCTAAAAATCGTTCAATTAGGTTAATTGACAGTCACAGAAGGCTCTTTGACAGCCAAATGACCCCGTGGAGGGTTGACACTCTATGACTATGTGTCGGGTATCAGGATATAAGTGTTATTTATTGCTCCTATTTGGTATGTTCCAACTCTTATTCCATGGCGATTTGCCTGAAATGCCAATTATTCAGTCTTTGATGTGTTCTGGAGACTTCTTTTCATAGGCAGAGCCTCAAAACATTCTCAAAGCACTTCCGTTGAATACTAATAGAATCCATTAACACTAATTTCGATTGGCCTGTTAATATTGCAGTCGTTAAATACATGGTTAAGATCATCAGTATTAGGCTACTTTGACGTCACTAAGAGTTCAAGAACAAACCATGTACATTAACCATTTCCTTGCTAGTGGCGTATTTTGTCGTCTGCTGATAACCGTTGCAAACAGTTTGGACCCAGATCATGACAGACATATGTAGGCATGGGATTATAGCAAACACAAAACATCTAATCCTGTCGGATGGCCGTGCCATGCCCGGATTTGTTTTTGTCATAACATTATTTTACAAAGGGGAGATCCAGAGGGATTTCAGGGGGTTCGCTCGAACCCTCCTCCCCGCCCCGATCCCCGTTTTTAAATATCCTATGAAAATGAAATAATTTGGTCTCAGCGAGACCAAAATATTTCATTTCATGAGGTATTTAAGAAAAATGAGATATAATCAGCAAAATGAACATCACACCTTTATACATATGAATCCCATTTTCAGAATTCCTGGATCTGCTCCTGAGAGGGTCCGTACCAGTATTCATAAGAAAACCTTTACCCAGCATAAATGGCGTTCCGCTGGTGAGCCGCTGAATGCTGACTGGGTAGCTTCACTGTGGTCATACCACTACGGCAATTTGGGTTTCGACACTTATTCCGGTGTAAAGGTAACTTTCTCATCATGTTCAATTTCTTCATATGATCACAGATAAACGCCACAAAATGCGTGGGTTCCGATTGATTTTTGTTCATCAAATTCACATTGTATTTTGTAGCTTTAAAACTACATGAAAACTTTAACGTTTGATGTCTAGGCATGAAATAACTATTTGCGGTTTTGTCATCGCGAATAATTAATTAATGACAAAACCGTATAATTATGACTAAACCGTAATTGACAATTTTTAATGTAAAAACACACATCATAAATCTGATTTTATCTCCGTTTTGTCAATACAACACAGAGGTTGGTAACTAGAGGATGCAATCTCGAAGCAAACACATTCGAAAGTTCTCATTTTTACAAGCATTTATTTGAAGGTAATTTTACTATAACACCGGAGTGTATTACGAGACCCTAATTGCCGTAGTGGTATGACCAAAGTGATCTTTGTGATTTACCAGCCTGAGGGTGGTCAATACAAGTATCATTATGCCATTGATAACAAGTTGATTTCCTGTATAGTTGTTTGTCAAAAGCTTTCGATATAAAATTGCTACAATGCTGTCTTGGTAGCTTTGTGATTAACCAGGGTGGTCCATACCAGTATTCTTAATGCCTTTCATTTGATATCAAATTGTTTTCCTGTATAATTGTTAGTGATATATCAAAAGTTTTCGATAGGAGATGGCACCGAGGTCTGCTATTTAAATTAAGACAAAATGTCATCAATGCTGAATGGGTAGTTTAGTGATTTACCAGGGTGGTCCGTACCAGTATTCTTAATGCCATTGATAACAACTTGTTTTCCTGTATATTTTTTGTTATATATTAAATGCTTTCGATAGAGTATGGCACCGAGGTCTTCTATTTAAATTAAGACAAAATGGCATCAACGCTGACTGGGTAGCTTTGTGATTTTCTAGGGTGGTCCATACCAGTATACGTAATGACTTTGATAACAACTTGTTTTCCTGTATAGTTTTTTGTGATATATGTAAAGCTTTCGATAGAGTATGGCACCGAGGTCTGCTATAAAAACTAAGACAAAATGTCATCAATGCTGATTGGGTAGCTTTGTGATTATCCAGTGTGGTCTATATCAGTATTCTTAATGCTTTTGATAACAATTTGTTTCGTGTATAGTTTTTATGATATATCAAAAGTGTTCGATAGAGTATGGTACAGAGGTCTGCTATTTAGATTAAGACAAAATGGCATCAATGCCGACCAGGTTGCTTTGTGATTTACCAGTATGGTCCATACTAGTATTCTAAATGCCTTTGATAACAACTTACTTTCCTGTATAGTTTTTGCGATATATCAGAAACTTTCGAAAGAGTATGGCAGCGAGGTCTGCTATTTAAATTAAGACAAAATTGCATCAATGCTGACTGGTTAGCTTTGTGATTTTGTCATGATTGTGGTCCATACCATTATTCTTAATGCCTTTGATAACTACTTGTGTTCCTGTAAAGTTTTTTTGTGATGTTTCAAAAGCTTTCGATAGAGTATGGCACCGAGGTCTGCTATTAAAATTAGGACAAAATGACATCAATGCAGACTGGCTAGCTTTGTGATTTACCAGGGTGGTCTATACTAGTATTCCTAATGAAAGCTATAAAGATTTGGAAGGGGGGTCTGGATCCACAGTTCCCGCTCTGCATCCGCACATGTACGCATACGTCATAATAGCCGTTTTCAACGGAACTGGTCCATCTAATTCTCAATCAGTAATCAAGTGACATCTACATTGCTTATAATTCAGAGAATCAAAATCTGAGCGTAAATTAGTAAACGTAAAGTAGTAAACATTTACTTATCCTTGTGTTGGGTGATCAAAAGAACCGTACTCACAACATTGTTTCCGATGAGAAATAAGAAACCATTTTTTTTCTAATTACACATCCTTATCAAAAGGCCTGTTCAGTAGCTGTTTTGCCCTCATTAGACAGAGGTAACGACACTATATGGAACTAATTGTATACATGTAACCAGATCAACGCCAATTGAAATCAATGAAAATAACATTCATGATTGCGAGTACTGTACCAATAATGCTAATTTTATGTTGTAATTAACCAAGAAATAAATTTTAACTAAAATGGGTAATTCGATAAGTGGGCCTATCGGTCAATTGCAAATAGTCGTATTTACATAAATATCGCTTAGTTGACAGTTTAACCACCTTCAATGCCCCATACTTTTACTTAATACGGACAGGCGTAGGATAATAACGGTCTAAAGCCAGATCGCCTGTTTAAAACCTAAGTGGGTGCATAAAACTGGGCGTTTTGTGCGCGATGTATATGCCAGAGGCAGGGGGCCACACTACGCCGGCATTATAACTGAAATAATAAGAAATTTTAACCTCCGCGTTTGCCTCCAAGTTCATACACGTACAAGCACTCCTAAATACAAACCAAAGACAATCAGCGTTTCAAAAACTAACCACCTACATCTACAAATGTTAGTATTACAAGCCATATAGACAGATCTGAAATGTTTTGACCTTAACCTATAAATCAAAGGTCATATTAGTAGTCCAGAACCAATGTTGGCATCTACACACATTAGACAAACAATGTGCAAAATTTGAACCACAAAATCGATACATTTAAGAGTTTTTTTAATTATTTGATTTACAAGCCCTAAAATTTAAGTTTTTTAACACGTCCTTTTCACTAATAAAAGGCCATGCATGGAGTCTAAAAGCTTGTCATCTGCGCATCAAATATACAAATTCTCCGTCTAAAAATGTAGACATATGATATAAGCCTTTGGCTCTAATGCAAATTCTTTATCCAGAATGTGTATTTATGCACCAGACATTCATTGCAAAACATATGAATCACCTTTAAATGAATCGAGTCAGATTGTAGGTACATCTGACCTTGACATTTGACTTCAAGATCAAAGAAGTGATCTGAAACATTCCCTGTCATCTACACACCATAAGCATTTAATGCTTAATCTTTGTTTGTTTTTTATCTATACCATATGCAATCAATGTGCATAAATATGTACACCATCGGTCGAGTTTGTGTTAGGATCTGTAAGACAGGTTGTAAGCATACTTAACCTCGACATTTGATTTCAATGTAATAACGGTAATCTGAAACATTTGTTGTAATGTACACACAATAAGCAATCAGTGTGCCAAATACAGTAAAACCTGTGTAAAACAGCCACTCAAAAATATGCAAAACAAAGGTCTTAATGACAAATGGTAGCTTAATGAAGGCTGAATGTACTGCAGAATGCTCCTATTCTGCATATTATTGCCCTGCATTAAGCGATAATTGGTCTTGAAAATTGACCGCTTTACACAGGTTTTACTAAAGAGGCACCCTAACGCCGTTAATCGGCTCCTTTAAGACCCATAGCAAAAATTACACACCAATACTCTATGTGCAATTTGAAAAATAATATGTTTTAAATTTTTATGTTAAAAATGAGGCCCCCGTGGTGGTGCCCTTCTGGCCACAGAGGCATATTTTCAACAATCTTGGTAGAAGTCCATTGGGTTATGCTACTTAGCAAATTTCAAAGTTTAGGCCTAGTTGTTTCAGACAAGAGGACGTTTTCATTTTTTCCCTGATAAAGTACTATATAAAGCTATTTTGGCCCCAGAGGCAACATTGAACAAACTTGGTGGAGGTCCAGTGAATGATGCTTCATACCAAATATCTAGGCTCTATGCCTGGTGATTACAGATAAGAAGATTGTTTCATGTTTTCTTTATATAAGCCTATGTAAAACATGTGACATCGGAGCGGGGTCGTTTTTGCCCCATGGGGTGGTATTTGAACAAAGGAGACAGATGTACACAAATATCAAGGCTCTAGGCCGCGTGGTTTCGATTAAGGACTACAGATTAGAATTCCCATATATCCAGCATATTGATAAAACTTCAAGATACTACCATATGTATTATATTCCAAATTGGTTGTAGGCGGGGTGTTTAACACATACACAACCAATAAACACATATAACTAGAAGTAATGTTTGTGAAAATCGGTGTGCCCAGCCACATGCTAGTGGAACGCTGTTTCTTAACCATTTGCCATAACACATGTTACATGTTTTTCGAAATTCCTGCTAAAATGATTCACCCTAAGGTAATCTTAACAGCTGCTGCTGCTCTTAACGTGTTTTTGAGCTAACCTGCTTACATTGTATTATGTGATGGACGGGTTGATGGACGGACATGCCAATTGCAATGAGGTCCCTCAACTTTAAAAAAAAAATGTTTGGGCCTAATTACGTCAAGCTTTCCCTTGCTAGGGCGACAATTGTAGTCGGCTGGAAACCTTTGCAAACAATTTTTTACCCAGACCAGGACAGATGTTCTGTCAGACCTGATCTGGATCCCAATCGCTTGACAAGCTGATGGTCACGTTCCTGCAATAAATATTTTTAAAACGTCACGCAGCATACTAAGAGTAAATGCGTTTTTAGATAGATAACTACAATATACGGAACAGTGATATTTTGTAGTAGTTGGTTCCCTTCGTATGTAAGAGTATACATATGCAGCTTGGTACAGGCACCATACGAATATGCGCAACATCTTAGTGCGTGAAAGTTGTTGCACTTTCCATAAATTCCCATCAACAGACACAATAAAACCGAGTCCTCTTTAATTGCACGACGGTGGGCCAGGGCTCAGACTCAATGACGGCTCTGACATAAAGTTTTAATCGGTAGGTTGGTGCCTGATGCATATCTGTAGCTTTGTGCCTCAACAGCAGCAGAATCTAGGGTGAAGATGTGGTTTGAGGAATATGCAGAAAAGATGTAATTAATACAGTTGGGACTTTCATGTATACATGCCTACCAGTCTGAAAGCTGAAAAAACAAGGTCAAAGCCTGACCAATGCGCTAGACACATGGTGACAGAAAAAGGCAAACTCCACCAAGTTTGGCGTAGATCGTTTTAGGACAACGACAATGAGACTGAGCTCTTTAACTTCCTGACTGGCAAGAATGTTTACAGGTGGCAGTGGCATTTTCTCATCGTAACCAGGGAAGAGGGAGATATGAGTAACCAACTTATCAGTCTTGAAGGAATGACGCCTTATAATCACGAGGAAGCAGATGAACAACTTTTCCTGAAAGCAAGGCATACTATAGTAGAAGGACATACTTTTCTGATGATTAAAGCCAGTAGCATAGACGCCCTTGTCATGGCTTTTATTGCATTTCAAATACTGAACAAAATTGGCCTTGAGAAACTATCGGCTGCCTTCGGTCAAGGAGAAAGTCATTGAATACCAATATATGAAATCATGCACTCTCTGGGATCTATGAAATCAAGAGGAATTCCCTTCTTTTATGCTTACATTGGCTGTGATCTTGTTTCATCTTTCCATGTAAAGTGTAAAAGGGCTGTATGTATGTGTATCATGATGCGGTAGAAGTCTTTTAAAAGCTCAGTATGTACCCACCAGTATTTGGAACAAAGAAAAGAAGGTTCTTGAAAGATGTGTCACCATTATATATGGCATGTTCTACCACTGATATTGACATTGTCAGACAGGACATGTTGGTCCGCAAGCAGAAGTTATATGATGCAATACTCCCAACCAGTGCCAATTGTGACTTCCACTTGAAGCGTGTTGCTTATCGAATAGGTTGAAGCTGAGGCCTATCAACAACTTGCCGAATGGAAGAGCTGAGTCCAACTTATTGGGGTTCCGGATAGAAGAAAGCAACAAGACTACCTGTGGCAGATTGTCTGGACACCAGTTGTCGAGACCTGTCAGCAGCTAAGAAAATGTGGATGTGGGACTGCATATAGGGGCAGATGGACGTGTTATCGGGTAAGCTTAAACTGCACTGACTTGTGCAGCTGTACTTGTGAAGGCTGATGTCAACAAAACCTGCATCCAGATAAAAGCGCATGCCTATAAAATTGGTGTGCTATGGTCTAGCATACACAAGCCATTATGAGCATATAGCTGATATTTTTTGTCCTGGGTCAGGTGTGGTGCTTGATTGTATCGATTCCTGATATTTGCCTTCTTCCTTACTCTTATTATGGACCAGTCATGATAAAAATCTATTTTTTTTCTGTTAAAACTACACACATTTTGCTACAAAAATTGTTAAAATTGGCCAATTATGTCCGGATTTATGCTCAAAACTGTATTTTCCTTCTGAAAATAGCGGTCATCTTGAAAAAATGGCCACAGTTTTGAATATGTGCGTGGCTAACGGTTTTACATTAAATGCATGATTTTAGCACCGATCAGCACTTAAAACTTTAGTCGGTGGGTTGGTGCCTGATGCTTGTCTGTAGCGGCGACAATTGTAGTCTGCTGGTATATTTAATTTTGCAAACAGTTTGGACCCAAATTAGGACAGACTGAACGTTCAGGCAAACCTGATTTGGATCCAAATCACTTGACGCAATGAAAGTTACGTACGTGAGCTAAATATTTTTAGAAAGCCAGCAGACGCATAAAAATGTTTAATTGCCTTGCATACAAAAGAGTTGATTTGTTGTCAGATAGACAACTACGATATCCAAAAACGATATTTTATTAGTAGTTGGTTCCCTTCGTATGTACGAGTATATATATGCAGCGTGGTACGTGTACGCAACTGTCTAGTGCGTGAGAGTTGTTGCACTTTCCATAAATTCCCATGAGCAGACACAATAAAACAAGAGTCCTCTTTAATTGCACGACGGTGGGTCAGGCCTCAGACTCAATGACGGCTCTGACGTAAAACCTTAATCGGTGGGTTTGTGCTTGCTGCTTATATGTAGCTGGGCCCATCGTGGTTCAACTTGAGATTTTCATTTGTTCTGACTATCTGTGAGTCGTGAGCCCTTTTCTTTGTTTCATCATAGTGTTTTAATTTGATTATATTGTTTCTCCATGATGATACATTGTAATAGTTAGAAATCCTCCATGCGAGCTTAACATTTTTGTTCCTCAACAGCAGCAGAATCTAGGGCGAAGATTTGGTTTGAGAAATATTCAGCAAAAGATGTAATTCATACAGTTGGTGCTTTCATGTATACAGGCCCACCAGTCTGAAAGCTGAAACTAGGTCAAAGCCTGGCCAATGCGGTAGACACATGGGGCCGATTGCATGACAAAAGTTTAAAGATAAGCATCAGTCTGAACTCCAGGTGAACAGCCGTCGATTGCATAAAGCCAGGTTTAACAAGGCCCAGGTACCATAATTTTTCAGAAATTGTAAAGTTTGTGTTTTACAATGCAAGACAGTGTCCAACTGTGCGACGGTATTTCGGTGGAGGTCGTAAACAGACTGCACCTTCAGATTGAGCCGGGTCTACAAGGTTTGCACTGATCTATCTGTCCAAAATAAACCTAAACAGCTATCAGAAATAATTACGTCAATGCTACGTGATCAAATTGGTGGTGTCACAAAAAGTCGGCTGCTCAATGATATTCCCTAGTCAACTACAATCTCATGACAAGAATTGTATTACTTGACTTTTCGCTTACTGTAAAGGCGGCGCCTCATGAATACGTAATTAGGACTAGTCAACCTTAGGCATAGGTAAAAGCTGAAAAGGAGGCGTGGTTTTATTCAAAAGTAACTGTATCATCTTGTGCCACCACCGCACTCATTATTTTGTCCTTAAAACGCCAGAAAGAAAAATAACTGCATCTGAAAATGTCTATTTAACATAAGCATTGTGGACCCAGCTCAGACTGCTCCTACAAGAGCAGTCTGATCTGGATTCACACTGGATTCACACTGTTTATCTATGAGGCTTCAAATAGTTTAGTGGACGACAAAAACATTCATTTTGTGATTATGCGCTTTTAGGGTTAATAAATGTGAGTTCAGTGTGTATACGGTTAGGATTTTCAGGAAATGCATGCACGTTTGCGCGGCTCAAAAAGCTTATTTACTCTTTACCAAATTATAAATAAAACCTGATTTCCCTTCCTTAGCAGATGAAATAGCCGAACCACACCCAGATATGAATATTAAAGCTGCCGCCTTTACAGTAAGCGAAAAGTCAAGTAATATTATCATCTCATTTCGTGATAACATCACCTTATGTATTTCGTACGCTCGAACTAAGCACGTACGCTCAAACCAAACATGTACTGAAGACCAAAATATGAGATTTTGGTACTTATCGCATAAGTGAGGAATGAAGGCTCAGCCGAGTCTGCGCAGAAGACTCACCAGCAACTTTGCTACTCACGTATACAAGTATGCATGTAGAAGTAGACTCGGGCCAAAATTTAGACCTATAACCTCGCTGGATACGTCAAGCAGGCTTTTACGTATTTGCAATAATATAAGTACCGAATTCTCATGAGCTGGTCCACCTCACGTCTTTGAGAGGAAAACATAATAAAAGTATCTTCTTGGTGAAAGCCCTAAAGTAACCGACAATATGATTGACGATGCGATACTGACATTCCGTGTAATTATCTTTGAGTATATCACTCAACAATGATACAGAATATGTCTAAACCATTCCTGCTTAATACTATAATTACACTTCATTTTGCTATTGATCACGCTTAGGGATGTCAGTTACAACGCAAGGTGGTTCTGGACGACAATTCGTTACGGGCCTATGACGACTGCTTACCTGTGCTGGACGACAGGTAACGGGTTTTAGATGACAGATTTAGGGTTTTGGACGACAGTGGAGAGGGGCAACACACACAGACGTCGTAGAAAATGATAATATAGTGTGTTTGGCTATTTTAAATAATTTCTGTCATATTAGTGTTTGTAAGTTTGACATTAGAGGTGCAAACACCATAGATATTTGTTGTTAAATTGTAAAACTCTGGTCTGGAAAAGAAACTTCAGAAATGTGTAATTTGTGATTAATTACTTGCGTTCTCGTCATGAAATAAGCATAAATGGTCAGACAATAGATCTCACATGATTTTTCAGTCAATTGTAACATGTCCTTCTTAAAAGAAAACTGAAAACCTCAAAAATTTCATTTTTCTAATGTTACTGGTTAGAGACGACTGTGTAACAGGCAATAGACGACCGACGTCAGTTTTTCTGTAACAGATGTGAGACGACATTTTCTTCCTTTCACAAACACGCGAGTAGATGAAAATACTGCCCTGAAGCCTATTCAACTCCTGAAGAAGTAGTTCAGCATTGTGCGACCTCCCTTTGAATGTGCATACCAAGTTAATCAGAAGAATTTAAAGGTTAATTCCATATATGGGATCGGTGGCATTTTAGTGTTCTGGTTCCAGAGAATATTAAAAGGTGTTTTACCTTATTTGGGCATGGCGGCATCTTGGTCACAATACCAAAAAGAGTAAAGTATGATCAGGAAATACAACAATCATAAACTCCAGACCAACCCACTACATCATGAGGAAAAGCCACTGAACATTTACAGTAACAAGATATCCGTAAGACTATAAAAGCAAAGCTACAAGCTGTCTCTTTCTCTTCAAGATGATTGCAAAACTAGGCAGGGCGCAAAATAATGCATACCAAAACAAAGACAAACACAGAACCCCCATAATGAGAAGAACATTAAACAATAGATCAACAACAAGACAATCACCACCTCAGAATGGACATCAGCCTAAGCAACGGGGGTGGGGCTTAAATGCATTTTAAGATCATTCAAATAACTATCTTCCCTCCATCCTAAGGAGTCTCCATATGAAATTCGATTGACATTGTGGTTTCAAAGGAGATGTTTGAAAATGTTGACGAACAGACAGACGAATGGAGGCTGGAGTCATTTGTATACTATTAGCTCACCTCGGAGCCTTCAGCTTTGGTACACTTAAAACGTTCTTTTATTCAACCATGTATGATATGTGACTTACACTTTGCTAGACCGGGAGCTTATTTAGGGCAATTGCGGGTAATACTTCCCACATTAACATCTTTTAAATTGTTTGCATACAGTTTGCTTTATGTATGGACTGTCAACTTATGAAATAAAAAGGATACATGTATGTCTCTACACTCAATTTTTCATAATCTCACATGGAAGTTTTCAGCATTTTACAAATTTTCTGAAAAAAATCCAAGTCCTTAATATTAAGCTAATATATTTGTAATCGCCATCCAGCTTCCTTATTTTAATTTTAATTACTGCTCATGACCTCAAGCTTTCTAGAAAATGTGAAAATGTATTTGTTTTCCCAAGCCATGTCAAGATACTGCATGATATATTTTGGTTATTCGCCCATAAAAGGATTTCGATTTTTGGAGTAAATTACATATAAAAAATCTGACATTAAAAATCTTATTTATTGTTATTATTTCATGGACTATCATTAGACATTTAAGAAAAAAGAAAAAAATGGGGTCACCAGACTAATTATATTGTGGGAGGGCGAAAGTTTTCCCCACCCCCACAAATTTTGAGGATAATTCAATTTAAAAATGTAAGGAGTGTAATTTTTGTCATTTATATAATTCCATATTTCTTGTATGAAAAAAAAAATGTTATAAGTGCCACCCTGGAATCGACCCTGGACCTCTGGTTCCAAAGTCTGACACGCTAAGCGCAATGCCACGATGTCAAGTCATGTGCGTCTCAAAATAACAGTACATAATCCGAGTATTGGCCATATTCATATTCTCATACAGGGTAAATGACATTTCACCCTCGGTCAAAAAATGTTTATTCTTTGGTGTAAGATATATTTAATAAATCCATCACTGTCGTCTCCACCTGCTACGCTGTCGACAATAACCTGTAACAAAATATTTGCAGTCGTTACACATCTGTAACATGGAAAAATGACTGCAGTACATTCGTTTTGGTTTTAAAAACGCGTTCGTTTAAAGTAAGGAGATTTATAAGAAAGTTCTTTCTTGGTCTATGTGATGGACCATGCAATGTTTAATCACATCAAGTCATAAAATGTTCAAAGAAAACGAAAGTGAAAGTACTAAATAAGGATATGAGGACATGTGTAGTAGTAAAATACAGTTTCAAGAATAATTATGTATCATATGCTCGTTAACTGGATACAGTTGCCATGCTCTACATGATTGATTAAGTTTAGATAAATGTCGTGGACAAATATACAAAGGCAAAATAAGATGCTTGCGGTTTATTGTGTCTTAAGTCTCCCGAAAACGATACACATTCAATAGCACAAACCTATATTTAGAAATATTTCGTCAGGAACCCGTAACGTACTGTCGTCCAGAACCACCTTGCGTTGTAACAGACATCCCTAAGCGTGTTGATCGCATAGATTAATTAACGCAATCATATCTGATGACTTGATTCGACTTCTCATTTCTAATATGAACGGCACTACGCATTATTGTTTGGGCATACAGTAAAATCTGTGTAGAACGGCCACTCAAAAAAAGACAAGATAAAGAATTTAATGACAAATGGTAGCTTTTTGAAGGTCGAAAGTATTGCAGAATGCTCCCATAGGAGTATTCTGCTATACTTTTCATCTGCATTAAGCGATAATTGGTCTTAAAAACAAATTTGTGATCTTTTTTTAAAGCGGCCGTTATACACAGGTTTTACTGTATACATTCCAGAATACCGTTTAACTTAGTAAACCACAACCATGTCTTGCTGAAATTGTCGATATTCAAGAGTAAACATTCATATTTTTGAATATCGAATATCAAACTACATGTACAGTACATGTAAATCCAACATTCACACTTTTATTATCGAATATTGAAAATAATCAAATATTCAAAACAGTTGAAATAAAACTATTGATCCAAATTCAAAAAGATGTGTTGTAAGATTCATTTGCATTATTCAATATTCAAAATGTTTGAATGTTGAATCTTAAATATCGAAAATATACCAAGTCATGGATGTTTTGTCAACGCTCAATTTAAGACTTGTTTAACCAGGCGAGCGGATATGAGGGGGTTATTCCGAGTAACTTTTCGTAAGCCTCAGCTAAAAATAACAATATGTTGTGACTAATCAAGAGCGCTAGAAACTTTTTAAAACTGATGGATAAGAATATATTCGCAAACATATATTTGGACAGATGGCTTTTGGTGGCCACTTTACATTTCTTGCGTCTGTTCAGAGATTGAATATCGCTGTTGCAAAATTTTAATTCTGTAAGAAAATCCAAGGCTTTGTCAAGATTCTGCAATTTATGTCATTTAAAATGACTGGTAGATCTTGCACAGGCAAAGTCTGAGTGAAG
Organism: Loripinus fragilis; assembly: GCA_964019695.1. NCBI lineage: Eukaryota > Metazoa > Mollusca > Bivalvia > Lucinida > Lucinidae > Loripinus > Loripinus fragilis. The sequence goes on from OZ026529.1 coordinate 37,235,726, forward strand.
GAACCCTCATTTCAAAATGTCACACTTTTTAGTGTGATATAAAACATTCCTCAGAATGATACGTTATCCATTTAGACTTTAATTAAATTGGTGCTGTGATATAAGATGAAAAAGAATCAAAGGTTTTGTTACAATTTAACTCTCCATTTCTCTTCTACATTATCATGAAAACTGCCTCTAGCATTGCTCTGTATGCTTTATTACCTGTGGCATGGCATTGAAAAATTCAGCGATTATTATTTTGAGTAGACGTGACTGTTTTACTTATAAATTAAAAATATTATACATTTAAATGACCTTTAAAGTTTCATGTTAAAACCGGAAGTAGACACCAGTTTTGAAAACATTATCGTTAGAATATGGGCTGACCAAGCTGTAATGAGTTTGGCCAAACCTGTTCACATGAAAATAACACATACAATGATTTTAGTATGCGAAGATAATGATTTTCAAAAATATGGGAAAAATGCGGAAAATGAGTTTTTAAATCTTAAAAAAAATCTGCCATAAGCAAAAATTCAAGTACTTGGTATTTTTCAAATCGGCTGGCCGAGTTTGTAATCACCTGTACTTCAATTTGATAAAAACTGCAATCAAAACGCTTATTTTCTTCAAAAAGTTGATTTTTGCATTTTTGAACCCAAAAATCGTGAAGTGATAGAAAACTCTTCTAAAGCACCGCTTAACTTTTGTCAATTGAAATGCACATATTTCGGCAAAAAATATTTCAATATCATTAGCGCTTAGTCAGAAAAATGAAATTGAAAAGTGGCCACTTATAACTTCGGTTCAGTGTATTCATATATTTCGCTGAAAATAAAATCTTTTCTGGAGTTATTACCTAAACACGTCCACCAATCAATCTCCTTCATCACATATACCTATAGGGTAAAACTTACTGTTTCTTGTTTTTGAAAGGAAAGATTTTAAATCAGGCAGTGATATTCCTTGACACACTTTTGGACACTGATGTAGTTTTTAAAAGTATATCCTGGCTGACTAGTCGGGGAACCAAAGTCGCGTATCGTGCAAAAACACACATTTTTTGCACCCGAAAGGTATACGGCTGGAATTTTGTATACTGATAGTCTAAATAGTGCTTGTTATGAAACCACTGTATAGCAATGCGACCAGAATTGCATTTTGCGGGAAATTGCATTTTTTGTATGGCACATAGATCATGTTAAGCAATCTTTCATAGCATAGAAATTGTGATGTTTCCCTTATCACATCAGTTAAAGAGCGTGCTTTTGGTCTTCAAAAGAACCGTCTCATTTAATAGGTTCATTTAAGTACCCACAACATATGTTTTGGTTGAAAAATAACAAAACTAATTTTCCATTACGCCTTCTTATCTGGAGGATTGGTATGAGAAGCCGTTTGACAGTTCGATAATACAATAATACACTATCAAATGCATTTAAAAGTATGGGCAGTCATTTGTGCACCAAAATAATCTTCTTATGGAAATTTTTGTCTTTACAAGTACTATGCGGTTACATTTCTGCATCTCAGACGGAGATAGACAGGTTTTCCATGGTGATATGATATAGTTATACGAGTTTTTTCATATCTATTTTACCACTGTTAAATGAAAATATTGTTTTCAGTAGATTAACATCCCCTTGGCCACTACAATGACCCTCTTTTTCAAAACGGCTGTAAATATGGAAGATAAACATCCTTTAAACCATGATAAATTTCATTTATGTGTTAAACTGCTCTAAAGTTGTCCTGGTATGTAACTACGCACCCGCTGGCATGAAATAAATATCTAAGTATCAAATTATCGTGGTTTCATATTTTTACTTTTCAGCTACCTTTTCTAGTTTGCCATAGAAAATAAAATAAATTGTCTTAAATTATGTCCCAAACGTCTGTATAACTGTATGCAGTGTTTAAACACATTCAATCTAAAATTGATTTATTTATGTAAAAAATATGCAATTCAAACCACTTCAGCGTAAGGACAAAAGTGAATAAGTAAGCACACAATTTTTTACGAGATATGCTTTCAAGCGATATATAAATAACTATCAAATACATTTTGGGGCAATAAATGCAGTTTTAATGAGATTTAAAGAAAAGAAATATATAAATCTAATTTCAAAATGGGGGCGCCCTAATCTACATGCTTTAAAAATCAATAAGCAGTATTCTTAGATGGTCACCACTGATTCTGAGGTTTACGGCGATGTTGCATTATTATATAAACTCAATATTTTTCAATCCTGAACTTTTTTGGTAAAAATATATTACATTTTGAAAAACAATATTTTGACATGTTCTTGCTGGGCTTCCGTAGAAAATTGACTGCTCTGGCGTTATGCAAGTCGATCGAGTCTGCTATACAGTGATTTCAGATACAATATATAATTACCTTTGCAACCATACAAAATCCAGCTGTATACCTTTCGGGTGCAAGGGTTAGCATTTTTTCTACCTTGGTTCCCCGACTAGACAGTTTAATCTTTTTGATATGAATAAACGAACATTTTTTTTTCTGACTTCAGCACCGATTCTAGAACCAGTCTATGGTTCGATGCACAATATGTAAGGTAATGTCGAAGGTAAACACCAATACTATCGAATTAAAAAAATGTTCAATTGACAAGAAAAAGTAACTATATATTTACCTGTATTTTAGGCCAAACTAATTCATAGGAAACTATGCTATGCTGTGTGTAGATGTTCCATAAAAATGACGCAAGCCTTATTATTATGGATTTGAAAATCTTACAATGAAAGGCTCTTCAGTATTCAGTCTAGGTAGTTGTAATAAAATTAATGGTGGAAAGTTGAGATCAAATCAGTTGGTAGATAATTTTTGCAAGTCTAAAATGTATAATGCACAAGTCAGTTGTATGCCCCGCCGCCTCGGGGCCGGTGATACAGAGGGCATAGCGGGGCTTTAGTGTCGGAATTTGACTTACCATGTGTCCCAGCAGTGACCTGGATGTGCCGGCGTATTAATTTCCCACAAAAATGCCATATGCTTATAACTAAAGGGAAGATCAGCCTGAGCATCTGCGCCAGCTCTTTTTGTCGTTAAAGTATATCTAATAGTCTTACTTGCCAAATCCTATATCTGAAGACTTAAACTGGGCTCTGTAGCTGAGTATGCCAAGACAGGTTTACTTATGGCTCATGGTGTGGCATTGGCATAAGTACTTTCGTTTGGTGTGCCTATTTTAATACCTGCATGTTACACATTTGTATGTTAAGGTCCTTATTTTCTAATGTATAAATACATGTAGGAAGCCACATAAGCCACTTCCAAACACTTTTTTATTTGGAACAACTCTCAGTTGCTGTGTTCGGTTGTTCAAAAATACAAGGACATATAGAGTAGCATTTTTATGCTCAAAGCTCCCTAGTGAAAGTATGTGTGTGTATTCAAATTCTCTGAAACCACTGTGCCAACTGAAGTCAAATTCCATGTGGCACCACCATGGGATAGTGGAAAAAATGGAAAACGTATTCAAATGATTTAGGGTCATTTGTTGTTATTTATTTATTATCAACCCCCGGGAGGTGGGGTCATTTAGCAGGGATTTTACAACAAATTTGGCCCCACAGTGCATGACCTTTAGCAGGCTTTGAAAATTGAAAAGTTAAAAGCCTCGCTATTCCCCGGCCTTGAAGTGGCGGTGGATACAAATGGCCGAAGCATACCACGAAACAAGGTGTGGTATATTAGGGGCTTACCGTGTCTTATCCCACTGTGTGGCTGTGACTGGAAGCTGTCCCTTGGGTCTGCAGAAGCCAAACATTTTGTAGATTCCACTCAGCATCTTACCATGACTTCTACTATCAGGCTGACTCTCTCCACCTCGGCATCTCTCAGGTCACACGTCTCCTCTGTCATTGACTGGTCTTTGTGTTTTTTTGCGCGCGAGGGGGGGTATAGCCCGGTTCCACTGGCGACCTCTGACATAGTTAGGCCATTTCAAATGATGGTGAAACACATCACCACAACACTCTCCCCACTTTAATCTAAGTGTGTTGGTCAAAGGGTTCTCAAATCAGGCGGGATGATCGATTCCCGCAGAGGACAAACGAAAGAAACGCCAGTGTTTCAGACTTCAACCTTGATGAGGTTTATATTAACAATGTGTGTGGGGGGGGGGGGGTGGGTGTTGGATACGCCCTTTCCGTATACACTATGATAGCCTCTTGTAGCAAGGTCATTTGATGGCCTCTTTTCTTCAATGCTCTTACAATAGAACCCACAGATCTTCGAGCAGCCTCTCCAGTTGGCCCACTTTTTCAAAGTGTTTTATTGTGCTTATACACACCGTACAACCGGTTGGTTCGATGACAGGTTGCTAACAATGATGACAGAAACCACATTTAGGTTGATTTGGTTGTAGGTTTTATCAAAGACAGCCACATTAAATTTGATCTGTAGATAAAGGAAGCCATGTCTCATCTACCTGTCGCTTTTGATGAGCTCTAGTATCTTTATAAAATCGAATTGCGGCTTCCAAATGGGCAGAAATGTAGCTGAATAATAGAAATTAAATTGTAAATGAAAGAAAACAGCAGGCTTTGACGGAGAGACACGCCACATTAACAGATAACAATATTTTGCGGTTTTTCTCAAGATAGCTATGAAATGTTGATCAAGTGTGGATTTATTTGCGTGAGCTATTGCAGCAACTTGTTTCTGTAGGATCTCTCAACACCAACAAGTTTACTAACCCAGGACATAGAAACAGAGGGCTTCTCTTTGGGGTTTGCATACCAAATATTATATCATGCCCTTCATGCAACCAAGAATGTCGTATCTGTTATCATTTTAGTAAACTGTCATCAAAGTAGCCGGCTGTACGGTGTGTTATAAAACCAAAGGAATATGGAAGTACTATATATTTACTTAATAACAAAATATGTTTCAAAGCCTTTATATTTTTAAAGCCTCTAAAACCCATCCCTTTCACATCTTTATACTGGGTACCGTTTTGATCAAACTACGTAAGAACACATTGCTACTGTTCTAAAGCTTATAGTGCTGGCATATTAAGTATACAACTGAATTTTCATTTCAAAAAGTTTAATTTATTCTCCAAGCGCATGCGTTCGAAATAAGGGTATTTCATGCAAACCAAACATGTATTTGTCTTGATCCGATTCTGAACTAAGGGTGAGGTTGGTGCACCATTAAACTGGTTTTAGCCCTCCAGTAAATACACTGCTCAAAATATTTAAAGGAACTCTGCATGTTTTGCCATTGATCATAATACAACTGCACTCATAGTCTGACTCATAGCAAGAGTGGGGTTGATAAGGCGAAAACATTGTTTGTCCTGTGAAAAGTTTGGTTACCGATCAAGGACAATGTTTCTTGATCAAAATGAAGTAAGCCTTTTCCAGAAATCTCCATGGAACGTTTTATGTAAAAATGGAACTTAGTTAAAAATACCCCTTTTTTCAAAACCAAATTTTAAGGTGATTTTTTCAATCAAACACCACAACACCGTCATTTCTGTACATTCAAAAGCCTTTAAATGTTGCAGAAATCATTAGGTTACGTTATTAAAAAAATCCCGAAGATTCTACAGAGTTCCAGAAAAAATCGTCATTTTCAAGAAAATTAAAAATTACAAAAATTAAGCCCTGAACTTCGGCAGCGATTGTTTTATCAAAAACTGCTTTTGATCCAATACTTTAACTCTCTTTACAAAGATAGCGAAAGAAACTTGGTATCTACCTTATTGTCTAGTGAAAATGTATGGCTTGTCAATAGGACAGGGGTTAGCATTATCACCTATGCAAAATTATCAGGTGTTCCTTTAAATATTTTTAGCAGTGTATTTTCTTGACCGTTCCAAGACGGTACTTCTTTAGTGGATATTTTATTTTTTTCTGTCTTGTGTTTGCTATGACTCTGTACGCGTCTGTTTATATGTGTCTTGTGGTTACCTGCTGGGAAAGGGCTGGCCTCTTAGCTCTCGTTTGTGGTGTCTAACCGTGAGTTTGCTTCTTTGCCATTGGTATCCTGGGTCAGGTGTGGTACTTGATTGTATCGATTTCTGATCTTTGCACCCTTACTTACTTTGTCATTCAATTCGGAAAGTTGAATTTTGTGTCATATCAGTTTGTTTTAAAGTTTTAAGTGCTTTCCCCCCTTAGACCCAGAAGCCCTTTACACTTCGAAATGTTACTACATACATACGCAACATATGTATAGGGCATCTTGGGTGTTGAGGAGGAACAGGATTGTAAAAAGATAAAGGTGGCTATTCGATCATTACAATAGGCATTAAATGTGGAAATAAGTTTAATTGATGGTTTCATTCTTGTTAAAACATTTGTTTACCTTGAGTTGTCGTTTGTTTCCATGTATATAACTAATAAATGCACGCACAGTTCGTGGTCAAAATGAGTTGTTTTGTTTGTTTGATTTGATTCTGCACGTCCGATAAACAATCTTTCAGTTAAGCAGGGACGGGTATTCCTGGGTTGAACCAGTACTAAGTTATGATAAATGTGTCCTGCTCAAGGACCACAACACAGTGACGCTGGTGAGGCTCGAACCCGCCCCCGGTCTTGAGTCAAGCACTCTACCACTGAGCCACTGCGCTCAAAAGTGAGTTGTCATTCTAAACAAAGCAGGATAATCATAAAGAAGAAAAGTGAACCCATTTTTAGTTTTAAACATCTGGTCTAGAGTGCAATGTCTCATTAATGGAAACAGTCTGCCTTATCGCTAGAAATCCTTTTCTGCGTCGTCTATTGGTAAAATAGGGAGATCTGTTTATGTAGGCATCTGGTGCGTGTATGGGATTATTACCATTACCAACATGGACAGCTTGGTAGGCGATATAAAGGAACAAGGGCTCAGAAGTATTGTGAGATTCTATTAATTGTATTGCCTCATCTGTATACTTTTCTGTTGAGAAAAATGCTTCTTTGATCACGTTCCTACCACGACTAAAAGCTAGCACCTTGAACTCACCAAAATAAAGGGGATTGAAATGATCTGCATTATCCCAGCCCAGTAGCGATAGTGGGAGTCTAACCCACGGGTAGAGGTATTTAGAGCGGAAGAAACCAAGGTGCCACTTCCCAACTATATGAGTGGCGTAGTCAAGTCTTTTGAGATGTTGCCCCATTTCGGTAAATTTAAAGGAAGTCCCCATGGTTCGGCAGCCACTATAACATACATGTAGTGCTGTAGAACTTTCATGGTTGTTGAGCACTATCGGACTTGCAGCCATTATCAATATGGCGACACACAATTATATCAGATGTCTCGCCTTTCTTGAGGGGATAAGGCTTTTTTATGTACTATTTAGTCCTTGTCTTTGCTTTATCTCCTTTTTATATCTTGATTTATATGTTCTAGGAGATGTTGCATGGATAGGTTGGGGGTCTTTCATGTGGACCAGGTATCTGTGTCTTGATCCACATCTGAACTAAGGGTGAGGTTGGCGCGACGTGAAACTGGTTTAAGCCTTCCAGTAAAATAAGTTTACTGAAAGTTCCAGGACGGTGCCTCTTTTGTGGATTATTTGATTATTTATGTCCTGTGTTTGTAATGCTTTCGTGTCTGTTCATTGCTGCCTTGTGGTCACCTGAAGGGAAAGGGCTGACCTCTTGGCTCTTGCTTGTAATGTTTATTGTGATTTTGTTACTTTCCCATTTGGGATCTTGGGGTAGGTGTGGTACTTGATTGTATCAATTCCTTATCCTTGCTGTCTTTCTTACTTTTACACAGTGGATATACTGGGGCCATTTAGTCCTTTTTGTAAAACTCCAGACAGGTATGAGTACTGTACTGTATATGATCTTTACATAATATTTCATTAAATGGCGTTACATTTCCTGGGCCAAAAATCCCACTTCTGACACAAATGTGGTAGATTGGGGGCTTAGCATGTTTTCATTCTGATATATGTTTAATACATTTCAATCTGATAGATTGCACCACACATATTGGTAAAATAAGCATGATTTTGTCCATTTTATAATTTAAGGGGTCACAGCTTGATAAGTTGCTTTCTGATTTTCAATATAATTCTGTCCCAGAAGATTGTATTTACCTTATCAAAGAGTGTAAACCCTGATAAGAATGCCATATTAAGAGGCATTTTTATATGGATCTTCACTATTTGCTGAAGTGCCCATTTGTAGGTGCTGTGCCCGTTTACTACAGAGACTCGCTAAAATAATGAAACTTTGTCTGAGTCAAGGTTATGTATTAAAATTTGCAGTGAGCAAAAAGCAAAGGAGCTCTATCAGACTATGTGGATGCGCAGCAGCTGATCTTTGCTTTAGTGGTAAGCATGCAGCAAGGTTGTTTTTTTTTTTTTTTTTTTGGGGGGGGGGGGGGGGAAATAGACCAGTAGATGAAGTTTTAAGTGAGTTTATCCCGTTCTTTGGCCTATGCATAAATTTTGATTAAGTATAACACCATACAGCAATTTCTAGAGTAAATATATAACATGAAAGGACAATTATATGATTGTTTAGACTGGCGGCCATTTTCAAATCTTTTTAAGCTCACGGATCTGTTAATCCATAAAATGGCATGTGCCATAAAATTAGATGTCTTTTTGCGAAAACAAGCACCCCATGTTATTATTTCATTAAAAATCTACTTGGGACTTATGTTTCTCGCAAAGATTATGCAAACAGTTCAAAACTAGTACTGTTTTCAGAGGAAACAGATTCCCCCACCACACATGCTTGAGATATATAGCACCGTTTTGAACGTGCAAATTAGGGTAAGGTCTGTAAAATTTAATCAAGTCTTTATTATTGGTGAGGTCCAAATCATTCTTGCAGTCTGTTTGCCTATGTCCCATAAAACGATTGGCTTTTTCTCAAGATCGGTCTTGCTACTGGTATCAATGTAATTAAATACCACCTGCAAATTGTAGGTAGATGATGCTCATTAACCCGGGAGGGTCACCTATCTGGGAGGCACATTAACCCAGGAGGGTCACCCATCTTGGAGTTTTCTCGAGGCCTTCACGCAAACTAGAAAGTGGTAGCTATGCCAGAAACTAGCCTTTTACAACCTGGGTGACAGTAACTTTAAAGGCGGGAGTCAACAGACCAAATTCCCCGTGCTGTGGCAGTGGTCCATAGGCAGAGTGCTTAGTCTATCAATTCATGGTGCCATGAAGCATGCAGCACAAGTCAGTATGGTACATTCGGAGCTCCTGGACTGCCGAAAGTGTCTTAGTAGCCATAAAACTGTGCAACAAATATACACGCATGTATAAATGACAGTCTTACCAAAGTAGGATTGTGATCTGTGTGCAGCTAGCTAGTTAACTGTAGAGAGGCACTGATCTGGAAGATGCTCCTGCACCTGATGTTAATCAGAACCGGTTGCTGCTGCTGATGATGATGACAATGATGATGATGATGATGACAATGATGATGTTGATGATGATGATGATGATGATGATGATCATCATCATCATCATCATCATCATCATCATCACCATCCTCTTATTATCCATTTTAATTTATCATACGCTATAATCAGATATAGTCCTAATGTTAATCTTTATGCATGCATAAATTAATCGTCAGCAAAATCTTGCGATCTTAACCCTTAAAAATCCGATCACAACATAAGTTATCTGCTTTAGTCGTCTGCTGATGTATTGTAGTAGTGTAGTAGCCTTAGGCAAACAGTGTGAAACCAGACCAGACTGCTCCACACTGTTTCCCCAGTATGTACATAAGTCAAATAATTTTAGCAAAAGTATTCAGCTGAAGGCATTTTAGATCAATGTTTGCAGGCGCTTTAAGAGTTACGTGATCGTGGAATAAAATTACCATGTGCGTTCTTGTCCCGAAGCTATGTTTAGAAATGCAATGAAGTGTGAAATGCTAACGTCAGGTGAAATTGTCTGACATGAAGACGCATAAGCTAAGCCCAATAATGTGCTTTGCGATCGTATAATCCGATTACCATCCTCCTCACCTCTTTGCCTACTGGGTAATATTGCATACTTTTTTTTAAATTGTCGCCTGCTGTTTTTTTTCCAAAATCAACACGTAAGGAATAAAATCAGATTGTCAAAAACAGTTTGGATCCAAAGCATGCCCGACAAAATGTTTGGCCTGATCTGGGTCCAAACTATTAGCAATGGTATCAACAGACGAACCTAGTAGACAAAACGTTAAATGAAAACATGAATATGATTGTCTCTATTCGGTTGCAGGTATTCTATTTTTTTCTTGAGTAAACAAACAACGGCATATGTATATAATAATTATTATGTTATTCGTTTCCTGACTTAAATGCGATTATGACCACAGGGGTTTGTAACTTACTCAGACTCTTCAGAGCATTTGCAGTGTGAATGTATATTCACCAACTGGCGACTCATTATTTCGTTCCTACATCATGTACATGCACAATCTGGCCCAAAGGTTAAACATATTTTATGCTCAACAAGACTGACCCCTGTCGAACTGATAATTTTATCATATTACAAAAATGCAACTTATTTAAAATAAATAAATCTTAGCTTCAGTCCTATTTTCTAACATTTTATCTCTCTGATAGGGCTATACCAAGAAGGGAGATTATACCAGAAAAACTTTTTGTCCATTCCTTGAACTCAGAGATAGAAGCCAGCCTAATACTCAACCAATTGAGCATGAAATCTCAACTGCTCATAACAACTCAAATGCTAAAATTTTCTTGCGTTTAAACCCTTAGATGTTGTATTTATCATGCTGATAAATATTAAAAGGCCAACAAAACTAAAGTTCCGACCGTATATCAGAGGTCAGTCGTTAAAGTGAATAAATCATGAGCGCGGAGCGCGAATGATTTATCCACTTACGACTGACCGACAGACAGTTATATATTTAGCAACAAATCACTGTCAGTGCGAATTTATTTCGATTCTAACACACAAAAAGCTTAAAAGATATGAACGAATCCTTCATAGTCTATAACGATTCCACCATCTAAAACAAACTGTCAGAACTTCCCGCAACTCATCTTCAGACTGAACCGCGTATTTTTACGTACATTTTGAACGTCAAGTTGTTGTGAAAACGACGTTACGCCGTCTATTGTGATAGATGACGTCATGAAAATCAAACTGGCGACTGAATGACGTCACGTTGATCCGTGTCCAGTCAGTGCAGTGATTTATCACCCAATAATTCACTGAGTTTAACCATTGGCTATATAGGCGAGGTGTGTTAGAATTTTTCATATCTTTTAATCAGAAGGCTGTTATCACTTTGTATGTAATGAATATATATGTTTAAATGTACATATGTATCATTTTTTTCCAGATAAACCGCCTTTACAAGCTTTTCCTATTATTCCTATTTTCTATCCTAAATTTTAAGGAGCTCTCCAACCTTTTATCCCTCTATGCTTTTTGCTCTGAATTATCTTTCAGGCAATAGGTTTCAAACAAATTTTCCTCACTCGCTTGGAGTAAAAGATTATATTTTTTTTTGTTTAGCTTAGCTCGCTCGGAGTAAACTATTATATTTTTTTTATTTTTTTTGTTCTGGTTTTTCCCCTCGTACCTTTTAATTTATTAATACCTTAACAAATTTTCCTCGCTCGGTCGGAGTAAAAAATAATTTCAAATTGCATTTGGGTTCTGTTTTTTTATCCATCTTAGTTTTTTTTTTTCATCTGCAATAGCTTAACCAAAAATTTTGCTTCGCTCGCTTTGCTCGCTAGTAGTAAAATAGTATCATTGATTATTGCTCTGTTTTTATCCCTCTTAGCATTTTGCTCTAAAGAACTTTAACAAAAAAAAAAATCCTCCCTCGCTTTGCTCGCTCGCAGTAAAATGTTATCATTGTTTTTTTGGGGGGTTGTTTTTGCTTTGTTGTTTTTTTATCCCTCTTTACCCTTTTGCCCTGAAGAACCTTACCAAAAATTTTCCTCGCTTGCTTCGCTCGCTCCTACTGAAATTATATATTTGGTATCTAATAAATGGAGATCCATTGCTTTGATTTTAATAATGCATGTGTATAAATGTATGCAGATTCAAATTGCTTTTAGGCAATATAGATAACCAAAACTTTCCTCGTTCACTTGTATATATTTGTTGCTGTTTTTTCATAGAGATCGCTTGCTTTAATTTTAATGATTTTCATATCAGGATGTAAAAAGTATGTTTGCATAGGCTGTGCATGCATGCATACATGCGTGTGCATGTATGCATGGGTGTATGAATATCTAACACATGTGTGTGCATACATGTGCATGTGCACGCATGCGTATATGTACTTTTGGCAGTACCCCCCCCCCCCCTCCCCCAAGTATTGAAGTTGGCCGCGCTGGGTTTGCCCCCCCCCCCCCCCCCCATATTGAAAAGCTTCCTACGCCTATGACATGGCTACACCTGTGCAGAAGCGTTATGGTTGGAAACACCTAAAACACAGCACGTTGCACCCCGTACACGTGATGATAATGCGAAATCATTTGAGGATTTTTTCGTGACTAACTGAACAAAAGCTCTGTGCATGGTATCGGGTATAATATGGGTATTTGGCCTCCTTGTTTAACAGAGTGTGCAGATTGCATAGCCTTGGTGCGAGAAAACTGGTCTTCGGAGTTCCACAAATGTATGCCCAGCTGCAGAGACTAATTAGAGTCGTGGTTCTTATACAGCATGTATCGCTATTGTTTTCAAGACTGCGTACATGCATCAGATGCATCAGACTGCACTAATTGGTCTATGTACTTGTCATTAGTATACTTTTGTAGGCTTTCTCCTGAACTTGACAAAGTTCACCATTTCATGTAATGGCTTGTTTTGGTGCATTCGAACTTCACAAAGACACATATCAGCTCGCCCTCCGCACAGTCTGCCAGACGGATCAGCACCTATGTATGCCTAATCGCTGACACATTATCCATTATATGCGTTGACCCTCAATACAAATTTGTTTGATTTGATTCGTTACGTCCCATCAACAGTCTTTCAGTTATGAAGGACGGGTCTTCCTGGATTAAACCAGGCCTAAGCTAGGATAAATGTGTCTTGCTCAATGACCACAACGCAGTGACGCTGGTGAGGCTCGAACCCGCGGCCCCACGGACTAGAGTCGAGCACTCTACCACTGCGCTCCCTTCAATACAATTTTGCAGTCGATATTCCGATGCATTTTACCAATACTTCCAAAATTGAGCTGACAACATCTACATGTAAAAAAGAATAAGCTACATTATGTGATGTGATAGGTGTATATTGCTGTCAATGCTCACGAGAAATGTACAAAATGTGAAACCTTTGCAAAAGTGCAAAGGTTTCATGTTTCTACATTTCACGCGGCCCTACACCTTTAACAGTTTTATTTGACTCAGAGTCATAAGACGCGTGCACATGTACCCTTGCCAGCTAAGCTAAGATTACCGTCACGATTAACATTCTCCATATTCAAAACACGTCGCAGGTATGTCGTTACAATTATGATCTCGGCCTGGCACAAAGGAGCCCTCGAGCATATATGTGCGACTTGGAGCAATCACAGCCCCTCATTCTGGTTTAAGGTAGCGATCTCATTTTGCACATACACATTGATCCGAAGCCTTAATTACAGTGGCGAACAAGGAAGGTCCTGACCAGTAAAGCGCAGTCGTGCATAACTGGTCTGGGCCTCCCGTCTTCTCACACGCAGAAAGGTCTTCTTTCCCATTTGAATGTATTGCATAATCATATGACTGGGTGTATTTGGGCTTTGGTATGCAGCCAGCCTATTGTTTTGAAAATCACGATGTTTTCTGCAAGATGCTATATATTGCCAGCTGGGGGCTCAATTCTCCACAAAACCATCTGCTGGCAGACTGGTAGGAAAGCAAGAAAGACTGAAGAACTCGACTCAAAAACATAAACGTAAGTGATTTAAAATTATTCATTTTAAGTTATGAGCTTATTCATTATTAACAAGACTAATAGGTACATTCTTTCTAGATTTTAGAAAGGTTTTTGACCTAATCGACCATTCTATCCCTATAAACAATTTTTCAATTGATAAATTCAGAGATTCTACTCTCAAATTATTTGACCATACATGTAAATTCGGGATCGTCATCAAGTAATGCAAAGTAATACTGGTTCGACTAGTATAACAGCTCACCTTAATTCAGGCGTCCCACAAGGAACCTTCATTGGGCCTACATTAGTACTAACGTTTCTAAAGAATTTGCATGCGCTGCTATAGTGATTAATTGTACTGCGCAGATGATGCGACGGTCCATACACATGGGAATACACCAAATGAGATTGAGTCCAAGCTACAACAAGATGGCAATAATATAAAGCTTTGGTGTAAAAAAATGAATTGGAAATAAATTATGATAAAACTCATGTACATATTTGATCGAAGGAACACAACACAGGGCAAAACAAATTCTACCTATAAACATTTGCATTGATGGCAACAGGATTAAAGATGTTAAAACAGAAATTACTTGGACCATATTGACCACCTTTTCGCCAATATCTCATCCCAAATTTCACTATTGAGGCAACTTTCCATTTATCATATGACGTCGCGACTGGGAGTGAAATAACGCCATGCAATAAAATCTGTAAACCACTAGTGGTTTATCGATTTTCGGGAAACGTTATGACGTCCATAACAACGTTGCGCACATAATGATAAAATTATAACGTTTTCACGGCAGAAATGAGATTTCAAAGTAATCTTAATGTCATATGATAAATAGAATCTAACATTCGTGCTCTTGTATTATTGAATTTATTAAACTCGTTGCGAAAAAGAGATAAAATGCTCGGCAAGCCTCGCATTTTATCTCTTTTCCCCAACTCGTTTAATAAATTCAATAAAACATGAGCACTCATGTAGGATCCTCTATATATATCCCAACTGAAACCCAAAAATGTTCTATCCAGGTTATATTCTACAGTTAATTGACTACATTGTATGGCTCACCTACCTGGGGTACATGTATCACGTCAAGACGTAACTTAGAAAGACTCTCAAAACTTCGAAAACGAGCAGCACGAATCATTCTAAATACATCTAACGATGCAGTCTCTTCCGATATATTCAGCGCTTTAGAATGGCCAACCATAAAAATACGACACATGCGTACAGCTGCCTAATAATACAGTTCTTAAATATAAGGCGCTAAATAATCTCACACCTTTTAATATATCTGAACTATCAATTCCTATATCGCAAACGCATAACCGAACGCTATGCTCAACTTCAAACGGCTCTTAAGCAGTACCCAGATCGAAAACCGAAATATTTGATGGCTCGTTTTGGTGTACTGCACCCGATTGTGGAATCAGCTACTGGATGTTTCCAAAAATGCATCTTCTTTAATTTGTTTGAACAGTTTTTGCTTAATGATTTAACTTTTATCATGGAGTTTAAATCGTTTTCATAAATTTAATGCTCATTTAACATTTTTCATGCCTAGGTGTATTTACAAATTTAAATCCTGCCAAATGTAAATGTTTTATACGCTCGTTTGTACTTAACATTTTCTATTTTTTTATCATATGTTTAACTCGTGTATATATGTTTTAGAGAGGCGCATGGTAGACTAGCGTTGATCGCTAAATGTGCTGTCCGCTTTAAATAAAGATAAAAAATAGTTTTAACATGTTGAAGAAATGCATGGTCGCATAAATATACGCACATTTGACTGACGACGACACTTATGCCTCACTCTAAGAATTGTGTGCGCGGATGCACAAGCTAGCCTGTGCCTTTTTGATCGCATTCAATAAGAACAGGTTTTTATCACGACTTTGTCAGATGTTTTTCAAATATGTCCATACATGACGCCATCAAAACATCACAGTTCTGATTAGGCATCCAGTTAACCCAAAATCCTATTTGTCTGACCGCGTGACAGCTTCTGGCAGCTATCCAATACCAATGAAGCTCCTAATCGTATCGCACTGGTCCGTCTTTACACACAGGATAGGGACCTCCATTCCCCTGGAAATCACAAGTTGCTATATGTTTTCTTAGAAATACTGGCACGTCGGGTCCAATTGCTTATCGAGGAAGGACAGTCAAACTTGCTTTAGTCATCAATGAATTTCACATAGGGACGTACTTACGTCCCTATGTGAAAGTCATTGATAACTAAAACAAGTTTTAACGGAATTTGCTGGATCTTCGTGTGCTAACTTTTATGTTACAAATGTACGAATAAAATTGAGGAAAGCACTGTTGCAAATCCATAACGGCACATTTAATTACTAATCTACACTAAATTGTAAGGGCCAATGCACAAACGGACCCCGCAAATTGTGATAACTTTATTTGGGATATCTAGAAACGCTCCTGATAAGGTACCAGTGACAGTTACTCGTTATATAAATAGAGGGTATTACATGAGTGCTCATGTTTTATTGAATTTATTAAACGAGTTGAGGAAAAGAGATAAAATGTTCGGCAAGCCTCGCATTTTATCTCTTTTTCGCAACGAGTTTAATAAATTCAATACTACAAGAGCACGAATGCTAGATTCTATTTATCATTTGACATTAAGATTCTTTTGAAATCTCATTTCTGCCGTAAAAGCGCTATAATTTGGCATTATGTAAGCAACGTTGTTATGGACGTCATAACGTTTCCCGTAAATCCATAAACCACTAGTGTGTTATCGATTTTATTGCATGGCGTTATTCCACTCCCAGACGCGACGTCATATGATAAACAGTTTTCTTTTTGATAAATTATGTGATATACAGCTGCTTTCCAAAATTTCCCGAAATAGCGATTATTGTCATAATATGCACTTAAATTCTGGTGTTGTAGTATATCATAAGGTGCAGATCATTATTACTTTTAGGTTTATATCAATACACATGTGTAGCACTATAACAATATAACATTTTATCTTTGAGCTGATTTCATTTCTGATGAAAATCTGGCATGTCATCTCACACTTTGTAACACCACCATTGGTTCTAATGCCAGCTTGTATTCTATTTGGTATAGTCGATTATAGGACTTTCAGTTCATCTGTTTTCAAGGTATACCAAATATATAAATCATTTCTCCAAATGTCTGTCTTTTATATTTGGCAAATCTCCAATGTGACGCCTTACAATGCCCCAGAGAGTCTTTAAGGGGCTCAGATCTGAACTGTTCGCTGGCCAAAAAATGTACCACTACCCTGGTCCCTGATGATCGTGCAAATGATTTACTGAGCTATGGCATAGTGCCGTATATGGTTGGATTCTTGGGGTCAATGTACATTTATATTGGAGTTTTATACCGTTGATACATGTGTATGCCTTACTGTTGATAGTTCCATTTACAAGCTAAGTTGTCAGACCCCTTTAGACGTCATGAGTTAGCCCCAACACCTTGACTCCCAACGGACCCTTTACACACCTATCATTGTATGCTGTCAAAAACACTTTTTGTGTTTCAGACACAGGTCCTTCTGAGTGTGCGATGGGAATAGGTTTTGAACATAGATTCATCTAAGATGACATATGTCCAATCTTTAAAAGACCAAATTTGAGCACTCTTGGCCCATTCTAACTGTCTGGCAGTACTTCCTTTGCGGGCAGTTTCCTAATAATGGGCTCTTGCTATGCAGCATCAAATTTGTACATTCAAAAATGCACTTAACATATCTTTGTTATGTACTTATGTAAACTTATAGACCTTGTGCAAGATGCTAGTTCGCATACACCAAATGCATTCAAGTGATTCATTGTCGATTTTCTCGATAGCTTCAAGTATCAAATTAATTTATGTTCATCATGCTCTGTATACATAACTCAATATATGACCACTATAGTTTTCTTCGCCGTTCTATCAGCCTATAATTTGAAAAAGTGTTTTGATAAGCAACTTTGATTTGCTAAAGAAAATAACCAACTTTTAGGAAGTTAAAATTGGATATAAAAACCTGCAAGGACAAACAAATTTTAACATACTATAACGAGATATATTGGTCTTGTGGGAGCAGAAAGAAAAACATAATCAAACAAAGCATACGTTTGTTGCAAACACATTGACATGTGGTATGTAAATACTTATTACAAAATTCGCTGTCTGTAAAATTTTTGGCAAGCAGCTGTCTATCCAGATACTCTTTCAGCAATGCTTTTAAGAAAGAGATGACAGCAATCTGGACTAAATAAACTTATTTTATGCATTTGATACATGTAGTTATATGTTCACTTTACAAGCGTGGAAAGAGAGGCGTAATGGGTCAGAGGTAGAGTGCTAGACTTTAGATCGAGGGTTCATCGGATACACTGTGGCGTGTCCTTTACTGATTGAGCCTAAGAAATGTCTCAACATGACTAAAATATGTTGACTCGGACGTAAAGCATCAACATAAACCAACACTCTGAACAAATCGCAAGGGTGTACGGCATTTGAAACCCGTTTATTATTGCACAATTTTCATATTATATGCAGTCCACGCGGTTATATATCTTTAATAGGGTCAAGTCATCAGGTAAATTCGGACAGCGACATTGTTTGCTCCATATTCTAATTATTGGAATAAAAATAAACTTACAAAGTAAACAATGAAAATTCTGATGAGACGGCTCATCATGAACCGTCTCATCTGGATTTCCACTGTTTGCAAATGTATGCCTGAATTTACCTGATGTCTGAAATTACCTGAGCTTACCCTAGTGGGTTTTGTGAATATTTCAGCTTAACCACCTCGCAAGATGCAGAAACTCTTATTCCTCGCCGTCGTATGTGTGATGGTAGCTGTTGTGATGTCTAGACCTGGAGGGCGTGGACGTGGACAAGAAAGAGGTACTGTGTCTTTGTAACATTGTTACCTCCATGTATAACTTTCTTGCGCAATGGATAAGAAAATCTTAAAGTTTCTAGCGATAAGGCGTGATATTTCCATAAATGAGGCTTTCATTTAAATTTTATTGAAATAGCGACTTGAGACGTTGTACATATTCAACAGAGACATATTGACCATCCGTTCTTGCCTTCTACCCCGTATATTTAAACGGAAGAGAGTTTCCCTTTTAAACCTTAATATTTTGAATGAGATTAATTTTGATCATCAACTGTGCATGCTATTTTCAGTAACGTACATGTGTAACTGACTGATAAACCAACGTAAATAATAGTCCTACTTATTTATACAGTGGATGTCCAATAAAAACAACCATTTGCAAAGTGGTTTATGTTTGTTAGTTGTTTGGTGTCCTCTTTTGCTTGTACAACCCTGTCCCCCCCCCCCCCTAGACCCACGACGCCCTTTACACATGATGTGTATGTATGTAGCGGCATTTCATTGTCCAAAAGGCATCTTGGGTCTAGGGATGGGGCAGCATCTAAAACAAACTGAAAGACGCAAAGGTCAGCTTTAAAATGTCAAACGTCACGTGTTTAAGCATATTTCGTACGCATGCGCAGGAAAAAAACCTTTTGGAACAAAAAACAGTTATATCATCATATATTTTAGCATTTTTACTCTTTGAAAAATATAAATGCATTCACACATAGTTTGATCGAAACGATTCCCTCTATAAAGACATAAAATGAGGGATAGGAGTAGAAAACGCAAGTTTTCACGTCTTCGTAAATACATGTAATAGATCGCTTTGAAACCTACTTTGATGCAAAGTATATACATATATCTTTTATAGCCTAACTAGGCCAATTTTAAAAAAAAGCATAAGGGCAATTTGAAAAGTTGGAGTTTGAAATCATGTCAACTAGGGAAAATTTACGCCTTACCGCTAAAACTTTTATACACTGAACCGAAGTTATAAGTAGCCACCATACAATTTTTGCTCCTGTTCAGAAAGTAAAAATCGCTCTCACAAAATTTAAATTCTATAAGAAGGTCCAAGGCTTTGTTGAGACTCTGCAAATTATGCCATTTCAAAATGTCAGTTAGATCTGGCACAGACAAGGTCCGAGTAGAGGTACCATGATTTAAAAAAAGTCACACTTTTTAGTGTGATATAAACTGTTCATCAGATACGTTATCCATTTATATTTTAATTAGTTTGAAGATGTTTATAACAACTGTGATATAAGATGAAAAGATTCAAAAGTTTTGTTTGACAATTGATCACTCCATTTCTCTTCTACGTTAACATGAAGACAGCCACGGTCAACAACTTGATCAAAGGATTTTTAACTTTACCATGCAGTTTGCATACACACTTTGCATTGTTCTGTACACTTTATTATCTGCGGCACAGTAGTGCAATTTTCATGGGTTCGTTATTATGAATTAGCTTCACTGTTCTCTTTAAAATTAAATGAAATCTTTAACAAATGTCATTTAAATGACCTTTAAAGTTTCACGTTAAAAGCGGAAGTTGATACCAAATTAGTAAAAAATGTCATTAGAAAATGGGCTCATCAAGTTGCATGGTGTTTTGTCAAACATATTAACGTAAAATAAAAACACATACAATGATTTTTGTATGTGCAGCTGATGATTTCCGAAAATTCAGAAAATTATCAATTTTTAAAAATTCATAAAAAATCTGTCATGAGCAAAGTGTCAAGAGTTTGATGTTTTTAGTCGACTAGGCAGGTTTGCAATCACCTGTACTTAAATCTTATAGAAAAAATTCCATTCAAAACGCTTATTTTCTTCAAAAATTTGATTTTTGCATTTTAGAACCCAAAATTCGTGAAGTGATAGAAACTCTTCCAAAACACCGCTTAACGTTAGTTTATTACAATACACATACTTGGGCAAAAAATCATTTCAATATCACTAGGGCTTAGTCAGAAAAAAAGAAATTAAAAAGTGGCTACTTAGAACTTCGGTTTAGTGTAGATATATAAAGGTATGTTGTTGCTTGCAGGTTCTAATGGCCGAAGGAGTGAGAATGAAGCTGTTGGTGATAGGCAGTCCCAGGGAAGTCAAGGTCAGCCACGAGGGCCTCGTCTTGGACAAGATTCTGACTCAGGGAATGACGAAAGAGAAGAGCGCAGAAATGGTAATGACAAACTTCATCGCTTGACATCAACACGCTTGCTTGATATCAATACAATCACTCAAGCGCATTCAACTGTTGCTAGGTATTTCATTAGATGGTGTCAGAAAACAATATGTCCACAAACACACATGGGTGAAAATTTTCAAAATTAACCTTAATTCAGAATTTTGAGACTGATTTTCCAAATAATTACCCCTATTTTGATTTATTTACTGACTATCTAATGTCAATTAGCCATTTAATAAATAATTTTGGCAAACTACAGGTTCAAAGTTTGATGATTTTTTGTTTATTGTAAAGCATCATCATTGGAAAACCTTCTGTATTGATCAATTCAAAGAAATATTCAAACGTATAATACACATGGATTATGGAAAACAATTCTGACCATTCGCATGACAGTGGATCAAGCCCCAGACTCAATGATGACCCTAGCCTAAAACTTTCACGGAGGGTTGGTGCATGATGTTTGTCGTCGGATGTACCCACCATCGCTTAACTTGTGAAATTCTTATTACTGACAAAACCATAAGCTGTATTTTACGTTTAATCACAATAGATTCGTTTAAATTGATCGTATTTCCGTAATAATATATGAAGTAAAGTTTGGAATCCTCTATGTCAGTAGAAAAAAAAATGATTAGGCGTGTTATAGATGAGTTATAGGACAAATATTTGGCCATTAAATCTATCTAAGACCCCGTAGTTGTGGCTGCTGTCTGTTTTAAGGCGGTAGTTCTGTTGTTACTAGTTGACTGTTTGTTGTCGTTCCATTATTTATATGACTGGACCTGGTTTTTGTAATGCAGATCGTTGTGTGTTGAGAGTCATTTGCTTTGTATCCTCACAGTTTATTAAATGATTTGGTTGTTTCACTGTGATGATACATTGTATAAGTTAGAAAGTCTCAATGCGAGCTAAAATATTTGTTTTTTTTTATGACAGCAAATTTGTCCATTCAAAAGTGTGTGTTCTGCTGTAGCTTATTCATTGTTTGGTGTTGCTACCATTGTCTGTGAGGGTTTAGTATTAGGTCCTCGTTTTGTTTTGCAGTTCTTAGTGTCTTTTCTAGTTAAGCAATAACAGAGAGATGGTTGGTTTACTTATGTTGTGTTCTGAATGGCATGTCCCTGTTATCATTCTTTGACCTTTCCTCGTGGTGCCTTATGTTGGTCTGTGGTCTGTAGTATGAGACTGTGGCATTGTACGGACACACCCATTTCCTTTTGTGTGTCCTTTTTGATTTACAATCATCTCACTGAGTTAGAAAGGCCTGGTTGCTTTACTTTATGTGTATGTTTGCTTGCGCGTGTATGTATGTGTGTTGAAGTGTTTCTTTCTCAAGGTGAATTGTGTTCGTCTGTGTTTATGGTTGTGGCATACTCAATCTCTTGTTAAATTTTAATTCACAATCTGGAATCTTTCAGCTTTTACCAACAAACACATCTGTAGAATTAGACAAACAATATGAACAAATACAAATTGTGTAAACATTATATTTATAGCTATATCATGAAAGAGTATGTGACTAATTAGATAAACAATATGAAAAAATACAAATTGTGTAAACATTATATTTATAACTATATCATGAAAGAGTATGTGACTAGTGTACCTTGTTACAATCTTGAAGTACTTTGTCAAGCTCACGCTCTTCGATATCACAACTCCAGTAAAATGTTAACCAACATCAGACTAATTTAAAACATTCCACATCTTTTTTCTCAAAAGAACGTTGTAGCACAGACATATGCTGATGCTTGCTCTTAGTACATTGTATATATTCCTTTTTCTGACTCGAAAGAGGATTAATATGAATATTGAATCTCATTTTTAAACAATGAGTTAGTGTATTACTCGTTTGATAAATACTCTCGAAGACTTGATTTTATTAATTGTTAAAAAGCAGGAAATGCGACTATCACACACTGTTCACTTCAGAAAGAGACACTTAACACTAACAGTAACATCGCATCAAAATACAATTTAAGTCATGTAACCAGCTTAGACTTCTCCAGCGAGACGAATGCAAAACTAGAAATGATACAAACCACTGCACAAAAACAGAGACAAACACAAATTCCCCTCAAAGTAATTGGACAACAATTAAAAATGAATAAACAACAACAGATTACTGGTAAGGACACTCCACTATTTGTTTTTTAAGGAAAACTGTTTTCTGGTAATACATGTATATTGCTTACAACCCTTTGCTTTTTGCCATCAGGAGTTACCCATTTCGTTATTGAAATTAAACAAAACATCATTTTTAACAGAAATTAATTGAATCCATTGTTTCTCCATTGTTTTCACTTTAGCAAGTACTTCGAACTATCAACAGAGTCCAGTTAAAATTTATATTCCTAGTTGCCAGTTGCATTTATTACATGTGTATAGCCCGCTGTATTCATGAATGAACATGATCCCTAAAATTAATTTAAAAAACGAAAATAAAAGAGCACGAGAATGTTTATATTATTATGGTCTTAGAAAGGTTATCATTTGCAAGCAAATTAACCCTAAAGATTGCAAACTTTCTGGAACAGACAAGCAAGTTTCAGCCTTTTAGCCATTTCTAATGGTTTCAAAATTCTGCACATAGAATCCATGACCAGAAAGGACAAGCTAATAAAACCTAAGTATATTTTTCAAAAAAGAATGATACAATAAACCATGGCTGTCACTTGATAACTCAAAGCCAGATAATTCGAAGCATCTGCCTAGGCTATGTAAGATTTCAGACTACTTATATCTAGATCAGAAGGCTTGGTTATTTTCTTTTCTAATTTTTGTAAAAAAGGGTATGAAATTATTACTGTGAAAAACATCTCACCGAAAAGGATCTTAAAAATACTGACTGCATACATACTAATGGAAAACAATGGTAGTAGCAGAATTATTTTGATGGCGTTATATTGTTTTTAAGATATCATCTTAATAATGCAAATTATGGATACATGTAATTCATGCTCAAATGGACTTTGGGAATCGACATTTATAGTGCTTTCGTTTGCCATATGGGATTTCAGTACATGGGCGTACATTTGTGTATCATCTATGGTAATTTTCTAATGGACAATATATTGTGTTGCTTGCAGGTGAAAATGGCAGAAGGAATTATGGTGTGAATGATGAGGACAGACAGCAACGCAATAACGAACAGAAAGAGGGTCCTCTTGAAGAAGATCAGGATCAAGAAAAGAGAAAACGAAGAGCTGTTGAGCAATCATTAAACGGTGACAACGGAAAAGTCAGCGACGTTGAGTCTAGTAATGTTCGTTCTACTAACGTTGGTCAGAGAAATGGACCCCAACAAAGAAACGCTGATGGCCAGGAAGATGCCAAGCAAGCTGATGGACAAAGCGACACCGAAAATGACAGACAAGCCAGACGTGATGGGCCTAGGGAACAGTCCAGGGGCAATAACGACGAAGCCGATGATGAACAACGAAGAGGAAACGACAACAAGGACGGAAGACGAAACAACCGTGGTGGACAGGGAAGAGGCAATGGGAACAGGGGGCAAAATGGAAGAGGCGCTGGAAGAGACTAAGAATGAGAATCCATCTTCAATATCTTTACAGTATCAACATCAACACGTCCCTTATCACGTCTGTTAGTAGCTTCATGTAAAGACAAATAACTATAAACAGTAAAACCTGTCTTAAACAGCAACTCAAAATAGGCAAGATAAAGATCTTAAAGACAAATGGTATCTTAATGAAGGTCAAAAGTATTACAGAATGCTCTCTTGGAGCATTCTGCAATACTTTTAACCTGCATTAAGCGATAATCGGTCTTGAAACCCATGTTTTGGTCTCCTTTTTGAGTGGCCGCTTAAGACAGTTTTGTTTTAATGTATATCATTTATTCTTGCCCTGGCGCTGAATTTGGTCCATTTTGTTGGATCATCAAAACTATAAACACTATACTTTTTCAGTGAATACATGTAATGGCACTATTGTACTGCCATCAAATCTAGATTTAAGCACGCACATTGGCTATGTGTCTAGCAAGAACTGCTTTACTTTTAATGAAATACACGGGGCAGAACGTGAGATTTTGACAATTATTACATTTAATGTATGCACAAATAAAGGCTCATGAATGCCTGTGCAAATGCACAGACCTGTTCAAGTCTTCTCTAATTGCATGCACACAGTATGAATATAGTTGTAAATCCAGAATGAAATTTAGATATCTTGTCTGCTGAAATCGTCAGCAAGAGCGTTTTATGGTGGTGTTTGTGTCAAAATCTCGTGTGCTGGCTCAAACGATGAATTCGCCTACATCGCTTGGTTATACAATTACGTACATTTTCGCGTGACAGTACATAACCATTTGTAAACTACCAAACCCTGAACGGTACATGTACTCTGGCAAACAGCGAAGACCATGATGAAATGCAGCATAATGCCGCATTTTATCAGGGTCTCCACTGTTTGCCAAAGTACAAATGTTGCGTTGTTCCTAAAAAAATTGGTAATCCTATTTTATACTTTCTGTATCAGTATGAATGTGACTAAAGAATCAGAATACAAATTGTTAAAGCTAAGTTTGTTCTTAATAACTCATTGTATTCATGTGGTCTATTATAAAATGTGTTTGCATAAATGATGGCATTATGACTAGTCAGCTGTAATAGAGGACGTTAAAATACCATATTTAGCTATTTTACGAGTACTACATGCAAACATGCACCAAAAATTTCGAAATGCGAGACTAAAAGGAAAGTTCAGTTTTCCTATCACTCGTATTTAAGCCATTATTTTCATTTAGTGAAACCACATAGTGCACTACATGTAAGTCACAAAACAAGAACATGTAAATAAATATTATTTTACTTTGATTTAAAAAAAAAATCAATAAAAAGCTACACGCTGGATCCATGCTACTTCTTCACATGTTGTACATGTAACATAGTTTTGCGCGATTTCATGCAATTTATTTCAAGTATTTTCAACCGAAAATCTCGCCACTCATTTTTTTTCTCCATAAACGCGAAAGCATGATTGGCTGTACATGTGCATGTAACGCCGCACACGTTTGCATGTCATCTACCGACATTTTCAAGTCGCTGACGGAGGCATCAGTCGTTGTCTGTGGTTTCAGTGAGAACCCAAACATAACCTATTTAAGCCTAATAGGATTTCCAACTCTCAATAATTGGACCAGACCATTTACGTTTTAAGAGATTTTTTTTTTCAAATTCTAATAGAACATTCTGTAAGCAAACAGTGGAGAACCTGATCAGACGTTATGTTCTGATGCGTCTGATCTGGGTCTGCACTGTTTGTCTATGTCCGATAAAGAGGACGCTAGGCTTGTATGTGTTAATTCATTCGGGCCCGTAAAACCACTCTTTAAATGCTGCTAGTTCAAAGCTATCCAGTGCGGCTAGATGTCTAATTATCAGTCTGAGCATACTTGGTATGCGCAAGCAGCAGCGACTGTGACGAGTCTGCGCATATTAGGCGCAGGCTCGCCTAAGCCTTCGATGCTTCCCGATGCGATAAATTTCAAAATTTTGCGTACAATGTACTAGTACGTAACATACGAAAATGAAATGCCTGAATAATAAATTACAACTATCTTTAGCACAATGTGGATATATATTTTTTTTAAATGCATCATTTTGTACAACAAGTAAAAAGATATATTGAATTAAGCGCTGGTTCGCTACATGTGTAACAATAACATTATTTTGTTAGTTGTCAATTATGATAATAAAACAAAATCTGAACTTCTTCTTACTACTTTTGACTTTTATTTACTCAAAAACCAATGGCCAGAATAATCACGTCGACTTATCAGGAGTTTAAATTATTAGGAGTTAGTCCAAAACCAATAAAATTTCCATAAAAGATATCCCAGTCAAGTAGCCAGGCGGAAATACCATTCAGCATTGTATGGGCCTCGATGCCAGAAAACCCTAACTGTTGTATGCGAACAACAAAGGCACAGAGCAGACTGCGCATTAGCGCAGTCTGATCATTGCCTTTTTTGTCGGCTCTCAGGAAAGATTAATAGATTATTGCTCTTGTATCACTTCTTAAGGAGGTGAGCTATCTCTTAATTCTCCACAATTCTTGGAGGGCTTCAACATTACAAAGCCTCTGGCTAAGCCCTTGTAGCCGGTTAATATAATTATTTTTTGTCAAACTGTATAAACTTATAAAAGAATCGTCTCGCCAAAGAGTAAGTAAGTATGACCAGGAAATGCCACGATCACATACTGCAGACCAACCACGGTACCGTGAGGAAAAGACACAGAGCAATATCAGTCACAAGACATCAAAAGGCACTGGATGTAAAGCAAGCAGATGATTGCATAACTAGAAAGGACGCTAATCACTGCACAAAAACACTGAAGAAACACAAATCCCCTCAAGATCTATGAGGGCACCACTAGACAATGAATCAGCAGCAGCAAACCCACCGCCTTAATATGAACAGTAGCCGCAGTCACCAGGGTGGGTGGGGTGGAAGGGTAATACATTTACTCGGCAAATCTTCGCCCTAGATTCTGCAGTTGTTAAAAGATAGAATTGATAGTTGTCAGTGCTGTAAAACTAGCGATTTTGACGGGGAAATGCCACAATCACATACCACAGACAAAAAAGTAAGCGAGTATAAGATCAGGAAATACTCCAATCACACAACCAGCCCCACGGCTCTAAGAGGACGAGCCACAGAACACTAACGGTCACAAAACATAAGGAACTCAATTAAAGTAAAACAACCATCTCTCTCTCTCTCTTCCTCATCAAGATGATTGCAACACTAGACGGCCACACAATACTGAAAATAAAACAAGGACCAAACACAGAACCCTCAGAAACAGTGAGAGCAACAATAAAAATGAATCAACACCAACAGAACCACCGCCTTAAAACGGACAGCAGCCTAAGCCTCTATGGTGTTGGGTGGCTTATTAGCGTTTTACTGGTACCAAACCTTCGTCCTAAACTCTGATGTTGTTAAAACACAAACACTGTTTAGCTCGCATGGATGCTTCCTAACTATTGCAATGTATCATCATAGAGAAACAATCGAATCAAACTCACTATGACCATGATGACGAAACACAGAAAGAGGCTCACGACTCACAGAGTCAGAGCTTAGGAAAATTCCCAATCGAGCCATTGTGGGTCCGACCAAATACAAGACTGAACCAGGCACTGGCCCACCCAAGACAGATTTAGGTCAGGGTTATCATTGAATCTATTGTGGATCTATGCACAGAGTTAACTGCATTATCTTGGACGTTGGAACTATTTGGAGAAGTTGGTGCTAATTATTCTCGACAACTTTCATCGCGAACACAGATTGCTAAAATAAAAAAAATGTTCTCCCAAATTCAATGTGAAAATTAAATTTAAAAAACGAGGCTGGTGCCTAATCTAAAGAAATCGTCTCAACCACCACAAAAAGTTTTGGACACGGCGCAAGAAACCTTATTTTATTGTATGCGAACAACAAAATCGCCGAACCGTGAGACTGTGCATTCGTTATTCGTTTTAGGCAAATGTTTTTTTTCTAACTGGTTTCTGTCTCTTTAGATAGAGCCATATATCGCCACAAGCTATAAAGTCAGTTCTTTTCACGCCGAAACCAAAGTCTTTCAAACAGCAAAAAGGGATGTAATTCTACTACACGCCCAAGTTCAGTGAATCCCAAAGTTACTTCGACTTAACCTGGATTTCAAAGTTGTTGACACCCAAATATCTAGTGCATGATTTCAAAACCAACACATTATACAATGTACACAGCGAATATTTACACCAGCCTGGGTATCACCCGGATGAGACTGCAATCTCTACTCTTCGCCCTGTGGGATAACTAGGGGTACATGGTTTCTTACAACTCTTACCATACTGGGCACATAGATAATGCCATAGGTTCAGATAGATACACCATAAAGTAATGTTGTGAATGTTTCTCTCTATCAATTTAAACATTTGTTGTGGGTGCTCAAAAACCCATCTCATTGAGACGGGTCCTTTGAGTACCCACACCATAAGCGTTGGTTTTCAGAAACAAATTAATAACAAAAAAAATCAAAACATGAAATGATGAATACGCCTATTTTTTGATTCCAAAGTAAACAAAAAAAATAGAATTATTGATTTTATACTGTCTCTGGCGATAATTAGTTTGGCACATTTTATATAAAAGGTCCTCAGATTCTCTCGCTGGGTAACAGTTGAACTATTTTGCTGGTAACGCCCCTAGTTCAGGCAAACCTGTAGATATGCAGCTGTTTCTATTTGTACGTTTATGTGTAAAGCACGTCATTATATAGACCAGTACATTATAATTTTGGTGCTTATCACAAAGACGACTAGCGAAGACTAAGACAAGCCTGTGCATCTGCACAGTCTCTCAAGAGCATCCAGCTCAACACAGATCAAGGTTCAGGCCACAATTTAGGTTTCAGACTCAATTAGGTAGCTGAAAATACACTATTAAAATAAGTGAAAGTTAACATCAAAAGAGGTGACAGCTTAGCTGCCACCTCTTTTGATGTTAACCTACACTAACTATCCTACTAATTTAAAAACAACTGGGAGCCAACAATTCCCAACTAATATATTGGATGTGTTAAACATTTCTACCTGTTATTGTTTTAATTATTAACCGGACCAATACAATCGAACAGAAAATTGATTTTGTTTTAAGTAGTTGAAAGGTTACCCCATGACCAGTGGCAGTTCAGCTGCTACCAAACTTTGGTGTAAAATTACACTTATTTTTACCGTGTACATGGTGCAATCATACTGCGATCAGTACATGTACCAAATATGTTGAACTGGCTCAATTATTATAAGGGCCTTGTCGTGAGAAAACCTGGCTTCGGGGTTTCCGACTAAGCGAGTTTCAAACCAGTCTCCTCAGCTACAGAGACTAGCTAGCGAATCGAAATTTCGCCTGTATCAAGTTTACATAGGGTACGTTTCAACAAGCGAATAACAAAGGCGCTGATCAGACTGCGCGGATGCGCAGGCTGGTCTGCGCCTGTGTTGTTCGCGATTCCCCGAAGACAGGTTTTCTTGCGACGAGGCCCATAATGTACTGGTCTATTTCCCTATTCTCGAGATGTCGCTAAGACGTCCCGCTGGAATTTGACGTTAATTCAGCTCAGACGTGGAACTTGTGCGGAACGTGCTTAAGTTGCCATGTTTTGACACATAACAATTCATATCCAGCTTCCTCTCACTTGCTGTCAGGAATTAATAGTGGTGAAATATTTTACGAGCATTTTGTGGGCATTAACCAATGTTCCAGACTAAAACCATTGTTCCCACTGGAACTGTCTATTTGTGCAATCTGACAATTTGGAAAGCACTGGTCAGAACTCTTAATATGAAAGTTGTACGCATCGCATACAAGGCGTAATATGAATTAAATAGGCACTACCTATTTCCGTGCGTCCAAATTAGTTTATGAGAAGAAAAATAGACTTTTTTGAAATTAATTAAATCAGATTCCTTCTACAAGGGTTAGGAAACACAGTATTGATTTTGCTGATAACTTGAATTATCTTGTAGGTACAGTACCATATATACGGACAGTAAAAGAAGTAGTTAATTAACTTACTAAAAGGTGAATTTCTAAGAATAAAAATGATGATTAATTATTTAATGAAGTTTAAAAAATCCAGTGCATTATGCAGCATCTCAGCTTCAAAACCATATAGTTGTCAAAAGTTGCATTGTACAATTCTCTAAATCATCACATCGAAAGTTGGTATGAGCACCAGAGCTGCTAGAAAAGTAAACAATGAGTACATATTGCAATACAATAGATACACATTCCAATGATGTTTAATGGTTAGATTGTGTTATTCACCATATTTCTGAATGAAAAAGTTGTGTGTGAGTAAAGTGACATATCTACATTAATTACTGGTTCCCAGTCTACAGGCAGTCAGTAATGTTAATACAGGTAACTAGTACCGCTAAACTCCAGGTATTGCCCGTTTTTCCATTACTGATCACCTATGAACAATGAACCAGCAATTAATGTAGGTATTGAGTATGGTCAATACACACTGGCCTACAACAGTTTTTAAACATATGGTAAAGATTCCTAACACTGTAGAGAAAGACCCTGATTAAATGAAAAAAATATTTAATATAAGCAATACTTTAATGCCATGCCCCATAAGTAAAGCATAGCCACTTGCTACTTTTACAAACAATACCCATGCAAGGACAATACCGTTAAGTTCTGATATATGTACATAAGGGATAACGTCCACGCCCTTGTTTTTTGACAGACCAAATTCGTTTATAATAAACTTTTTGTAGGTCACCCAGTGGCCACTACTGCCAACTTGTTTTGAATTCTGACGAGTGCTTTAAGAGGAGTTTTTAACGATTTTCCTTACCATGATATTACACCCCCTGGTGGACATCATTTTGACAGATCAAATTCGTTTTAGCTATTTTGTATGAGGTCACCTAGTGATCATTTATGCCAAATTGTGCGTAATTCTTACCATTGATTTCATAGAAGATTTTTTAAATTTCTTATATAGATACTTAAGGGAAACTTACCACACACCCTGGTCGTCATGCTTTTTGGTGGATCAAATTTAGTTGGGCTAATTTTGTAGAAAGTCTTCCAAGTGATTTTGAATTCTGGCCACCAGTTTCGGGGGAGATTTAAAAAAAAACCCTGTTTGGAAAAATACACCCCCCCCCCCCCCTGGAAGCCATGCTTTTTGATGGATCAAAATTCAATCTAGCTATTTTTGAAGAGGGTCATCCAGGAAACACATTCCTGTGATGTTTGGTTGAAATTGGCTATGCGGTATAGGAGGAGTTGTCATTTGAAGCAAATTGTTGATGACGGATGAGGCTCGATGGGCATTGACTGATCTCAATAGCTTGATCACTTCATGTTCAGTTCATTGTTGGGAGTATTTCGCCCCTTCAACACAGAGGACAATATGCCGGGCGCGTAGCGCAGTCGGTCACGTGTCTGACTGCAGAAACATGCCTGACGGCAGTTCCAGGGGTAGAGAGTTTGATCCCAGTCTGGACTCATACTTTCGTGGAGATTGATCTTAAATAATTTCTACGACCATTCTCCTCCCTTCCTCTGATTCAAAGAAAGGTTGTTGAGAGTTACAAGCAAAAGTATGTGCATGAAGTATTGTTCAACCGCTTAGTCAAGCTTGCCCAGAAAAAAAAGTGTGATTAGGTGAACTGACCGTCCGGACACAAACTGAAACATTAAGCATCAAACCAAACAAAAACAGAGGACAATACAACTAAATGAGCGATTATAATTATATTACCCAATGTGGGTTCACTTTCATCCACCTCGATGGGTAGTCTGACATGTCTGTGATTAAATGTGCCATCGCTCCTTAAGTCACTTACTCGAGTTCAGGGCTAACCCTGGCTCAGATTTGTTGTATCCAACACTCTAGCCAAATGGAAAAAGTTGGAGTCAAATAAAATTAACTTTAGCCAAGGTTTTAGCCAGAAACAAGTTGTTTTGTATTTATCTCTTTGCCCGCTAGGTGCGACTTTTGCTGTCTGCTGATACATGTAACCTTTGCAAACAGGTTGGACCCAGATCAGACCCAACATAATGTCGGGCCTGATCAGGATCTAAACTGTTGACACCCATCAGTGCTGATGGTATTCAAAAATTCAAGCATCCAAAGAGTAAAATATGGCACAATAAATAATAAAAGCAATATTGGAAAATCCAAAAGCTGATCAAAATACACTTTTTCACAAATATGTAATTTTTGAACCACCTAGACTGTACTTTTAGCCACTGACTTATATTTGCAGCCATTCTACATTTTAGTAGCAAATGGCTACAATGGCTAATGGCAGGGTGAGCCCTACGAGTTTCAATATTCCCTTTAAGGACCACAACATGAAGTTGCAATTCAATACTCAAACCTTTAGGTGAATTAATTTAAAATAAGAAGAATGATTGTGTTCCCTTATTAGCCTATGTAAATCATATCACTTCACAGGACGGAGCTATCCCAGAGTTATTGTTTGAATAATTTTGTAGTGGACCCACCAGACAATGTTTCATGTAAAAACCCATATACTGACGCACAGTGCCAAATAGTTTCAGAATAAAATGTTTTCCCCCTTTATAAGTCTAATTAAAATCTATGACATCATTTGGGGGCAATAATTTTGAATGACTCTGGTCAACCATG
The DNA here is from genome assembly GCA_964019695.1 of Loripinus fragilis. NCBI lineage: Eukaryota > Metazoa > Mollusca > Bivalvia > Lucinida > Lucinidae > Loripinus > Loripinus fragilis. The sequence continues at coordinate 37,268,843 of OZ026529.1, forward strand.
TACTTGTGTTTAATTGTTTTCAAATCAGGCCTTTGTTAATATCAAGAAGATTTTAAAAGTTTTCTCATTTATATATAGTACAGTTGTATATGAAAAACTAAAACCCGCCATAGGTGCCAGGTTCCAATCAATCAGAAACATTTGAACAAACTTGGGAGAGGGACATGCAAGATCCAGTTGGGCCAAATTATACTGAGGGAAAAAAGTTTAGCAATTATTTATTTGGGATTTCCGATAGGCGATCTTTAAGCCTTATATCTTTTTATTAGCAAGTGCACAAACATGTCAATTGTTTGAAAGTGATCTAATGGCTACCCGCTAGAGGTCAAAAGAAACACATTCTAATTTCATTGCGAGAAATTAATCTGCTGAAAATTTTAATTTCAAACGCTAATCAATAGAAAGGGAGGTAATTTTAAAAAAAATGTGATTTTCAACTAAAAACTGTACAAAAATGGTGACCAAAACATTCAGTTTTAAACCGTTTTTCACTTTTTGGCTTTTAGATCTAAACATTTGATAGAAAAATGAATTTTTTAGCAGAAAAAGATTCGAGCTATTGCCAGATAAGCTGTTTTAGCAAGGGGACTTAAAATCTCACTTGCATTATGTGAAAATGTCAACAGGCTAATTTTATTGTACTCGTAAACGTTTGTCAACATATATTTTTGATATTATGAAATTAAAAATCCTATTTCTTCTAAACCGTGAATCCCTAAAGTTTATTGCTAAACTTATTTCCCTCAGTATATATCCAGATCTGCCAAGGCTAGTTTCTGACAACACTAATCTAAGGCTACTATGCTTTAATGCTAGCCACCATTGTTTGAATTTGAATTTCTCAGTTACATGTATATCATTATTTGTCGCATCTCTTGCAATCAGCTAGGACTCCAGAAAAGTTCATAATAAACAATACAACATTCAGCGTGGTCAGTTTTGGCTGTTGTTGTAGTTGTTAAATTGTGTTTGTTTTGTTATTTTTCGCTTAACCTACATGTACATGTACATCTTCAGTGATTACCCTAGCTCAGAATTTGTTGTAGCCAACACTTTAGCCAATTGGAAAAAGTTGGAGCCAAATGAAATTGACTTTAGCCAAGGTTTTAGCCAGAGAGTAGTATGTATTTAACTCTTTGCCAGATAGTGGCAACTTTTGTCATCTGCTGATAACCTTTGCAAACAGTTTGGACCCAGATCAGGCCCGTCAAAATGTCGGGCCTGATCCAAGACTTTTTGACACCCTGATGGTATTGAAAAAATCCAGTATCCAAAGAGTTAATATGGCACAATATTAAAAAGTGAAGGAATAATAAAGGCAATATTGGAAAATCAGCTGATCAAAATACACTTTTTCGCAAAAATGTAATTTTTGAACCACCTAGAGTGTACTTTTAGCCAATGACTTATATTTTTAGCCACTCTACATTATTAGTATCAAATGGCTACAATGGCTAATTGCAGGGTGAGTCTTCTTTCTCCTTTTTAGCTTTTTTCATGTACATCAGGAACCGTGTGTCTTCTTAGCACTTTGATTGGAACAGCAAAGGCTCTGGCGAGCATGTGCAGCAAATATGCAGACTAGCCTCAGCCATGGCTGCTCACCTTTGCAGTTAAACACAAGTTTGATTGTGTGCTTACTGAGCACATGTTCTGAATGTGAGGATCGAGACTTTGCAAATACTCATGCTAGTCTTCCCCTACACACTATGATAAAAATCAACAATGATTGCACGCCTTCTATCAATTTTTTGGTGTTCCATGCAAACAGCAAAGGCTCTTGTGAGAATGAGCAAATGCACATGTTCATCTGAGCCTTGGCTGTTGAAAACAAAATGGTTTTCTAATTTTCTCTTTTATTACTTTTTTTCTTATCTGTTAAAACCAACTACATTCCACTTAATTAAATCTTTCCCAACTAGTGTTGTCTGCTGATAATTTTTGTAAACAGTTTGGACCCAGATCAAATCTGACAAAATGATGGGCTTGATCTAGATCCAAAATTTTTTACACTCTGATGGTATTCATGAAAATCTTTTTCAAATGTGTTGATTTTGAAAATTAAAGTAAAAAACAGCGGCTAGTTTTTGTAACCCATTAAATATGCCGCTCGCCAGGTCAGATTGTAAATTAGTTTTTTTCAGCCATTAATTCAGTTTATACCTATAAAACTTTAACGGCGATAATATTGGGTCTAACTTTTCATGGATTCTGGCCACAAAATTATGGTTATATTATCATGGATGGACTATTTCTGGATTCTGGCGATAATAAAAGTATCACCAGTGTACAGTTTGAAGCTAAGTTAATCGTTGAGTATTGCTGATGCCTGGCAGTAATCCGCAGTAGTACCGTCAAACTTTTTGCACAGGGAGGCTTGCAGTTGTAGTAGCTCCATCCTTTCAAACACTTTATAGTTAATCATCTCTGAATAGAATCATTTCTTTGTACTATCTGAAAGTAAATTTTGAAAGACTTAGGTTCTAAATACCAGACACACTTACATGCAGCATAAAAATTATATAACACAAGATTTACCCATTTAAGCATAGCTACCTTTTTATGGGACATACACAAAGAATGCAGACACAGATTAGATGTTCCCCAGCACCTGATCAAAAACTACACAAGTTTCTATCTTAAATAATATTCTACAGAGCCTTGAATAAAAATGAGAAATTCAAGAAATCATTCTAGAACAGTTCTTGAACATACAGTTTATCTACGGTATGATATTAAAGGTTATTTCCAGTACCAGCTCATGGTTTGTGTAAGGATTCTCTCTAGTACGAATAAACATTCATATAGGAGTTCTCTCCAGTATGAATAGACATCTATATTGTTAATAACCCTTTATGCAGTAACAAATTTATCCTTCTGATTTGATAAGGTGATTTTGAATTTGGGATGGTCCTTTGAATATTTGAGGGTTCACCCAGCTATAATTTCCAAATAAAGATCAATGTATTTGATAACATAGTGTAGTCCTTTATGAAATGCCGCAAAGTACGCATTTATGAGTCACTGGTATACAAAGGATTACCAAATAGTGTAGACCTTGATGAAATGACTTCTGTAGCATTAGATCTGGGTATACATGTCACATGATTATTATTGATTAACTTATTACAATGTATTTATTCTCTCCGGTATGAAATTGAATAAATAAAGGTCAATTAATGTTAAATTACCATCAGTTTTCACATATTTCACATGTGTTTTGGGGGCTCTGGGGAGTTTCTCATTGTAGAGACATTTCTTTTGAGTACCCACATGTCTTGGCTGAGAAATGTGAATACTGAATAATGAGTTTTGATTATGCTCATTTTCACCTGTGTCTTGTGGTTCTTTCGAGTCTCTGTTACAATGTGTCACATGTTTTGGTTGAGATTTTCTATTACACACTCTTAAATCTTATCTAGAGACCAGACTCTGTAGATGAACTGCTAGATGCAAAGTGAATTCTATTTATTAATTATGCAGATACTCCCTAACACATATTTTTGTGTATCATCAGTTTTTCCAGCAGAATTGTCTCATTGTCATTGAGATGGATCTTTTGAGCACCCACAACATAGGTTTTGGGTGAGATATGAAAACAAGTTTTGAATACAGATACTATTCAGTATTCATGATTAAAGTGACACCCATACACATTATTTTGTATACAATCAGTTTTTATATGTGTTTTGGGAGCTCAAAGGAATCATCTCATTGAGACGGCTCTTTTGAGTACCCAGAGCATGTTGTGATAAATAATAAAATATTTTGGTTATGCATTTTTATCCAAGGGTCTGTCTTAGTTCAAGCCTTGAAGGTGAATTTTAGTCATTATCTTAAATTTTGTTCCAACTTTCCTTAGAATGTTTGTTTCATTTATGTTGTTTGTATGCTTTTTTGGGGAAAAATACTTCTACTTCTGCAAGCAAAATTGGTGAATATTAAAATGTTCTATATAGACTCTACATAGCTGCTTGCTTGCTTGCTATACCCTGATATAACTAATATACACAGGTAACAGGGTTATTGATAACTGAGCTGCATATAATGAGTATTTTTCCCAAGAGTGTGTGTGTGTGTGTGTGTGGGGGGGGGGGGGGGGGGGTAGGGGTGGGGGAGACGGCATTAGCACAAGGGGAATTAGACCGCGAACAAATCCTAAGCCCCAGAAATTAGATAGAGTACCTTAACCCTGGGGTGAGAAATTAGGTACTTCATCTGTATTTTCTAAATAACAAATGTGATGGCCTGTACAAGGGATTTTAGACAGTGACAAAAAAGACACATACCACATACTTATGCAAGAGTGGGTAATTAGACAACAGTTTTTTAAAATTGTCTCATTTTCCATCGGTATCGCCCCTTACCCCTCTCTCTCTGTGGGAAATACATGCAATGACAGGTGCATAAGTCTTCAAATAAAATATACATACCTGAAGTTGAATATTCCTGTAATGTAACAGCTTTCCATTTCTCTAGATAGGACCTTACACTTGCTAGGTAGAAACCAGACTAGATTTAAGTGTTGTACTCCTTGCTTAAAGATAATGGTGTCAATGCTGATCATGACATCTAGGTGTAGCTTCGACAATACTGGCAATGATCTATCTATCTATAAGATTTCCCGAACCCTCTTCTGTGTATTATTGGGATGTTTACATGATCTTTATATCTGTACACCTGCTATTCACATACGAAATATTCCTACTTGCCGTTTACCGAAGTTTCACTTTAAAAAATTTATGTCATTGTTATTGTTGTTTTGAACAAACGCATCTGTCAGTGCAAATCTGGCACTGAATCTGTAATTTGCAGAGCCTTTCCGCATTGATGCAACAGGGAGTGCTGGGTAGATAGATAGCTAGTCTAGACTCACTATGATGGACGGCTTTTCTGAAGATGTCAAATAGATCTACCGCACAATATCATCATCCAAATGGTTACAGTTGATGATAGTCCTGGGGAAGAAGGAGTTCTTGTAGATTTCAGAATTACAAGTGTAGTGTCAAAACATTTATGATTTGTAGATTGTTTGTCAATGGTGTAAACTAGTGACACAGTCTGTATATTCTTTAAGTTTAATGAGCCGTTTCCTCCGAAAAGTAGTCAAATAGTCGTGGAATTACATTGCTAGCACCAGCCCCTCTGCCAGTCACTCACGAATACTGGTTACATCGAAATAAAAACTGCCTCAAAAATCACAATCTGGGATACCGTATCTGTCATCCATTGCGTCTTACATTGTGAACCCCGACGGTCAGACCGGCGGACTGTAGATTTACAAAGTTTACCATCATTGAGTACCAATGCCACCAGAAAACAGATTGTTGTTGTTGTTAAAACAGATTTCAAACATCGTTTGTCAAAATCCAAGGTCGATAAATCTTACAGTATTTAGATCAGGGGAGAACTGCAAATGCAGTCGTAGGTGTTCACCTAAACGGGCAATTGAGATAATTTCTCGCCGTTACCGAGTGAAATGCTGAGATTGTTCAGTAATTTGTCAAACGAAGTGTGAAATGGCCTAGTGCATGCCTGCTTAATTGTAGGAGAGCTCATAATTAAACTGAAGCGGGAAACAAAATGGCCGCGGTTTGGAAAATTATATTGCAGCCGTGCCTTTCAGAAATGTTTTCTATTGGCTAACCAAGTCACATGTAGTTAGTAAGAAAATACGTAGGTTGCCGAGCTATTCCAAATAACATTGTCTCTGCTGCACAGGCGCTCGAAAAAAAAATGAAGCATTGAAACGCGGACCGAAATCAAGCTCTTACTGATAGAGCAAATCATTGGAAAATTGGCTGAAAGATATCCGATCCTGAATGTATGAGCCTGCGTCCCATTGGACGCACGTATTAAACCCATATTACAAACGTTCAAGCGTAGCAATGACATTATTATTTGCCGCAAACATAAAACCTGTCTTAAGCGGCCACTCAAAATAGAGAAAACAAATGTCTTTAAGTCATGTGGTCGCTTAATGCAGGTCAAAAGAAATGCAGCATTCTGCAATACTTTTGATCTGCACCTTGAGAGCATTCTGCAATACTTTCGATATGCATTAAGCGAATATTGGTCTTGAAATCCCTTAAAAAATTCGTCTTCTTTATGTGGCCGCTTAAGATAGGTTTTACTGTAATAATAATATAATAATTATCAGAATAATGCGTAGTTTAAACTTGCTTTCATATTTCTCCACAAGAAATTAGTTTGTTGGTACTCAAATTGAGAACCATCGACTCAATACTTTTTATTTATTTCTCAACCAAAGCAAATATTGTGTGGAATCAAAAAAAGCTGTTCTTTTTTAGCACCAAAACATATGCTTAAAACAATAGGTATGAATAAAGCAACTTGTTATGCTCAGAGGGTTTGCTGAATATCTCGCACCTTTTTAAACTTCGTTTTGATTGTACCTTTGCTTGCAGGATACCTTCAATTTTGTACCCTGTGGGGAAAAAAAGCATTATGAGCTGATATAGAGGGTGACATGTTACGGTTTCAGTAATATAACGTTAAATATCAAAGTAAAATCAAGAGATACATATGGTCATCCAGTAAACTATATGATATTGGCTTATCCGTGTTATTCCACACTGGTCAGACAAGCCCCGCACTCTATGACAAAGTCACTGAAGCTTGAAATGCATGTATAGGTCAGGGTCACCAGATCGTAGTGCATGTCCAAACGGAATGTCAAGGACGTTTGGCACTCCAAGCTATCACTGCTGCAGAGAAAAATGCTTTGATTCATAGATGCATGTGTCACAGCGCGCTGGAGTGTGTCAAGTAAGTAAGATCCCTTATGTAATGCCCGTTTTAATTTTATAATATAAACCCGAGACCCGATACACCATGTGGGACAGTGACAAAAACAAGAAGTGAGCAAAGCTCACATACCCTCGACAGTAGCCATCAGAGGTTGTAACACTTTCAGAGAAAAGACAAAAATGTTAAAGATTTCATAATCCTTAATCAAGTAGTTTCTGAGAAATCTTTGACAGTAAAATGTCCATATGTATTATATAGGAGTGACAGAAGGAAAAATTGAAAATTTGAAAAAAGGCAAAATGAGGATGAGCATTTTAATTTTCATTTACATAATATATTTTACTATCTGAAGGTGTATACATAATTTGAAAACACTGGCTCCAATAGGAGCCGAGAAATCTGTGACAGAAATTTTGAACATTGAAAAATGAACAAATAAAGGGACTGATAAGCAATATGTGGCTGTTTTTTTTGTTACACAATACAACTCATCACTATCAAGCTTTGTACCAAATTTCAGAATGCTAAGTCTAGTTGCTGAGAAATCTTTGACAGAAAAAAGTTTATAGACAGACAGACAAACAAACAAACAGACAACCATATTTACAGAAAAGGCAAAAACTATATACCCCCTATATACTTCGTACCGGGGGTATAACAAAAGAAACATCACACACAAGAGACCCAAAAGGTCAGCTCTTTCCCAGTAGGTGATCAAAAGGCTGCAAGGAACAGACATAACAGTATAATAAAGACAAACGTGAAACATACATAACACAAAAGAATCTACAAAAAAAAGCCATACAAAAGTATTTTAAGCATAATGTAAACATAAGTCTTAAAGGCCATATTAATACTTGCGTCCTAACCTTTTGATTTCATCTACATACCATAGGCAATCAATGTACCAAATATAGCCACCCTCAATCACAAATGTAAGGGCAGTTCGCATTATTAGCCGTACAGACTGATTTTGCATATTTTTGACATTGACCTTTGACTCAAATGTCATATTAACACTGTCCTCTACCATTGTGCAAAGCTTACACAATAACATTTGAGCCATGGCATCAGATTTCCAACAATTTGACATTTTGACAAGTGTAGGCTCAGACGAGCCTCTGCAACCTCCTGTTAAGCTTAAGAACTCCAAATGGTGTTAAGTCAGTCGTTTAACAGTCATAGAATACTCCAGCGACTAGCAAAGGCTCTGATCAGACTGCGCGTATGCGCAGGCTGATCTGAGGCTTTGCTGGTCGTACACAACTTATTGTCACTGGCTCATTTATAAGAATATGCAGTTCAAGCCCTACAAACAGAAATGGAGTGTTTTGGACCTTAAGCTTTTAACCTAATAGGGACACCACCAATAAAAATGTGAGTGGAGTTCGTGTTATATCATCCAAAGCACGACGTTGTGTGATGATATATTTTTTCGATTTGATAAAATACAATTTGTCTTCATTTTCGATGCCATATTTGAACTTCTTGACCCTTTTCACTCGTTTATTATTTATCAAACGAAAACGATAAAACTGTACAGTGTTTCTTTACTGTACCCATCACTTGACGTCACGTTTCTTCCTCCATGAGATGGCAATTCTTAATTGACCATGACGGATATCGTCTACCAGCTTAAGCTATGACTTCCGTCCCTTTCAGACGTGCTTGTAGTCTGTTTCCTTGTATAGTTTGGTATTATCCTGTAAGAATCGTGACTGGCATTATTGCAATCAACTCTATGGGAAACGGAACGTCTGTCTAACAGAAGACTATGCTTTCTAAAAATTCGATACAGATATCCGAGCATATAATAGACAAATACTATAAAAACGTCGCCGTATAAAGTGACCCACTAACAGAAAGGATATAAAGTAAAGTAAGTAAGGGTGCAAAGATCAGGAATCGATACAATCAAGTACCACACCTGACCCAGGATACCAATGGGAAAGTGAGAAACTCACAGCAGACACCACAAACGAGAGCCAAGAGGTCAGCCCTTTCTCAGCAGGTGACCACAAAGCACATATAAACAGACGCGCACAAAGACACAGCAAACACAAGACAGGACAAACACATAAATGATCCACAAAAGAAGTAAATAGAATTTTTATTGCTATTTTGGATGGAAATGCGTTCCGCTGTTTGAATTTTAACGACACCATTTTCAGATATGTTGCAAAGGATAGGTGACAATCTTAATATGTCGACCATCCCTCCACCTTTTAATTGGCAAACTTATTTAATGTTCTGCGAGAAGCGGTGTCGTTGGTTGATTTACGGTTTGTGGTTGTGGCATACACTAGAAAGCAAGATGTAAGCCGGTGTGCATGTGCCGATCCAGAGGGGGGAAAAGGGGGTCAGACCCCCACCTGAAAAATCACAAAATATAGGTTTTTTAGCATTACTGGTCCCGTTCCCCTGAAAATCACAAAGCTACAAAGTCAGCAATCAATGTTGAGCCATCATCGGCACTCCAGCGAAACGCCATTTAAGTGGCGTTTCGCTGGTGTGCCGATGAAGGCCCGCTTATAGTGCCATTTTGATCATCCCTCCCCTCATAAACTAAAAAAAGGCTGTCAAAGTTAGACCACCTCTGGCAGAACTTTCTTGATCCGCGCATGGGTGTGGGAGTTACTACAATTTTCAGTAGACAATGAAACCGAGTCTGTTGCTTTCAAATTTCGCAGCTTCTCTCTATATCTGATCGATGGCTCCTTTGTCCCATATTATTTAGAGAGTGTGATCAGGAAAGGTCAAAATCACAGAATGCGCACCAATCCATAGCGCATGAGAATGAGACAAAAATACATGGACATACTTATAGTCATATAGCAAAATAAACAACGACACCTGCAGATTTCTCTTCCGCTGCAGGAGCACTGCCAAACAAGAACAGAAAGGACACATGCATTACACCAGTTGTCATTATGCCCCCAACTTTGGAAAAGTTGAAGGGGCATATTGCTTTGGGCTTGTCCGTCCGTCCGTCCGTTCAAAATTTATTAAGATACTGTTTTGAAATTCAATATTTGTATTCCTCATCAAAAATTAATTGACACATATTTTTTAAGTCTGGATTATCTCCCTTTGCGGAGTTATACCCCTTTTAAAGGGTCATAAGTATATATTGTAATCAAGATTAATCAAAAACTATAACATTTATGAGCTTCAAACTTGGTCAGCTAATAGAGGATAATGAGTAGATAACCCGTTGAAAGTTTAAAAAAAAAGTTATTTTTTAGTTATTGCCCTTTGCTAAGTTTGGCATTGAAAACTTGTAACCAAGATATCGCAAAAAATATTACAGCACGTAGCTTAAAACTTTGTCAGCTGATAGAAGATATTGAGTCCATAACCTGGTGAAAATTAAAAAAAATATTTTTGAGTTATTGCCCTTTGCAAATTTGGTCATTTAAAACTTGTTTTCAAGAAATCTCGAAAATGATTATAGCTCGCAGCTTCAAACATGGTCAGTTGACAGAAGATGATAAGTAGATTACCTGATGAATTTAAACAAATATATTTTTTTATTGAGTTATTGCACTTTGCAAATTTTGGCATTGAAAACTTGTAGTCAAGATATCTCAAAACCCTAACAGCTAGTAGCTTACAACTTTATCAGCTGATAGTGGATAATGAGTAGATTACCTGGTTAAGTTTAACAAAAAAGTAATTTTACTTTTTGAGTTATTGCCCTTTGTAAAATTGGGCATTGGAAACTTGTAATCATAATATCCCAAAAATAGTATAGCTAGCAGCTTCAAACATGGTCAGTTGGTAGAAAATGATGAGTAGATTACCTGGTAAAAATTTAAAAAAAAAGTTATTTATTTTTTAAGCTATTGCCCTTTGTAAATTTGGGCACTGAAAACTTTAATAAAGATACGTGTATCTCATAACAATTTATAGCTAGCAGCTTCAAACTTTGTCAGCTGTTTACTGGGTGATTTGTTTTATTTTAGTTCACATTAGGTCAGCTGATAGAGGAAAATGAGCAGTATAGCTAGAAGCTAAAAGCTTAAGATGACACTTGTGCTGTAAACCCTTCTGTACAAGCAAATGGTTAGGGGCATAATGCTTCATTAACATCATTTCTAGTTTTATTTTCCTTTTGCTATGAAAATGTTTTCCTCATAGCATGTTCGATATCCGAGTTGCTTTCCGTCCTAAATGTCGCTGCTATTGTTATAGTATATACGCGCATAAAATTTAAGAGAATGAATGCTACATGTGAAATTAAACAGCCATCCAACAATAAAAATCACTGTACATGTTTATCTTTTTTCATTTAATTAAAAACCAATTAAATTCATTTAAGAATTTAAAGCCTTCTCAGCCCAAGCTGACTATAACACATGCTTAATCTGTCTAAAATCACTCACACAGGGTATCAACGTAGATTAGAAAGAGACTTCAACGTCAAATGATATCGGGAGCGGAAATGCAGAACGACAATATGGATTAGTTTTAGTACATGCAACCCATGGAAAGTGGCCGTTTTGTACTATAAGGGACCCCTCATTGTTTAAGTATCAGGGGGGGGGGGGGGGCGGGCGGCTACAATTTCGATCCATCATCCAATTTTGGATGACCCCCCCCCCCTCCTAACAAAATTTAAATCCAATGACCCCCTGGAAACCACATGAAATATAACCTTACCCCCTCCTTTATATCATATTGTCAAAATGCAATTATTTTGTATATCATATGCATGGTACTATGGTACTTTTATTCATTTATTGGCCTGCATGAGTATCTGAGCTTCAATTCTAAATCTTGACAGGTTTTGACCACCAACGAAAAATAAGGACTCTTATATATTTGATACATGCACTATTTTGTTTGTATCAATTCCTTATTTTCCAGTCAACAATTTTTCAAATATGTCTAGATGGGCCTTCCTGAGTTGAACTAGTACTAAGCTGCAGGTAATAGGCTCTCACGTGCCCTTCCACAAAAAAGTAGGGAAAGAGTATAGGGATAAAAGTTTTGACGAAAAAAAATCGTGAGTGATAAAGGAGTGATTTTGGGTGTAAAACATTAGGAATAGAAGAGCTTTTTCAAATACATCTACAAAATTAATAAAAAAAAAGTAATTAATAAGGCTATCAAGTGCCCTTACACAAAAAAGTACAGATAAAAATTTGGAAAAGTAGTGATATTAAAAGTAGGAATTATCTGTGTAAAAAGTAGCGACAGTAGAGCTTTTTACAAGTGCAAAATTATTACAATAAGTTGTTTGAAAAACAGGATAATAGCTGTGACAATAATACTAGCAAAACAGAAATTAAGTTTTTCATCTGTCTGCTCTGTTGGAAAAAATATAATAGTTATTATCAAGATTCGAGCGAGCGAAGCGAGCGCGGATAATTTCTATAAATGCCAATTTAGAGTAAAAAAGTAGCGATAGTAGGACATTTTCAAGAACCATAGGGAAAGTAGAAAGGCATGAAAAAAATAGGACCTATCTGAAAGCCTGAAATTATTTTTAAATTATTTCTATGAATGCCAATTTAGAGTGAAAAAGTAGTGATATTAGGACATTTTCAAGAACCAGCAGGGGGAAGTAGAAAGGCAAGAACAAATAGGGAAAATAGGACCTATCTGAAAGCCTGATCAATCAATTTTCTATCAAAATCAGCATGATTATAACAATAAAACACCAAACAAAATAATTTTTGCGCTTGCAAAAATAAAAGCTGAGACACGAGCGAGCAAACTGAGCGAGGAAGTATTTTAAATTATTATTCTATTGTAACAATTTAAACACCCCCCCCCCCTGCTGGAAAGTAAACCCCTTTCTAGACACATGGAAATTCACATGACCCCCCCCCCCCTACTTTTTGGCCGCCCCCCCCCCCCCCTGACACTTAAATAATGAGCGGTCCCTAAAGTGTTTATTCATTGTGAGTTCTTTTTTTATATTTCAGTAGATTTGTTAAATAAATACCTAAAACAACAGACCTAAGCCATAATATCTTAGACAAAGTACCTAAGACATAAGAGAAGTACATATTTTCATTATAAGCTGCATTCATTAACAATCAGCATCTTTAATAACGTTATTAGACATGTCAATAGTTTTTCCACTTTATTGTTTACTTTAACGTGTACTAATAAGCACGTCATAAGACGTAAAACAAAATACATCAGACAAACTTTCCTAATTTTCAAAAAAGACAATTCTCATAAAATATCATGAGAAATTTGTTATCTTTGAAAAAGCAGCAAAGTTTGAAATTGTCTTCTGCTGACAGTTTAAGGTGGAGCTTTATATAATTATGGAATAAGATGCATAGAATTGCGTCACGTTTTTTATGGTGATGTATCTGGCGATTAAAAGGCAGTGTTAGTTGGCATTTCTGGTTGTTAAATCTATTGATCTACATTAGGGAAATTAACAATCTGCGACAATTGCATTACTGCCGCCGGCAGTTCTTTTAGTGTCGCTATAGTGTTGGCAAAGTGATAATCGTTGCATAATTTGTCGGTTACAACAATGCTATTTCTTCTGCCGCCAGCATTGTGATAATTGGCAAATAAATACGGCCCCCGTAAAAGATTGTTGCTTTATATCCTAAGAAAAAAACGGATAAATTTGGATAAAGGCTGCGCATTTCTTCGCATTTCTTTTTTCAGTGTCCTTTTAATAACCATTAGAAGTTCCCCATGGATAGCGAAAAATATGTTTGGCGAAATGTAAGGTGTATAACCGCGAAAAATGTACAAATATGAAACCTGTGCAATTTGCACAGGTTTCATATTTTGTATATTTTCTGCGATTATAACAGCAAAATATAGTTTTGAATGATTATTGTATTTTAAGTAATTTGACAGAAAATGTATGTTAACATATTTTCACCTCATTCTTGGAAGTGTTGGTAAAGTGCATCTGAATTTCCATTGCCCAGTTGTATAGATGGGGAACACATTACCTAATAAATGCCAGCTGTTGTACAATTGTAACTTTAGCAAAAATAAAACAGTAGCATGAACATAAACTACAAGTATCCGACTACAATATTTAGAAGTATTTTCGCCAAAATGTACAAATGTCTGGTAGAAAACATATATTTACAATTTCTGCTTATGAACTTTTCAATGTCAAAATGAAGAAATGTAAATAATACACGAAATACATATATTTGGGTCAAAATACTTCTATATATTGTAGTCAGATAATTGTAGTTCATGTTCATGCAAATGATATTCTCTAAAATAGTAAGTGAGTATGATCAGGAAATACCACGATCACAAACTGCAGACAAACCCATGGTACCGCGAGGTTGAGCCACACAACAATCACGAGACACCAGGAAGACAAACTAAGCATAGCAATCAGCTCTCTCATCCCCATAAAGATGATTGCAAAACTAGAAAGGGCATAAAGAAACGTACAAGAAAACATAGAACAATTACAGACTCCCACAATGGGAGTGACAATAACAACAAGTTGACAATAACAGAACCACCACCTTGGAACGGACGGTAGCCTTAGCCACTGGGGGGGGGGGGGGGGGGCTTAAATACATTCTACTGGTGTACCAAGTCTTCGTCCTAGATTCTGCTGTTGTTGAAGTTCAAGAAATGTTCAGCTCGCATGGAAGCCTTCTAACTATTGAAATGCATCATCATGAAGAAACACTCTAATCAAATTAACACACTATGAAGAAACAAAGCAAAGGGCTCACGACTCACAGATAGTCAAAGCTAAAGAAAACCTCAAGTTGAGCCACGGTGGGTTCAGCAACAGATAAGCATCATGCACCTACCCACCGATTAAAGATTTACGTCAGAGCCGTCATAGAGGCCTGACCCACCGCCGTGCAATTAGAGAGGAAACCATAGCTATAAACGGTGATTGGGTTTAAAACCAGGTATGCAGACTGTCGCATGACATCGAAGTTATATCCAAACTTTATATAACGTTTGATAATATTTTTGAATTGATCACTAAAGTCCATCCAGCGTGTCACAATATTGCAAACGATATCAGACCAGGAAGTGACTTTAACAAGACTAATAAGCATGCTGCCGATTGCTCAAAAGCTGTATGTTGGAGCGTAAATTAATCTATGTGAGGTGTATAAAATTGTTCACACAACAATGTGGCCAAAGGTATCCGTCTCCCTAATGAAAAAGCAAGTTTGTTTATACAGAAAAATCATAAAAGTAAGAGCTTTTGAAAGATATATCAACTTTAACGAATGATTACCTATTGCTAGCCTTCCTGGTGCCTGGGAAAAGGGTGGGATTTGGGAAGTAAATGTGACAAATTGAGGTGTCTCATAAGTCAGAAATGGCTGGCCCTTTCAATAGGGGTGACACTATAATAAACAAGCACTTTACTTTACTATATGAGTCAATGTCAAAATTCGTCAAATTTTGAAAGAGGTAAAAGGAAAAATACGAATTAAATAAGATGATACTCTTTTTTTTCACGAAAGTAACAAGTTGTTTCTGAAAATACTATGAAAAGCGAAAAGAAACCTTAACAGCCAATCAGATCCTTATAATTAAGTTTCAAAGATCACATGATCAGATAAAATGTCAATACCGTAACAAACTTTAATTTCTGCTTTTCTTCAAATCTCGCCATGGATATTTATTTTGTTGCATTGGATAAGTTCAATAAATCATGTGTTTAATTGTGTCAAAGGTAAAATTTGAACAAAATGGTTATTTATGACAATGAGTAAACATAAAATGCAATTTTTTTATCTATTAAGTGATTTTGTATACTATTTTCTCAGTATTTTGTTTAAAATCACATTTCTAGAAAATTACAATGCTTTGGTATGATTGTAATCAACGTAAGGAATTGATCAGGTACTTACAATCTACATGTTGTCTCTGTCTGATATACTTTTTTGCCAAAAATATCACTGTTACGGTACTTGACAAAAATGTTACGGTATTGACCTTTAAAGGATATATGCTAGCTTAATTCTTCTGTTTAAGATTTGGTGTAGAGCACTGTTCACCAGATTGCAAAGTTAATACTCTTGACACATGTGCACAGAAAGAATTTTGGAATATATGGTAGATTACATTTATTTCAAAATATTGTTACGTGTTTGACAAAACCGTTACGGTATTGACAAACCCTGCCTGAAAACAAAACAATATGTCAATACCGTAACAAACTGTTTATACTCAAATTCATCATTCAATTTGTTTTTTATGCTTCTGTTTAAATTTGATAAAGCATTCTTATCATAAATTAACTTAAGAAACTTGACTAAAACTAATATCTTTGCATTCAAAACTGTACTTTTTTGACAGCATATGTCAAAACCGTAACAAGATGTGTCAATATCGCAACATTTTCATCATTACGGTATTGACTGTTACGGTATTGATATATTCTACATATTTTTTTTACCTAAAATAATGATTACTCCCTAAAACATCGCAACAAGAGTTATTTTTTGTTGATAAATTTTATTTGGTCAAGATGTTAAAACCAGAAATTGTTTATCAAATTCCATTGTCCATTTTTGTGTTACGGTCATTTGACACAAAAAAAAAATATACTATAAAAATTTCACTCACCAAAACAGTATTTTCTTTTGCCAGTTCTGTAGATGCTTTACAAAACACATGTAATCAGTGATATAAACAGAAAGTGTCAAACTAGTATGACAGAAAACCAGATTCAGCACGATTAGGGATCCCGTATTATTTTTGCAATTTATCAAGTGTTACGGTCTTGACATAAACGCTTGGGACAGAGTTTTTTGGCAAAAAATGTATTGAAAAATCACATATTGAAACCTCCTACATTTACTTTGATAATGCTTTTATCAATACAGCCAGATAAAATTCCTGAGAAAATAACAGTTTTTTTAATAATTCTTGTCGAAAGTTCAATTTTTTCTGTGGGACGGGCAAAAATGCCAATAAATGGGGTTTTAGTCCAATAAAAATATATTTACACACCAATATTTTTTCAGTTTTATCAGCTAGTCTTATTAAGTATGATCAGTAGTATTGTGTGAAGAAAAAAATCATGATCACATCAGCGGTTTTCATAAGATATGAAACGGACAAGAATTTTGACGAATTTTAACAATGACTCATATAACATATATACAAACATAGTGACTTACAGCATGCACAGTGTGGTCATACATCTAGTATAGCAATTAATACAAAGATAAAGATGGCCGGAAATATACATCCATGAAGCCTGTGCCAATTGCACAAGGTACTGTAAATATTGGGTATATTACATCAAATATATCAATTACAGCTGTTGAAGACATGAAATGCTTAATATTCTTAATATTTCAGATTAATAATACACAAAAAATATATTTTAAAAAGATATACGACGAAGTGACAGAAGATATATTTGATATGAGTAACGTGAGAATTTTCTAAGAAAGTGAGATGAAAAAATGGTGGGTGTTTGTACTGTGTTATGTCTTCTATCGAGCGTTTGACTTAAGGAACCTATGCTCTTCCAAAATATATGTACTGATGCTTCTAGGGTAAAGGATTGCTGAAATCTCGCGAAAACTCGAGTCAGAACTGGAAAAATATGCCCCGCGCCGAAATGCTGCATATTTAAATAGCTAGTATCATACATGCTTGGTGCAAACAATCTAAAACAATAGTAGTAATCCGTTTACCGCAACATACAAATATGTTTTAGTTTACGAGGGATGTTCGAAATGAATTGCGTTGTCCTATATCACGATATCCACGTGGGGCACGATAAAAAAAACAATATATACATATCTAGGTTTATTCAAGGTATACACAACGGTGAATAAATGCACATGCTAGATTAAATGTAAGACATAAAAATTGCCATATTAATACAGGCAGTCATTGACCATTGTAGTAAAAATGGTTGGTAGAAGCTTTGACCAGAAATATGAAATATGGGCTTACATCAAAGCTCGCTCAAAACATGGTTGTTCTTTGAAACAGCTAATGACTGAACTTTCTACTACTTAAGGACTTTCTTGTGTGTCTTATGACACAGTTAGGTGCTGACAATATAAATTTGAATCTGGTTTAGGGTCCATCAAATATGCAACAAAATCAGGTAGGCCAAAATTTGCATCTTGTAAAGAAATTGTTTAAAAAATAAAGGAAATCATTGAAGGAGATGCCAGATTTACAGTTCGTGATATTGCACAAAAAGTAGGCATATCACTATCAACGGTTCACCTTATTTTGAAGAAGCATTCGAAAGTCCGAACGATTTTTGCTAGATAGGTGCCACATCTGTTGACTGATGAGCAAAACAGACAACGGGTTAAAGTGGCCAAAAAGCTGCTTCAAATGTTTCAAACTTGTGTCAAAAAGCAGTTTTCCAATGCCGTCATAGGTGATGAAAACTGTGTCTATTATTTTGAGCCCGTCAGAAAGTTTAGCAAAAATATATGGGTTTCTAAACATAGCAGATGCCCAATAATTGCCAAACGGTCTTTGAGTGCAGGGAAGGTTTGGTATGCAATTTTCTACTCTGGTGAAGGAGTCGCAATAACAGTGCCGATGGAAAAGCGCAAAAAAATCACCGTAAAGCACTACAAAGACATAGTACTGGAGAAGCCGAAGAAATATTATCAGAAACGACGCTCTGTCACTGCTTTTAAACATATCCGTCTTCTACATGGCAATGTCCCTGCTCATGCCTCCGAAATAGTTACAGCGTTTTTGAAGAAAGAAAAGGTAACTGTTTGCCTCACCTCCCGTATTAGTAGTAATGGGTGTCACTCTGGCCCCATTTTTTTTAAGCCTGAAAAGAACTTAGAATTTTTCAGGCTAAAAAATGGGGCCAGAGATGACTACCCTGGTAAGCTTGAGTGACTAGCTGTGAATAACTTAGTTTATTTTTGGTGAAATTCTGGTTGGGTCTATGATTGTAATAGTTTCTTGGGCTATTGAGAAATAACTTAGTTTATTTTTGACTGCTTTGTAATATACTCAGAAGAAAAAGTTTAGTCAGTACAGACACTGTGTGCAATAATTTTGTAAGACAGTCTTAATATTGACAAAAACCTTGCTAAAAATAAAATTCATGTAATGTCTTACAAATGTGAACATTTTCAACAAAACATTCCGAAAATATACCCATTTGCTTCATCAAAAATACACAAAGTGGTCAATATTAAAATTCAAATTTCATAACTCAAAAATCAGACGATTTCTGGTAGTACAGACGGAAATTCTCGTATCTGTTGCATTACTAAGGAATTTAAGAAGTTTCCAAGCGGCCATGAAGCGATTACGTTATGTTGACGTCACTATGACCCTAACTTCAAATGATGTGGTTATCCGTGGTCTCCCCAACGGAGGTTTGTCATTTTACCGCCAGGCCGTTGAAAACGTGTTTGCAGACAATAAATTGTTTGTTCACTGCATCCAAAACTGCGTGTTACGTCAGCAACACGTGTACCTGTTTCAAGACGTCAAAACGCGGTATTTCTGTAATTTGTAGATAGCCTTACCGGCGAATTAAGCTTGCTAGCACTGAATTTTCTCCGGATTATTGCAATAGGAACAACTCTCTTTCAATATCTAACAGTATATGAGAAAATAACCCTGCCAGTTTACCTCAGCACGTGCACATCGTGCATTTTGAAATTTGGTTGATACAGTCTAATAGAGGCATTATTTGTCACGCAATGAACAGGTAAATGTAAAGTTACAATAATACAACTCCTGTAAATAAAATGACAATGATATATGCAGTATTGTTGATTTTATGAGAAAACATAAATACTGACTAAACTTTTTCATCTGAGTATAGTTTCCTGGGCTGTTGGGAAATAACTTAGTTTATTTTGGGGATTATTCTGGTTGGGTCTATAATTGTGATAGTTTCTTGGGCTATTGAGATATAACTTAGTTTATTTTTGAGGATTTTTCTGGCTGGGCCTATAATTGTTATAGTTTCCTGGGCTTTTGGGAAATAACTTAGTCATTTTTGAGGGGAATAAAGGTCCTGCTGTGGTGATATATAAAATAACTTAGTTAAATTCAGCTTTGAAGATAACTTAGTCATTTTAGGGGGTATAGAGTATGGATGAAAATGTCCATATCGCTTGAGATGTGGATACAATGTGGACCTTCACATGTACAATGTGGATGCAATGTGGATCCACCACATCTCCACATTTTGAATGTGGATGTAATGTGGAGCAATGTGGATGTATTGTGGATTTCCACATTTCAAATGTGAATAAATGCATATATATTGCAGATTAGAATAATGGAGATTTGCGTTCATTCTTTGATAAATACGGATTATATGTGGACCACCACACTTAAAATGTGAATCCACCACATCTCCACATCTTGACAATGTGGATCCACCACATCTCCACATCTCAACAATGTGGAGTTTCCACACCTACACATTTGACAATTTGACTTATACCCTCTCTCCAATCAATCCCTGGTAGGCTTGAGCATTGAGCTGTGAATAACTTTTTGGGCCATTCTGGCTGGTGTATGAATGTGATAATTTCCAGCTTTGAAAATAACTTAGTCAAATTCAGCTTTGAAAATAACTTAGTCATTTTAGGGGGTATAGTTTTTGGTGATATATTGTGTGTGTAATAGTCAAGGCTACTAAGTTCTATGCGTCTTAAGAGTCTCTTGGTCGATCAAGACCTCATCTCCTAGAGGCATCACTCTGTAGCATTAACTAGTGTATAGCTAGCCGTCTCAAGCTTACTACTACTGATTGTTTTTCATGAAAGAACAACAAAGACTTGTGAACATTTCTATAACTTTATTGCCCCGCTAACTATGACTGATTACAATGCCAGAGGATTAGGGCCGTCCCTCTGTTCATTGTTTACAATAAGAGAAATTAAAGAATATATGCCATCATACAAAGTAGAATTCAATTAGAATTTTTTAAACATTGATCCAGAGCCTAGTTGACTTTGAGTATATCTTGGTCCAGAGTTGTTCTGTTGCAGCTGACTTGGTGCATATTTTAATCCTGAACTCTGTTGTAATGAATCTGATTCATCATCTTCACCTAAGGAATAGGATGGTGGGTCATATTCTTCAAGTTTTCCATCCAAGAGGTATCTTCGTTTTTTAATAGCATATCTCAAAGCTTCATCCTCATCAAACTCATCGTCATCTCGTAGTCTCTTTGCTGTAGCTGTTATCTTCTTGTGCAAGGGATCTTTCTTCATGGCCTTAGATACTTTAAGGAAGCGCTTGTAGCGATCAATGACCTCTGCTCTGTATCTAGGTTCTAGTTTATTAAAAGTGACCTCCTCTGCTTCATCTGTGTTCATGTCTGGATGTTTCCCTACTGTTTGTTGTACACCTTCATTGAAAGGTAGGTATCTATGAGCTCCACCAACAAAAGTTTTCCAAGGATCAAACTTGCTCTTTTTTCTAGAATAATGTCGGTCTTCATCATCTTCATCAGTATAGTCTGTATCACTTTCCTTTTGATGACTTCTAGAAGTCCCTGCATCCGATTCTTTAGACATAGTAGAGTCTTCATTTTCTGACATTTTTTCTGACTCCATATCTTCACTGCAGATACCACTTGTCAGATGTCGTCTCAAACTGTCTGATCTTGCAAACTGTCGTTCACACTTTGGACACTGATGTTGACCCATTGAAATCGTTTTGGTAAATGAATAGCTTCTCATTGATTGTGTCCTTTTATACTTGTAGTAACATACAAACCCACAGTTTTGTCAATATTTCTCACAAAAATATGACATTTTCTACTCTTTTTTACTGCATGTTATTTGCATGTATCTCTTTTGCTGCAACACTTGAGAGAGGACTGCATTTTCTTGTTTTGCTGTTCTCTTTTGCAGAAGAAAAACTCTTTCTTTTATCACATCTCTGCTCCATAATATTTCTTCTCTTCATATATTTCTTCTCTAATGGCATTCTTTCTAGTTGGTTTCCTATCAGCTTACGAAGCTCTCTATGGCACATTCTACAGTACTTTGGTGGTCTTCCTTGCTTGAGTTTACTATCCAACGCTGTACTCAGCCTTTTCATCAGATATCGAATTTGTGCATAGCTCATATAATATTTAGTTGATCTTTTAGATGCAGGTGTTTTCATATCATCATTGCAGCTTGTATTTTTCTGTCTTGCTGAGATATCCATTCTTCTTCTTTAAGTGTTCAAACAACAATAAGGATTGTCAATCAGACCAATCCTATTTATAATGATAACAAAGTTGATCAACTTTTTAAACGTTTGAAATGTAACTTTACTAAAGTTTTCCCACCAACAAAAGGGACAGACCTGCCAATTTCATCTTTGATATCAATATGAACCTGATCAATATAAGATTTTGCCAAAGGTACATAATGCAAATTCACAAATTCTTGATGCGATTGAGTGCTAGGTTTTGACTGTTTATAAGAAACAATTCTAAGTAAAGGAGCCATTATATTTCCAACGTAAGTGTAATCTGCAACATCAGAATAAACAAACATCTGATGGTGAGTCATGTTCAAATCAACAGCATATGTAAAAACCTGATTATCACTCCCAATCAGTTTATTTGAAATATCAGGATTCAATCCAAGTATTTCTCCAAGAGACTTTGAAAATCTAATTTGGACTCTTTTTGGATTTTCAACATGTAAGTTTACACGGTTACCTGATTTCTTGTAACTTAATGTGATCATACTGTGGATTTGAAGTAGAATAGCTCCACATTTTTCTTCAATTGCAATCTGAATTTGCTCTACTAAGTGCTGAGGCGAATTATAGTTTCCTGCTGGGATAAACAATTTTATTTCAGGACAACTTCCATCTTTCATGCATACAGTATTCATTTTACTTTTCCCCAGTCTTTCCAAAACATTCTCATCGTAGAAGTGAACATTTAAATAATTGCTGTTATGTGAAATGTTATATACTTCCGAAGGAGTCATAATTTCTACCAACGCTACAACCCATTGTTCTTTCTGGACTTGAATAGGATGATTTAGCTTTGTGGTAAATGAGAACTGTTTATTTTTAGGGAAAATATCCATAGAACTATCACTCAGTAAGCTCAGATAAAATTCATCCATGATCTCATATGTGAAACAGTCACTACAGTTGATAGAAATATAATGACAATTAGACATCGCTTAACTTCATATATATATATTGGCTACTCTTTTATTAATCATATGAAGATAGAATATATAGCATCTGTGGGAAAAACCCAGATTTTCTGAAATCAACAGTTGAAATTTCACAAAATTGTTTCATCAAGCGTAATCACTATTTGAATTTTTTCATCCGATCGCATATATTCCATAAGTTCAGAAAAAATTCATCAAGCGTAATCACTATTTGATTTTTTCATCCGATCGAATATTTTCCATAGGTCAAACTACTAAAAGTTTCACCATGTGGTAGGCAAAATCACTAGTTCTCAAATTATTTTGATATGTAAATTTAATTTTCTAATCCGATCAAATCTTTTCTATAAGCCAAACTACTGAAAGTTTCACAATGTTACAGGAGAAATCACTAGCAAAAATTGACAAACAAATCTATATGAATTTTTTTCACAAAGTGTTAGGCGAGACTACAATTTTTGCTAGGCCTAAAGTGCAGGCGAGACTACATTTTTTGAAAAAATAGCAAGAAGTATCAGGCACTGTATAAACAGCACCATTACTCCCCCAGTACTATCCTAACCTCAGAATCCCTGTCAATTGAAACTGTCTCAAATACAAGTCAAATTCCTGCATGTCTCTATGGACCAGAGAATTTGAGGGGGAGCCACTCCAACCCGAAGGCCGGCGCCCTTAAACAGCCGAAGCTGCTCTACCTTTTTAAATGCATATTCAACAGTTTCTGAAGCACAAAGCTTCTCTACGGGCCTCGGCGGATGTATAGAGTACCAGTGGTCAGTTATTTTTGTTCAAACTAAATCTCTACTGACTTAATAAGCAAATATTTGCGATTCATATATATAGTTATCCTATAACAAGATGAGTTTGAAATGGTGTCTCAATGTTACTCTATCCCATAATAGTTATCATGTCATATAGTATGTAAAATCAATAATTTGAAAATAAGAGCTATCTTATGGTTAAAATTTGGAGTGAATCGGATAAAAAATACCCGAGCTATTACAAATTTCGCATATTTTTTACAGTGAAATTTTTTATTCAAGGGAGATAATTTATTGGCATGAAAAAGCAAGAATCTGATTTCTAAAAAGTAAAAATCATATTTTCGCAATAACTTGAGTTTGCCTTGACCGTTTTTCAAAATTTTGTCACCCTATAAAAGCTGAGAACAATAGCTATCTTATCACATACATTATATTTATTTTATCTGCAAGTGTCATATCATGGAAGAAGCAAGAGAGCAAACAATTTTCTGTTTATGGCATATCAACTACCGTCAGAAATACAACATATAATTTGGACTCATGAATTTTACTAAGTTATTTTATATATCATAACAGTAGGACCTTTATTCCACTAAAATGACTAAGTTATTTTCAAAGCTGAATTTGACTAAGTTATTTTCAAAGCTGTAAATTATCACATTCATACACCAGCCAGAATGGCCCAAAAAGTTATTCACAGCTCAATGCTCAAGCCTACCAGGGATTAATTGGAGAGAGGGTATAAGTCAAATTGTCAAATGTGTAGGTGTGGAAACTCCACATTGTTGAGATGTGGAGATGTGGTGGATCCACATTGTCAAGATGTGGAGACGTGGTGGATCCACATTTTAAGTGTGGTGGTCCACATATAATCCGTATTTATCAAAGAATGAACGCAAATCTCCATTATTCTAATCTGCAATATATATGCATTTATTCACATTTGAAATGTGGAAATCCACATTGTTCCACAATACATCCACATTGCTCCACATTACATCCACATTCAAAATGTGGAGATGTGGTGGATCCACATTGCATCCACATTGTACATGTGAAGGTCCACATTGTATCCACATCTCAAGCGATATGGACACATTCATCCATACTCTATACCCCCCTAAAATGACTAAGTTATCTTCAAAGCTGAATTTAACTAAGTTATTTTATATATCACCACAGCAGGACCTTTATTCCCCTCAAAAATGACTAAGTTATTTCCCAAAAGCCCAGGAAACTATAACAATTATAGGCCCAGCCAGAAAACTCCTCAAAAATAAACTAAGTTATATCTCAATAGCCCAAGAAACTATTACAAAGCAGTCAAAATAAACTAAGTTATTCTCAATACCCCAGGAAACTATCATAATCATAGGCCCAGCCAGAATAATCCTCAAAAATAAACTAAGTTATTCTCAATAGCCCAGGAAACTATCATAATCATAGGCCCAGCCAGAATAATCCTCAAAAATTAACTAAGTTATTCCCCAGTAGCCCAGGAAACTATCACAATCATAGACCCAACCAGAATAATCCTCAAAAATAAACTAAGTTATTTCCCAATAGCCCAAGAAACTATCACAATTATAGGTCCAGCCAGAATAATCCCAAAAATAAACTAAGTTATTTCCCAACAGCCTAGGAAACTATCATAATCACAACCCAACCAGTGGATATGATCAGAAAACTATCACAATTATAGGCCCAGCCAGAATAGACCTCAAAAATAAACTAAGTTATTCTCAATAGCCCAAGAAACTATCACAATTATAGACCCAACCAGAATAATCCCAAAAATAAACTTAGTTATTTCCCAACAGCCCAGGAAACTATTACAAAGCAGTCAAAAATAAACTAAGCTATTTCTCAATAGCCCAAGAAACTATCACAATCATAGACCCAACCAGAATTTCACCAAAAATAAACTAAGTTATTCACAGCTAGTCACTCAAGCTTACCAGGGTAGTCATCTCTGGCCCCATTTTTTAGCCTGAAAAAATTCTAAGTTCTTTTCAGGCTTAAAAAAAATGGGGCCAGAGTGACACCCATTACTACTCGTATTCCCTAGATCTTGCTCTATGTGATATCTTTATGTTTTCGAAATTGAAATAATTCCTTGCTGGGTGGAAATACTAGTCCTGACAGGCTCTTGGATCTGCTATTCATCATTACCTTATTACTGTGCCCAAATCAGCGTACCGTGACGCCTTCAGGAAGTGGATACATTGGTTGAAGCATTTCATTTCTAGCCACGGAGAGTTCTTTGATGGCATGGAATGAGCACATTTTGCCTAACTTGAAATTTGAAGTCTTCAGATAGAAATAAGCAATTCTTTTCGAACATCCCTCATAGTTGACCGTAACCTACAGATATCAGCAATTCTTCACTACGGAAAAGGTATCGTGCCGTACATTTTTGAAACCACCGAAGCAGATATTTTTTACATTTCGCGTTTTAACTATCATTCTTTCAGCGTCAACATGAAACATAATGAGAAAGTGCAAAAAATACAAATAAACATAACACACTACTAAATCTCTGCGATAGATGAATAATCATTTCATAGCGCGTACTTTCTTCCATACAGAGATCAAGTCAGCTTTCACCAACAATGTAATTTTAAGACTTCGTCTATAAATTCAAAACTCGCTTTATCATGTTTATATGTGTGTAGAACATTCAACTGTGCAATGGGAGATCCAGATGAATTTTACCGAATACTGTTAGAGCTAGAAAATAATGCTGTAGAATTGATCACGAATTGATCATACATGTTCTACATATAATATTCATGTAGTTCTATTTTCATACTACCAATATATACATAGTTTGTACATTACCTACGGTCGTTCCCTTCAAATCTATCAGTCGCAGCTGTTTTCCTGAAATTCTTAATCTTCTTAATATTTCAGCTTCGTAAATCCCTTTGTCACCGAGGTTACTTTGACATCAACTTTCAATTGAGCCAGCGCATGAGGTTTTTGAACTTATCAAATCAGCGAGCAGCTGAGGCTCAGACGAGACTGCGCATGCGCAGTCTTGTCTGAGCCTTGACGGCTCGTACACTCAAAGTAGAGACAAGGATGAAGGATCTTGCTAAATTTGAGGCATCTGATCTCACCAGATAGCGGCGCATTCATGTTTGAAGAATGGCCTAACACATATATACACAGCGTCAAAAGTTAAGCACCATCTTAATTTTTGCTGAAACAATTTTCAAACTACCGTGAAGTATTTTTTGAACCTGGAAAATCTTTTATCTGTTGTGAAAATAGGAAAGAGGGCAAATATCAGGAATCGATACAGGCAAGCACCGCACCTGACCCATGATACCAATGAAACTCTGTACCAATAATAAAAGAAACTTAAAAAACGTGTGGAATTCGAATTTTGTTACAAAATCATGGGTGTTCAAAACTTCTCCCTATCGCCCTGAAATTTTCAAGAAGTAACACCAAACATCTTGAAACAAATTTTGTGCCTTTTTCACACATTTATTTTAACATTTATTCATGTACACGAGGTTGCAATGTAAATAAGTTGATCCCTATGTGCTTGTTGTTGAACATACTTTGGCATAATAACATGATTGTTTCACTAGCTTCTCCTTATATGAAGCATTTATCTTTATTTATAAGTTTTTTTTTACATCACATAACCTTGCTTTGAACAATTTTTCTACGAAAGTAGTGGTGCTTAACATTTGACGCTGTGTATAATGTACGATAAGAACCAACATCTCCTGAACAGGCTGACGTACATGTACACGTTGTTAACAAGCGAATGGAAAATGCTGCGTACGACAGCTGTTCTTTAGCGTATAATTATGCAATAGATCATGATCAAGAAATAATCTGAGAATACCTAAGGAGGAAACAGACTTTTGACCTTAAAGTGTATTGCCCTATGGGTTGTGAAATATTCAATGCAGTCAATAGCGATTTGGACATCAGTTTATTAAAATAATTGCTCGTTATAAACAGTTTGTTTATAACATAAATGTAATGCAACAGAATGCATGCGTGGTGGTCAACCCAGTCATGTTTGGCAACTTTGCTTTCCTCTTTAATTGCATGCCAGCGGGTCGGACCGCAGCCTCTATGACGGTTCCGACTTAAAGACGTATCTATATATGAAATGGTTGGGGTTTCATGCTGCTGTGGGGCCCACCGGGGTTTTACTGTTGGATTTCTTTTGCTCTGGTATTCAGTTTTATACACTGTTGAGTCCTTAACTTTGTTTTATCTACTGTTATATCTTAAATTGTATGTACTAGATGATTCATGGATAATTTAGGGATCTTTTATGCGAACCAAACATCTATGTGTCTTTACTTGCTCCACATCAGAAATAAGGGTGGGTTGGTACCGTGAAACTAGTATTTTTCTTACTTGGCTCTCCTGTATGTGATGTTTTCTTGTGTTTTGTCACTTTCCCATACGGTGGCCTTGGTCAGATGTGGTACTTGATTGCATCGATTCCCGATCTTTGCATTCTTCCTTACTGTTACAGCTATAAGTCTAAATAGGTATTGGTGATACATTACATAGCAATAGGTTAGGAGGCCTCAATGAAAGCTAAACTACTTTTAAGCTCACCTGAGCCGAAGGCTCATGGGTGAGCTAATAGTATACCAGTCACTCCGTCGTCCGTCCGTCAACATTTTCTAACATCTTCTCCGCTGAAACCACTGGGTCAATTAAACTCAAGTTTCATTTGTAGACTCCTTAGGACGCGGGAAAGAGAGTTTGTTCAAATGATTCTGGTCACATGACCAAAATGGCCGCCATGCCCATATATTGTAAAAACCTTCTAAAAATCTACTTCTCCAGAACCAGAAGGCCGATGACCTTGGGATGTATGTAGCATTGGGGGTGTTGGGCCTACCAAGTTTATTCAAACAATGATCCTAAGTTGACCTTGACCTACTTAACGTAAAGGTCAAATTTGCTTCCTAATGCATTTAAATGGGACTTTTTTTAAAAGTTGATTTTTTGAATACTATTAAAGCCACAGTCATAATTCTTACTTGATATGTTAAAACTAATGAGACAATGGCTATAAATAAGTTTCAAAGGTCAAGGTTGACCTTTGCCCTTTCAGCCAAGGTCGCTCATATTGTGGTCCCATCAATATATTTAAACATAGTTTTCTCTCTATTTTGAAACAATTAGAGGGTCACTGATGAAGCTTAATTGGCAGAAACTAGCTAGTCTGGCCCACGAAATATGCACACTCTGGTTTCAGTTCTTTGGTGCAGTCTTTGCTTCCAAAGGATACCCTTTTAAGAACATATTCTCACAAACCATTGGCCGAATTGAACTCAAATATAATGTGAAGACTCCTTATTATAAGCTAGCCAAAATTTGCACAAAATATTTTGGTCACATGACAAAGATGGCCGCCACGCCCATATACGGTAAAAAAAACTTTTAAAAATCTTCTTCTCCGGAACCAGAAGGGCAGTGACCTTGAAACTTGGTGTGTAGCATTGGGGATGTGGGGCCTACCAAGTTTGTTCAAATGATGATCCTTGGTTGACCTTGACCTACTTAACATCAAGGTATAATTTGCTTCCTAATGCATTTGAATGGGATGGTTTTTTTTGAAAAGTTGATTTATTGAATATTGTGGAAGCCAAAGTCATTATTCTCACTTGATATGTTCAATCTAGTGTCTATAAATAAGTTTCAAAGGTCAAGGTGCCTTTCAGGCAAGTTTGCTCATATTGGAGTCCCATCAACATATTAAAACATAGTTTTCTCAGAAACAACTTGGCCATTTGAAATCAAATTTCATATGACAACTCCTTATGATTGCTTAGCCAAAACTTATACAAATTGTTATGGTCACCTGATTGATTTGGCCACCACACCCATATATGATAAAACTCTTTAAATCTCTGAAACCAAAAGGCCATTGGCTTTGAGACTTGGTATGTGTCATTGGGGATGTAGGCCCTACCAGGCTTGCACAAATGATGAATCTAGGTTGACCTTGACCTACTTTATGGCAAGGTCAAATTTGATTCCTTATGCATTAACATGGGGAAACTTAAAATGTTAATCTTTCTATAACTGTTTAAGCCAAATAATAATAGTTAAACCTAATGAGACAATGGTTCTATGTTAAGTACCAAATGTCAAGCTGACGTGTGACCTTTTATCCAAGGCCATTTATTTGGACAGCCACATACCTATCTAATCATCTTTTTCTCAAAAATCACTGGGCTGTTTGATGGATTAATCATTAGTTTATATAGGTTACTTGACCAAAATGGCTGCAACCCCCATATATGGTAAAGCAAAATTTGTTCCATTATATGCTGTAGTTGACCTATTTTAACATTATTAAGGAGATCAGCTGAGCACCTCAGGACCTTCAGGTCCTCTAGTTGTGTTTTTATAACCCGCCACTTTAAAAAATGCGATAGGTTTTAATTGGAAAACTAATTTATTTCCAATGTTTAAGTGACCCCCGTTTTTTTCTTTTTTAAACAGCTTTAAATTGAGCTTAAATGAACGGCACTTAGCATGTGTATTTAAATTCACACCCCGTAACTAAAACTTATTTTTGAGCGACGCCCTTAAGTGTAAGTGAAGCCCAAATCCCCTGTACAAAAGAATAACTTAGTTGTTTTCCCTGTGAATATACCCATGTGTACCTCTTTAGATACACGTGGTATATTTGAATTGATACGATGATATGTACTAGCCTACAGGACTATCTATATCAGCTGATTCAACGAAAATCTATTCCGCAAACCTCACTCGTCATCATTTTGACACACACACGCACATACGCAATTATATAGTCTATATGGGTCCTAGACCGAGCCGTATTGAAAGCAGGCTAATACAAGGCTTAAGCACGAAACCTGCATGTACATGTAGCACCTTCCATTTCAATTCATTGACTCTTTTTGCCTACGAGGTAGGTTATGGTTTTGTCGTCTGCTTACATTTTTTCAAAATCAGTTTGTTTGTTGTTGTTTTTCTAAAAAAAAATTTCAGGAATATCAGTAGAGAGTCAAGCAGTTTGGATCGAGATCATTCCCGTTGGGCCTGATCTGGGTCCAAATTGTTTGAAAAGGTTATCAGCAGACGACACTAGTAAGTAAAGAGTTTATGACGACAATTCAAGCAAATGAGAGAGTTGACGAGAAGTAGCGAGCCGACGATATACATTAAACTTAAAAAAGCATCAACTTATTGCCTGCTTAAGATATGTCGCTGATAAACTTTGGCAATAGCCAAAGCCAAGTTCAGGCTAAAATGTTGGGCATTATCTGGAACCATACTGGTAGAAAACCTTCTTGTATTCCTGAAAGACATATTTTTAGAAATAATTAACTCGAAAGAAAATTCAGCAGAGAACAACAACCCAGCATTTAAGGTTTAGACAATACTATTACTTGAATCGTTTTTTGAACACATGCCATTTCAATGCATCGGTTTATATGTACAGTGAAGTTTTTAAGTCAGTATAAGCAGTGAATCATAGTCTAATGCACGAAGATGAGTCCAGTTAAGCAATTAAGCGTGAAGCTGTGGCTGGTTTCATCAGTTTAAACACGTGTTTTGTGTGCTCAAAATAACCGTGTCATCAAGACGGTTGTTTTGAGTACACGCCAAATATTCTTTGGTTGAGAAATAGGAAAACAATTTTTCTGTTACTCACTCTTGTCTTTGGGACTAACGAATTACCTCCACTGACCTGTATAAGCCATGTTTTATTTATATCGGTAGGTTCACTTGGGGACTAATTCAAAGAGGAGCAGCAAAAACACACCAAAATTCCATCTAATCCCAGCCTACACAAAAACTCATATTTATGTTGAAAAAATCATTCAATTACGCGGCCTATATCTAAATTCATTTTTCTAATTTATTTTTTTAATTAAAATCACCATTAAAGAATAATTAGCCAAAAACGGGGGTCACTTAAGGCCTGGAAACACAGTACTACTGAAGATCCCCCAATAACACCACTTAGAGCTGCAGTTGGACTCCCTCAGCCCCACAATATAAAATAAGTTGATGACGAAACAGCTAACAACGGCTTGGCTGAATACATAGAGGATCTTACATGAGTGCTAATGTTTTATTGACTTTATTAAACGAGTTTGAAAAAGGAGATAAAATGCGAGACTTGCCGAGCGTTTTATCTCTTTTCCGCAACGAGTTTAATAAATTCATTAAAACAAGAGTACGAATGTTAGATTCTATTTATCTCATGACATTAAAAATACTTACAAATTGCACTTTTGGTTTGAAAAAGTCACGATTTTCCCTTATTTTACGTAACGTTATAACGGACGTCATTACGTTTCCCGAAAATCTGTTAACCGCTAGTAGTTTATCGATTTTTTTGCATGGCGTCATATCACTCCCAGACGAGACGTCATATGAAAAGTATAAATAACGAGTCCACCAGGGCGAGATTTAAAGCGTTTTCATCTAAGCCTGAGTGATGGATGTTTCACATCATGGAAACACAATGTATATACATTTTTGTATTTTTTCTGCATATAATATACATTTTTAGTGGTTTAAAGAAAATAATTGTCAGAAAAATACAACAAAGGGCAAACAAACAATACTATTTGCGTTGTTATACAAAAATATGTCACTGCTCAAGATACTTAAACTATACTAATAACATAAAGTTAAGCATATTTTGATTGTGTTGCTAATTTTTACCAGAATATCATTTTTTACAAACTTATCTATTGCTCATTAAGAAGTACTGTTATTCTACTATCCAAAACTCAGTTATAACAAAAAGAATTGCATCAGATCGTCTGACATGTCAAACCTTGCTGTAACAACTTAGCGAGAACATTAGTCTAAAAAGTCTGAAAAACTTAACCCTTTTCTGTTCATTGTTTGTACGCAGCGTCGAAGTTTGGCAATTTGCATACTGAGAGTTGACCCAGAAAACCCGTTCTTTTGAGTCAATGAATATTTTTCGGAATACCAAAATTTCGGTTTTCGACTTAAAATAAGTATGGTAGACTAATGTAAAAAGCATTTTATGTTAGAAAATTAGAATTTATTATTTTTGGTCATTGGAAGTACAATATGCTTAGCTTTATGTTAATGGTATACTAGAAAAAAGTAATTATGGCAAAAATCATTTCTCACTAGTAAAATATGTGTACTCCTCTAGATATTAAATCTCAAGATACTCATTGTAAAATAATAGGAACTTCACTCTTCGCTGACTATTGTCTTATGCGTATAATATATGCCAATAGTCATGACCCCGATCAGGCCCGACAGAAGTGAGCACGAAAAGAAAAATCTATTATTCGTGTGAGAATGGATAGAAAAATCCATCCCTCGGCAAACATCGTGATGCCAAACAGTGATCCTCGGGGAGTGGTTTGTCTATCCCATCCTCAGACTCATAATGGATTATTATATGCTTACCTCCAATGCCAAATGCATATTGCCAGAGAGCTTGATGCGACTACCACAGATTTGATGCAAATCTTTTTATAAACTCTGATTTTGCATAAATTTACATAAAATTTGTGCATTCGTGTGAAATGTATAACACCTGTGCACAATTTTGCACAGGTTCCATTTTGTCACATTTCATGCAATTGTAAACTGCCAATTTCACATGTATTTCATGAAGTTTATTTGTTTGTAAACCCGCTGTTGAAAGTTTCAATCATGTGCCT
Organism: Loripinus fragilis; assembly: GCA_964019695.1. Classification (NCBI taxonomy): domain Eukaryota; kingdom Metazoa; phylum Mollusca; class Bivalvia; order Lucinida; family Lucinidae; genus Loripinus; species Loripinus fragilis. The sequence continues at coordinate 37,302,170 of OZ026529.1, forward strand.
CTAGATTTACCGCATGATCGTGTAGAAGGACAAATCTACACATACTATCGTGCCAGCAAAGAGTGACAGTGACGTAATACTTTGTTTACAATTGCTAAGTAAAACACTAACGTGTACACTTCACTTGATTATACGCGAATCGATAGGTCACTTTTGTATTAATCCTATCCTGTGGATAGGATTAATACACAAGAGATCTATCGATTCTAAGTACCTGATAACTTTGTAAACAAAACATGACGTCACTGACACTCTTGACTGGCACGACAGTACTTACTGTTCTGCCAGCCAAGAGTGACAGTGTTTACAACATTATTAGGGTTTAATAATCGATAGTTCACTAGTGTATTAATCCTATCATCTGGATAGGATTAAAACACAAGTGATCTATCGATTCGCGTTCGATCAAGGGGAGTGTACGAGTTATTTTTTACTTATCAATTGTAAGCGCAATATTACGACACTGTCACTCTTGGTTGGCACGACAGTAGGGATATAATCGAAAAGGCAATCGCATATACTGCACTAGTTTTTTTTCGAAAAAAATCGCAATATTGGCGGGAAAAGCGAGCAGCCGTTTAAATTTTTGAACAGCTTTTAGCTTTGCACTGATCTCCGTATTGTCACCAACTGACATGTAATTTGTTGAGCTTACAGGCTAATGAAAGGAATAAAGAAAACAGTAATTTTTATTGTAAAAAATTATACAATTATTCACTTCAATGGGGTAGACATGAGGATTTATCTACCCGAAAAAGTGATATTTACGGAGGCCGCAAGGCCTCTGTGAATAAGGGTGGATAAATCCTTAAATCTGCCGAAATTAAAGTCAAAAATGTTTTGTCTTATGACTTTTCAACTGTGAATGAAAATTTCTTCTTTCACTTTTGTGACTACAGAATTCATGTTCAACCTAAGGACTTTCTCACATTTTCCCCAACTGTTTTGAAATAGTTTACGTTGTATTTTGAAATGTGTATAAATTATGTGAATGCAGAATGTAAATCATAAAACACCTTTTTTACTTTTTGTTTATTCTAACAAAATCAAATGAACAAACACAGCAAAACTGTTGCTAAAATTAATTAAAATGGCTTTAATTTACCTGGTGGGAGATGAAAAAGCAAATCATGTCAATATCATGCTACAATGTGCCACTCATCATGCTATTTTAACTCTCTAAAAGGTGATATAAGAAAAAGTGTAAAACATATCAACTAGTTTGAGCTGGTTTTCATTCTATATCAACCTATACGCCAGTTTTCACCTGTTTTGAGGTAGACATAGAGATTTATGAAGACAAATTGATCCAATCAGGAGCCATGATTCTCTCCAGTGACAAAATTAATAACAAGCTCCATTTTGCTTTATTTACTGATACATGTACCTATATGGCGAACTAACCTGCCACAATGAACTTTGAACTGAAGGCAGGCGCATATACAATTAAGGTGGAAGATTCTTTTCCGTATCAATTGGTTTTCATTATTGAAATCATTGAGTTGGTCATGTTTTATTCCGCGGACCATTCATGCATGTTTTACCTACGCCTTCGTGATGAGGCATCCATCAACCGACTTCCAGGGCTTAGATTTATCGCCGATCGTGGCCCTGCAAACAAATGTAAGATTTTCTTATCTTTAACAGACAGTGCAATAGTCGGATTATTAACTCTTTCCTTGCTAGCGGCGACTTTTGTCATTGCTAATCATATTTACAAACAGTTTAGACCCAGATACGGACCGACAGAAGGTCGGTCCTTATCTGGATCTAAGCCGTTTGACACTCTGATAGTGTTCATGTAAGAACTTTTTGAAAACGCTAATTTTGATCAATGGTCAGCAGACGCCAAGTAAAGCATGGATAATTACACAGCATGCTAGGGGGTAAACGTTATTAGATGGTCAGCCACTGGAATAGACGACACACCTACGCCGTATTGAATGGCACCATTAAAACAGACTACTAAATCAGAAGGTCAACAATGAACATGGCCAAGAAACATGAGAAACGGTGGATTATTTGGTGTTGTATTATAGTATTTTTCCTGGCCTCAAATTTCGGTCACCGATCTGCGCGGATATTGGTCTCCGGTGTTATTTAATGTCTGTGAATCGTTTATCTAGCTTTTTTCTCTTTCATATTAATGTTCTAATGGTTTGATTTCGATAATATAAGAACCTATAATAAGTGTGAGGGTTGGATTAAGACACTCTTTTGGAAGATAATCGCTTGACATCACAAGACAAAAATGCCGAGTGATGACAAACAGTGATCCCAAGTCGAGTGATGACAAACGGCGATCCCGAGGGACAGAAACTTTATACCCCAACCTCGCACAAAAATAAATTATTTTACTTGCCCAACCATGTCAACATTAAATTTCCATATCGCCATATCGCTTCCTGAAGTTCCTGAATACGCCGAGATACAATATTACTTACACATGACGACGTCACTTTGATATAAAAGACATAACTTCACGACCACGTGCGTGAGTCCCAATACAACGAATGACTAGCCTACACGACACAGCCTGGTAAATATATCATTGGTAAGATAATGAGAATCTTTCATGAGCATGGGCTAGAAAATTCTATCCTAGGGATCACCGTTTTGGCGAAGAAACAGGAATCAAGAGCTGGTTGCTTTGCTTTAATTGTCTTCCTGATGTCTTGTGACTGTAAGTGCTCTGTGGCTCTTCCTCACGGTGCAGTAGGTTGGTCTGCAGTATGTGACTGTGGTATTTCCTGATCGTATGCACTTACGTTTTGCACCACGAGGCTCAGCATAGGCTTTCTAAAGTTCCTGAATACACCCAGATGCAATTTTATAAGAACCTATCATGAGTGTGAGGGTGCGATAGAAAAATCCATCCCGAGGATCACCGTTTGGCATCACGAGGCAAGCCTCGTGATGCCAAACAGAGATCGCGAGGCACGGATTTTTCTATCGGATCTTTACACGAATAATGGATTCTTTTTCTTGCTTATCACAAAATGTAAGAAAAAAAGGCAAATATCAGGAATCGATACAATCAAGCACTTCACCTGAACCAGGACACCACATGGGAAAGTAACAAAATAAAACAACACACACAAGAGAGCCAAGAGTTCAGTCCTTTCCGAGCAATTTATGTTTATTTAAAGCTGCATACTCTGTAACTTTTGATCTTCTGATTTTAAAAATAATGTTTTTATTTTTCAAGAACACAGTAAAAATACTCAAATTCAGTTAAACATTTTACCATTTTAGTAAATCTTAACAAGTTATCACTATCAAAACAACTGCATTTATGTTAAAATTCAACGGTCTAGAATTATTGGAGGGACGCAAATAATTACCAACAAGAGAAAAACACACCTATTTGATAAGATAATTCACTTTTCCATGCAGTTTTCAGCTGTACTGAACATTTTTATTGTGAAAACATAGCTTAATTCTACTTTTACAAATGATTTTAAAAGAAAATAAAAATTTTCGAAAAATGTTCCTAGTTACAGAGTATGCAGCTTTAAAAACATCTAGACAGAGAAGTTGCTGAATACGCTGAGATGCGACATTGGTATCCTTGATTGTATCGATTCCTGATCTTCGCACCCTTACTTACATGAATATGTGAGATAGAATACTCTCAAATGGGTAAAATCAGCGGGAACCTTGATCTGCTGTGCAAGAAATTCTTATCCGTTGTAGAAGAATTAGGGTAATTTCGTTCTGCTTTTGTCATTTTCACAGACCTGAATTTTCGTGATACTGGTAGTGTTTGTCTCGGTCGTCACCTCAATAGTCATTGCTATCTCTACGTGACCAACTAATTCTGATGCATTTAGTTGTTTTGTGTGTCTGATTGCAAACTTTAATCAATGTTATTAAAGGTATCAATGAGCGCATTTTGTACTAATTTCACACTTTTGGTTCCTTAAATTGATTTACAAAGCAAGCAATTTGCCTACTTTCAATTTCGGTTTCTGCGATGAAAGGCAATTTGGGGACTAACTGTTATTTATGATTCTCTACAGCGGCATACTTGCAGCTTCCAGCAAGACTTTTAAAATAAATGGTTATCCTTTAGTCAGTTTTCACAAATATACTGTCGTGTAAACGCGAATGTAAAGATTAATAATTAAAAATATATTTGCATTTATAGTTTCTCTCATAGCAAAGTTTATATCACATTTACCATCTTTAGCATGAAATATATCGCGATGTGCAAGGTCTACACTGATGAAGGTGGTATAAGATAGTTATGCCATGTTTGTCCACCTGAACGTGAGATAATCCACTCGCTAAGCTCGCGGATTTTCTCCAAGTACAGGCGGACAGGACAATCCATAGTATAACTTATTTATACTTAACGAATGTGTCAATAAGAAGACTATTTCTGTGAATGGGTTTCTGAAGGGTTTTGTGTTCAATCCTCATTTTATGTTATTATGTTTTGCGCCAATTCTGTTTTGGCTGATATATTGCTGGAGTATGTTGGTTGGTTTGTTGCTTTACGTCCCAGTAAACGGCTATGATCATACCGAGAAGGCCAGTTCACCTAACCGCACTTGTTCCTGGGCAAGCTTGAACAAGCAGTCAACCAGAACTTCGTGCACACATTTATCCCCACTCTTTTTTAAAAAAGCGAAGGGGATATTATAATCGCCTCAGTCCGTCCATACTCATGATTGGACCCTTGTTGGGTACTTTAAATTTCCAAAATTGAATTATTGGAACAAACTTTTAACAGAAAGGACTTACTTTATTTGGCTTGTAATAAGAAACGCTCTTTTCCCTTCTGAACAACCCAAAATATATATAAATTTTGGTCATGTCAGAAAATGTGTGATGCTTTCCATTATTTTTTGGGCAATGTATTTATAAGAGTTGGCTCAAAATTATATAGACGTATTGTAGATATTCCAATGGGTCTAATTGTGCTTCTCTTGTTGCAGAATTGTTGTTGTTTTGTTATGAAAGGGATTTCATGATATCTCTATGACAATAATCAAGCTGGTGTTATTGAAGCTTTTAACTCTAGATGACTTACTTAATATTGATAACCCTTACTTCGAGCAAATGCTAGATCAGACATATCATACTGAACTACAGCTAAATAACGCAAATAGTTTCGATATTGAAGTCCCCTTTTTGGACTTGGACTTGTCCACAACGAATGACATAGTTTCATGTAAAATTTATGCTAAACGGGATGATTTTATTTTTGAAATAGTTAATTTCCCATTTCCCATTTCTTGGTGGAGATGTTTCTCGCTTCCCTTCTAACGGTGAATATACTTCGCAGCTATTTCGTTTGGCGAGATTTTGTTCTAATGTTTGTGACTTCGACAACAGACAACAAATTTTGACTGGAAATTTATTAAAACAAAATTATAGATATAAAAAAATTCGTAAAGTATTTTCTAAACTCTACAACAAACACACTATTGGTTCAAACACTATTCTGCAACAGGGCTCAATGGAGTCAGAATTTTTGGTGGTTTAGTTTAGAAATTTTTGGAAACCTAGTTTTAGTGATGAATTCAAAACATGAATAGTATGCGCTTTATAGCTATGGTTTCCCCTTCAGTTGCACGACGGTGGATCAGGCCTCGAACTCAATGATGGTCCTGACGTAACGTTTTAATCAGATAGTTGGTGCCCGATGCTTGTGTTTGGCTGAGCCCACCGTTGCTTGACTTCTCTGACTATCTGTGAGTCATGGGCCCTTTTCTTTGTATCATCATAGTGTGTTATTTTGTTTCTCTGAGATGATATATTGCAATAGTTATGAAGCCTCCATGCTAGCCAAACAATGTTTGTGTTTTAACAACAACCTTCGCTAGGGCGAAGGTTTAGCAGCGAGCTAAACATGTTTTGTGTTTTAACAACAACAGAATCAAGGGCGAAGGGCAAGGGCCTTCGAACTCGTTGCTTGACAACTCGATTTGTGTTTTTTCAATAACTGTACAAAAATATCATGGGCTGGCCCATTAATGTATGTTTGAAAAAATCAGAGAATCACGTTTTACACCATGGTTATACAAAAAATACGGACTTTACACGCCTATCTTGTCCTTTTACATTTTGATACCGCATGTTGTAGCTACTCACCAAAACGAAAGATGCATCCGGTGTGGTCTAGTGGTTAGGATTCCTGGTTTTCACCCAGGCGGCCCGGGTTCGATTCCCGGCACCGGAAATATATATTTTTTGTTCTTTTTTTGTCAACTTACGTTTCAAATTATGCTTCTGAAATAAGAGTTTATGTATTTGTATACATGCCTATTATTAATCTTCTTTATTTTGGAAACCTGCAAACTAGTATTTTTGTCAAACAGTGCAGACCCAGATGAAATGCCACATTGAAGAATGTTTAAATTTTAGCAAATAGTGCATACACTGATGAAATGCCGCCTAATGTGGCATTTCATCAGTGTCTGCACTATTTGCTAAAATTAAAACATTTTTCAGACACAGAGATGCAAAGTTATACAGAAAGTTTAACTGGCAACTCTTTAATATTCAAATAGACAATTCAAAACTTATCGTGTCAATGTGAATGAGATAATCCATCAGACTAAAAATGGTTAGCATGTCATTAGTCGGATAGGATAATGCCCGTATGATAATGACCTCGACGCTAATTAGGACCACCGACTATGATCCTTACATGAGCCCTCTCAGAGACAGCCAGATTGCAAATTTCATAACATAAGACCCTTTGTTCTCTGTTGATTGATTGATCGAACTTGTCTGGTAGCTGTCTGTTGAGATTTCGCTTATGACGAATTAGCCAGCGAACACATTTTAACCAGCGTCTGACCTAATCTTACAGACCTGTCGAACTTTGTAAAAAGTAAGCGAGTATGACCAGGAAATGCCATAGCCGCAGCCATAGACTGGCTCCAGTCCTTAAAACTTTTTTCATCAATGTGTCATATCATATACTCTTGGCCAGTCTTACTCTGATGGCTCTGTCTTAAAACAGAGCCATCAGAATAAGACTGGCTACAAGTATATGATATGACACATTGATGAAAAATTGTTTTAAGGACTGGAGCCAGTCTACCGCAGCCACAGCCTGCAAAACAACCCACGGCACAATTTGTGGATCCACAACTATCAATCAAAGCAATTAATTAGCCCTTGAGATCACTGCTATAGCCAGTTATAGTGTTGTTTTTACTTACCACATGGGCAATAACAGCTGGAGATAAGATACGGAACTGCCAGTTTGTTGGAGTATCTGACACCTAGGTTGAAAATGATTAAAATATATAGTAAATTGAAAGTTGAATAGCTTAAAAACTAATATACCTATCTTGCTGAAATTATCAGAACTTTTTCATCTAGCCAAAAACAAGCAAAAACTGAAAACTGATGTGTTTTTTGCAACAAGAACCAGGTTCAGAAGGTAATGAAGAGGGTGGTATTTATCTCATTTTGTGGATTCATGTATGAGGAAGAGACACAGAGCAGGCATTCAAAACACATCTCTCTCTTCCTCAGCAAGTTGAATGTTAAATTAGATAGGACACAAATAAACACACTAAAACTGAAGGACCCAACACAAAGCATATTCACACAATGGGGGCAACAACAAACAATATGAATAACAAAATAATCACTGCCAGCTCTTTAATTATAATATATGAAGCCCTTAGGGGGTCTGTGCTCCCTTGATCCCTGAAAATAATGCATTGATCTCCCAAATTCCCTGAATGAAAATTCCTCAGCTCCCTGAAAGTATATTTTTCCATTGCTCCCCAAATCCTTAAAATTGATTCGGCTTCTCCCCAAATCCCGCAAAATATTAGCCAATTCTCCTTAAAATGTATTTTTCTTCCCATTGGATTAAATTCATATTTTTAAAAACTATGAAGATATATACACGAGCGCATGACTTAATATTCACTTACGTTATACACGTAATTTCATGTATAGGGCTTAGCCACGGACTACATTATTTTAATGAAATGCATGATATATAGCTCAGAGTATGAGGTCAACCTTAAAATTCTGTTGCTGTACCTGGTAGAGTAGGTGTGGAGGAACGCTCTCTAGATTTTTTATTAGTGGCAGCTAGACCATTTTGTTTTCTGGTGGGAAAGGGGCTGTTAAAGTGTGTGATTTTTCAATATAGGAAACTAGATTTTCTTAGACAAATTAAAAGCATTTATTTTTGTAACCACAGAAAGTGTTTTATAATTGTTATTAGGCCCTATACGTCAGTTTAACTTAAGTTTCAATAAGAAGGAATATATCTGACCAACATTCATCAAAGTTTTAATAAAAACATCTTATTACCTAGATAGAGAATTACATACCAGGCGCTTAGTTAGCCCTGTTATGATGTTGACTGACACTTGTGCTAGGGAGTCCGTGGGTATGCTCCCCTGAAAATGAATGATAAAAATGGTGCGATCTTGTGAATTCTGAGTGTTCAAATATTATCAATCATTAAGGATAATAAATCAACAACCCAAATTTTGTGCCATATTTTTCTCCAAGATCAACCCAGATACGCACGTTAGTACAAAAATAAATACATTCGCATTTTACGATGGGGTCTGAGGAGCAACAAAGAAATGTAAAAAAAAATGGCGTTTCCCCCCTTTTTACATCAAATATTACATTACAGGCGTGTAGATAGCCCTGTATGATATGGATTCAGATTCATGCTAGGGGGGTCCGGGGGCATGCTCCCCCGGATTTTTAAATGGTGCAATCTGGCGCATTCTGCGTGTTCCAAAAATACGTTATTATCAACCTAAAAACCAACAATTTTAACGATAATTTTCCACAATGTTAAAATTAATCGCCATAGCAGTCACCAATATTAATCCAGATTAGCATATTAGGACGAAAGTAAATACACATAGACTTTCCAAGGGGGTTCTGGGGGACTTCCCCCCGGAAGCCGAAGATTTTTTTTTAAATTATCAAACGAAGGTAACAGTGATCATTTGCTACGGGAACATCTAAACATCTGTATCAAAATTACGATATTATTGGCCTATGTTTTCATACAAAGCGGCAACGGGTGAATAATATAGCGATCAAACATGAATGTTCATGCTTTAATGTTCTCCACGCCCGAGTGAAGCCCTCGGGGTTTAAATCTCCCTCTGGACCTGGCGAAAGTATATTTATGCATTAAAAACAATTTTGACCATTATTATTGCAAAAATGCACCATCACAATCCACCTATATTTACGAAGAGTATGACACTAAGTTTTGTCACCGTTTCATAGATATGTGGTTGGGAGTTTTTATTAATATCCTTGTTCCAGGACCAAGCCATATTGAATCAGCTGCCATAAAATGTTATGGCCTGTTACCATGGTAACAAGTTTATTATATAAGGTATTAAATTCGTGTTTTCAGAGTACGTGAATTGCCTTGTCACTACATGGGTTTGTGCCGGTTGAAACATGACTAGTAAAGGCGTGCAGCGCGAATTTTAATGCAATGATATAGATCGAAGCAGACTTGCATGAGTTCTGACGGAAAGCAGAATGCCGCTTAAGCCGGTGCTAGGGGCGTGAGAATTGTTGCACTTTCGATAAGTTATCATGAACAGGCGCAATAAAACCGAGTCTGTTGTATACATATATTGCACTAGGTTCTCTCTATTTATGAAGGATCCGTTTTCCAGATTATTTACACTACCGCTCGCGCATATGTATTATTAAAACCGTTACGTGCGCGCTTCCAATTCCAATATCCGGGAGCAAAACCTTTCCTTTAAGGGCAATTTCATACAGAAGGGATGAACACTATTTCCATATTGTGTATTAACAATTCCTTAAGCAAGTGCGTTTCGTGGAGCGCAGTTGCTCAGTGGTAGAACGGTAGGCACGAGATCGCGGGACTGGTTTGAGGTAAAGAATCAAAACATATATGAGCCGTGACATGTGATTTCCAACAATGTGGCATTTTGACATGTGTAGACTCAGACGAGCCTGTGTAGCCTCCTTTTAAGCATAGAAGCTCCAAATTATGTTCAGCCAATAGCTTAACACTCATAGAATACCCAAGCTACTAGCAAAGGCTCTGATCAGACTGCGCGTATGCGCAGGCTGGTCTGAGCCCTTGCTGGTCGCACATACCACGTTGTTGGAAATCTCATGTCGCGGCTCATTTATTGTTTTTTCTCTACAAAACTACATTTATTGACGCATTCTCTTCGTTGACTAGGCTGACATTGGTTACCCCTGTTTCTGTGATCGAAATATGGAGTCTAAATGAATTTGCATCAACGTTATGTCATACGCGTTACTGCTACCGCAACGTGTTCCATAAATTTGATTAATGAGACATGAAGGATTAACATGTTCTTTTATGAGGTGGGCTAACGATGTGGGACAAGAATCATTGCTTATGAAAGAAGACGTAAATTACGCCATATGGTGTCACAGCGTGCCTTTAGATATATACGTTATTCGTGAGCGAGTTCAACTATTAATTAACCTACTTCCCAACGAAAACATATGTTGTGGGTACTCAAAAAGAACCATCTTAATGAGAGTTTGTTTTCGATCACATTAAATCTAAGCATGTGACTTATACAATCTGAAATATATAACAGAACATGAAACGATCAGGAAGGAATAAAACGGAATTGGTTATTATGCAGAAGTAGCTATGTACACGGCCACCATCATATTCCTGCATTTTTTTAATCTAACTAAATTACATTAGTTAAATGAATAGTAGCGTGCATACATTTACAGATTGGAAATACTTGTCAGAAAGCCTAATATTAGTGTTCAATTCAAAAAGGACGTCGAACGTTTTTACAAAAAGTTTCTTATGACATGGATATCCTGCGACAGTCTACATGCCTGGTTGTAAACACAATCACGTTTTTAGCTATCATTTCCTCTAATTGCACGATAGTGGTCCAGGCCGGCCCTGACGCTAACTGTTTCCTGATGCTTGTCTTTGGATAGCCCGTTAGTGCTCAACCCTCTTAGCGTTTTTTCGCTCTGACTATGTGTGAGTCTTGATTTCTATCCTTAATTCCATCACAATGTGGTATTTTGAGTAGACTGTTGTCTGTGAACATTGATTGCATAAGTTACAAAGCCACCACACTAGCTAAACAACGTTTGTATTTTAACAACAACATAATCTAGGTCGAATAATTTGCTCTAGTGAAATGCATTGAAGCCTCCCCCTCTCCAATGGCTTCTGCTTTTGTCCTTTATAAGGCGATACTACTTTTGCTGTTGATTCATAAGTGCTCCCATTGTTTGTGGGGGGGGGGGGGGCTTTGTTTTTGTTTGACATAAGCAGTACTTAGTGTCATTTATAGCTTTGCAAGCATCTTGTTGAGGAAGAGAGAGCTGGTTGCTTAATTTTTTGATGGCATGTGGCTGTCAGTTTCCAATGCCTATTCCTTGCGGTATAATTGGTTGGTCTGAAATGTGTGATCGTGGTGTTTCCTTGTTATACTCACGTATTTTTGTGGCTGCGCAAGCGCACTGATACATGTACAAAATAATATGGGGCATATCAGAAACTTACGAATCACTATACTGATATCGGGCACGAAATGCCTATAGCACGTTCCCTCTTAGCATAGGTGTACTTTTTGAAAAGTAAAATGCGAATAATCAAATGAGATGACACTCATTTAAGCATTTCATTTTTGATATTTACTGATACACAGTTGGAACTGTCTTAAGCGACCACTCTAATATAGGCAAAACAAAAGTCTTAAAGACTGATTGTAGTTTAATACTGGTCCAAAGAAGTACAAAATGCTCTCTAGGGGCATCTCTGCAATACTTTTGACCTGCACCTGCGAAAATCGGTCTGAAAACCAATCTTTGGTCTTCTTTTGAGTAATCGCTTGAGACATGTTTTACTGTAGAAACTTAGCCGGTGTCCAGCAAAAAGTACAAGTTGTCAAGGGTGGCCAAGAGTACAACGTGTCTGCAGGCCTAAAAGTAAGAAAGAAGGCAAAGATCACAAATCGATACAATCAAGCACAAAACCTGACACAGGACACCACATGGGAAAGTATTAAAAACACAATAAAACACAACACACAAGAGATCCTAGAGGTCAGCCCTTTCCCAGCAGGTGACCACAAGGCTACAACGAATAGACAAGAAAACATGACAAACACGAAACACAAAAAACAAAAATGATCTACAAAGGAGCACCGCCTTGTAACAGTCAGTAAAACATCTTTACTGGAGGGCTTAAACTAGTTTCACACTGCTAACCTCACTCTTAGTTATGATGTGGATCAAGAAACATGGATGTTTGGTTTGCATGAAATACCCTAACTTATCCTCGAATTTATAAATTAAAATACAAAAGGAGATAAAGCAAAGATAAGGACTTAACAGAACATATAACTGAATACGGGAGTAAAAGACATACAACGAGTAACTCTAGGTGGGGCTGACAACAGCCAAAGCACCATGCCCCAACCATATCATTAATATATTAGTATATAAGTCGGAACTGTCATAGAGTCTGAAGGCCAACCTACCGGCGTGCATTGAAAGAGGAAAGCAACTTTGCCAACCATGATTGGTTGACCACCAAGCATGCAGTCTGTCACAATAGATTGCTGAAAAATCATTAGAGCCATCAATTCTCTTCAACCTATACACCAAAGAACTCAGATACCAAAACCACTTAGCACAAGAGAGATTTAAGTCCAACATGAATTTAGATATCAAATCAAAGTATCAAATTTAGAAACTTTTTTGCCAGGTTCTCGAAAAACATTTTCTAAATTCTACCTCAGACACTCAGAGTATATTGTTAAATACAACATTGAGTTAAAACTCTTCTGCAACAAGGCATATAAGAACCCATATTTTATGGTGATTTTATTTATAGATTCAAACGATTTGTTGAAAACCTAACTTTAGTGATCAATTCAAAAGATTATCTAACGTTATATAAAGATTGGATATAACTTGGATGACATGTGATAATCTGCATGCTTTGTTTTTAACCAAATCACGGTCTATAGCTATGGTATCCTCTTTAATTGCACGACATTGGGTCAGGTCTCAGACCCTATGACGGCTCTGGCGCAACGCTTTAATCGTTGGGTTGGTGCCTGATGCTTATCTGTACCTGGACCCACCGTGGCTCAACTTGAGATTTTTTCTTTAGCTCAGACTATCTGTGAGTCGTAAGCCCTTTTCTTTTTTTCATTATAGTGTGATAATTCGATTAGAGTGTTTCTCCATGATGACACACTGCATTAGTTAGAAGGTTTCCATGCGAGCTGAACATTTTATTGCACTTCAACAACAGCAGAATCTAGCGTGAAGATTTGAAACCAGTAAATGCATTTAAGCCCCCAATGGCTTAGACTGCTGTTCGTTCTTAGGCGGTGGATCTGTTGTTGTTGACTTTTTGTGTATTGTTACTCCCATTGTGGATGTCTGTAATAGTTCTATGTTTTTTTTCGTTACTTTATGTCCATTTTAGTTTTGCAATCATCTTCATGGGGAAGAGAGAGCTGGTTGCTTTGTTTAGTTTGTCTTCCTGGTGTCTCGTGAGGGTTGTGTAGCTCTTCCGCGCGGTGCCATTGATTAAATGCGGTTTTGGGATTGTGGTATTTCCTAATCATACTCGCTTACTATTTGTCATGATGCCAATGACCTTGTTTAACAAGTTTCTGGGTTTACAATTTTTTGCGAGTGTTAAGGTCAGCAACATGGCTAGATGCTCTAGCTAATCGGATGAGTTGAGAGACTACATAGGACGTAGAGCAAGGAACATCTACATCTGAAATGGAAAATTGACAATTTCAAAATCAAAATCGTCACGTTTATCATAAATTTTGGTCGTAACAATATCATAAGACATGAACGAATGCAAGTTTACAAATGGGGCTTTGGTATCAGAGGTACAAGTTTTATTAAGTTGGAGCTCTGAAGGGTAAATTTGAATTACTTACTATATTGTCAAAATAAACATAATTAATGTTTAAAATATCATCAAAATATTTTGATGGAGTGTTAAAAGCGTCAATAATTATAAGCCTGTAAAACTAACTCTGATCAGATTCACGGATGCACAGACTGATTTGAATAATTGCTGTACGCACTTGCCAACGGGTACCAGCTCAATGATACTATCTTAATCTCACTTCGAGGTCTCTTTTTTCACGTGCCATGCTAATAAAGCATTGTTTCTTAAATATCCATTTCTGTTAGAAATACAACATTATCTATTTATAGCAGTGTCATTATGTCTTGGAATCGAAAAGAAACAAATAAAGCACATTTCTTGTGTATCTTGTGCAGAAAGCAGCTAAAGAGGAATGGAATACGTATCAAAATACCTAACTATCAACGACGTCGAAGGATAAGTGGCATAGTTGTCATATTTCGTTCAAATGAAACTGGAACCTGTATCAAGAAAACGGAACTGGGAATACCCTATTGGTTGGAAATATTAGACGCATGGTGAATGCTCAAAACTTAGAATCTTAAAATTTGGTACCAGCTAAATGCACATAAGACCCCAACCCCTTGGCTTAGGCTGCTGTCCATTCAAAGGCGGTGGTTCTGTTGTTGTTGATTTATTGTGTTATGAACCATTCATTGTCTGTGAGAGTTTAGTGCTCGTCTTTGGTTTGGTATGCCTTACTATATGTCCTTTCTAGTTTTGCAATTATCTTGGTGAGGAAGAGAGAGCTTGTTGCTTTGCTTTTGTTGTCTTTCGGATGTCTTGTTACTGTAAATGGCTGGAGGCTCTTACTCACGGTGCCATATGTGGGTCAGAAGTTTGTGATTGTTGTATTACCTGATCATACTCACTTACATTTTTCGTATTAGTTTTGTTATTCAGTGCATTGTGTCCTTTCTAGTTATGCAATCATCTTAATGGGGAAGAGGGAGCTTGTTGTGCTTCAAGTGTCTTCCTTATGTCTTGTGAGAGTTAATGTTCTGTGACTCTTCCCCGTCAGCTGCTCATAATGTCGTGGGTTGGTCAGCAGTGTGTGAATGTGGTATTTCATGATCATACTCACTGTATGCCCGCATTTCATGGGATGTCTTGGGTGTCAATACCAATTATTGCTTAATGCAGGTCAAAAGTATTGCATAATTCTGCAAAGCATTTGACCTTCATTAAGCTACCATCTGCCATTAAGATCTTTGTTTTGTCTCTATTTGAGTGCACATCTAGCTAGGTTTTACTGTACATCCTATATTACTCAATGTATGCTCCCTGCATAATTTAGTTATTGGTATTAAGCTAATCTTATCCATGCACCTATGGTGGTTACGACACAAGTCTTCGCTGATTGTCTATTGTGATTTACATCCTGTACTTTTGATATTATGTCTCCATAAACGATATAATGCAAAGGATTACAGGTTGAGATCTACATAGTATGCCATACTTAGTGGCTAGACTTCTCAATCGTTATTCTATAAAGGTTTTTCATATTAACAGCAACCATTTAAGTATATGAAACATCATGGTCATAATGACGCTATCAATATTTAATATAGTACTGTAACAGTAAAACATGTGTGGGAGCGCAGTGTCTAAGCGGTAGAGTGCTTGACTATAGACCGAGGGGCCGCGGGTTTGAGTCTTACCAGCGTAACTGCGTTGTGGTCCTTAAGATAGACACAAGTATTCGCCCTAGATTATGTTGTTATTAAAACAAAATTGTGCTTCCTAGCACAGAGGCTTCCCAACAATGGCAATGTATCATCATAGAGAAACGATCTGATCAAAATAACCTAAACTATGATGAAACCCAGAAAAGGGACAATCACGAATCAGAGATAGTCAGGGCTAAAGAATACCGCATGTTGAGCCACTTATAAACCTGAATATAGTTCTCATGTGTCAAGTGACAAAATATTCATATGCCACATAGCAAAGTGTATCAATTAAGATTTAAATAATGATAATTTACAATCATTTATCTTTAAACAGTATCCAAAAACCGCTCCTTTCAAACAAGTAGTTCCTTTGACTCCTAAAACTATCCGTAACTTCTTGACTGTTGATATCCGTAAGTTACTATACTATCTCCAACGTTAACTATTACGATTGTTGATAACGTACATGAAACAAGATACAATCATGTCTATTTAACGTCGGATACATAAAACAGATAACGTAAGCAATTATAGCTGTTTCCGACAAAAATATTATAAACCTAAATTTCAACACATAAAATCAGTTTGTAAAAGAACAACATGTTAGTTAACATAAGCAGAACGAATTATGCTGTTATAATGCTGTAGGCTCGAAACAAGCGTTCCATATAGTGAGCGCATCACATCACTGTGTAATATCACAAATTTTATCACATTCAGATATTTACAAAATGTATCACAGTGTCATCACAGGCAAAACCATAAATACACAAGTTTATATGATCACTAGGCTTAAACTTGATACACTTATTTATAATTGTATTATGTGCTCCATAGATGGGGCTATCCAACAGCCAAAACCTCCATTGGGACATCAGGGCATTACCGTTTACTGTGCAATTTCTTTTAGATTATGCAACTCAAAAAGTACAATTGGAAGATGCCGGATCTACAAAATGTTACATAAAGGTCAGATTCATGTAAAAGAAACATTCTGCCAGATTGGCAAACACCATAAGAAAAAGGGAGTATGCAGAGATAAGCATTTATATAATTCATCTCTTGCACGTTAAAATGAAATTAGGAAAAATATATGTGCCCCCCAGGGGTTTTGGGGATCTGGGGAGAATGGCTATTTATTTTCAGGGAGCTTGGGAGCACTGGTAATTATTTCAAGGGATCTAGGCAGCAAGCTCATATTTTGGGGGATCTAGGGAGCCCTGCCAAAAAGAAAAAAAAGGAAGGAAAAGCCTCCATTTTGTTTGAATTTTTAAAAATTTCTTCTGCTTCTGGGGGCTAGCCCTCCAGACCCCCCTTCTAAATACTGTTTTATTCCATTTCATGCTAACATCCTCATATAGATTTATCTAAGAGAAAGTCCTGGCAAATAGGTTTTGTTATTCATTTATAATCTTTACAATTGTTAATTTTAGGCCGGTAATAACATACTTTGGGAAGCCCAGATAGCACCATTTTTGCCAATTTTTTGTTTGGGGAAGCATCCCCCCAATCACCTCCTAGCAACAGTGTAGCTACACATTAATACAGGGCTACCTACCCACATGCTATGTAATTATCTCTTGAGGCAATTAGCCCTTTTTATAGAATTTTTTGAAGATTGCTTATAGGATATATACTTAATTAATGTTCAGGCATATAGTCACTATTAGCAAACGTAAAAATGACTTTTAATGGTTTAATAATAAATGCTTTCACTAAAGTCTCTAAAAATATCTGGAAAAAATCAGCCCTTGCCCCCAAAAAGAAAGCCAAATGGTCTGTCTCTAATTTTAAAAAAAATCTAATCGAATGAGCTTTCGTCCAAGTCTACTCTACCAGGTACAGCAACAGCATTTCAAGGATGACCTCATACTTTGAGCCATATATCATGCATTTCACTGAAAAAAAATATATGTCATGTATTCCATGGCTATTATATGTCATGTTTTCCATGGTTTAGCCCTGTCTTTACATGCATAAGGCAAAACATTAGGTGACCATTAAGTCATGCGCTATTATATAGCTTCAAAGTTTGAAGTATGTGATTTTAATCCTAAGGAAAGAAAATACATTTTAGGGAGAATTGGCTTATATTTTTGGGGATTTAGGGAGAAGTTGAACTATTTTTATGGATTTGGGGAGCGAAGGCAAATAATTTTAGGGAGAAGAGGAAGTTATTTTCAGGGAGTTGGGGAGATCAATGTATTGTTTTAAGGGATCTAGGGAGCACATATCCCCCCCTGGGGGCCTCATCTGTTTATAGCGATCGACAAAAATCTTCTGATACTCCTAAAATAGCATCCAATATTCTTTTTACTTTGACATAAAATGAAACATGATATAATACATGGAATAAATACTGAAGACAAAAACAAACAGTGGCTGGGGCATGCTGTAAAAATAATAAAAAATAAAATAAACATGAAAAAATTAAAGGCTAACAGATTAATAAAACGTAAGTAAACTGTGGCATACAGCACAGTGGAACTTTAGACAGTCCATATGCGGATAAGCCTCTCAAAGGCTTTGAAAGCTGAAACTTTTCTCAGTTCATTTGGGAGGTTGTGTCACACCATGGCCATGGCGGCTTCCAATTGGAAATAGTTCTGTCCTTAGGTATTTGTAGTGTGTTCTCATACATGAAAGGGTTGGAATATGTATTTAGATTGACTAAGCCTTTGTTACATGTAGAAGTAGAGATATTGATACATTTAAATGTTTCTACAGCAATTGCACTCTCGAGAGCCCAGCACAAATGGAAAATCGAATCAAGCCTCGGGTGTACGTAAAGTGCATTACTCGTAGTACTATGTACGAAAAAGCTCCATTTTGTTAGCCCGATCTGGTGTAAGGGAAAATTAGTTCTGTAGTATTTGGGTTCAGCCCTATTAAAATCCAGTTTTCTGATTACTCGATAGTTTAATCAGCAGAATAAATGAGGTTTATGTTGTTGTCTTTTTTTCAATATAATTTCGCTAAAGTGACATCTTATTGAAAAAACAACAACATGAACTTCATTTATTACCGTTTGTTTTGCTGCAATCACACTTGTTATTGCGTTGGCATTGTTTCTGGGACGTCAGCGTCACGTTATGTTACGTCGGCACCACGTTATTAATGTAGATCCTTGATGTACATTCCATGGAATTTCATGGAATTGGCCTAGGCAGTTCCGATTGGAGCAAATATTCTGAGTTTATCTAGATGAATAGAGGGTAGATTTACGCTGGTTAAAAGATATTTGAAGTTTAACAACAATTAGAAACAACCCTCAATGTTGCGATTTCTCTAGCTTATCAGTACATGTTAATATACCATTAACGTCAACTAAATTATGTAACATTGACGCCATCAAATCAATGGCATGTGACGACAACACACTACAAGTTGGTTTACTTATGTTTAATAAATAAAATATGAAACTCACTAGTTCTCAATCGGAACTATCTCAGCCATTTCTGTAGAACTCCATAGAATCAGACCTCGGATGTACATCGAGGATCTACAGTGATAACGTGACGCTAACATTTTATAACGTGACACTGAAGTCACAAAAACATGCCAACACAATAAGAAGTATGATTGCAGCAAAACAAACGGTTACAAATGAAGTTAAACTTTATGTTTTTAATAAAATATCGCGATAGCTTCATCTCTTCTGTTGATAAAACGTTTTGGGTAATCAAAATAATGGATTTTGATAGTAGGGCTGAACCCACATGCTACAGAAGTAAATTCTTTATGCCAGTTCTGGCTAACAGAATAAAGCTTTATCGTACATACATGTATTACTACGCGTAATGCGCCTTGCGTACACCCGAGGCTTGATTCTATTCTCGCATTGTGCTGGACTTTCCAGATTGACTTAATCTGTGACTAAAACATTATATCTATAGATACAGATAAACTGAACATCAAGGAGCACACGCAATGCATTTTATGAGGGTATCAATGGGGTACCTATGAAATCGCTAAACAGTAAAATTTGAACCAAAAAATCGCAAATCAGAAAAATTAGGCCCAACACTCTCTATTCAGTAAAATGTAGGCCAAAAATTCGCTAATAAGTTGAATGTTGGTCCAAAATCATTTATCATTAAATTTTAGCCCCAAAATCAGTAATCAATAAAATAATATACCCAAAAATCAGTAATCAGTAAAAAAATTAAAACATGTCTAGAAGGAATAGTTTTTATTCCACCGAATGCGCTAACCGTTAAAACGGTGCCCCCAAATCGCAAATCATTATATTTTTAGGCCGAAATTCGCTAATCACTAGCACCTCCCATTCCACTTTTCGGTAAAGATTACCCAGAAAATTCGATGACCGTTAAGTTTTAGGGCACAAAATTCGCTAATCGTTAAATTTTAGGGCCGTAATTCGCTAATCAGTAAACCCCAGTGACACCCTCTTTTATAGTACAAAATACGCGAGTAGTAGCGTAAGTAGTACATTTGCAGAATCCCATGCATATGCAATTATTGTAAGTGAAGGGCCGTACGAAACGTTGTGAAAACGTATTCCTGTAAAATACTGGCAATAAAGTATACTTAACTAAACTACAATTTAGATAATCTTGTGTTCGAAATTGCATGACATAATGCATTTCGATCGCGTAATCTCCAAAGACAGCAATTTGCGTTGCGTGGCTGTTTATGCAATAACATACAAAACATAGTTCTTATTAGATACGGATTTATTTGAATAAATGGGATATTGTGACATTCCACTTAATAGGAATATGTCATGTTAGATGCTTTTATTTCGTTTTGATGAAGAAGCACATAAAATAAAGCGCATGATCTAATATATAAAAAGTTAAATCCTTTAAATGAGAATTTCAGATGCTTTCTTTGGGCTTTTGTGCGTATTTGGCTTTACATGAACTGTAATACCTGACCGAGAAAACATTCTTTTGAGCTTCTTCAACCACGAAAGTCCAAATTTAGCACAGTGGATAATCCATGGGAGGGGGGGGGGGGTCTAGGGGTTCGTTTAAACCCCACTGCCCGCCCCTCCCCCCGTTTTTAAATATCCTATGAAAATGAAATAATTTGATCTCAGTGAGACCAAAATATTTCATTTTCATGGGATATTGAAGAAAAATGAGATATAATCAGCTAAGCGAACCCCAACACCATAATACATATAAACAACTTTTCCAGAAATCCTGGACCACCCCTGTAGCATTTCATGATGCTGAAACCACACACACACACACACACACACACACACACACACACACACACACACACACACTTAAAGCTGTCAATAAGACAAATTTTGCGGTCTTATCTATTGATGAATTGGTAGGGGCCTGATGCTTTGGCTGTTGTCCGGCTCACCAGGGTTTAACTGTTGGATTCTTTTTGCTCCAATATTCAGTTTTATGTACTGTTGAGTCCCTATCCATGCTTTATCTCCTTTTTTATACCTTGATTTTATGTGTTTAGAGATGATGCATTGATAAGCTAGGGGTCTTTCATGCAAACCAAACATATATGTGTCTTGATCCACATCTGAACTAAGGGTGAGGTTGGCGCCGTGAAACCGGTTTAAGTCCTCCAGTAAATATTGTTACTTACCGTTCCAAGGCGGTACTTCTTTTGTGGATCATTTGTGTAAATTTTGTGTCTTGTGTTTCTCATGCTTTTGCGTCTGTGCATTGCTGCCTTGTGGTTACCTGCTGGGAAAGGGATGACATCTTGGCTCTTGTTGGTGATGTTTATTAGTAGTAATGGGTGGCACTATGGGGACCGGGACTTTTAAGCCTGAAAAGAACTTAGTTTTTTTCAGGATAAAAAGTCCCGGTCCCCATAGATGCCTACCCTGGTAAGCTTGAGTGACTAGCTGTGAATAACTTAGTTTATTTTTGGGCTTATTCTGGCTGGGCCTATAATTGTGATAGTTTCCTGGGCTTTTGGGGAATAACTTAGTTTATTTTTGAGGTCTCTTCTGGTTGGGCCTATGATTGTGATAGTTTTCTGATCATATCCACTGGTTGGGTCTATGATTATGATAGTTTTCTGGGCTGTTGGGTAAATAACTTAGTTTATTTGTGAGCTATTCTGGTCTATGATTGTGATAGTTTCCTGGTCATATCCACTGGTTGGCTTATGATAATGATAGTTTCCTGGGCTATTGGGGAATAACTTAGTTTATTTTTGAGGTCTATTCTGGTTGGCCTATGATTGTGATAGTTTCCTTGGCTATTGAGAAATAACTTAGTCTATTTGAGAGTTACTCTGGCTGATCAATGATTGTGATAGTTTCTTGGGCTATTGAGAAATAACTTAGTTTATTTTTGACTGCTTTTTAATAGTTTCCTGGGCTGTTGGGGATTAACTTAGTTTATTTTTGAGGTCTATTCTGGTTGGTCTATGATTGTGATAGTTTTCTGGTCATATCCACTGGTTGGGTTGTGATAGTTTTCTGGGCTATTGGGGAATAACTTTTAGTTTATTTTTGGGATTATTCTGCTTGGGTCTATGATTATGATAGTTTCCTGGGCTATTGAGAAATAACTTAGTTTATTTTTGCCTGCTGTGTAATAGTTTCCTGGGCTATTGGGAATAACTTAGTCTATTTGAGAGTTACTCTGGCTGATCAATGATTGTGATAGTTTCCTGGGCTGTTGGGGAAATAACTTAGTTTTATTTGAGAGGTATTAAAGATTCTGCTGTGGTGATATATAAAATAACTTAGTTAATTTCAGCTTTGAAATTAACTAAGTTTTATTTAAGAGGTATTAAAGATTCTGCTGTGGTGATATATAAAATAACTTAGTTAATTTCAGCTTTGAAAATAACTTAGTCATTTTAAGGGGGATAAAGATTCTGCTGTGATGATATATAAAAAAAACTTAGTCAAATTCAGCTTTGAAAATAACTTAGTCAATTTATCTAGAGTAAGTGTGTACTTAGATATGATTAGGCTGCTTGAAAGTATTTAAGAATTACACTTTTTCAGATTCTTGCATGATGTCATATTTGATAGCTAGTATCTATCTTATGATTAAGTTAGAGTTTCTGTTGATATCTTAGATAATCATTATTGGCATGTAATAGTATTGGGTTTAATGATCAGATGTTGATAAATATGTCCATATCGTTTGAGATGTGGATGCAATGTGGACCTTCACATGTAAAATGTGGATGCAATGTGGATCCACCACATCTCCACATTTTGAATATGGATGTAATGTGGAGCAATGTGGATGTATTGTGGAGCAATGTGGATTCCCACATTTCAAATGTGAATAAATGCAGATATATTGTGGGTCAGAATAATGGAGATTTATGTTCTTTCTTGGGTAAATACGAATTATATGTGGGCCGCCACACTTAAAATGTGGCTCCACCACATCTCCACAGCTTGACAATGTGGATCCACCACATCTCCACATCTCCACAATGTGGAGTTTCCACACCTACACATTTGACAATTTGACTTGTACCCTCTCTCCAATCAATCCCTGGTAGGCTTGAGCATTGAGCTGTGAATAACTTTTTGGGCCATTCTGGCTGGTGTATAATTGTGATAATTTCCAGCTTTGAAAATAACTTAGTCAAATTTAGCTTTGAAAATAATTTAGTCATTTTAGGGGTATAAAATGTGGTGATATATGGTGTGTGTAATAGTCAAGGCTACTAAGTTTTATGCGTCTTAAGAGTCTCTTGGTCAATCAAGACCTCAACTCCTAGAGGCATCATTCTGTAGCGTTAACTAGTGTATAGCTAGCCGTCTCAAGCTTACTACTACTTATTTTTTAATGAAAAGAACAAGAAAGATTGGTGAACATTTCTATAACTTTATTGCCCCGCTAACTATAACTCATTACAATGACAGAGGATTAGGGCCGTCCCTCTATTCATTGTTTACAGTATGAGAAATTAAAGATTATATTTCATCATACAAAATAGTATTCAATTAGAATGTTTAAGCATCGATCCAGGGCCTTTTTGGAAGTTGACTTTGAGTATGTCTTGGTCCAATGTTGTTCTGTTGCAGCTGACTTCGTGCATATTTTGATCCTGAACTCTGTTGTAATGAATCTGACTCATTATCTTCACCTAAGGAATAGGTTGGTGGGTCAAATTCTTCAAGTTTCCCATCCAAGAGGTATCTTCGTTTTTTAATAGCATATCTCAAAGCGTCATCCTCATCAAATTCATCTTCATCTCGTAGTCGTTTTGCTGTATCTGTTATCTTCTTGTGCAAGGGATCTTTCTTCATTGCCTTGGATAATTTAAGGAAGGCCTTGTATTGACCAATGGCTTCTGTTCTGTATCTTGGTTCTAGTTTATCGAAAGTCTCCTCCTCTGCCTCTTCTATGTCAATGTCTGGATTTTTCTCTATTATATGTTGTACACCTTCATTGAATGTGTCTTGTAGGCTACTATGAGCTCCATTTACAAAAAATGTCCAAGGATCAAACTTGCTCTTTTTTCTAGAATAATGTTGGTCTTCATCATCTTCATCAGTACAGTCTGTACTGCTATTGTCATGAATGCCATAATCTTTGTCTGTATATTTCCCAAAGATGTCTTCCTTTTGATGACTTCTTGAAGTCTCTGCATCAGATTCTTCAGACATAGCAGATTCTTCATTTTCTGACATTGTTTCTGACTCCATATCTTCACTGAGATACCACTTGTCAGATGTCGTCTCAAACTGTCTGATCTTGCAAACTGTCGTTCACACTTTGGACACTGATGTTGACCCATTGAAATCGTTTTGGTAAATGAACAGCTTCTCCTTGATTGTGTCCTTTATATACTTGTAGTGACACACAAACCCACAGTTTTGTCAATATTTCTCACAAAAATATGACATTTTCTACTCTGTCTTATTATTTGCATGTACTTCTTTTGCTGCAACACTTGAAAGAGGACTGCATTTTCTTGATTTGCTGCTCTCTTTTGCAGAAGAAAAATTCTTTCTTTTATCACATCTTTGCTTCATTATATTACTTCCCTTCATATATTTCTTCTCTAATGGCCTTCTTTCTAGTTGGTTTCCTAACAGCTTACGAAGTTCTCTATGACACATTCTACAGTACTTTGGTGGTCTTCCTTGCTTGAGTTTACTATCCAACGCTGTACTCAGTCTTTTCATCAGATATCGAATTTGTCCATAGCTCACATGATATTTAGTTGATCTTTTAGATGCAGGTGTTTTCATATCATCATTGCAGTTTGTATTTTTCTGTCATGCTGAGAGATCCATTCTTCTTCTTGTAGTGTTCGAAGAACAATAAGAAGTGTCAACCAGAACCATCATATTTATACTGATAACAAAATTGATCAACTTTTTAAACGTTTGAAATGTAACTTTACTAAAGTTTTCCCACCAACAAAAGGGACAGACCTGCCAATTTCATCTTTGATATCAATATGAACCTGATCAATATAAGATTTTGCCAAAGGTACATAATGCAAATTCACAAATTCTTGATGCGATTGAGTGCTAGGTTTTGACTGTTTATAAGAAACAATTCTAAGTAATGGAGCTGTTATATTTCCAACGTAAGTGTAATCTGCAACATCAGAATAAACAAACATCTGATGGTGAGCCATATTCAAATCAACAGCATATGTAAAAACCTGATTATCACTCCCAATCAGTTTATTTGAAAGATCAGGATTCAATCCAAGTATTTCTCCAAGAGACTTTGAAAATCTAATTTGGACTCTTTTTGGATTTTCAACATGTAAGCTTACACAGTTACCTGATTTCTTGTAACTTAATGTGATCATACTGTGGATTTGACGTAGAATAGCTCCACATTTTTCTTCAATTGCAATCTGAATTTGCTCTACTAAGTGCTGAGGCGAATTATAGTTTCCTGCTGGGATAAACAATTTTATTTCAGGACAACTTCCATCTTTCATGCATACAGTATTCATTTTACTTTTCCCCAGTCTTTCCAAAACATTCTCATCGTAGAAGTGAACATAAAAATAATTGCTGTTATGTGAAATGTTATATACTTCCGAAGGAGTCATAATTTCTACCAACGCTACAACCCATTGTTCTTTCTGGACTTGAATAGGATGATTTAGCTTTGTGGTAAATGAGAACTGTTTATTTTTAGGGAAAATATCCATAGAACTATCACTCAGTAAGCTCAGATAAAATTCATCCATGATCTCATATGTGAAACAGCCACTACAGTTGATAGAAATATAATGACAATTAGACATCGCTTAACTTCATATATATATTGGCTACTCTTGTATTAATCATATGAAGATAGAATATATAGCATCTGTGGGAAAAACCCAGATTTTCTGAAATCAACAGTTGAAATTTCACAAAATTGCTTTATCAAGCGTAATCACTATTTGATTTTTTCATCCGATCGAATATTTTCCATAAGTTCAGAAAAATCCTCAGTCAAGATTATTAGTTCTCAAATTACTTTGATATGCAAATCTATTTGAATTTTTCATCCGATCAAATATTTTCTATAAGCCAAACTACTGAAAGTTTCACCATGTGCTAGGCGAAATCACTAGCAAATAAAATTGGACAAGCAAAAACTATATGAATTTTTTCACAAAGTGTCAGGCGAGACTACAATTTTTGCTAGGCCTAAAGTGCAGGCGAGACTACATGTTTTGCTAGATCTAAAGTTTTAGGCGAGACTACATGTTTTTGCTAGGCCTAAAGTGCAGGCGAGACTACATTTTTTGAAAAAATGCAAGAAGTATCAGGCACTGTATAAACAGCACCATTACTCCCCCAGGACTATCCTAACCTTGGAATCCCTGGCGATTGAAACTGTCTCAAATACAAGTCAAATTCCTGCATGTCTCTATGGACCAGAGAATTTGAGGCGGAGCCGCTCCAACCCGAAGGCTGGCGCCCTTAAACAGCCGAAGCTGCTCTACCTTTTTAAATGCATATTCAACAGTTTCTGAAGCACAAAGCTTCTCTACGGGCCTCGGCGGACGTATAGAGTACCAGTGGTCAGTTATTTTTTGTTCAACATATATCTCTACTGACTTAATAAGCAAATATTTGCGATTCATATATAAAGTAATCCTATAACAAGATGAGTTT
The DNA here is from genome assembly GCA_964019695.1 of Loripinus fragilis. NCBI lineage: Eukaryota > Metazoa > Mollusca > Bivalvia > Lucinida > Lucinidae > Loripinus > Loripinus fragilis. The sequence continues at coordinate 37,328,838 of OZ026529.1, forward strand.
GAAATGGTGTCTCAAAATTACTCTATCCCATAATAGTTATCATGTCTTAAAGTATGTAAAATCGATAAATTGAATATAAGAGCTATCTTTTGGTAAAAATTTGAAGTCAATCGGATAAAAAATACCTGAGATATTACAAATTTCGCATTATTTTTACCGTGAATTTTTTTATTCAAGGGAGATAATTTATTGGCATGAAAAAGCAAGAACCGGATTTCTAAAAAGATAAAAATCATATTTTCGCAATAACTTGAGTTTGCCTAGACCGATTTTCAAAATTTCTTCACCCTATAAAAGCTGAGAACAATAGCTATCTTATCACATACATTATATTTATTTTATCTGCAGTTAACACATAAAGAGAGCAAATCAGTTATGGCATATCAAATACCGACAGAAATACAACATAAAATTTGGACTCATGAATTTTACTGAGTTATTTTATATATCATCACAGAAGGTCCTTTATTCCACTAAAATGACTAAGTTATTTTCAAAGCTGAATTTGACTAAGTTATTTTCAAAGCTGGAAATTATCACAATCATACGTCAGCCAGAATGGCCCAAAAAGTTATTCACAGCTCAATGCTGAAGCCTACCAGGAATTGATTGAAGAGAGGGTATAAGTCAAATTGTCAAATGTGTAGGTGTGGAAACTCCACATTGTGGAGATGTGGAGATGTGGTGGATCCACATTGTCAAGATGTGGAGATGTGGTGGATCCACATTTTAAGTGTGGCGGCCCACATATAATTCGTATTTACCCAAGAAAGAACATAAATCTCCATTATTCTGACCCACAATATATCTGCATTTATTCACATTTGAAATGTGGGAATCCACATTGCTCCACAATACATCCACATTGCTCCACATTACATCCACATTCAAAATGTGGAGATGTGGTGGATCCACATTGCATCCACATTTTACATGTGAAGGTCCACATTGCATCCACATCTCAAACGATATGGACATATTCATCAACATCTGATCATTAAACCCAATACTATTACATGCCAATGATGATTATCTAAGATATCAACAGAAACTCTAACTTAATCATAAGATAGATACTAGCTATCAAATATGACTTCATGCAAGAATCTGAAAAAGTGTAATTCTTAAATACTTTCAAGCAGGCTTATCATATCTAAGTACACACTTACTCTAGATAAATTGACTAAGTTATTTTCAAAGCTGAATTTGACTGGGTTTTTTTTATATATCATCACAGCAGAATCTTTATCCCCCTTAAAATGACCAAGTTATTTTCAAAGCTGAAATTAACTAAGTTATTTTATATATCACCACAGCAGAATCTTTAATACCTCTCAAATAAAACTAAGTTAATTTCAAAGCTGAAATTAACTAAGTTATTTTATATATCACCACAGCAGAATCTTTAATACCTCTCAAATAAAACTAAGTTATTTCCCCAACAGCCCAGGAAACTATCACAATCATTGATCAGCCAGAGTAACTCTCAAATAGACTAAGTTATTCCCAATAGCCCAGGAAACTATTACAAAGCAGTCAAAAATAAACTAAGTTATTTCTCAATAGCCCAGGAAACTATCATAATCATAGACCCAAGCAGAATAATCCCAAAAATAAACTAAAAGTTATTCCCCAATAGCCCAGAAAACTATCACAACCCAACCAGTGGATATGACCAGAAAACTATCACAATCATAGACCAACCAGAATAGACCTCAAAAACAAACTAAGTTATTTTCCCAACAGCCCAGGAAACTATTACAAAGCAGTCAAAAATAAACAAAGTTATTTCTCAATAGCCCAAGAAACTATCACAATCATTGATCAGCCAGAGTAACTCTCAAATAGACTAAGTTATTCCAAATAGCCAAGGAAATTATCACAATTATAGACCCAGCCAGAATAATCCTCAAAAATAAACTAAGTTATTTCTCCATAGCCCAGGAAACTATCATAATCATAGACCCAAGCAGAATAATCCCAAAAATAAACTAAGTTATTTCTCAATAGCCAAGGAAGATATCACAATCATAGGCCAACCAGAATAGACCTCAAAAATAAACTAAGTTATTTTCCCAACAGCCCAGGAAACTATTACAAAGCAGTCAAAAATAAACTAACTAAAGTTATTTCTCAATAGCCCAAGAATCTATCACAATCATTGATCAGCCAGAGTAACTCTCAAATAAACTAAGTTATTCCCCAATAGCCCAGGAAACTATCATTATCATAAGCCAACCAGTGGATATGACCAGGAAACTATCACAATTATAGACCAGAATAGCTCACAAATAAACTAAGTTATTTACCCAACAGCCCAGAAAACTATCATAATCATAGACCCAACCAGTGGATATGATCAGAAAACTATCACAATCATAGGCCCAACCAGAAGAGACCTCAAAAATAAACTAAGTTATTCCCCAAAAGCCCAGGAAACTATCACAATTATAGGCCCAGCCAGAATAAGCCCAAAAATAAACTAAGTTATTCACAGCTAGTCACTCAAGCTTACCAGGGTAGGCATCTATGGGGACCAGGACTTTTTATCCTGAAAAAAACTAAGTTCTTTTCAGGCTTAAAAGTCCCGGTCCCCATAGTGCCACCCATTACTACTTTTATTGTATTTTTGTTACTTTCCCATGTGGTATCCTGGGTCAGGTCTGGTACACGTGCTTGATTTATCGCTTCCTGATCTTTACCTCCTTTCTTACTTCTTTTGGTATACAGGTATATATAAAACTACACAAAAAGGGTTCATTTCACCCATGATGCTAATTTTACTTAAACAATTACACTATTGAAAGTTTACGATTTAAATTTTCGTATCTATTGAATATATGTTGTGGTACATGATGGAATTGACGCAATTCCAGCGTGTACCAACAGCATTTAATAATGATTTTTTGTAAGAAAACCATTTTGGAATTTACGGATTTCTTTAAGTCTTTCTTTGTCCATTTTATAATTGAGCCGTCACATGAGATTTCCAACAATGTGATATGTGCGACCAGCAAAGGCTCAGACCAGCCTGCGCATACGCGCAGTCTGATCAGAGCCTTTGCTAGTCGCTTGAATATTCTAGGACTGTTAAGCTACTGACTTGACATCATTTTTAGTTTTTAAGCTTCAAGGGAGGCTGCAGAGGCTCGTCCGAGTCTACACTTGTCAAAATGTCAGATTGTTGGAAAGCTCATATCGTGGCTCAATTATGTCTGTAAGACATTGGTGGGAGCATCACAAATATAGCCACGTGCTACTGAATGTTTTTAAAATGCATGTTCGCATAGATAATATATTTTGTACAGTTCCTGCGATTGTGCATGTAACAGAAAGAAAGCCCTGTATACAGCATATACTTTTTAACAGATAATTTTAAGCCTGTTGCTAGCTCTTTCTCTAAAGTATCACTAAAACGCAGCTGGATTTCCAGTGTACATAACCTGTCTTAAGCGGCCACTAAAAAAGAGACAAAAACAGGTTTTCAAGACAGATTATCGCTTAATGCAGGTCAAAAGTATTGCAGAATGCTCCAAGGGGGGGCATTCTGCAATACTTTCGACATTCATTAAGCTATCATTGGCTTTTAAGACCTTTGTTTTGTCTATTTTTGAGTGACCGCTTAAGACAGGTTTTACTATATATAGTGAATGGTAAATCTACCCCTATATTTGACAATTGTGTACATCTACAACATATGCAGTAAAGTTATTACATTTATTGTTGATAAATGTTATTCAAAATCTACAACGAAATGGTTTTATGTTGTCAAAATGTAAAGTCATTCACGTTGGATATTTATATTTGTATTAAATTATGAAGTGAAATTTCGCTGACGTGTTTTGCATTAAGCAAAACCTGAAATAAATCTTAACACGAACAAACTTAGATCGTTTTTGTCGTGTAAATATCGTGTTAAGTAGCCTTAGACGTAATTGGAGCTGAAACCAGACTCACCCGCTGTGTTCGTTAATTAGACATTGTTTAAAAGTGGAACCCACGGTGAGGGGTCTAATTGGTGTGACACTGATGACGCCGCTATGTTTCAATAACCTTTATTGAAGATATGACAGGACAGTGGCCTTTTTTATGTTGAAACTCCATACTTTGTGCAAATATTATATTGGAATCAAAATGTCCAATCTAACATTTTTGGTAAGTAATGGATTGATAACAAGAAAGGCTGCATTCATTTAAATTATTCTAAAGCGTTTTGAAAAAAAAAACGACAGACTTTTTTTCGTTTTCATTTTTGTATTTCATTTTGTGTTGCCAAGGTCACTAATATGAAATAAAGATATACTACCAAATTTATTCTCTTTTGCGTCGATATACTCCATATCGACGCAAAATGAAATAATATTATAACAACCTAGTCTTCACTGTAGACCGCTGTGTCGAAATTTTTGGCATCCATGTGCATTGTTCGGGTAAAAAAGATTCCTATTTATTGATAACTAGAGAAATAAATAAAAAAGATGTTTTCATTTTTTCTTGCAGTATAAACGTCACAATGACGTCACAAAATGACGTACCGTCCTTTCACGTGAATGAAAAAGCTAATATCTGCTAGCGTTATATACACCTAAAATAATCGCATGTTGTATTGTTTACTGCTTTGAAGCGGTTACACACGTCTATAGGAGGACCAGAATGATATTTGATTCAATTTGACCTTCAAGTCTACGTTAAATTGACGTCGATGTGATGTCAGGATGCAGGAAAAAAAACATATTGTATACATAAATATAATTCTTGAAAATTGTGTTTAGCTTGCGATTAAAATCAAATGTGAGCATGTATTTATGTTTCTGGTAAATCTTATGAAATACGGATGCTCTCTGGCGGTTGAGGTGTTTGGCTGTTACAGCGTGTTAACTACGTTACCCATCAATTTCAAAAAAAACATTAATGTAAATACACAAAGTTAGCTTTTAAAAAGCTTAGAACCATCGCATGGCGTTATACAGTCATTAAAGAATAACGTTTTACGTGTTTTAATATTGCATTTGCTGAAGCCACTCTCTTCAGTATGTCATGTGTGTCAAGCTCAGTATTTTTTGGTTTAGTTAACGATTTGTACATTGGTGATGTATTGGAAGCAAACAAAACACAGGAAATATGCATATTGCTCATAAACACTCTGACTAGTTGTAGAATTAACCCCCTACCAAGCAGTATGTACAGGTCATGCAACGGTATTCCTCAATCGAAGTCAATGCACATAATGCCTAGGGAGCATATTGTAACTGACCCATCTATATTTACTAGAATATCCAAAGGGTCCACGTTTGATCTGGATTCTAGTTTAGTGGTAAGGTTTTTAAATGTCCTTTTCGTTTTTAGAAGCAATCCGGTATCCAAAGTGTATTAACATTCTGCTCGTTTCATCGAATAGAGCAGAATATTTGTCTAGTTGGTACTAGCATTAACAAAGGTTGTGCAGTATATTATTACTCAGTCGTCATGCACGGACTGAGAATAATCAGGTATTTGTGTACGAAGTCTCGTGAAAATCAGTTCTAAGGCGGCTTCACAGACGTGAGCAACACACAAAATTTTGTATAGATTCGAGCAAGAGATCTTGCCGTGTTGATTTGCACGTCGTCATTGCTATGTGGTATACTGTACTGTATAAAATTACAGCAAGTTTTCGCCAAACTAAAAAGAGAAAGTTTGGTGTCATGTGGGCTGGACGGCAGGCACTTCGGCAATGCGAAGATCTAAGGGTTAAGTAAGCTGTGTTACTTGCAGGGCTTTTTCAAGCATTTCTTAAATAGATCTCAAGGTCTACAACGTCCTTCCATGTCACGCTGCTCATTTGCTCACATTAAAGCGCGCCAACATGCAAACTGTGTTTGTTTTTCTTTGCTAGAAGTTAAGAATAGACTCAACATCGCTCACGCAATGGCGGAATTATGGAAGTAGCTTGATCGACGGGGAGTTTTAGAAAGAACAGTAAAAGACACTGCTGCTGGGGAGTTAGCACCTTGTTAATGGAACAGGCCCGAATCGAACACACGCCAATGGTAGATCACTAGCGTATATCACCATCGCGTCTGACGCGATGGTGAATTACCGTCCCGGTTGCAAGCAAAAATAGCAAAATTGCTAATAGCAATTACAACACATTCTATAGTTACAAAAATAAATGCTTTCACTTTGTCTTAGGAAAATCTAGTTTAATATATTGGACAAAAAACAGCTCCTGCCCCACCAGAAAACCAAAAGCTCTAGCTGTCGTTAAGGTAGTACTTGAATTAATCAAGTTGGACAAACATTCATGTAATACACAATAACATTTCATTCCCCAACATATATCTATAATTATAAAAGTTACTTGGGCCCATTGTAGTGTCATTTATGTTATATTTAAACTACAATATAAACTCATTAAAAATGTTACACAGTTTCATTTGACAAACGTCTCAATTAGCAATTGTGTTTCAAATACACGTTCCAAAGGACCAGTAATGGATCATTTTATAACTGCAAACAGCTTGTTTTTATCACAATTTTTTATGAGTTATATGTAAAAAAACTATTTAATATTATGACCCCAAATAAAACGTAAAAAGGTTAAGGATATTTTCATTCTAAAATATAGCATGTAATACTAACATTGAATTATTCAAACGCAATATGTGAGCAATATATTAAAATTTAAGATTGATAAGCTATACTCAACATCGTTTCTGGTGTAAACTAGTATTATTTTGTTTGTTTTGCAATATCTAACGTACATTACAACTTTATGGACTGTATATACATGGTTTAATTCCTTATACCATACGTCATATGGTATGTAATATCATCTAAAACCTAATTGCTATTCTTAGATAGATTTAAAAATTCCAGTGATTGCTTTTGTTGAATAGATTTGAAGATCCCAGTTTGCCAGAAAAAAAAATCAATTTGTATTAATTGTCCTATCATGCATATTTTTATTTGCAAAATAATATATTTAACTTTCCATATCTACAAAAATAATTTGCCCAAAATTGTAGATTTTAAAGCTCATAAACAAAGAAAGTGATTTCACTCAAGTAACAGTACTTAGAACGATACATTCCCATTTTCTGTTAAATTTATTAAAATAACATATATCATCAATAAAGTATGACATAAGGTTCTCTGTTTTTTTAAAAGTGTTATCAAAGACTAAGCTAATTTATCATATAGAGTTTAGAGTTTTGTAATATTCATCTGAAGACATCGCGGTTTAATTGAAATAATACTAATCATTTATTCAAAAGCAATCATTTTAGTACTAGTTTACAGTTGTTCAAAATTAAGGGTAAACATATTCAGTTATTATTTGGCTATTCGATCACTGTGTCGCCACAGTTGCTGTTTATATAAAAAGACGGTCTCCAAATCAATTTATATTCTGATATCTAAAGGATGTTAAGAAAGTTCATACTTCTCTTCATCATATATATATTCATATCATTTAAAAAGAAAATGATGCTGAATAATTGCTTTTTACATGAGCTTGTTATTCCCTGTGATACACTATAGCGTTTGGCATAGTGTCTGGCATCGACTAACTTCACAAAATTATGTTTACTTTGAGAACTGTCTTTCAATTGTTCTACAAAAATCTTTTATTTTCCAAAAATTATAATATTTTCTATTTTGAATGGTTCTTTACAGCCTTGCAGTTTTGTAAACGTACTAAAGGCTTATATTGGGTGTCTTAACCAATTAGGAAATATTCTCTTTACTATGGCCATGCCATGATACTGATTCTTTGTCAAATACCTCCAGTTTGCTCCTCGAGCCCAAAAAAGTCCGAGGGGTACTTGAATTTGAAGATAATTTATTCCGTGATAAAATGTTTGATTAAGCATCTCACTGTTAAGTTTTATCAAGTGTGTCGACTTAAAAGAATTGCAGTGACTTTTATGTCACTAGACACATTATTTTTTTTTTTTTTTTTTTTTTTTTTTTTCCGTCTGTTAATTTATTCAGTACTGCCCTGTAACAATTAGACCTTTGTAGCCCAGGGTAGCATACCAAGATTTTTGATCATGCAACTAGCTCATTCATTCTTCCTTTCATACAATGACATGATATATATATATATACTGATGATAATTATACAATGGTAATTATGGTATACTTACAGTAACGAAAAAAAAAAAAATCATATATATATTTATTGTGATCAGTCTTGCAGGGTTGCTTTCGTTGCCTTCATAGTTAGTTTTTTGATTGGCTTGCGCTATAAATAATCATTATGTGGGGTGGACAGTTTTTTTTATTATTTGATACCGATAATTATGTATAAAATTCTTGCTCAACAGGATTACACTATTAACCATTGGTATCGGTACCATTTTTTTTGAAATTTGTCAATATCATTATTACTTAAAGCAATCTCTCTTTGAGTCTGATAGAATGTCTTAACATATAATTTATAAACTTTAAAATTCATTGCACATTTATTATTTCTGCACATGTATATATAGTATTTGACTATTAACATTAAGAGCTGTATTATTTCCGGCATAATGTTTGGATAAAGACTTAAGATAAAACTTTTTTCATTTAGGTCTAATATAATTGATTTATATTGGAACTGATTTGTTAACTCTGTAATGAATGCTTTTGTGTGTGAACAGTTCCAGAGCAGATGTGAAATGGTTTCATTTTCCTCTCCGCAAAAAGTACATTTGGGATCATCTGAAATATTCATCTTATTTAATAGACACATTATTACTAAAATCATAGGAATTTAATTTTATTGCGGAACGAACTTTCTTAACACCCTTTAGTTGCGTGTTTAGATGGTGAGACATTACTCAGGCTTATACATTTATTTAAGTTTATATTCAGCAAAGCTTTCATAGTTTAATTAATGAAACAGTTAATTACATCAACTAAGTACTTCTGATTACTTACTCAACAAGTAATACTGAATAAGAAAAGAAACGAGAAATCGGTTATAGTGGCAAGTTTAAATTAATGGCAATGATCACACTAGATATTATAATATCCAAGGAAACGGGTCAATGGTTACGTCGATACCAATTTAAATATTAAAACTTTATCAGCCAACATCATGCTTGACTAAATCTGACCAGGTGACATTTGTGTTATTGTTAAATAGATTTCACCATGCTCTTTTAGAATGCTGGATACAAAAGTGATATATTCAAGAGATCTGTCTTATTTTTAGCAATGCATGCTTATATACCTAACAGAATGTGGTTTTGTCAATATTTTACAAGAACCTTGTTGATATGGTTAATGTAATGATTAATAACAAAGTCTAATGTGTGTATCAAACATTAGAATGAGTTGTAAACTTGCCAGGATATAGATTCATAAGAAACACCCAAAGTTGTTAATTGTTCTAGCATATATTAGTATTGAGAGGACACTCTACACAGTATCAACACTGTCGCCAATGATAGATTCACTCGCAAAGTACCGAAATCAAATGGATTTACTCTTTTTATTTATTGTTAAGTAACTAGAGTAAATATTTATTTTGTTTGAATTGAAATATGCACAAAAAGTAACTGGCTGTAATTTTTGCATCAATCATAAGGTTCACATTTGATTGGCTAAATATCAAAATGATATTATCTGAAACAAAATTCAGCTGCAAGGCTAAGTAATGCAAAACAAATTAACCAATTATTTATTTGAGTTCTAACAATGTCAGGGAGCTTTTCTGAGTGATACACCTATTCCTTACAAATGTTTAGAGCAACTTCTATTCTGTTTCAATGCTTCACTAAATTTTAGAACCATACATAATAGATGATAAGTGTAACATTTTCCTTAGAATTATTATGTTATGCATTTAACCACCATAAATAGTATTATTTCCTCCCCAGACTGCGCATCTAGGGAGCGCAGTGACTCAGCGGTAGTGTGCTTGATTCAAGACCGATATTTATCTTAGTGAAGGGAATTTCGTTTTATACAGGTATGTCCACCTTGGGTCCCTTTAATCTAGTGAGGTACTGAAACTGTCCCTTATTAGTTAATCCGCTAATGACCTCTATTGGACATAAATATACGCCTTTAAAAAAATCTCTGGTAAGCCTACGCTGCACACATATGCGATAAGCATCAAAACCTTTCAATGAATATGAATTAGAAACCAGTTTGAATTAATTCATTATAAGCCTTTGAGGCGCACTTATATGGGCAGTAAAATACAATGGAATGTGTGCTAACAGCAGGTAATTGTGAGACTGCATTGGTGCACACTTTTTGTGATAAATACTTTTCCCCAGTCAGTGTGCTGTTTGTATCTTAGTGTGTGTTTTTAAATAAATTGCGTTATTTGTCGGTATTACTTGTCCATCGCATGCTTCAAAATAGAGTGACGGTATCAAATACCAATCCTATCAGCTTTACGATATATTAACTGCTGTGTCTAATAAAAGTCTGAAATTCTAAAGTTGATGCAATATAGCTTAGACACGTAAGACGGCTAGTTAACTTTGCATATGGTATATAGAAAAATGTCTATCTAAAGCGACTTTGCTCGCTTTTTGCTTTTACATTAAATTTCCATTCGTAACAATTTGAAAATGACCTTTCATCCATGATAAGGGACCCTTTGTCCTTTTTGAAACAAGCGTATTTTGGTTGGATAATGTGGTGGTAACAATCAGTGAATACCAGCAATGAAAGATCATAATTAGTGGCATCTCATGTGTGTCGCGTATTTATCTGAAACTTTCAGGGCTCTCAGTAATTTCTTTCCTGGTACATGGGTTTTCATAACTTTGCACCATTAATAAACATAGTCAAACCCATTTTTAATCAATCCATTGTTAAACAATATCTTAAAAAATGCAATAAATTTATGCATCGTTTATCTAAACTCCATTTTAAACAGAAACTGGATACATGCAGCAAGAAGTAAGAGTTAATACAACCGAGTCTGCTGTTTCCTTATATTGTAGGTTCTCTCTATTTTTTTCTTTCTGAAGGATCCGTTTTTTCAAGGTTATTTAGATGGAACTTCTTACAGGGGAAGAGTGAACTAGTTTCTTTGCTTTAGTCGTGTATGTGCCTCTGTTCACTACGTTCTACGTCCTCGTGGAGTCTGTAGTCTGCAATTATGGCGTTTCCTGGTCACTAAAGGTTCTTTACAATCTAATTGAGCCGTGACATGTGATTTCCAACAATGTTGCATTTTGACAAGTGTAGACTCAGACGAGCCTGTGCATCCTCATTTTAAGCTTAGAGACTTCAAATTTTGTTCAGTCAGTAGCTTAACACTCAATATCATTGAATATTCAAGCGACTAGCAATGGCTCTGATCAGACTGCGCGTATGTGCAGGCTGGTCTGAGCCTTTGTTGGTCGCACAAACCACATTGTTGGAAATCTCATGTCACGGCTCAATTAAGAAAAATGTACCGATATTCTACGATTCTGTTGATATAATAAAAAAGTTACTGACGTTTAAAATCATGAATTCGACCCAAGGAATAACAATAGGGAAAGCAAAGTTCGTCCAAAGTGTATATATTTTATCGGTGAAAAAGAGCTATATGTTACATTTTTAGGTGAATATGCATTACATGTAGCTAATATTTCTGAGATTTCACTGAATTTTATATAACAAATGCCATTTTCACCCTAAAATTGATTTCAAACATGTACCCTCATTACCAATCTGGGGATATTAATTAGAGTCTAAATATCTTGTTCACTTCATTAACAATGTTGATTTTTATGAAGTTTCATGCCTAGGTAAGTGTTCATGCCAAACATTTTCCTTATGAACAAGGACCCAGTCACGGAAGGCGGCAACCTATGAGGCTCATTGCAGAATGCTGTTCAAACGATCGGCAGGAGATAAACGTGCTTATTCTGAGCTGGGAGTTAGCTCTGTTAGGCTTAAATATGGTACACTGTGTCGTTTCTACTTATAAATTATACCATAGTGCTTAGCGTCCTTTTTATGGAACATATTCAAACATTGGATACCCAGATCAGATTCCACAGAACATCCATCCTGTATAGATGGGTGAATAAGATGAAATGTAGTGTGCACATTATGTTGAAATGTGTCTATCTGTTGCAAATGTTCCGCTTTTTTGGATGTGATTATTGATGGTTTCATTAGATGGTTGGATCCAGAAAATTTCGTCAGGGTGGGGATGGTCCTGACAACGTCATCAAAGTATTTCACAGAGGGCTGCGTACAGAGGGCCGTGCATATGGAGAAGCAATTGAACCCACGGGGTCAAATTGCTTCTCGAGGGGGTGCGTATCAGAATTTTAAAGGACACCTATAGATACTCGTGATTTTCATCCCCTCCTCTGGATCCGCACATGCATTAACACTTTTCATTCTGGGTCGGGATTACAAAACTTTTTTCATGCTCAACTCATCTGAGCATGAAAATAATATGGTTTTTAAACGTTAAAATGCCAACAATTGTCGGCATTTTAACATTTATGAGTGCTATAGATACCTCATCTGAGAGCATCAAAGCAAGGAAATTTTGTATTTTTCAGCAGTTCAGTTTTATGAGCAGTTGAAGTTCAGTATGAAAACAGTTGTATAACCTCTGGGCCTGGATACCCTTAAACAGGTACTTTGGGAAACAATGAGACGCTGAAGAGTGAATTGTCACATAATGTGGCATTTCGTCAGGGTATGTACTGTTTGCAAAGACAAAAACAATCTTCAGGAACAGAAACGTATAATAATTTAAAAAATTCTATCTGTGACCCTTACAAGACAAAATGGACGTCTACATACTTATTCTATCAACGTGCAAAAGACAATCTTGCACAACGGATATGGATATCTGAGATTTTACCCGGGAAAGAAAATCTTATCTTACATGCACCCTATGCTTTTTAACCCAGGATGTCAAGTAACGTCATAATGTGAAATTGCATCTTAGCGTATTTAGTGACATCTGGAAGCTTATTTGAAAATAAATAAATAAATAGATAAAAACAGTAGTGAGCAAGAAATATAATCCATTATTCGTGGGAGGGCAGAATAGAAAAAAAACCCGTCCCTTGGGATCACCGTTTGTCATCACTTGGCAAAGTAAGCAAGGGTGCAAAGATCAGGAATCGATACAATCAAGTACCACATCTGACCCAGGATACCAATAGAAAAGTGACAAACTCACATTTAGACACCAAAAAAAGAGAGTCAAGAGGTAAGCCATTTCCAAGCAGGTGACCACAGGGCACAAATAAACAGACGCGCCGGAAAAAAACATAAATGATCCATAGAAGAAGCACCGCCTTGGAACGGTCAGTAAAAATATTTTACTGGAGGGCTTAAGCCAGTTTCACGGCGCCAACCTCACCCTCTAATTTAGATGTGAATCAAGACACATAGATATTTCGATTGCATGAAATACCCCTAACTTATCAATGCATCTTCTCCTAGACATATAAATCAAGATATAAAAAGTAGATAAAGCAAAGATAAGGACTCAACAGTAAATACAAATGAATACCAGAGCAAAAGAAATCCAACAGGTAAACACTGGTGGGCCTGACAAACAGTCAAAGCATCAGGTCCCTACCATCTCATCAATAGATAAGTCTTTAAGTCGGAACCGTCATAGAGTCTGAAGTCTGACCTACCGGCGTGCAATTAAAGAGGAAAGCATAGTTGCCAACCATGATTGGGTTGACCACCAAGCATGCAGTCTGTTGCAATACATTAATGTTATAGCCAATCTTTTTATAATGGAAAATTATTTTAATGAACCGAGCTGAACTATTATTAGAGCCAACAATCTTCTTCAATTTATACACCATAAGTCACCATAGAATTCAGGTTCCGAACGTCCTTGGTTCAAGAGAGATTTAAGTCCAATTTGGAATTTAGAATAAAATCATAGTATCGCCTACAAAATTGAGAAAAGTTTTGCGAAGTTAATAATACCTATAGCCTTGTTTAAGAAGTTTCTGACTTAACAATTTGAGTAATATGGCTAGATGTTCTAGCAAAACGAATGAGATGAGAAATATAGACGCCATATGTTGTAGAGCGAGGAACACCACCATCTAAAAATTGGAAATTGACAATTTTAAAATCAAAGTCGTCACCTTTATCATCAATTTTGGTAGAAACAATATTATAAGAAATTGACAAATGCAAGTCTAACCCTCGTGATGCCAAACGGCGATCCTCGGGACGGTTTTTTCTGTAGCCGAGTGATGGCAAACGGTGATCCTGAGGGACGGAATTTACTATCCTACACTCACACTCATGATGGAATCTTATATTCTATCAGCTTGCCAAAGACACTCCATCAGAATGGAAAATGAAGGGTTAAATCCGCCTGATTACGATTGCTCAGTTTCAGGGCCATTATATCGTGCAGTATTATTTTCAGAAATAGAAATCAAAGTAAAAAGGAAAAAAAAATGCAAACTTTCCTTCAAGTTGATAAATTATTTCTATTGAAATATGTAGCTTTGTATTGCATGATACTACGCAATCCCACCATTTTCAATAGTTGCAATTAAACATTTTGACGCATAATACAATTTCATTCATTTATTGTACTGGATTACAAATTTCATTTGATCAGAGATGTGAAAACACCGATTTTTTTATACAATCTGTCAGAATTTGTTGAATAACACGTTCTGTGATATCATTTGTCGTATTTTGTCTGACTTTCCTGACCAATTTTATTTTGAATTGCATATGGGACTGTATTGCTTGGTCTTATCATATTTTCACATGTCTTTCAAATTTAAGATATTATCATTAATTGCATCTGGTTTTGCTCCGTAGCACGCAGGGAGCTTGCATAGTTTTTAGCCTTAAACGTACATTTGACGGTTGGTGTTGGTTTCGTAAATTGTTCTCGTGCCCTTTATGGTAACTATTGTTTTTTCTAGTTTTGACCATGTTAAAGGTATATATTACTGTCCAATAGAGATCATTAAAGGATAAACTGATAAGGGACAGTTTTAATATCTCACATAACTAAAGGGGCCTCAAGTTGGGAATTACGAGTATACAACACAATTTCTTTCACTAAGATAAAGATCAATATTTTTTTAATAAATGACCTAATCCCTTTATGGGGTCAATTTATTGCCCCTGTATGGGAAGTCATAATCACCTCATTATGAATGTCGTTTTGATCTGCCCAAAATGACCCCTGGAGAGTCATAATGAGTGTAATCACTATTATTGCTCCAATTTCTATTTCTTTAAATACACTGGAATATTTGGAAACTAAACGTTATGAAAATCATAGAAATAAGAAATTTATTTAATGGCAATGATTTTGATTTTCTTCTGAGTAAACCTTAATTTAATTTTATGCATTTGAAAAAAGTGTCCAGGAATGTAATAGAAAGTTTGTGTCTGTCAATAAGGCTGCAAACAACACGTTTTTTTTTTTTGAAGGATTTACTATACCAACATCCATATAAGCAAAACCTTGGCATCTCTAAGAGATTTGAGCATACTCTGTTTGATTAGAGATATGCCGTTTACAGCCATCGTCGAGGTAACAAAACGTTGTCGAAACGTTTTGGTGACGTTTTGATTACATTATATGTTTGACTATAATGTGTATGAACCCTATTTATGCGATCCCTTTGTATATGCCCTACACTTTCCGCAAAACATTTGTGAAAGCTTCCAAAATCTCTAGAAAATCTTTATTCAGTTTTTTAAAAATGTTTTTGGGAGTCTGATTATGTTGATATAATGTTTCAATATACGCACCAGATCTGCTGGTACCTGTAACTTAAAGTATGTATCATGCAATATTTTCATAGTGCCAGGAAAATATGTGGCATCGGCAAAAAACATAATGGGTTAGTACCATGCTTCCATAAAAGTCAAACAACTAAACGATACATTAAACATGCTCTTAACTATTGTTATCAAAACCATAAAACTAAATTGAAATAATAACAAAAACAGCTAAATATTAATTTATGGTTTGAAATAACTACTTACATGTAGTTGTGATACCGCATTATGCACTGGTTTCTAAATTAAGCGTTCTTCTAAGAATTGTTTATCTATTTATTTTGTTTGCTTGATAGCTTGATAGATTGTTTAAGTTAAGGCATAAAATCCCAATCAACAACATTTCAGTCATGGCGGGACAACTCCCATAGAGAGAGAGAGAGAGAGAGAGAGAGAGAGAGAGAAGACTAAATTTATTGATATTTGACCTCACCACTAAGGTCATCAGTTTGACCCTAGGGTGATAATTTACTTGCATTCTGTCCTGATCGCCATGCCCATCGATGTGATATATCACATGACCATGTTCGAAAAAAATATGTTGACGCCTTAGACACCCCAGCGCCCCAAAGTCCCTCCCCTGGAATAAAAATCTCATCTGATATGTTTTAAATCTTTCATTTATGAGAACATACACAAAGTTGGATATAAAGTCTTTGAAATTGACTTTGTAATTGACATTTAATGATATTTGACCTTCGACCCCTCCCCACGCCCCATACATGTGAGCAACTCACACACTAAATTGGGTTGGATTAGGAGGATATAGCATAACGGATGGAAAGATCGATGGACAGACGGACGGACAGATGGATGGACGGAGGCGATTACAATATCTCCTTCGCTTTTTATAAAGAAATAATGGGGATAATAAATAATGTTGCTGTACTAATTGAACAGACTTTATTTGAGAGGACTCTCTTTATTTGGCTCTTTATGAGAAAAAAAGCTTTTTTACACACGCGAACAGCAGAAACATATATTTGTGGGCCATGTTTTAAAACTTCTGACATTTTAAATTACTTTTTGGAAAATATACTTAATGCATCTGTTTTCATATTGTTAAATGTATAATAAAAGTGCTCCTCCTGTTGCAGAATTGGTTTTATTTTGTTATGAGAGAGATTTCATATTGTCACAACCTTTTAGTAATTGAAATCTAGATATCCAAATGACAATTTGTTTGTTTTAAACAAATAGTAGGATGCATATATTCCATTAAACTTCTGTTGAATAAAAGCAAATTCAGTTCTCAATGAATTTGTCCTTATTAAATGACATACATGCAGTTTCATCATAAATTTATGATAAAAGATCACGTGAACTGGTTCTATTTTAGAACTAAGGTGCTGTAAAATATATTAAAAATAATAGTTGGGTCATTGTTTTTTTCAAAAGATTAATATTTCATTTTTGAAAAGGGTTAATGCGACTTTTCGTTCCATAAAATATGGTTTATACGTAAGCGATCTTACACATCCAAGTGATCATTTCATATGAAATGTATTAAACGACACTTTGGCGAGATTAGCATTAATTAATATGATATGTTCACACGTGTAAAATTTTGTTTATCATTTGACCTTTTGAATTTTAATATAATAATTGTCTTCAGTGTGTGTTTGTTTCGATAAAGTTTGCATTGCTGTAAAAGTACGTCGCCATGACGTTACTTGTGCTCGCCGTAAGTATTTTGTAGTGTATAGTCATTATATAATAATCTATCATAAATGCGAGGGTGAGAATCACCGATTGGCTTCACGTGGCTTACCGAGTGATGACAAACCGTGATCCCTAAGATCAGAACCCATCCCTACACGATTAATGGATTCCTTTTCTAGGTCAGTATTTAATACTGCATTTTTTATACCCAAAGAAAGGTTTCCAGGAGTTCTGAATACGCTGACATGACATGATAACGTCACTTAATCATAGCAACGACGTTACTTGTCCTCCAGCGTGCGGCTGTTCGCTTTTTATCTTTTTTCCATGGGTTGCTGATTTACTGTTTATTGTTGCTCCCATTGTTTGTGGGTTTTTTGTGTTTGGTCCGTGTTTTGCTATTTATAACTTTGTGTCCTTCTAGTTTTGCAATCAACTTAATTGGAAAGAGAGACCTGGTTACTTTATTTTAACTGTCTTCCTGATGTCTTTATGTGGCTCTTCCTCACAGTGCCGTGGGTTGGACTGTGGTACTCCCTGATCATACTCAATTGCTTTTTGGTACGGGGTATGTGGGATAGAATTTTTTTCTAATTTGGGTAGAAACAGCGGAAACCCTGTTCTGGTGTGCGAGATCATTATATATGACATGACGTTATCCACTGAATAACAATAACGTCATACTATGATAAAATTATAGTTACATTGCACAACTTATCTGTTTTTTTTTCTTCAAATATTTGTAAGTTACTTCGACTATAGAAATAAATGGTTGACTGCCAAGATACTAATAAAGTATATCGATAACATTAACTTTATGAAGCAATATCTAAATTAATCGTGTGTTTGAAAATCATTCTGCATCCCATTCCGGTGGTTTCAGTTGCTCTCTGTTCTATATGTAAATTGGAGATTCTGTTGTTGGTTGATTGTTTGTCGTTGCTCCCAGTACCTGTGGTTTTGTGTTTGTTCATTGTATTATAGTAAAGATTTTTCCAGTTTTGCAACTGAAAAAAGCAAAAAGCTACCAGGCCAGCATTCAATATTCAGCATTCAATATTGAGCAATCATCGGCTCGCCAGCGAAATGCCATTTGAAATGGCGTTTCGCTGGCGGGCCAATGATAGTCGCTTTTATTTGTATTTGGATCATCTCTCCCCTCATCAACTAATCTAAAAACTTTTTAGAGTTGATCCCAACTGATATTCAGCATTCTGGATCCCGCATGCTTTGGTCATGCTCACTGTCTGTTGATTGTACTGATTTCCCTATATAAGCCTATGTAAAACATGTGACCCCGGAGCGGGGCCATTTTTAACACCAGGAGCATACTTTGAACACTCCTGGTAGAGGTCCACTAAGTAATGCTACATACCAAATATCAAGGCTCTAGGCCGTGTGGTTTCAGACAAGAAGATTTTTTTCACGTTTTCCCTATATAAGCCTATGTAAAACATGTGACCCCCTGGGGCGGACCTATTTTTGGCCCCAGGACTATAATTTGAACAAACTCGGTAGAAGTCTACTAGATACCAAATATTTAGGCTCTAGGTCTTGTGGTTTCAGGCAAGATAATTTATTCATGTTCTCCCCATATAAGCATATGTAAAACATGTGTACCCCGGGGCGTGGCCAGTTTTGACTCCAGGTGCATTATTTGAACAAACTTGGTAGAGGTCTACTAGGTGATGCTACATGCCAAATATCAAGGCTCTAGGCCTTATGGTTTCAGGAGAGAAGATTGTTTTCATGTTTTCTCTATATAAGCCTATGCAAAACATGCGACCCCCAGGCGGGGCCATTTTTGACTCCAGGGGTATAATTTGAACACACAAGGTTGAGAGGTTCACTAGGAAACGATACATACCAAATATCAAGGCTGTAGGCCTTCTGGTTTTACACAAGAAGATGTTTAAATTTTTCATCTCGAAAATCTATTTTTAGCCTCTGTGACCTTTATGCAACGGACCAGAACGAATGAACAATTTTAGTAGAGATCCACCCAAGGATCATTTGTGTAAAATTATTTCAAAAGAGTCATGTGCATTAATGGGCTTTTTTTGCCCCTTTGAGGCTAAAATATAAAACTCGGTTTTAACTAATTTGCTCTTATTGGTGTATTAGAACAATAACCAAAGTGTTAAAGTCTCGAATTAATTTGACTTTAACCGTTGTTATGGTAGAAAACAAAAATGCCGCCAAATAGGCTGAAAACGTGATATTGACCATTTTGGAGCAATTTTGAGATGTTTAACAAACCAATTAACATAGAGCACAAGCAAATACCAAAACGATATTTAAACAGCTGATGAGAATTATCACGGCTTACAACATATTAAAGATTTAATATAGAATATCAACAGAGTCAAAATAACTCTGCAGGACTCTAGTAGAACATGTTTAACACGTATATATGACAAGGCAATGCCACAATCACAGATCACTGAACAACCCGAGACAACGTGAGAAAGATACATTGGACGCAGCCAAATACAGACACCCAAACGGCTGCAAAAACACAAGTGTAGGTTATAGATCATGTATTAGAATTACAAAGGAATTAAGTGGGAACGGGCGTAGCGAGTTTCGGTTTAATTGTAATATGAGCGCCATGACCTATAACAGTTCTCTCCTCTCCTTTTCTGACTGCTCCTTAGGAAATGGTCGCATTGACCTCTTAGCAGATATACTTTAATGAGTTTACTTAATAGATATTACAAATATTGACAGAACATGTGATTAGGTTGGCCAAACATTTTAATTTCTGTGCAAACGGATTGGTTCTGAAGCACAGGAAGGGACGGAGTGAAATACAATAAAGTAAAAAAAAGCCTGCTTTTTCTTCCTCAGTTAGAGGATTGCCATCCAGAAAAGATAAAAAGGAACCATATTACAAAACCAGGATAACATACAAAACCCCCAGAAAACAAATGGAGTAGCAACAAACAATATATCAACAAACAACAGCAAATACCACTGGGGCCATCATCTTAGGGAACTCCATGTGCGGATCCAGAGAGGGAAGGCAGGGGGTCCGGACCCCATCCCCCCCCTGAAAAATCACAAAATGCAATTCTGGTCCGTATCCCTTTCAAATCACAAAGCTACCAAGCAAGCATTCCAAGTTGGGCCTCATCGGCACGCCAGCGAAACGCCATTAATATGGCGTTTCGTTGGCAGACCGATGATGGCCCGCTTATAGTGGTATTTGGATCCTCCCTCCCCTCTTCAACTAAAAAACCCGTTGTCCAAGATTGTTCTCGTTTCGCCCGCAACCAAAGAGGACTAGGCCAACGCCATCTTTATTTTTTGGTCTCGACGCGAGAAAACATGATGGCTTAATTGCACAATAATAAGAAATGCACAGAGCAGCCTTTGATCAGTACCTTTGTCGGACCAGTACCTCTATTATTCGCTATCTGGAACGTATAGTAACCAAACTTGCAACGTGCTAAATTCCAATCTACTAACTAGTCTCTGTAGCTTTGCAGACTTCTTCACGTCTTTCTTGTTCAGAAACCCCGAATAAGGTTTTCTCGCATTGAGGCTCAATTTAATCGTGTGTTGACAGATGGAATTGAATATTACGCAATGCAGTAGATTTCCAGAGATGAACATGTCGATCCTCTGATTGTCTGGATAACAGCAGGGGTATCGAGGATGTCACTTTCTTATATAAAATAAAACAAAAATGGTAAACCGCCGTTTACATTATTGCTGATTAAATCGTCTGTGATTCACTTGGTTTATGATGTCTACTGCAAAAGGCAATGCAATCATTTCTATCTGTCAGCTGTTAACAATATCCATCTATCATAGAAGCGACATGCCAGACAAAAGCAGAAGGTCAAGTCATGACATGACATAGACACGTTTCCAAACTCATCGCAAAACTGTTAAAATTGAGTGAACTCGTATGACCGGGAATTTACTTTTCATTCGCATGCGCGGATCCAGAGGGGGAGTGGGTGACAGGGAGTCCGACCCCCGCCCTGAAAAATCACAACAATATATAGGGTTTCTTAGCAAAACAGGTCCGGAACCCCTGAAAATTAACTTAAGGTACCAAGTCAGCATTCAACGCTTTTAGTTGTATTTGGATCCTCGCTTCCCTCATCAACTAAAACAACAACAACAAAAAAAATGGTCAGAGTTGCAAAGTTGGACCCCCTCTGAAAAAAAGTTCTGGTACCGCGCATGATTCGCAATAGGAAAGCTTGCCCAAACCCATGTAGAACTATAGCTTTGTACATTGTAAAGGTGCCTGCAACTTGTCTTCATGGATTGCAAAAATACATTCAGTTGGTGTAGGTACAGACACTCGTTAACATCAAACTGGATTTTTAGTAAATTTCACCAGGATTAAGTATTTAATAATTAAATGTAAAAGGTTTAGTCAAACATATCATGTTGAATGCGTCTCATTCTTGTTTGTGTTTGGTCAACTAAACAGGGCTATCAATATGATATATTATGTAAAGCATTGGAATTGGAACTTTCACATTGCCGAATTGACTATGCAGACAGAGCTGATCTTTATTAAATGTCACATAATTCGGCATTTGATCTGGGTCTGTATTGAGTGCCAAACTACTCGTTCAGAGAGTTCCAGTAGACAAAGGGTTTATCTATCACACCTAACATTGTATAATGGACAAACATGATAGCAACGGATTTCAACTGTTATTGAGTTCAGCCAATTATAGTTCTATTTGGCTATGATTAGTAGGCGGAATATGATGATGTTACCACTTTCTTATTACCATTTTAGTATACTCAGTGTCCATCTGTGGAAATAAAATATGTATTTCAAGAAAATAATTTGTGTTCAGATGCCTTTACTCTTTCCTTTTTGGATTGAGAGACAAAATATCATAGAAATAAAATATTACCTATTGATAAATTATAATCTGTGGATAAAACATACTCACTAGATTTATAGGTAAGTTCTTCTTGGAGCCCCCTAAGTAAAATGATATTCTGAAATTGACCTATAGGTGGTGTAACATTTCCGTGATCAATTAATATGCTAATCCCATATATCACCAAATATAGGCATTTACTACATCAGAACATAACCATTGAAATCCCATTAATCTACCCTGAAATACCATTAATTCTCTTGAAATCATTCAATTGAGGCATCAATCACTGTATAAAAAATAATGGTATGTATTTGATCCCATTAATAAACAATTAAAACATACAATCATGACCATTAACTGTAAACCATCTAATTAAAATCCATGAAAAGGTCATTATTTCTATAGCATGTCATTATTGAAAACTAATGGGGTCATTGAACCTTTTTTCTTTTTCATGGCCAAAATGTGTGAGTAGTGTCCATTATATGGCAAATAATGTGATATATAATACTTAAAAAGGGAAGAGCATAAAACTCACTGGTGTTTGGATGAGTTTCATGCCAATTATGATAGTAAAGGGTGTCATTGTCATTACATTATGTTTTAATGGTCATTATGCCGAATATTTGCTTAAAAAATGGTAACTAATGGTCACAAAGGAAAATCGCATAAAACTCATGGTCATTGATTAGGTCCATGCCCATCAAATAGCATTTACATAAACTCCTTGGCATCAATATTTCATATAATAGGCATAAGATACAAAGATACATTTTGATGCCTATAAATCTCAGAACTCATGTCTCTTTATTTATTGTAATGCCCATTACAAATTAATAAGGGCATAAAAGTGTCATAAAACAAAATGAGAATTCATTGACAGCAATATTCTGTCATGTGGATTAGAAATAGAAAGGGTAAATTTTATGCATAAAAAACACAAAGGGTATGCACATTAATTGCATTAAAATAGATTATTGATAAACAGTGGCCCAAGAGGCATTCCGCTAAAGTTCTGTCAAGAAACATTTGCCATCAATATTAACTTTTATGGACA
The DNA here is from genome assembly GCA_964019695.1 of Loripinus fragilis. Taxonomy (NCBI): domain Eukaryota; kingdom Metazoa; phylum Mollusca; class Bivalvia; order Lucinida; family Lucinidae; genus Loripinus; species Loripinus fragilis. The sequence goes on from OZ026529.1 coordinate 37,352,163, forward strand.
ATAGAAACAACAGAATGAAAAAAAATATTGATTTAAATCCCATCATCTTAAAAATCATAGTCACTAATAACATTCATGCCCCTTTTTAAATATTAACCAAACTAAAGTGATGCTTATGAAACACTATGCCTCCAACTCTTTGTTTGTCAAGAAGGGTTCATAACACAATGGTAATCTTAAGTTTTAAGCTTCTAGCTCTAATACTTACCATCATCTATCAGCTGACCTAATTTGAACTAAATTAAAAAAAATACTTTCACCCAGTAATCAGCTGACCAAGTTTGAGGCTGCTAGCATTAATATGTTTCGAGATACATGTATCTTTATAAAAGTTTCCAATGCTCAAATTTACAAAGGGCATATCTTAAAAAACAAAAATAAACTTTTTTTTTAATTTTCACCAGGTAATCAACTCATCATTTTCTACCAACTGACCATGTTTGAAGCTGCTAGCTATAATCATTTTTGAGATAGCTTGATTACAAGTTTCCAATACCCTAATTTGCAAAGGGCAATAGCTCAAAAAAGTAAGAAATTTTTTGTTAAATTTGATCAGGTAATCTCTATCAGCTGACAAAAATTAAGCTACTAGCTGTAATAGTTTTTGAGATGTTTTGACTACAAGCTATCAATGCCAAAATTTGCAAAGGGCAATAACTAAAACAATAACTTCTTTTGAAATTTCACCAGGTAATCTACTCATTATTTCTGTCAACTGACCATGTTTGAAGCTGCAAGCTATAATAATTCTCGAGATATCTTAATTGCAAGTTTTCAATGCCCAAATTTGCAAAGGGCAATAACTCGAAAAAATACAATGATTTTTTTTTAATTTTCACCAGGTAATTTACTTATTATCTTCCATCAGCAGACCAAGTTTGAAGTTTCTTGCTGTAACTTTTTGAGATATCTTGAATGCAAGCTTGCAATGCCAACACTTGCAAAGGGCAATAACTCGAAATAAAATAAAATCCATTTTTTTGTTTAATTTTCACCTGGTTATCTATTTAATATCTTCTATCAGCTGACCAAGTTTGAAGCTACTTGCTGTAAGAGTTTTTGAGAGATCTTGATTACAAGTTTTCAATGCCAAATTTTGCAAAGGACAATAACTCAAAACAAATATTATCAACTTTTTTGTTCTTCTTTACAACTAGCCTACAAACAGTGAATCATTACACAACAATCCACTGTTAGAGCTGATCTATATCTTAAATAACGTACTTCGTATAGTAAGTGTTCATTGTATAATACAGGGTACATGTACATATGTACGTGTTACAGCAGAACGCCTGATGCTTGAAAAATAATCCAGCGTAACTAATTAAGCTGAGGTTTTCTTTGGTTTACGCCGGTTAACCCGAATTAGAGCGTATACTAGTGTCAGAATGAATCTCTACATTTCGGAAGCTGTATCAATTTGTACCTCATTAGCTACGGCAATGTCTGTGTAATGATTGCTTAGATCGGAATTTCTGTTACAAGAAAAACGATTATTATGGGGTAATTGTTTCTTGTTTGTTAATAAGCGAGTTTAACGAAAACGGCACGCATTGGCATTGTAAGAAAATGTTGAAGACTTTTGTCTTTTACTTCCCAACTAAAAATAGTAAGTGAGTATGATCAGGAAATACTATAATCACAAACTAGCCCACGGCACCGTGAGGAAGAGCCGCAGAACATTTATAGTAACAATATATGGCAATAACAGCAAATCAACCAGCTTTCTCTTCCTCTTCAAGATGACTGCAAAACTGGAATGGACACAAAGTAATGCATGACTGCATAAATATTGGTTAATAAGGCTGCAATTCACACAATGCTTGTCAGAATAGCAAACAGGGAAACCCTGGTGAGACTGTCGCGAGCTAGAAACTCGACCATTTACTTTATAAAGTCGACCATGAGACTTCTGTGTACACATGGGATTTCTGTGCTGGTTGCAAAATCGAGCATGGGGAGGGTCAAACTAGCCTGTGCTATCGCAAAGCCTCGCCAGAGCCTTTGGTGATGGTACATGTACGCATCTCATATAGAACTAGGTGAATACTGAGCCCAACTATTAAGTCTCAATCCAAACTAAATACTTGCAGCATGACATGTTTAAAGGGATAAAAACAACCGCGTGATATGAACAAAATATGAGACCTGTGCAATTTGCAACTTGCACAGGTTTTACCTGCTGGGAAAGGGCTGACCTCTTGGCTCTCGTTTGTGGTGTCTACTGCGAGTTTGTCACTTTCCCATCGGTATCCTGGGTCAGGTGTGGTACTTGATTGTATCGATTCCTGATCTTTGCACCCTTACTTACTTTTATAGTTTTTTTTACATTTCATGCGTCTTTAACGGCAAAATAAATCAAGCGTTGTTTTAAACCTTTACTCCATAATGACGCCTTTTAACGCCTTTGAAATATCATGTATTTGGAAATGTTATGGAAAATGGAGCATTTGCTCTTTTTGAGCAAATGCTCCATTTTCCATAATATTTTTCAAAAGTATTCAAAACTTAACTTAATTTTTTTTCTTATTTTTCCATGGCATGATCTAAACATAGCCTATGGAGTAAAGCGATAATAAACATGATGTCAGCTCAATTTTATAAGTATTAGTAAAGCATATCAAGATTTCAACTGCACACTACTATAGAAGGGTAAATCAACCAAACAGCGGGCAATTGCTGTCGTAATTTTGGCGGGAAAAGAGGCCCATGGTTTATTTTTCCAGCATCCAGCAAAGGGCAGATCCAAATATTGATACGAACGCTTAATTCATTTAGCCATTGGAAAAAAACAAATTTGTGATTTACTCAAGTTGAGTTGTGTAATGTATTATGTACCTTTATCTGAAGGAAAATAGTCCAAAAGTATTGCTGCTCCCGTTGATCCACCGTACTTAACCAGTCAGGTACATAACCACACTAAGTTAAAATATTATACCATTTGAAGCAGTTATCTTTTTCTTCATTAATACAAATATAACATGTAAGAGTGAAATTAATTTTTTGAGACCCGATCAAATCACTACTAAGCATTCATTTGTTTCTATTATTGTAATACCCTAAATGAGACCTACACAAGTAGTTCCGGTCGAAAGTTACATAGTTTCAGGGCTATACACAGAATCATTTCATGGGAACTGTGTCTTTGACGGTCGAATCGAAATGCATTTTATTATACGATCTGTTTTATTTATAATAAGATCTATTCAATTATTATTATTTAGATCTACTTACTTTTGTTTGTAATTTCTTTAGGGTAAAGGAGACTTACACGAATAATTCTAAACTGGTGCCCTGTTATCAATTCAATAGATAGGTAGATCTAGGGGAGGGAGCCAGACTAAAATAATTCCTCTTAATCTTAAACGGACTGTCATTCTAACTGGTATTGGGAAAAGGTCCCTGGCTAAACGTTTAATATATCCACATATATTACATGTAACACTTAAAACCGACAATTGTCTATTGGGACACCGACGTCATATACTGAACAAAAATTGAAACTTTACATTTTTCAAATATAAAAGGGGAGTTCCAAATCTGCACACGCATGTATTTCGAATATATTTTGTATATTGAATACCTAAGTTATAACAACTACAAAAATGAAATTACTTTATTCCTTGAAGGCTGTTAGGCCACAGGGGGCACTTTGATGTGCACCCTTTTTGTACTAATATATGACCTATTAAATATCAGTCTCAAATCATTAACTTTATTGAATGCTACATTCTTTGAATGGAAAATGAAAGAAGACTCCCCATGGCATACCTTACTACCATTAATGTGTATGAATACATCTAGATGATTTTTTCTGACCCCTCAAAATTTGAATTATCCCCATATTGAATACTAAAGTTAGTGTCTATAGGGGATTCTGTCCTAATATTTACCATGTTTCAGTTTTTGTCAACCCATAATATTTTCAGAATAGTAGATCAAGTACATTCTCTTTATGCATGTAAAGTTTCATAAAATTTGTACACAGGTAACTGTGTTATAATTTGCATGAAATGAGTTAAGTCAGTTTTGATTCATAAGTGATTTCAAATAAAATATTCCAGTTAGGTCTTACAAACCGCAGTTTTACCACCAGTACTATTCTAAAAACGCATTGACTATCACTATTTAGTATCTTCATCCAAATTAGATCCAAGATATTTTTGGTGTCAGAAATTTTAGCTAATTCAATAGCATAAAACTGGCATTTTTGTAAGCAACACTTGATAAGTAGCACTCAGTCTAGAATTTAGTTGTACGGTTGGATGTCCAGAAGGTATCATTTGTGATTTGCTCTTCCATTGGTGTCGATTTTTTTTTGGACTCAAGCAAACAGGTGTTTATGCTCTTAATGTCTTTCAGCCATTGAAAAAAATCAAACAGATTTGGATTTATGCAAGGTAATTTATCGTCTCCATCTACATTCTATGTTCCTGTTGATCCAAGAATATTCACTATCTTATGTCCCTCTGAATCAAATTTTGAGGGTAAATTGGTTCAGGACTATGTGCATATATCTCATTAACTCTCATAAACTAAGTGAAACCAGGTCAAGTGTTTAGGGATTGTGTACATTCCCACTTTTTAGGTAGGTTCTTTTTTCAGCGAACTTGGATTTCACACCAGCTGTCTTTGTATTTGGTTAAACTTTCCCCCATTGATAGAGTGTTGCATTTTCATATTCTGGTCCTTCTAGAATATTTAGTTTCAGCAGAAAGTGGAAGACCATTTAAGCCAGTGCTAGGAGGCATGCGAACTGCAGAACTTTCCATTTAGTGTCATGCAGAGACTGAGTGATTCTTTTAAACTTTATAGTTTATTTCTATTATGGAATGATCCGTGTACCACATTAGTAAAATGGTATCCTGATTTTGCAGTCCCTTAAGTCACTCAATGTGTACATTTTAATGAATGATTTACAGAATCCAATTTGAATTGCATTGCATTTTAATTGGTATTGAATGTGGTTATTTCTCCTGCATCAAGTTCTATCCGCCGAAACATTTCAAAAGAGTATCCAAAAATACTTATCATAATCCCATTTAAAAGCATTAATATTCCAACAAAAACTTAAAAACTGCTCTAATAAATAGAAGTGGAGTTGATGAAAATAAAATGATACTTTTTAATATTATAAATAGATTTTCAAATATCCAGAAACACTTAGCGAATTTTTTAATGTATAAATACTGATCATCTGGCATTGGACGAGGTGAAACAGTATTTGTGCTGTTATTTCCATCGTGGTTATAGAATCACGAATTGGATTCTCAAATGACCTCATAATCGTAATGCTGACATACTAAACAATTCTGTAACACTGGGCATAAACATTTATGATTAATTCAATAATATTCATTCATTTAACAAAAGTCAGACTAACCATTCAAACAAAATATATATACGGGCTTCAAATCTTGTGAATGTTATCCTTACACATATAGTCAAATTATATATAGATAAGAAAGATTAACAAGACCTGTAACACACCATAATTAAAACCCAAACATTGTTGATACAATTTGTACAGCTGAATTTGAGTAAATATGCCAAAAGAAACATTATTTTAACCATTTTATGTGATAGATATGGTAATGTGTGTACCGCACACATGAGCTAGAACCCACAGATTATTCTAATAATTATCAACCTTAGAAATTCTGATAGATGTAATTGGGCTGATGAGCGGGGGGGAGGGGTACCCCTATAATCACATACTACACGATACCAAATGTTGTAACCAACCAATGAAAAACGATAGAATATAAGCCAAAACATTCAATTTGCGTAATATCATCAAAAAACCTGTGCAGAACAGAACTCTATGTAAATGGAGCATACTGCTGGAAGTTTACAAAAAATCTTGATTTTTACATTCTGCAAAATTTTGACCATTAAGAATAAAATTCAGAAAAAAATTAACACAGAATAGGTATTAGCGGTGATATTACTGTTTAATTTAGTGTAAAGTTTCTATTTTTGCTCAGTATAGTTTGGACATCATATTGGTCTGAGTTTTAAAATTCAATGCGAAATTCTTTTATTACAACCAGTTTTATCAAAACACAGACAAGCTTTCCAGGTAAAGGGTACTGATAAAGCATATTCATTTGATACGGCGACCCAATTATGATGGCCTTACCACCACAAAGTGGAATACTCTTTGCATGCTGGTACATGTAATTTCGCAGTGCGGAAAAATGTGTGGTAATGAGTTAAACCTAGTCAACAGTTTTTTCAGTTATCTTGGGATGGGTTGAACAAGCACTAAGTAAAAGTGGCTGTGTCTACTAGTGTCGTCTGCTGGTAACCCTTGCAAACAGCTTAGATCCAGATCAGACCCTAAAACGTCGGACCTGATATTGATCCGAACTGTTTTCCACTCTGATGCCCGTTTGCACGCCCGTTTGGTGTTTCTCCAATAACGCTTTTTGTTTACTAATACGTTTATATGACGTGAAACATTTATCCCAATGACGTTGAGCGCGGAAAATTGGAGTTTTGCCTGTTCCAAAAACTCGGTTATGTCTGAAATAATTTAAAATATCTAGAAAACCAGCCATGTTCGGTGAAAAATGAAAATGGACACTTGACTGATAAATATAAAATATAAATACAGTCGAATCTCGTAAATTTGAAGTCCAAGGTACTGGAGATTTAATTTCAAATGATCGAAAATTCGAAGTATAGGAAGCTTGTGACAACAGGGACACAATAATTACATATTGTGTTAGCTTTTATGTCATTTTTTCCAACAATCCAGGCATTCCCTTACACTTTGATAAAAACTAGTATGAAAATTTGTTGATGTAGTCAAATCAATTTCAATTTCCATCATTTCATTAGGTCGGGTCTTTGATATGGCAGTTCACTGTCATATCTTTTCTTGTTTATACAAATCCTTCATATTACATAGATACGAGGTTACTATATATTACAATGTAGCCAGTAGCTGAAAGAACAATTACATACAGCAAAACGCTTTTCGTTTGACATATGGCATAAGATCCTAACGCGTTTGTGGATGGAGTTATGAATGGGTTTTCATTACATATTGAACCCCCCTCGTAGTAGAAGCGTATCGGAATCTTCATGATCGCCACCTCACGGCGACTGTTTTGACCTGCTCAAAATTTACGTAGCGACATCGCCGTGGCCACGAAACGCAACGGAAGCGTAGTCACATCGAAGTAAGATCTTCATGAGCGTAGCCGTATCGCGGCGGCATCGTGAGCATCGTTGCTCACTCGCCGTCATATCGTGGCGGCGAAATCGCCGAGTTATTCATCCATGATGCGGCTACGCTTCTACTACGCTCTGCGCGACCTTGCTACGCTCTGTACGCTCTCTCTACGACCTCGCTACGACCAACGCGCTTCCGCGGCGACAGTGTTATTTAGGCATAGTCAACCTTGGCGCTTCTGCCACGCTTCCGCTACGCTCTTGGCGTTCTGGTCAACTCCAGGCCTTGTTCAAGTGCTCTCCTAAAGTTGGTGTCGCTCTTTTGGATTCTAGGACCAATTCTGAGCGGTTTGATTCTCATGTAATTGAAGAATGAATAGCCACCTTACATGCTCATTGCTCTTATTAATATACTGAAACAATAAAGTTATGTCCGCTTGACGTTTATGTCTGCCAGTTCCAAATGTATGAACGCATTTCATTCAAATTTTCACACTACCAACCTTGATCATTTAGAAACGTTTTGCACCTAAGAAAAAATCCTTTGATAATCAGTAGAGCCGCTGACAAAGCAGCGAACACGAGCACCCTTAAAATCAAAAGTCACAAGATCAATAGCTTGTGTGTCCGTCATAATCCCGATTTTTAAGCACATTTAAACATCACTGAGCAAACTCTATAGTAAGATGTTATGCTTGCTAGCTGTATGCATTGCTTTTACGACCACATCCATTAATCTGTAACATACTCTGACGTCACAAAACATCGATCACGAGCGTGCGTGAAAACACTCAGAAAATTCATTTTGGTCCAGCATTTTGATAATCCACAGAATCAGACAAATTTGAATTTTTTTTGTCATCACAAGCATTTCAACATTAATTTAGACCTATCAGTATCAAAACAATTGATAATTGAAATTTTCTGAGGATTTTGCAGTAAGGGGTGGGGTATAAAACACAGATTTGGTAAACCTTTGATGCCCGACATCAGGCATAGTTTATGTTGTTCTCTTTTGCGTAATTTTGTCATAAACAAACACAACACATTAAAACAAAAACGGTCTCAAAATAATGTTAGGTAAAGGAGATTTGGAAGTTCTTAAATTGTTATTTGTTCAATTCAAAGGGAGGTAATTTCAGTGAATTTCGTAAATTTAAGGTTTTGAACTGCAATTTCTTTCGTTCAATAAGCAGACTTGGGATTTTTAGATGTTTTTTCATCGTCGGACGTTTCTGGCTGACATTTAACGTAAAAAGTGTTATGTTTTGATGATTAACTTCCTGATTATAATGGAAAAAGCTGTGTGCACATTAGGTTTAATAACCCTTCAAGATTAGAAGATAAAATCAAACAATTACCGATTTTTGTGTGTCCGACGTTTGATAACATTTTGGTTTTATTTTTGTTGCGACAGCTTAACTGAATCGAAAGATACAGTACCATGAAAATCGGACGTTTCTTTTTTGTTTGAGTATATAAGTGGCCATAGTGCCCACATTGTAGCCGTCCGTCTGCGGATAATCATCGACGGACCCAGGACCTTTTGGCCCTCCGACTTCGTCCTGCTTTGACCTCCAATCATCCAGGTTCATAATGGCCAGCTGAAGCATAGCGACTTGATCGCGTCTTTCGTTGACATTCAACGGAAGATACATCAGATGAACTTCAGATTCTATATAGAAAGGATACAAAAGCGCATCGAAAGCGTAGGTCCATCGCCTAGGTCGTAGCAAGGTCGCAGCTGCATCGCCATCAGCGTAGGCTAAGCGTAGCCGCATCTTCATTGTCGTAGTGGGGTCGTAGCAGAAGCGTAACGGAAGCGTAGTGGAAGCGTAATTGAAGCGTACTGGAAGCGCCAAGCCCCCAAATCGTGTGGCTATCTACGCTTCCGCGGCGATTTGGAATGCTTTTAGAGAAAATCCTAGATCGTCATGAGCGTAGCGGATACGCCGTCCAGTGGAATGGGTTAAAGTCAAATTATGAAGTATCATTGGCAATACATTGCACACATATGCGATATTGTTTGGTATCCATTTTATAAATTTATGTCACACAAAACAGCATTATAACATACCCAAATAATGAAAATATGTACATAGCCCCTTTTTACATTTTAATTGATTTTAGAGCATATCAGACTTCAATATAAGCTTTTTGGCATCCAACATATTTTCCTCCTATTAAATACATATATTTTGAAGCTTAAGAAGATGGAAACAAACAAAGCCATCACAATGTGCATGTCTGTCACCATAACACCATACACCATAACTGCAGATAGCATCCTTTTTGCTACAAACCCTCGACCTGACCGCTCCAATGTGCTCTTTTACAAACTCGATGAACAATGAAATATGTCATAGTAATATAATTACATTTTCAGGTCAAAGGGCTAGTTATATGAGCCATTATCTTGAACTGCCATGTACATACATCAAATAACGTAAACGAAATGGAACAAACCACTGAACCATGACATATAGGTCACTATTTTCTACTTTATTTAGAAATCAATTACATGTAGCCTGTCATAAGTAATAGATAAAGGATGCTTTTCCGAGGCTTTCTTGTTTAAACCGCGAGGTGGGCGTAGCCCACCAAGCGGTTTAAACAGAAAGCCGAGGAAGAATCCTTTATCTAGCTTGTGGTATGGCGCAGGCGCAAATATACACGTGTTACTGCACTTGACGAAATTTACATTCACTCCTCCCTGCATCCGGCCTAAGCTGTCAATTATATTACATTTACCTATGGGTTAATTTGTCGCTATTTAAGAAGTTCCCGCCTACATCGCTGTTTAACTAAAATTGGAAGTTAGAGTACGGTTTTAAGCTCCTCCTTCGTCGTTATTCTAGGGTCTCTGATTTAAACATCAGCAAAGATCAAAGAAAAAGCATCGGCCATACTACAAAGAATATTTATCCCAATATACATAAAGCTCATCAAAATATATAAACCATCATAAACTGACGGACTTTATAAACGAAAAACTTGGATTCGCGGTACCTAATTTATGTCTCGAAAGAGGAATTCAAGATGATCAATTTGATTGTACACGGCTTGATATTCCATGCGAATTGTCTACCAGTTGAAATATACTCCTCAAAATAATTAAAGGACCAAGATTTTAGAATGCGAGTATAATTAGCTCAAACATTTAATTTCTGTAAAACTTGGCCCAAAGCTTTCTATTCTTTATGCCCATAAGTCAAGAATCCTTATTACTGATTCCCATGCCTAATTCTGCTATAACTGTGTCTCAAATGCACATACCCTCAAAAAAGCACTTTCAAAAGGCAGTGGGTGGGGTAAAGAAATTCTTCTGTGATCAATCGAGTAGAATGAAAGTGACATTAAATTAACAATGTTTCAAACAAGTCAGCTTACATGCAAAACATTTCTTCAAACAGTTTCAATATACTGGGAAGCAAGCATTTTCATCTCTGACAATGGAGTTGTGACATTGTTTTGTTTTCTGAAAGCAATGTGTGTACTGGACCGTGAAGAATCAAACTTTCAATCGTCAGTCTTTGCCTTTGAGTGTTAGAAAGATGTCACGGCACATTGTTTAAAGATTAACACAGACAAACGCCAAAACCAGTCGTCTGAACCCATAGACTGGCCATTACGCCACAGCCAAAAGGGGCAATTTTCTCTCACAGGAAGAGGTTGATGGTATCGACGGGAATAATACACCATAAAATCATGTGAAAACAGAGATTTCAGCATCCAATAGCATTTTTCAATCATTTCATGCAGTTCTGTGGTCCATGGATCACACACAAAATTGGCATTCCAATGCATTTAGGTTAAGTTTCAAAATGACAAAAAAATCCTTGTTAGTATCATTTTCTACCATTTTCTTTTTGCCGTTTCATTTGGCAATTGGGCGCCAAAGATGTCCGAAAAATTTAGGCTAGATCGTATAATTGGTTTTCAAAATACATTCTACACAAAATGCATCAATGTTATAATTGATAGCATTGGTCCTTCAATTATTTTGAGGAGTATATAAGTCTTCTCCTTCATCCTGACAGAAAAAAACTATTTCAAAAAAACTTGTCGACTGCTGCAATAATATAGTCGTTGACGTTTTATGGGTTGACTTAGACTGTAAATCGTCCAAACAGTAGAAATATGGCCTAACTCAATACCACGAACGCGGCCACCAAAATAGACCAAAACTTAGTTTTCAAGACCGACTATCGCTTAATACAGGTCGAAAGTATTGCAAAATGCTCAAAGAGAGAGCATTCTCCAATACCCTCGACCTGCATTAAGCTGCCGTCTGTCTTTACGACCTTTGTTTTGTCTATTTTTGGGTGGCCGCTCAAGACATGTTTACTGTATAATCATAAACGACTGCACATGTCTATGGTTCACTTTGAAACAGTTGAATGTACAGCGTCTTTGCCTGCTATGCATACGCAAACACGCACAGTGGCCACTCTATGTTCCATTGGCTTTACGCTTTATCGTTGGATAAGCCATTTTGCCAGTGATCGACGAAGATGTAGATGCTTAGACTCCGCCATATCCATTTTATAAATCTGGTATATAATAAATAATTGAGCCGCAGCATGAGATTTCCAGCAATTTGACATTTTGACAAGTGTAGACTCGGACGAGCTTCTGCAGCCTCCTTTTAAGCTTAGAAACTCCAAATGGTGTTCAGTCAGTAGCTTTACAATCATAGAATATTCAAGCGACTAACAAAGGCTGTGATCAGACTGCGCGTATGCGCAGGCTGATCTGAGGCTTTGCTGGTCGAACATACCACATTGTTGGAAATCTCATGTACTGGCTTATATATAATCTTTCTTATTTTTAAAAGGTTTTAAAAAGATGAAGAGGATACTGATGTGTGTGTTGGTGGTAGGAAATAAAAAGATAATCAGATGCTTCTGAATTCGTACTTCAAAGACAAACAACCTACTGTAAAATTTATTCGTTGTCGGCAGGATTCGAACCTGCGCGGGAAGATCCCAATGGATTTCTAGTCCATCGCCTTAACCACTCGGCCACGACAACTTGCTGGTTCGATCATTTTGATCAAATTAGTTGGTTATCAATTTGCTTGACGTGCTCAAATCGATATTGATAAAGGACATATGCTACTAAATATTTCCCATGTTGAAATTTGTATCAATACTTTTATACGGTTTGTTTTACGCATGGGCTATCCTTTTATAATTATGAAATAAAAAGGATATGTCTCCATGCTTATTTTTTCATAATCTCATATGGAAGTTTTCCAGCATTTGACAAATTTTCTAAACAGAGGAAAGAATAACACTAGTCCAAAATATCGAGCTAAAATAGTTGTAATATTCAGCCAGCTACTTTCTTAAAACTTGAATTATTGCTCCTTAGAAAAAGCGCAAGTGTATTTGTTATCGCAAGATGTGACAAGATACTGCATGATATTTTGGCAATTCGTTGAAAATTGGAACTTGTTTATTAGAAAAAAAAATATATATTAAAAAATCTGATGTTGAGAATTCCAAGAATTTATTTATATGTCATGGACTATTATAATGCCTTTTAGTCTATGTCGAATGGGCCCAAAAAATGGTCCCGTGTAAATTTCGTGACGATTTTTGGCGACCTATATAAAATTAAACTTTGGGGTATTCGCAACAATTTCAACCAGTTCGCCCATCTGAGTTCGGCGCCTGGTCCGAGTAATGACGTCATCAAAATGGCGGCCATCGCACAATTATAATGCGTATGTATTTAAGAAAAATCAAAGTATGTTGGCAAAATAAACGTTTTTGTTAATAGATTTAATGCCAGTACTGCTCCAGATTTCAAACAGAAACAATATTATCACAGAATTCTTCTTTGAAGTGCAATAGGCCATCTTATCCATGAGCAAAGGGCATGAGTCACATTGTAGCATTATGTCGAAAAGGACAAAATTTGGCCCCAATGTAAATTTCGTGACGATTTTCGGCGAACTATATCAAATTAAACATTGAGGCATTAGCAACGATTTTATCCAGTTCACACACCTGAGATCCGCTTCTGGGGTAAATAGTGACGTCATCAAAATGGCGTTCACCGCGCTATTGATTCGAATATTCATAGTATATATATTGTATATATATTAAAGTATGCTAGCCAGACAAAGTCTTAAATAGTTTAGTGCTCGTGCCGCTCCAGATTGTTAACAGAAACTACATTTACACAATATTGTTCATGCCCGAGGATGTTCATATTTGGCACAGTAATTGGCTATTGAGCGTGGACTATCATCGATGTGACCTTGGAATCGAAGATCAAAGTCAAATATACTTAGAATCTATCTGACTTATGGCTCGTAACACGAACTCTTTTATGCTTTGACTAAGGGTGATCATATTTTGCACAATGGTTGCCTGTGGTATTTAGATTACAACAAAAATTTAAGATCCCCGATATGACTTTGGGGTCAAAGGTCAAGGTCAAATATATTTAAAATTTGCCTAACAGCTCTTAAAGCAAACTCCACATTCATAAATCCACCAACCCGAAGTGTCTTTTCATCCGTTTATCCACAACTCTTGTATCTCATTAAACGTTTAAAAATTCTCTAAGCTTTGGTCAAATGTTCACCTCAGTTAGACGGTGTGCAGAACCCATGACTCAATTACGCAGACTCAAAGTCAGGGTTACAGTTACAGGTAATGGAATTTAGCCTTCAATTGCGCGTATGCTCCATATCTCCTCAAACCCTTGAAGGATTATCATTACACTTTGATAAGATGTTCTGCTCAGTGCGAGGGTGTGCAAAACACATAGCTTAGTCATGCAAACTAAAGGCCAAGGTCACAGTTGAAGGTAATGGGATTGAACATTTAATTTCATGTCCACCTTCTATTTAATTTTGGTCGAATATTTGTCTAAGTTGGATGATGCGCGAAGCGTGTAATTCAACCATGACACAAGGTCGTGGTCACCAGTGGTGACCACAAGTTTGAGCCTTTAATTCTATGTCAGCACCCTTTCGCCTTTACCCTGAAATTATTTCATAAAATATAGGTGAAATGTCCGGTTCAGTGAGAGGATATGCAAAATGTATGACAACACTGTGGCTAAAGCTCTATGTAAAATTTAAGGTCACAAGTTTTAACTTTTGAGTGACTTCCTTTATGTCAGAAGGATTTTCATTTTAACGTTAGTCAAATATTCAACTCATTGAGACTGTATGCAAAAATTATGATTCATCCTTGCCATTTCAAGGTCACAGTTGAAGGTCAATAATTTGAACATTTGATTACATGTTTGCATTATGTTTCTTTTAAATTCGCTAAACTAAAATGGTTTCTTCAGTGAGAAGATGTACAGAATACATGTCTCCGTTATACGGGCTCAAGGTCAGTGTCCTTCAGTGCCAAGCCTTGAAGCATATTCATTTAACTCTGGTTACATATTGACCTAAGTTAAGGAAAATGCGCAGAACACATGTCCATGGCCGTTCATGGTACCAGTCATGGGGCTAACGACTTTTGCTCTCAGCAACCAAAGACATGCATGGTTGCTTTGCCATTTTATGTCATTTAAAACATTATTTTAGTCATGCTATGATAATGGATGGATGGCTAAAAAAGCTGAGTGCAATGAGGTAATGTGTAGGTCAAGCAGTAATCGAACCCTGGACGCTGTGATCCACATTTGGGAGCACTAATCGCTCGGTGACGCGGTCACTTCGACAACTACAGGTCCAACCACTCTGTCGTTCTGCGATTAGGGATATAGCTGCCCTTCCAACTGCCTTCTTGAGTTTCGCCTGAAGGTGTTCTTATTTATCACACTGATTGCTCATGATGTCTAGATGACAACGAAAATTTTCAGATTACTGATATAATTTCGGAGTCAAAGGTCAAGGATACTTGAAACCTGTCTTACAACTCGTAACACGAACTTCTTTCATTTTTGATGGAAGGCGTTCATATTTCGCACACTAATTGCTTATGGTGGGTAGCTGTAAAAAGGGTTTCGGTTTGCCTATCAAAGGTAAGGATGAGATATACTTAGCAAGCAAACTTGCTGATGCGATGGTTATAGGTTTAGGCCTAGATCAGCCGATGTCAGCATGCAAAGATCTTTACGTTCACTTTTGTCAGAAGATGTTGCTGATTTTACTGGATTAATGTCCGGCAAGGTAAAATATTGTGTTGGAAAGCTTTCAGTAACGCTTCTGTCCATGAAACTTTCAGGAAACTTGGTCCTGTCCCACTGGAAGGCGGGACTAAGAATGCTCTCAAACAATGACTTGGCCATGTAGAGCATTCGGTAGTGAGTTCGATTGCTGGTACAGGGATCGTGAGTTCGATCCGGGCCCAGTCTAGACTTTCGTAGAGGTTGATCATGAAATATTTTCTATCGTCATTCTCCTTCTTTCAGTGATTCAAAAAGGGATAGTGTCAGTTACAAGCGAAAGCGTGTACACAAAGTACTGCCTAGTCTAAGCCTGCTCCGGAAAAGCGTGGTTAGGTTAACTGACCATCTCGACATGGCCATGACAACTGACTAGGACTTTAACCCCAAAACAAAAGTATCCCAAAATAGCTCCAGGGGTCAGTCATATTTATATAGTATGTTCTCAAATTCATCAAAACAAAGGAGCCGCTATACTCCTCGCCTTGTATACCAGGGGTCGTGTGTTTGATCTCCGGCTTCACTAGTGTAGTCTGTCAGATGAGAATTTAAGCTGTAGCCCCGTCTCGATATGACCTTAGCTGCTGTAGGGACGTTAAGCACAAACAATCAAATAAACAAAAGGAAACAAACAAAAAACACTCAATTTCAGCATAATGTCCTACGGGATAACAAGTACGGTAATGGGTTCTGGGTCAATTTTATTGAATCGGAAGCCCAAAAAACGGGTTACAGGGATCAGAAAAAAAGAAACACGTCTTTGTCGTATCAGAAGACACCAAATCGATCAAATAAAGACAAAAATTGATTCCAGCTAGAAATTCCCACATAACTAGTGCTATGAATCTAATTACTTATGTATATATGTGCATAGGCCATTTTGATGACGTCATCATTCGGTCCAGACGCAGAACTCAGATGTGTGAACTGGTTTAAATTGTTACATATGCCCCAAAGTTTATTTTGATTTAGGTCACCAAAAATCGTAACACAATTTTCTAGAGATTCCTATTCGACATAGACTATAAGATCAAATGTCGTGTACGATAACAGCTCCGTAATTCGGCTCTAGGCCTATTACAATGAAATAAGGACCCTAAAATATATATTTTTTTCCATTCTATGGATATAAAACCTAATTCACTCCAAATTATGTATAGAATAGCCCAAAATGAACTAAACCAGAACAAAAATCACTTAATTTTAGCACGAACTTTCTACAGGATTATAACAAACGTAATGGGATCCGGGTCAAATTTATCGATTTGGGAGCCCAAAATGGACTCTAGGCGTCTGAAAAAATGAAACACATCTTTTTCGTATTGTTTGACGTCCAATCAGTTAAATAAAGACGAAAAATCATTTCTAGCAATAAATTCTCCCTCAACTATTGCTTTAAATACGATGTCTTATGTGTGTACATAAGTAGCACTATGGCCGCCATTTTGATGACGTCATTACTCGGACCAGACGCGGAACTCAGATGGGCGAACTGGTTCAAATTGTTACATATGACCCAAAGTTAATTTTGGTATAGGTCGCCAAAATCGTCACAAAATTTACACGGGATGCCCATTCGACATAGACTACCTAACTAATTACCTTTCAGGAGGGCCGGTTGCAACCCCATCCACATACATTTCATGCATAATTCAATATAAAAAGTTCAGAAATTACCATTTCGGTCGTTTGTATGATGCCATTTTACTAGTATAAAGTAAATCGGCATTTAGTACTAAAAAGGAAGATAAAAACACACTAAAATGTTTGCACACCCCGGATTCGCCCCAGGTCCCCTGCTTTCGTAGCCAGAGACTCTAACCACTAGGCCACGATGTCAGGTCGAGCGTGGCTCGAAATAACCGCGAGTTTCGGCTACATCCGTGTTTGAATCCAGGGTTAATTGTATGCATCGTTTGATTTCGCATGTTCTACATTTATCTGTCTTGCTGAGACGATTAGCTCGGATAAAAGGCCAATAGATATTTCGGGCACACTTTAATAACTTTATTTTGTCCAGAAATTGTCGGAACATCGATATGGCATAGAGTATTTGAAAACTGTGTTGATCCGAATTCGTAAATGGTCGAAAGACAGGACCCAGACATCTTGATCTTTTTCCCGGCGCAGGAATGGTGCGACTGAGAATTAGCCACATCTGGCTGTAACTGGTATGTTTTAATATTGCACTTTTCCCATGCGCGGCTCCAGAAAATTGCGTCAAAGGGAGTCCTGACAATTTTTTTTATCAGAAACATATTTCACAGAGGACCGTACGGAGCTACATGTACTGTCCTGCCAGCCAAGAGTGTCAGTGACATCATGTTTTGTTTACTAGTTATTCAGGGACTTAGAATCGATAGATCACTTGTGCATTAATCCTATCCACAATACACAAGTGATCTATCGATTCGCGTATGCTCAAGTGAAGTGTACACGTTAGTGTTTTACTTAGCAATTGTAAACACAGTATTACATCACTGTCACTCTTGGTTGGCACGATTGTAACTGTATCCGCGCATGATTCCCGCCTTAGAGAGACCTCCGACGAATTTTAAGACATGTTTTTAAGGGCTGAAGTTTTGTCAGAGTGGGTCTAACTCAACTCTGACGGGTTTTTTTTTTGTTCTGTGTTTTTGTGTTTTTAGCTCACTTGCCCGTGAAATACGCATTGAACATCGAATTCGTTCGCCAGAAATGACACTGATATTGTGATTTTCAGCGAGAATCACCTGAGTCACACGTGCATAACAAGCCTCTTGTTAAAACCATTGATTGTCCGTGTTCACACTGGCTGTTCCGCTTTTCCGTTTTATTTCCAACGAAACCGTTAATACTTGTACAATTACATATTAAATAAAACTGAAATTGTTTTGTTTCCTAAATCAAAAATAATTTCTATATTCGAAATATATATAATAAGATGAAAATTATAATCAATAAATTCAATTTTTGGTCTGTTCGCTTCTCTTGCAAAGTTAACGTGAGGCCCATCACTTACTTTGCAATAGACCCGAAGTATTCATGATTCCATGAACATTCCAAAAACATAATTTATTTCTTTAATATTTAAAGTGTACAGTGCACATTCAGGACTTTAGTCAAGCTTGAGTGCGTACCAGAACAATATTTTTCTCATTTTTCAACCAAAACATATGTTGTGGGTACTCTAAAGAACCTCAATGAGACGGTTCTTTTGAACACCTAAAACATATGCTAAAATAATGGGTAAGAAAATATTAACAATTTTACGCTGAACATTTTTTGTTTATCTAAACCTATATGGACTACATGTATAACCGCTTGGAATGTACAAGTATTATGAAACCTTCGCTAGAAGTATTTTATCGTTAATTTTAAAAATGTTGTCAGCCAAGAATTTCTAGCGATAAGGCGAGCAATCTCCCTAAACGAGACGTTCGTTTTGTTTTGTTGAAATGACGACTGGAGAAACTAGGCACATTAAACAAATATATATTGACGGGCCGTCGATGCACCATTGCCCCCGAATTTGTATATTTAAAACGGGATTTCCTTAGTGCATGTAATAACTCTACTTCTTATTGAATGGGAATTTATTTCGATCATCAACTGTACTTGTTATTCAGTAACATATATGGGAACTAGACCGTTAAACAAGGGAACCAATCGTCCTATCACGCTATGTACAGTAAAACTATTTATACAGTTGATGTACAATAAAAACGATCATCTTGCAAAGTGGTCTATTTTTTGTCAGATATTTGATGTCTTCTTTCGCTTATACAACCCCTTTGCCCCCCCCCTAGACCCAAGACGCCCTTTACATATGTTATGTATTTGTATAGCGACATTCAATTGTCCAAAGGGCATCTTGGGTCTAGGGGGGCAAAGCATCTAAAACAAACTGAAAGACGCCAGTTTCATCTTTTCAATGACAAACGTCACAATTTTAAGTATATTTCGTACGCATGCGCAGAGGAAAAACCACAAAGTTTCGAAAATGAAGGGTACTTATATCCTTAATATTTTAGCACTTTTACTTTTTGAAAACCTGCAAAGGATTTACTAAAACTCTCGTCTAAACGGCACCCAGTCTAAAGACGTAAAATGAGGGGTTGGAGTAGAAGGCGCAAGTTTTAACGGTTTTGTAAATGATGAATCGCTTTGAAACCTATTTTGATACTTTCTATGTAAATTTTACTACCGGAACAGACCAATTTTAAAAACATTAGGGCAATTTCAAAATTTAGGTTTTGCAATCATGTCAACTAGGGAAAATATACGCCTTATCGCTACAACTCCTTTATCAATATTTTGGTAAGCAAATAAGAACGGCTCGGTGTTACCTGTATTTATTTTATTTTACCCTACTCACTACTGGTCCCATCCACACGGTCCGGTGTGGTCTAGTGGTTAGGATTCCTGGTTTTCACCCAGGCGGCCCGGGTTCGATTCCCGGCACCGGAACAATTATTTTGTTATTTATAGTTTTTTTTTGTCAAATAATATTTTCAGATTAAGTGGTGTCAGAGTTTAATCTATAGGGCCTCATTGTGACAAAACCTGTATTCGAAATTTCTGATAATATGACACTCAAACCAATCTTCTCAGCTACATAGACTAGCTAGAAAATTGAAATTTTACCTGTATCAATTTAAGATATGTAGCATTCCAAAAAACGAAAAACAGAGGCACTGATCAGTCTGCGTGGATGCGCAGGCTGGACTGCGCCTCTGTTGTTCGTTTACCCCGAAAACAGGTTTTCTCGCGTCGAGGCCCTGATTAATCCTTTTCTTTCTTGAGAGCGACAAAGAGGTACTTTGACAAACAGTGAAAACCCACATGAAATGCCGCATAATGCTCTGTTTGCAAGGATGACAACGAATCTCTATGGCAGAACATGACACCAAATGGACAACTTCTATACTTAGTCTATAGGTGTGATGTAAAATTGTTATCAGTTGTTCTGTCCTAGGAAAATCTCATAAAAAAGAGTTCAAATGTGTTCAAACCGCGGACCGTGTTTCAAGCATAAATAACTATTTTTGTCAGCTAAAAAAGCTCATCTTCAAATTTCGGGATGTGAACAACTTTGCATTCCAAGTCAAGAACCAGTTGCACATGGACATGTCACGATACTTTCAAGAATGAGCCGACATAAATCTCTAAAAAGTACAACTATTTGATTATGGTTTCTTCTATATATGATATCAAATATCACAGAAATCGACAAACTATAAATCCGGCGAATTAATATTCGAAAGTGTTTCACCGCCGAGCGACTGTGTTTAATTGTTCTTTAAGAAAGCAGGCTAACAATATAGAGTATTCTACCAGTTTAGAACCCAGATCTTAACAGTGTCATATAATACAATCATGCATACTAAATGCATGATAAGAGTGTTCTAACACATTAGGACCCAGATCTAAAGAGTATCATACATTAAAATCAGGCATACTATAAGCATAATAAGAGTGTTCTAACATATAAGGACCCAGATCTAAAGAGTATCATACAATAAAATCAGGCATACTATAAGCACAATAAGAGTGTTCAAACATATAAGGACCAGATCTAAAGAGAATCGTGCAATAAAATCAGGCACACTATATGGATGATAAGAGTGTTCTTACACATAAGGACCCAGATCTTAAGAGTAGCATAGAATAAAATCAGGCATACGATATGCGTGATAAGAGTGTGCATTCTAACACATAAGGACCAAGATCTAAAGAGTGCCATAGAATAAAATCATGCATACTATATGGATGATAAGAGGGTTCTAACACATTAGGACTCCGATTTAAATAGTATCATACAATAAGATCAGGCACACTATATGCATGATAAGAGTATTCTAACACATTAGGACCCAGATCTAAAGAGATCATAAATAAAATCAGGCATACTATACGCATGATAAGAATGTTCTAACACATTAGGACCCAGATCTAAAGAGTATCATGCAATAAAATCAGGCATACTTTATACATGATAAGGGTGTTCTAACACATTAGTACACAGATTTAAATAATATCGTACAATAGAATCAGGCATACTATATGCATGATAAGAGTGTTCTAACACATTAGGACCCAGATCTAAAGAGAATCATGCAAAAAATCAGACATACTATATGCATAATAAGAGTTATCTAACACATTAGGACCCAGATCTAAAGAGTATCATACAATAAAATTAGGCATACTATAAGCATGATAAGAGTGTTCTAACACATTAGGACCCAGATCTAAAGAGTATCATACAATACAATCAGGCATACCATATGCATAATAAGAGTGTTCTAACACATTTTTAGGACCCAGATCTAAAGAGGAACATACAATAAAATCTAGACTGGTCCCAGTCTCTAATGTGATTTTTGTTGTAAAACTGGTATACTCTCTAAGATAGCAATTTTTAAACTTTACTTGGAGAAGTTCTTGGCTTGGACATCACACTAAATTTGACTATGAGAGAGGATATAATTTTTATATAGGATGATATTTTTCATTGATAGATATAAATATAAATGTAATTATATACATTTAGTGGAATGATGCCAGTCTAAATAAAATCAGGCATACTATATGCATAATGAGAGTGTTCTAACACATTAGGACCCAGATCTAAGGAGTATCATACAATAAAATCAGGCATACTATATGCATGATAAGAGTGTTCTAACACATATTGACGTAGATCTAAAGAGTATCATACAATACAATCAGCCATACTATATGCATAATTAGAGCGTTTTAACACATTAGGTCCCAGACCTAAAGAGTATCAAACAATAAAACTAGGCATACTATATGCATGATAAGAAAGTTCGAACACTGGGATCCACATCTAAAGAGTATCATTAGACAACACCGTCATAGAATATTTTATTTCACCTAAAACTGACTGTGCTTGTTAAATAGATATCAAGATACCAGTCTGTCTGAAAAAAGGGTTTATCAGTTTGTATTTGTTTAACCATGTTTATTTCTCAAATAGATACATACATATACAATAATTACAAACATTATAAATAGGATTAGCACTAAAGCTTGAGCTTATTTAGTTCATCTCCTAATTATATATTTTAAAACTCATAAACTAAGGAAATGATAGCACTCAAGTAACAAAACTAAGAAGGATGCTTTCCAATTTTCTGTGAAAATTGTTCAAATAACATATTTTACCGAAAAATATCATAAGACCATATAATATATAATATGTTTATCCAAATTTTTGTCATAGACAATATTATACTTAAGCCAGAAAAAAACTTTAGAATTCTTAAGTTAAAATGAAACAATACTAGACAGTTATTTAAAGTGTCTGTAATCAGTTAAAGTAAAAAGAGAGTCTCGAAATCAATTAGTATCCTGACTGTTAGTTGTGTGTGCATATGTTGACGCTTTACAGAAGCTTTCAAATTTATTTTAGTGTATATTCAGCATAGCTTCGTTGCTCAATCAACACAAATGTCCATCACATCAAGTTAGTACTGCAGATCACTTGCTCAACCATAAATACTGTTTAAGGAAATGTTTTATTGGTGAGAAACATATTTCTGTGGAAAGTTTGTTACAGTGGTGAGTTTAACATTATGGCAATGATCATATTAGATATGATCATATACAAGGAAATGGGTCAGATTTTACTTCGATACCAATTTATAGAAAGACTTTCAGCCAAAATTGTCAGGCCATTTTTTAACAGGTGGCATTCAAGTTATATTAAAATAGAAATGTGAAATCTTAAAAAAAACAAATAAAATAAATGAGTGCAGTCAAGAGATATTATCTGATTTAGTTTTTGCAATACTTATTTACATACCAGATGCTAATTTCCACTAATCAGAATGTGACGTTGACAAAATATTACACGAACATCGCAAACAAGTTTAACACGTATATGTGATCTAAACATTCTAATAAGTTGTGAACTGGCACAAGGAACAACGCAAACTGCTACATGTATCTGTTCAGCATTAAGATGGAACTCCTCTCTGTATTAACATTGTCACCAATGATAGCCGCACATGCAAAGTTTAAAACATGTGCATGAACATAATGATACACTTATGCATATCTAATTTGCCCTGCACACTTTTATTCAATATCATCTTAAAGATATCGTTTCTTTCAAATGTTCAACATACTATTACAATATAGCAATCCCTCTATTATCAATTGTGTAATATGTGTATGGTATAGTCTAAAAATGTTGAATACCTTATTTCAGAGTTGCTGCTTGACAGTAGCAAACGTTTGAATTACGTTGCCGTTAGATTAAAAAACTGAACTCTTTTATTGTAATTGATCAATGAATATTTGAACTAGCACTCTTGTAGCACAAGGGCAATACATTGATTATCACTCGCGGTGATGCAGAGGGACTAGCGTTCTAAAATTTGGTCTTCATCTACATGCTTTATTTGTGTATACGAGCAGCAAATGCTCTGGCAAGTCTATCTAACTTATATGCACATGCTTGCCTGAGATAAAATCAAATGGGCTTGCCCTTTTAATTTATTCTTTCGTTACTAGTTAGTCTATCTAGTTTGATATGAAATATGTAAAGAATTAATAGGCTGCAATTTTGGAACAACAATAATGTTCACATTTGACATGCTAAATATCGATTTGATATTATCGGCAACAAACTTCCACTGTAAGACTAATGGGTCTAATCGATAGAATAATGCAAAACAATAACTTATTGTGAGTCAATTCATTTAGCAATCGCTACAATATATACCCGACAAAAAAAAAAGAAACGCACCACTTAGAACTGTTCAACTCTCAGGCAAATTACAAGTGATAGGCCAATTTAGTTTATATCAGTGCAAAGGTATGTCAGTTATGCTGCGTCACACGTCTTTTGCAATCAGGCGTCGAACTTGTCTTAATGAAATTGGTCACGAACCAAGTGGGGGTCAAATTGTAAAGTCACGATAACGATTCCACACTTGAGATAAACCTTACAAACATTTGAAGATTTCAACATTGTTTTAATCAATTTAAATGATCCTTACTGAAGAAAATGGATAGTGGAACAACAAAAAAGCATCAATAAACACATTGGTTGTCTCACATACCGCAACATATCGTGTTCGTAATTTGCTAATGTAAAACATACTCGGAATTTCATGTAGACAGTAGCGTTGAATTAACGCTTCCAAAACTCCTTTACCCTCGCATTAGTGTGTTTTGTGCCTACACAGTGATAGTCGAATACTCATCTACGTCACTTTAAAGTTTTAGATAAATTTGATCAGTAATGAATATTTCATGACAATTAACATTTTCGTATTAAAAGGAGATCTTAATGGGAAAATCGTAGTGGTGCGATTCTTTTTTTGTCGGGTATACATGCACTACTAACAATGCCAGGGAAGTGTTCTAAGTAATAAACCCATCTCTTTCAAATGTATGACTAAAATTAACCACTAGAATGCTTCAAAAAATTAAAAACCATACATAACAGATGCTGCATGTAGTAAGTCTTTAACATTCTATTGTAATGCATTCTACCATCATAGATGGTAATCATTTATCACAAAACTAGACATTGTTCTGATATAAAGCAATTCTAACTATAGGGATAGGCTTGGCGTGTGCCAAACCATTGGGCACAAATCATAATGTTTCCAAATCATTTCAGTTTTTTTTCAAAAGGCAAGGATAAAAGACTATTTTAAATTTTCAGTTCTCAATTTCGACTTACATTTGAAATGACCTACAATTTTACGAATTCTGAATATTTTTTTGTTCTTGAAAGGTATAGCATCGTAGATGTAATCAATAGCTCACTGACACAATATGTGATACAGCTTACTAAGCTAGTTATTGCTTAATAGTATTGTTTTTTGTAACATTAGGTGTAGTCCGGTAAGAAAAGTGTCTTGTATATACATGTATCAGTTAATGTATGAAAAGAGGCTAGATTATGATTATCAGTGAGATAAACGATATATCATTTATTAAGCATTTCAGAAAATAATGCTGTTTACATTGTTATATATCTGATAAAACACAGACTTAAAATATGTTGCATGTAATTTAGGTTCAAATTTCATTCTTTTGCTCATTCATGTTTTCTTGGTATTTTCCTTTAATGGTAGTTAGATTGCAATAAATAGCCCATTAACAGTAAATCATACAGGGCTTATATTTAGCTTTAAAATGTATTTAAAAAGTAACCTTTATAACAGTATCAACAGGTACTTCTACTTTTCTAACATCATATTGCCAAAGATTTGCTTACAATTAAAAGGCTATATTGATATGTAAGAATAAGGTGTATATTGATATGTAAGAATAAGGGGTAATTTGATACGATTTCCATCATTTTACAGTAACAGAGAAAATTTTGCAATTGCAAGGCATCATTCTCACCACTAAGAGTTAAGATACATAATTTGTGGTTAGTATAATGTGGTTTCAGAAACTTATAGTGTACGAACCTCCCATAGGAGGTGTTTGGCAGTCTAATGTCTAATGACAGTACTGCATTAAATAGTAATACATTTAATGTTACATATTTAACTATAACACAATAGTAGTATATTGTATAAACACATACTGGTTGTTTCCCTCTTTTGAAAAAAATATTTAAGGCAATTAGCATGTTGACTTATTAGAATTAGGCATAACTTGGTATTTGCGAAATAGGATTTGAAATTATAAAATGGTAATGTAGTTAACATGACTGGCTGTTGTTGGTATAATGGCTATCATGTGTCATTTTGCACCTTTTATAATGTAGTTTCAGAAAATTATATTATCTCAGCTGTGTGGGGAAGCGGGTCTAGCCTCTAACGATCTAATGCCATTTAAGCTTTCCCTGGAACAGACTTTTAATTTTGGTACTAACGTCATTTTTCATGCTTGTAGAGACATCATTTTGCTGTTGATATACCCCCTTTAAATCTCTGAGTCAGAGTCTATGCTCCAAAATCAAAATGTCTCCAGAAATATAGTCACAACTTATCGATTGACTGCTGGAAATCATAGCACTCTACTATCAAGCCTTAAATAAGCTAAAATGGGTGCGTCACTTCGTGACGTCACCATGACGTTAAAACGTCAAGAAAATTGAAAAGATTTTTTTTTCTTAAACAGTATATATTTTGTCTACAAGAAAAAATATGTTTGACACTTTTACCAAAAAATGCACACGGAATTACACAGCAGCCTACACTAATTATGTACGAGGGTCACTTGGAAAGTTCTTAGCATGGCATCATAAATCCACAATGCGTTGATAAAATGCTATCAAATAATACATTTTTGAAAACTAGAATTCAACGGCTACTTGATGGTTTATTTTTTGTCGAGAAAGGACTAGGCGTGCACGTGCGGTGCATGCTCAAAATGAGTAGGGGTTTATATACTGGCAGAAATTTTAAGCAAAATACTTCGAAAAAAGCAAATAAAAATTGGGTACCTTATCTGCAATCATGATTTGAAAAATTAACGACTTGGTGCCACATTTTTTTAAATATATTATGCGATCACTGCTTACACGACTACCACCTTTACATTGGGAAAATGTTGACAAATAAATAAATGGTAAACTTTTAAAAATGGGATTTTTTTCGATTTTTCTTTATACTTTTACTATAAATTGTGTCACTACAGAAGCATGAATAAAGCATATTGAGTATATGTTTTGCTTTATTTATAGCTGACAAAGCAATACAATCATTTCGTCGCGCAAAATTTGTGGCTTTATTAGTTCTGTATTGAAGAAAATTATTCCTAATAACACTACCCCTACTTATCAAGAAGTGGGTGGGATAACTCAACCCCGCATATTTTGTTGATGACATAAGAACTTCTCATGGTATCGCGTTAACCATCACAAAATTGATTTCGACTCTCAAGGTGTTTTTACTTCTTTGTTTGTCACTGTTTTCAATTGAAATGAACCAGAACGTCAACTCATAGCAAAACTCATTCTGCCCATGTGTTTATTTTAAGAGTTATCTTCCCTTTGTTCTGGTTTACAAAATTTATTTTGGTTTCAAACCAAAGAGCAGAAAGTGTGCCAGACAAAAACACCAACATATGGCGTTTTTAAACTAATGTCGTTTATATATTTTTGAAATATGTGCATTGTGACATGAGAGTTTAGACATAAAATTAGGCGCATTGTTTTGCTTTCTAAACGGTTATGGTAATGCTGTCCCGGTATTTATTTATTAGAAACATCCAACTCGGTTATCAATTGTATAATCATTGTACCAGATTTTGTCCTACTAAATGTTACAAAATTATCTAATTTCATGAACTATTCTTAATTTTCTGCACACTTTACCAAAGGTAAAAAGTTATATTTCCGCTGAAATTATGCTTTTTCCAGTATACAAACGGTACATGTATTCACAATAATATTTTTCGTGTTTGCATCATAACATCCTCATGAAATTTGTGCTATAACAAAGAAAAAAGACAGCTCTTTAAAATGATACCAAACATGATAGGGTTTATAAATTGGTTACTGAGATAAAAGACCATGCTAAGAATTTTCCAAATGCCCTTCGTATGTTGATTTTCAACGTCATAGATAATGGTTTAGCTTGCGACTGTGGTGTTAGCAATATTTTGATCATGACATATCACCGATTTCGCAAGAAACACTTTCCTTGAAAATGGGTAGTAATAATAGTGTTTTATATTATATTAAGTTATTAGTTTCTATGAGTTAAGAAGACTACGATAGAACAGATATATCGAAACATGTGTCTATTATTATGCAAACTGATCCTAATGGCTTAAGTATGTGTTCAATGTATATATTTTTTTATAATTAACGTTTAAAGTGGGGAAAAAATTTAATTTTCTACTGTTGCATAGCAACCAAGAACGTTCAAAGCAACTACGTTAATGTCATTGTTGTGTTTGCTTTTATGGGTCAGTTGTGTATTCAGACAAGATCATCAACCACTAATATAACTTTCGCCAAACCATACCCTACCCCACGTCATTTTTGCGACCATTGACGCTAAAAGCGTTGTTTACAAATTTGTATAGCATCAAATCAGGTTGTGATATGAACTCAATATTTCAAACATGAGTAGGAACCACCCATGGCCACACGAAATGGGTAATATAATTCTGAATTCAATAACAGTTTCTGAGATATGAGACCATTTTAAGAAAATATTGGACGACCCACGCATATCAACTAGTTGTGGTATTAAGGATCGAGATTCATAAGAAGAAATGATGATCAAAATTGTACTATTATTTGCACGATTACAATATTCCAATGGCTTAGTGGATTTTCACAATTTGAACATGCAAATTAATCCAATGAAATCAGGGTGGGTAGTCATGTGGTTTTTGCTTGGATACACTGTACGGATGTTCGAATACACTGTACGGACATTCTAATCGAATGTTGGTAGATTTCTCTATGTTTTCTCATCTATACCCAGAAAGTTATACACCATTTTCCAGCCCACATTTTCCCCTATCAAACGCTATCAAGATAGCATCTTTGAGCTTCTTACTTTGAGTACCAACTCTGTCACAAATGTTGTCCGTACAGCTTATCTCCAAATTCAGGCCCGATCTTCGCCGCTAAAAATTTTGTGACAGAGTCTGTACTCAAAGTAAGAAGCTTTATGAGGATATCCTGGCATCGTTAGATCGGGAAAAATGGGGGCTGGAAAATGGTGTATAACTTTCTGTGTAAAGATGAAAAAAACACGCAGAAACATCTACTTACTTTTGCTTAAAACATCGGTGTGGAAAGAAGTCCGCCATTTTTCCGTACAGTGTATCCTAACAGAAACCACGTGACTACCCACCCTGGAAATAGGATCTTTTGATATTAAACAATAGCAAATTAAGGCAAAACCTGGCCCCTAGGTTATAAAACTTTTTCATGCTCATCTCAAAATGCAAACAATTGTTGACATTTAAACAGTTATGAGCAGGATAGATTTCGTGCGCAGCTGAGTTGAGCATGGAAAAAAGTTGTATAACCGCGGGGCCTGGATAGGAATATATGCCTTTAAGTAACTGCACTGAAAAATCAACAGGTTTAATTATCTTCTGGCCAATGTACACTGAATAGAAACAGGTAAATATATAACATGTACAACAGACATTATTGAGAAAACATCACAGTGATCAAGTCAGCTATTTATCATGTTTTTCCTTAAGATATTTGTGGTGAAAAATCAGTTAAGGCAGCCACTTGATCGTGTTTTATTTCCTCGAAGACTTGTAACATAATCAATTAACCTCAAACATCATGAACATTATCAATCATTGATATACATCATGTTTCAATCTCTGCTTTGGCACACACTACAGACGAAGCGCTTCACCACTGGAATTTACAGCTAAAATGTGTGCATTCACGTTAAATTTACGAAATTAGAATCCTTTGCAATTCAAGTTGGCGTGAAACTCGCTCCGCGGTTTACCCGTATCTCAATAAGAAGGAAAACTCTCTATATTGGCAATAACTCTATGAGCCGCGGCATGAGATTTCCAACAATTTGACATTTTGACAAGTGTAGACTCGGACAAGCCTCTGCAGCCTCCTTGTAAGCTTAGAAACTCCAAATGGTGTTCAGTCAGTAGCTTAACACTCATAGAATACTCAATCGACTAGCAATGGCTCTGATCAGACTGCGCGTATGCGCAGGCTGATCTGAGGCTTTGCTGGTCGCACATACCACATTGATGGAAATCACACGCAGTCGCTCCTATTTTGTTTGTTTACAACATTCATTATATTAACAAACATTGAGAAACGATTTATTCATATTTTGCATCTATAAAAAACGCCAAAATAATAGCGATTGGAAGTTAGTTCGATGTTCGATTTTCGAAATTCAATTTCAGATGTCAGTTCGATTTTCGATTTTCAAGACTCAATTTCAGAAGTTAGTTCGATTTTCATTTTCCGGTTTTTGATATTCGTTTTCACAAGTTACTTCGATCAGTTTCGAGATTCAATTTCAGAAGTTACGGATCGATTTTCATGTTTAGATTTTCGAGATTCAATTTCAGAAGTTACTTTGATTTTCGCTTTACGAGATTCAATTTCAGGTATTAGTTCAATTTTCGTATTTCGAGATTCAATTTCAGAAGTTACATATAGTTTGTTTTTCGATTTTCGAGATTCAATTTCAGAAGTTAGTTCGATTTTCGAGATTCATTTTCGATATTCGGACTGGACTGTAACTGTTTTTCATATTATTATGGCCAAAAACTAAATTTGACTTTCGGAATGTTACCGAATATCATGTTTCCAATATCAAAAGTCACTTTAAGTGCGCAATTTCGAATATCAAAATGCTATTTCGATATTCGTATTTCGATTTTCGATATTCCGACGGTCACTGTTTTTCATGATATAATGGTCAAAAACCTACTACATTAAGTGAGTTCTGATATTGAGAGCCTGATATTCGGTAACGTTCCGAATGCCAAAGAAGGCTTTTGGCAATGAAAAACAGTCCGAATATCGAAATTGAATTTCAAAAACCGAAAATCAAACTAACTTCTTAAATTGAATCTCGGAAATCGAAAAACAAAAATCGAACTAGCTTCTGAAATTGAATCTCTAAAGTCGAAAATCGAACTAACTTCTTATTGCTAAAAAATAAGGGCCCAAAATTACAATGCCTCCTTCAAGCTACAATGTACCTGCTACATGTACATGTACAAGTATGTATTGGAATTTGATTGCCACAGACCTGTAATTGTAAAAAGGAATTTGATTGGCTCAAAAGGTGGGTGGAAGCTCAGCACAATATTTTCAAGTTGTAAGGTGTTTCATGATTGGTCAATAATAAAACTACGGAAATATATTGTATTTATTAGATGGGTATATCTTTGCTGTACTTTTTGAAACAGCATCTCATTGCTTTGGTTGATTAAGTTTACTGGTGTAACTTAGAAAAAAAAAGACCTTGCATTTTGGTATTTTTTTCAATGAAATTTTCCTCTCTTGTAGGGTGCCCACCTTCAGGGGCCAATATATGGTAAAACATGGCGGTTACCATGGTTATCTCATGTTTGTGTATTGGTTGAACTAGGTCCAATCTGTAATTCTATGGCAGCCCCATTGTGCTTGAAGGGTTGTGAGGACCACAGCTTACTTAAACGCTATAATGGAGGTCTATGGAAAAAAAAAACAATTACAGATCTGGGCCCTAAAGATGAGCTTCGTTTGGCGTCCATCGTGCGTACTTTTCCTTTAAAAGGCATCTCCATTCGGACACTGGTCCAAATATAAAAGAACTTCACACAAAATTATTTAAATGTTCCTCATAAGGCCCTCAATGTAAATTGTCTAACACCGAACAAAATTGCCACAAAAAAGTCATTATACAACATGTTTCCATTGGTGTGAATTCAAAATTACTACACAGAATGATTCTCATTGTTCAAGTCTATGATTATATGAATCCATCATGAGTGTGAGGGTGGGATAGAAAAATCCGTCCCGCGGATCACCGATTGGCATCACGAGGCTTGCCGAGTGATGACAAACGGTGATCGCGAGGGACGGCTTTTCTGCCTTGTGATGCCAATCTGTGATCCTCGTGACGGATTTTTCTATCCCATCCTCACATGAATAATGTTTTGTTTTTTTTTTGCTCACCACTAAATACCTCATTCAATATTGGCATAACTTAAAGAAGACTTCCAGAAAATCCTGAAAACGCTGAGGTTCGACATGGTGATCTCATTTAAATATTCCAATGGCGTCACGGATCGACGTGTAGCCAGCGTGCGGCCGACGTGCGGCTGTTCGTTTTTATCTTTCCCTAGGATTATCTCACATGGGTAAAACAGCGTAAATCCCGATCTGGTGTGCGAGAAATTCCTTTTTCTAGCAAAGTTGTTCAAACGATTCCATTCTGCTTCCCAAAAGTGCCTCCAGTGCTAAGAATTTATGTGAGTGAGCAAGGACCACCATGGCCACGTGTCTACCGTTTACTCTCAAAAATAGGAAACCGAAAGTGTAACCAAATGTGTGTATGCAATGAAGGAGATACATGTAGAATTTGTAGGCGTGTCATTTCAACCGGAAAACTTCGGCTCAATTAGAGAATCAAACCTTGGATGTATGTAAGGCGTTTTGTTTTGTTTGTTTTGTTGCTTTACGTCCCAAGTCAACAGCTATGGTCATGGCGGGACGTTCAGTTCACCTAACAGCATTTTTCTTGGGCAAGCTTGAACAAGCAGTTAACCAGTACTTCGTGCACATACTTTCGCTTGTAACTAACACCAACCCTTCTTGAATGATTCAGCGGAAGGGAGGAGAATGACCGTAGAAATTATTTCGTGATCAATCTCCAATAACGTATTGGACCAGGCCGGGATCGAACTAGCGACCCCTGTATCTGCAGTCAGACTCCAATATGTTGCCAGACACGTTACCGACTACATTTTTTGTAACTATTCGGCTAACTATTATATATTCAAATGATGATCATGGCTGGAATATTGGAAAAATATAATTTTCTTTTAATTACCAATGGGCACCTTCTGTAAAAAAAATAAGCTCAGGACAGAAAACGTTGTCAGAGCTTTTTTTCTGTCAGTTAGGCATGAACCTCCTGATGTAAATTCTTGCATCCGCGCATGGGTTAACTCTATCTTAGAATTAGAAGGATCCGGTTTTTTCCAGATTATGTATAAGCAAATAAAGTGCATTTAAGCTATTATTATCAAAAGTGTATTTTGTATAGACAACAGCGTCATTGTTAAACTAGTCTGACAAATAAATACCACATTCTGAATAGGCTTAATGTACTGAAATAGCATAATGTTTAATACGTTTTAGCGTGATTGATGCTTCGTCTGCTGATAACCTTTGCAAACAGTTTGGACCCAGATCAGGACCGACAGAATGTTGGTCCTGATCTGGATCCAACCCGTTCGACACTCTGATAATGTTCTTGGGATAGTTTTTGGAAAACATAGTTTTAAAAATGGTCAGCAGACGCCAATGAAAGCATGAAAAATTCCAAGCATGCAAAGCGTTAATCTTATTTTGCCATATTCATAAGCCTTGTGGCTTCAGTGATAAGCTTGTCTAATTTTGCGAATCCTTACAGCGCGAGTATCTCGAGAGATGATTCTTTTACGCGTTTTATGAACCCATTAAGAATAATGTCATTGCTAATGCTTTGCAGTTAGTAAGAGTCTCGGGAGACAAGTTACATAAAATTGTTTGCTGAACACAATTTCGTGTTCAAAGTTTGACGTAGTTTAAGATTTAAAGCGACAGTGCGCTACATTGGACGGCCAGTACAGTAATTCTGGTACATGTAAACAGTAAATTCCAGCCTCTTGGTCGATGTCATTTAAATACACCAGAAGCAGATATTCATATTTTCGCCAGGTGGGGTGTGGTCCAAGCCTAAGTCGACAAACTTCTGACTTGTTTTCTTTGTTTCTTCCCCTCAATCTACATGTATTTACAGAAGGTTTCTATGGAGCGCAGTGGCTCAGTGGTAGAGTGCTTGACTCGAGACAGAAGGGCCGCGGGATCGAGCCTCACCAGCGTCACTGCGTTGTGGTCCTTGAGCAAGACACATTTATCGTAGCATCATACTGGTTAAACCCAGGAAGAACCGTCCCTGTTTAACTGAAAGATTGTTGATGGGACGTAAAGAATCAAATCAAACAAAAAAAACAAACAGAAGGTATCAACTTGCATATCCCAAGTGAAACTGATTTTTTCTGGGGCTTTACATTTTTTCAGGGTGGGGGTCCTAATGTTTATTGCTATGGAAGCCTATATCACTTTGGATTTTCCAGGGGTTGGGGCGACTTCAGATCTGCCCGTGCACACCCACATATAGTTTTCTTCATTTTTTTTTTAAATTTGTTCTCAATCAGGATCGGCTCAGACCCCGAGGTTATACAAAAAAATATATGCTAAACTCAGCCGAGCACGAAATTTATCCTGCGTATAAATGTTAAAATGCCAATAATTGATGGCGTTTTATCATTTATTAGCATGATAAATAGAACATCCGAGAGACTTAAAGAAATGAAATTATTCATTTGTCGGTATTTCAGTTTTTTTTGAGCAGTCGAATTTTCGTGCTCAGTTGGGTTGAGCATAAAAAAAGTTTTATAGCATCGGGCTCTGGGCTCCATTTGTGGGGAAATATCCGTTTTAGTGTTATCATTATCATTAATAGTACATGTGCATTAAATAGCTAAATGGAAGTTCAACCATTTCCTTGGTAAATATACTCAGAAAAACAATTGAAGGATATTTAGATTCAGTCCAATCTCTAACATCCAATACAATAAAAACTTTACTAATTATGCATACATTTCAAATTTCCAGACATCTGCAATCAAAATGGATGCTTTATTTTAGTCATGCTTTAATCGTTTATTACAATGCAAATCCAAATGTTTCAACCCTCTATACTGAAAAGTCACAAACGTTCAAAAATGATTGAAACCCATTTCCATAATAACTGGTTCCAAAATCATCGCTGGTTCTCCCTCTAAAAATGGCACCTAATTTTGAAGCTGTTGTAAGTGTTTTATTGCAAATGCGTGGTCAAATTTGCCGGGATAAGCCATATCTGTGTATTTTTGTTGAAAAAGTTGTCCCATTATTAGGGGAAATGACTTATAAATTGGTGTTAACTTTTGTCTGTGGTCGGAATTAGAACATAGGCAATGTCCTGGTAAAGGTTTCAGCAAAAATTGAGAGCGCTAAATTTTTTGCTTGTGAACTTTAGCTAGAAAGGGTCGGTACATTTTAGTGTAGTACTGTATCGTAACCAATGACCCGTGAATTTAAATTTGCATTTTGGTGAAATGCATAGTGATAATTCTATCAATGACAAAACTAATTTCTGCAGTGGGTGACTTGTGATTAGGTTTAGCTGTCAGTGCTGCAACTTGGTACTTTGTTATTGTAAGAGTGGTCCTAATTGGTTTCTCATACAAGATTGACACTAACGGTTAAACATGGTTTAACACTTACTTTCTGAAAGGATAGAATATATAGCGACGTCCAGAGGCTGTGGTAGCTGGCTGGTGTCGCAGCACTGATAAAATCACATTAGAAATATGAGAGCAAAGGCCATTATATAAAACAAACGTTGGTTCAGTGGCTGATCCCAAAGATATGTTAGATTTTTTCATGAATTGTTTGTCCACTACAGATAGTTCTGGAAGACTAGCATATTTGACTGTCCTGATATTTTTTTCTCCATCATCCCCTTAAAATTCGTCGTTCCTCCTTTTCCATGGAAAGACGTACTATGGTGGTATGGAGCTACCAATAGCATTTTCAGGTGCAATGACTGTATTTGTTGGTCCTCTTGGTGATGTAACAGCCTGTAGATTTGTACATATGTTACACACTTTTTTTTGGAGTAGAGTGTCTGTTGAGACATCCATCTCATCGATGTTGTAAATCCTCTCCGGTTTATGTAAGAGGTTATTTGATAAAGAATTGTTCCTAGTTCCTGGTAATACTTTCCCAATACTTCACTGGATGTCGATTTTGCTTTGAAGTTGTCAGTTTTGAGGCTTAACAACTTTCAGTTCAGGTCATCCGCCTATGAACCTGTAAAACCAACAATTTCTTATGTAATCCTGGTTCTTTAATTTTCCCCCAAAACTGCAGTGAAGTCCCTTGCCATGTACTGGACCTTTCAGTGCTGGTACCCGTAACCAATATCAGCCATATATGATACATGATCAAACAGCATCTTCTCTTCTTCCGCTCTAAAAACAGACTTCCATGTCCATTTTTTGCACCTACTGTGACATATCCTTGAGCTCTATCTATTAAAGCAGATCCGAGAACTTGATAACGTTTTGCAGCCAAACAGACATACATTCCTTTGAGAGTTGCATTATAGGCAAGAGCTAGATGTCCCCTGACAAACTGCAACTGCCTGTTCTTGACAGGAGCAGCCTGAAAGTAGATCAAAGCTGTTTTGCAAATGCAATTTTTGGCATGCGCCATATCATAACAAACCAATGATTAATACTTTTTCAAGTTAGCTAAGTTTGATTACAACACACTGCTTTGATGTCTTTGTAATTAAAAGTTATTTTTAAAGAAAATGATAGGTAAAAATTCTTACAGTGCATTTTAATTTGATTGAACTTGTCTACACAAATTGACATTTTTGAAGCTAAACAGCCTTCCATTCTACCAGGGAGTTTATGACTTTCCATATAAGGAGATCATCTGACTTTTGGTACACGTGACATCTATAAAATACACACGACAGTCGCAGATAATAGAAATAAAGCAAAACACTTGTTGGAAAAATCTGAGAGGGTTGTGTAATGGGAGGAGTGGAGAATAGCAAATTAAAGTTATACTCTTCGTAACATATATATGAAAATGATTTATCTTATCAGTTATCTTTACATTTTGCCAACTTTACTCGGATTTCGCGAGTGCGAGGTTTCCAGGGGTGGATTCAGGATTTCTGGAAAGGGTTTCATATTTATATAGGGGTTGGGTTCGCTTTGCTGATTTTATTTCATTTTTCTGAAATACCCCATAAAATGAAATAATTTGGCCCCACTGAGACCAAATTATTTCATTTTCATAGGATATTCAAAATATCTAATCTTAGGCCAGAAACGGTTTGTGACTAGTTACTGTGGTGTTGACAGCCTGAAGCCTCCATGCGATCTTACCATGTTTGTGCTTCAACAATAGCAGAATCTAGGGCGAAAGTTTGGTAACAGTAAAATGCATTTAAGCTCCCAGTCGCTCTTGCTGCTGTCCGTTCTTAGGTTGTGGTTCTGTTGTTGATTCGCTGCTGATTCCTGCTCCCTTTGTTGGATCCTGTAATAAGTGTAGATTTTTTTTTTGTAAAAGCGACCATGCTTTCTACACAAAAGTAATGTACACTTAACTGGCCATTCTTGAAAAAAAAGTACAGTTTCTACAATGGAGTGACGTCACAGGTGTATTTTAAATAGTAAATGTCGCATCGTTTGTCTAACTGTAAGAATTTCCGCATGAAGTCGGGCTTTTACCGATATGCTCATAATTTCATTTCATCCTTTAATTCTGAAATTAAGATTTGCGACTATTTAACTGAACGTAAAACGACAACACTTCGTAAACCATCCGATTCCAGTCGACTAAGTACATTAGGTGATAGATGACTTTTGCTAAAATGGAAAATCTTGAAGCGCTAAGTCGATTTACAACAAATTAGTTTTATCAGCTGCTTTCCAAGGAGTATCATTCAATGCATGGATCTGCCAGGCAATTCCTTTTGTTGAAACGAAAGCGCACAGATATCAATCTTAATACTTTTAATTTCTTCAACTTGAGATAAAGCATTCGTTGCAAGTCTGAACTGGTGTGTAAATATAATACTTCAAACTAATTAGATTCTTTCTCTGAAGAAAATTAACAAAGTTTTCTTGTAGAATGCTTATTTCGGCGCTTAATGAACTTAATAAAAAAAAGCTGACTTTTTTCATAAGTGATTCATTTTGTTTGTAGTCATGCAAATATTTCTAATTACCAAAGACGTGTTCTCCATGAAGTTTCAAATTCATCTTCCAGGTGATGTTTTTCGTCAGAAAGGTTTGTCCCTTTGGGTTTGGTATCGTTGTACTGAAAAGTAAGTGCTTACTCTTTTGAATTGTACCATCCTTCTCGCACGTGTTGCGTGTATTAAATCATTACCTACTAGTGACGTCTGTTGATAACCATTGAAAACAGTTTTGACCAAAATCAGGCCAAACAAAAGGTTGGGTCTGACCAGAATCAAAACTGCTGGACACGACGATGGCATTCTTGATATTTAACTGGAAAAAAAAAGATTTTGTAAATAAACTAGAACAGTAGGACTCCAACAAAGGGTCCCACATAATGCACAGCCGTGTGAAGGGGAAATTCGGTTTGGCGACAATCTTGATTATCTTTCATCAGACAAAGTCCATCTTCAGACATGAACAATAGTTTTATGAAAGTAGTCCATATATGAGATTTGGAAGACATCATGTGATAAATGACTAAGTTAGAGTCTCCACAAGTGCAAATTGACAGGCGGCGGCCATTTTGGTGGCCATCTTGGTTATCAGACAAAGCCCATTTCGATCTTGAGCGAGAGTTTGATAAAAGTAAGCAATCGGGTAATAAATGATTATGGTAGCGTGTCCACAAAAGCAATCTGATAGGCAGCTAAATGTCTTTATTTATATATATAAAACGTTTTAAAAAGGAGTTTGTAATTTCGTGTATCCCATCCATGGCCCTTTCCACTGTGTTCATTAGTTGCCAAGAAACCATTGCGATGGCAACATAGAAAATATATGAACTGGTGATTCAATTCCCTGTATTATTATTAACATTACTGTGAAAATCATTGAAACACGTCCTAGAGAAAAGGGTTTTGTTTTATGGGTGATTGTCAGAACTTATTGAATGACCCTCGTACGCTCACGCCTAACCCGAATTTGTCATACAAGTATGACACCGCGGTTTATCAATGGATACCGCCATTTCATAAGATATGGTATGGTACTGTGGAATCAAAGATACATGAGAATCGTTGTAAGCAAAATATTTGAACAAATCCTGGTAATGGGTACTTTATAAACTCAGGTACGTGTATATATCATTTACTACAGTATAATATACGAGGGATGATCTTAAAGTTCTTATCTTGTCGTGATATCTCTGTAACCAGCAATGCAACATGCCTGAAAATTACGCAAAATGATAATATATAGAGAATACTAGGTGAGTGTCTTTTGATATCAAGTTTACCAGGCAAGGCTTTGAGAATGCTTGTTGACATCGCGAGGCTTGCCGAGCGATTCAACAAGCGTTCTCAAAGCCGAGCCTGGTAAACTTGATATCAAAAGACGCGAACCTGGTATTCTATTTATCAGTTTACCCATTGTTTCACTCTTCAAACTAGCGATTATGACGTCATTTTCGATTTGTATGACGATTCAGCGTCATTAGCGACGTCATTCAAAAAGTGCAACGTCATCATGACCTGATAAAGGCAACATGCCGTGAGATAGGAAACGTTTATCAGGCAACGGGCAACAATGCAGTTGATACGAGAGGTAACTGATAAATTTCTTTTTCTATACACCGTTCTGACAAGCTTTATGTCACTTGAAGGAGCGGTCAGAAAGCTACCCAATAAACAGCCATACCCTCAATGCACTGACCTATCAGGCAGACTGTGCATATAAGCGACCTCACAATTTAGACAAGAGCAGTATCAGCAATTTATATTTATGGCTGCACAATATTCATTCAGAAGTTTATATGCACTGTATATCTCAGTGGTAGAGTGCTTGACTCGAGACCTAAGGGCCGCGGGTTCGAGCCTCACCGGCGTCACTGCAATGTTGTCATTGAGCAAGACACATTAATCATAGCTTCGAACTGGTTCACCCAGCAAGACCAATCCCTATATAACTGAAAGTTTGTTGACGGGACGTAAAAAATCAAATCAAATAAAAAAAAAGTCCTGTATATATGTTGAAGTTTCTATTTCAACTCGGATTCCTAGGCCCTTAAATGCATGCCTATGCAACTGTCAGCTATAATCAAAATTTTGGACCACTTGAAATTTTTACCGACCCATACTGCAGTATAAACAGCTACTTTAAATGTAAAAAAGATTTTAGGCAATCTTAGAAGCAATCTTTAATTACTAGGCAATCTCTGAAGCAATTATGAATAGTCCTTATCGTCGGAGACTTAAAGTAGCCCACTTTACAATATTAAAACGAGTCCACAAACCCCTAGACCCAAGATGCCCTTTGGACAACGACATGTCGCTATAAAAATTTACAACATATGTAAAGGGCATTTTGGGTCTAGGGGGAAAGCATCTATAAACAAACTGAAAGACACCAGTTTTATCTTTCCAATGACAAACGACACACTTTTAGGTGTATTTCGTACGCATGCGCAGAAGGAATACGGAAAGGTTTTGGAAATGAAGAGCACTCCTATCCTTAACATTTTAGCACTTTTACTTTTTTAAAACTAGCAATGCATTTACTCAAAGTTTGGCCTAAACGGCACCCAGTATAAAGACGCAAAATGAGGGGCGGGAGTAGAAAGTGCACGTTTTCACGGTATTGTAAATGATGAATCACTTTCAAAGGTATTTTGTTGCCTGCTATGCATATTTTACTACCAAACTACACCAATTTTAAAAACATTAGGGCAATTTGAAAAGAATTTCTAGCGATAAAGCGAGCGATCTCCCTAAACGAGACGTTCGTTTAATTTTGTTGAAATAACTACTGGAGAAACTAGGCACATTCAACAAATATATATAGACGAGCCGTCGATGCAACATTGCCCCCGAATGTATATTTAAAACGGGGTTTCCTAAATGCATGTAATAACTCTACTTCCTATTGAATGATAATTTATTTCGATCATCAACTGTGCTTGTTATTCAGTAACCTATATGGGAACCAGACCGCTAAACACGGGAAACAATCGTCCTATCACGCTATGTACAGTAAAACTATTTATACAGTTGATGTACAATAAAAACGACCACCTTGCAAAGTGGTCTATTTTTGACAGATATTTGATGTCTTCTTTCGCTTATACAACCCCTTCCCCCCCCCCCCTAGACCCAAGACGCCCTTTACATATGTTATATATTTGTATAGAGACATTCAATTGTCCAAAGGGCATCTTGGGTCTAGGGGGGGAAAGCATCTAAAAACAAACTGAAAGACGTCAGTTTCGCCTTTTCAATGACAAACGTCACAATTTTAAGTATATTTCGTACGCATGCGCAGAAGGAAAACCGCAAAGTTTTGGAAATGAAGAACACTTCTATCCTTAATATTTTAGCACTTTTACTTTTTTAAAACTAGCAATGCATTAACTCAAAGTTTGGCCTAAACGGCACCAAGTATAAAGACGCAAAATGAGGGGTGGGAGTAGAAAGTGCACGTTTTCACGGTATTGTAAATGATGAATCGCTTTCAAACGTATTTTGTTGCCTGCTATGCATATTTTACTACCAAACTACACCAATTTTAAAAACATTAGGGCAATTTGAAAATTTGGTGTGTGTATTCATGTCAACCAGGGAAAATATACGCCTTATCGCTAGAAGTTCTTTAGACCAGTGGTTTAGGAGGAGAAGTCGTTTAAAGATATGAACCGCGACATGAGATTTCCAATAATGTGGTATGTGCGACTAGCATACGCGCAGTCTGCTCAGAGCCTTTGCTCGTCGTTTAAATATTCTTTAAATAATAAGCTACTGGTTAAGCATCATTTGGTGTTTCTATTCTAAAAAGGAGGCTGTGCAGTTTCGTCTGAGTCTACACTTGTCAAAATGCCACATTGTTGGAAATCACAATGTCATGGCTCATATGTCTATTTTAGCTCTGGTGACCATTTATTCTGTGAACAAGAACAGTTTTGTACAATTGTGTAGGAGGGCATTAGTAGAAACATTGCTTTAAAATTGTTGTGAATTTGGGTCAGTAATTTCGGAGGAGATGTCATTTAAAGATAGTTCTTATTTCAATTCTGGCAGCCATTTTATTTAGCGGATCGAAACGATTTGCGCAATTGTAGTAGAGGTAGTGCTGACAGTGATGTACCTTTCAGCAGGCCAGAACAATTATCTCGTAAAGATTTGACCGCGTTTCCCCCCAAAATTATGATTTTTTTTCAATTTACCAACTTTCTACAATGAGCTGACAACATCATTTAAAGGCAGAAGCATATTGCCTTTCAACCCCAAATGGTTACGCTACTGCGTGTTTTCTTCATCTCATGAGATTGTCGCATAAGATCGCTAGGACATTGGACCATTGCTGCAATTTCGTTTTCAATAAATGGTCAACTTGATGTAAGGTTATTGCAGTAGCCAGACAAAGTAGATGTGAATGGTTTTACTAGGGAATTACTAGAAACCATATCAATTCGTTATAGCCAATGCTTTGAAATGTGAATTCTAGATTAATCGGGAGAAAACAGTCCTAAAACGTTAACTCTTCCGTGTCCTATTCGCTGTCACTACCGCAGAAAATGTACAAAATACGAACCCTGTGCAAAAATTACACAGGGTTCATATTTTGTAGTTTTCATGCTTTTGCACACATAAAAACCGATGCCTTTTAATTATGTAAATTCCCAATGACCTGGGAAAGACTTTTGAGATAGAGAGAACCTACAAAAGAAATAGTAAACAATTTGTTTGATTATATCTGTTCATGAGAGCTTATAATATAGGCATTGAGTTACATACACCCCAGCAGTATTCTACAGTAAAATCTGTGTAAAACGGCCACTCTCAAAAAGACAAATTATCGCTTAATGCAGGTCAATAGTATTGGAGAAGGGGAGCATTCTGCAATACTTACGGCCTTCATTAAGCTACCGTAGGTCATAAGGATCTTTGTTTTGACTATTTTTGAGTGGCCGTTTTACTTAGGTTTTACTGTACTTTCAAATGATGTAGTCATATATTCCGAGATTGAGCGATTTGCATAAATACATCTATTTAAAGCGTTTAAAATTTGTAATTTGTAGATATTTGAATTTGGCGGGCGGCCATGGTCATGTTTAAAAATAAAGTATAACTTGCTC
Source organism: Loripinus fragilis (assembly GCA_964019695.1). Lineage (NCBI taxonomy): Eukaryota > Metazoa > Mollusca > Bivalvia > Lucinida > Lucinidae > Loripinus > Loripinus fragilis. The sequence goes on from OZ026529.1 coordinate 37,395,076, forward strand.
TATCAATGACAGTATAGGTTCCTCTGTTTCTTCATTTCCTCGTTCCTATTTAATAAAGTCTAGAAAACATTTCTCGAGAGATCTTCTGTCCGACATTCTGTTTGAATTGGTAAAATAATTACTGTCTGTTGCGTTACAGTATAATTGGAGACACGGTTTCATGTGGCGTCACTTAAAAATCACTGCTTTCTCAATTTTAGTCGTGCGTTGAGATAACCGTACAATTGTTTTACCCACCTTCAGGGATGTGTGGGTGATATTATACAATTATTGATTACAATGTGGTAGACATGAGGATTTATCTACCTGAAAAGGTCTCATGGGAAGCTAAATCCTTACGCTACCGAAATCAAATTCAATAACTGTTTTGTTTAATGACTTTTTAACTATGAATGAAAAGTTTCTACTTTCACTTCATGTTCAACATAAGGACTTTCCCATCAGTTTTAGAAACTATAATCATTTTTTTAAATTAAGTATTTTGCATTTTGAAATGTATATAAAATCTCTTTCACATTGAAACCGGAAGTGTACAGTAGTCGTAAAAGATTAAAATGGACTAATCAAGTTATACTGTGTTTTGCCTACAGTGTCCAAATAAAAAGTGTTTTATCAATTTTAATTTGAGCTACACTTATGAATTTCAAAAATCTCGAAAAAAATTGAAAAAATGCAATACTTTTAAAAATGCGTAAAAATATATCATTAAGCTAAATTTCAAATGTTCAGTGTTTATCAAGTCGAGAAGACCAGTTTGTAACCATGTACACTTCATTTTTATTTCAATTCCACGATCAATTTCGATTTTTGCATGTTTAACCCCAAAAATGGAGTAAAAGAAAATCGTTCCAAAGCAACGCTTTTCATTTGCCCATTAAAATGCACATATTTAGACAAGAATCATTTAAATTTTATTAGCGTATGGTCAGAAATAATTAGTTTGAAAAGTGTCCGATTAGAACTTGGTTTCAGTTATTACCAAAACGCCTCAACCGCAGTCAAATCCCAATTGCCTCACATGCTTTGTCAAACCTCCAAACGTCTTGTGACGTAATCACTGATATCACTAAACGGATGATAATGTTCTTTTCAAAATTGACCCAATAAAAACGTATTTAATAAAAAATTAACTTATATAAGGTTGCTATAAATAAAATCTCGTCTCTCGTTCAGAATTTAAAATTTATGAGTTGCGTTTTCGTTTTCATGAGAATTGCAATGATCACTGCACATTTAACAGTCGTCATTTGATGTTCATAACTATTTTAGCGATCTGTCTACGCCCTTGGCAACTGAAAGGATGGCAGCGAACTAGGTATGCATACTTGTAGTTCAATTTACACTTCAAAGCCACAGTCAACTTTGGCTAATTCAAAGTGCATGTGGCCAGAATTCTTACTGTGAATTATAGGTAGTTCGAGTAAAATGAGTCGACTTGTTGTAAATACGCTTTCAAATCTACGGATAATTGTCTTTATTTCTTATCAAAATATGCGTGCGATCAAAAGTTTCATTCATTTGCTTATTTTTCCCATATATCACTATATCATATGGTTGGTTTTTGCCGGGCTCGATACATATTAAGTTTTGCATAATGAGCATCCGACAGGACTATTGCCAAATGATTGAAACCCGAAACAAGTTATTGATGTTAAAATCATTGCTTTCGCTATTTTCAAACATAATGCATTTTCTTGCGTTGCTCGAAACTAGATTGGATCGATTCTTATGAATAGATAGAAAGGCCCTGTGAAACTGCAAGAATCCTTTTGAGAAATGCTAGAGAGATAGATATTCAATGTATTGCACGGATTATTAGAATGTTCTTTATCTTATTCTGAAAAAAAGTTTGTTGTGCATTGCTGTAAAGTTTATAATTTATCCTTTTTGACAAAAGATTTCACAGTGACATGATTTATTTGTTGGCAGCGTTGTGATTCCGCAGAAGTCTTCGCTAGGAAACTGCAATAAAGCGTATCTAGAACGTAACTAATTAGTTTAAAAAAGTTAATAGGTTATGATAAGATAAAGTACAATGCACCAATGCGGAAATGATAAACCAAGATACGTCAAATAAAGGTAAGTAATTGCATGTCTTTTATTAGAGTACAACAACAATGCTTGCATTTCAAAGAAAACCAACCAATTTGAGCCGTGACATGTGATTTCCAACAATGTGGCATTTTGAGAAGTGTAGACTCAGACAAGCCTGTGCAGCCTCCTGTTAAGCTTAGAAACTTCAAATTATGTTCAGTCATTAGCTTCACAATCATAGAATATTCAAGCGACTATCAAAGGTTCTGATCAGACTGCGCGTAAGTACAGGCTGATCTGAGGCTTTGCTGGTCGCACATACCACATTGTTAGAAATCCCTTGCCACGGCTCATTTCAATAGTTGGACCAGGCCAGGTGATACTGGAACTTATTGCATTAACCTTTCCGACTGATAGAATTTCCCATAAAGCTACATGCAAAAAAGTTGGAATGGTCCAATGTATATACGTATTGAGTGGTCACAGGTAATAATTTCACCAAAGTATTGTGTTTTTTTCTCTGAAGATCGAACAGTGCTAAATGCCGCATTTCATCTGGGTCTTGATTGCTTACCAAAGTGCCCTTTATGGAATTGCCGGTCCACAAATGTTACATTTGGACATTTATAATCGTGCATGTGTAGGAACGCGTTGGGGCTATTGAAGCCCCCCCCCCCCCCCTCCCATTATACCGTGTACATTTCAACAGCTACATGTATGTCTCTGGCGCGGCTTCGTCTAGCAAGAAATGCCTTGGCCTTTATAACCACGTGTTGTCGCATACGCGGATCCAGATGGGGGACAGGGTGTCCGGACCCCCCAGGTAAATCACAAGTTCTATAGGATTCTGTAGGAAAAGACAAGTGGACCACTTCCTGGAAAAAGTTGGACCCCCCTGGAAAATGTTGGACCCACTAGAATTGGAAAACTTTAGTTCCCTGATAATTTTAAAATAGCCATTGGACAAAATAGCCCTTGACAAAATCAATAAAAAAAAACATTGTCAGAGCCTTTATCTGTCAGGTCGGTCTGTACCTCCTCTGACAAAAATCCCTGGATCCGCGCATGTGTAGTTTGTATCCCTCATCACCAAGAGCTACAGAGACGATTTACGGTCTAATTATGTATCTAGCAAGTAGTTTTATGGCATTTATAGCCACACATTGCCACTTCCCCGCCCAAAAAAGCTACAGGGATCATGCGCGGATCCTAACAAAGTTTTTGTTTAAAGTCATCAATATATTTCACTGAGGGCCGTATGGAACTCCACTGGGAATAATTTGGACCCACGCACGGGGTCCAATTGGCTCTCGTTGTGGTGTACCAGACATTTTAAGGAAAGCTACATAGCCATTTGTGATTTGCCAGTGTTGGTCCAGACCCCCTGTCCCCCTCTGGATCCGATCATGACATCTAAACTCTACAATCTGGCAGATATGTATAAAGCAGGTAATTACCATTTGTCATATTTAATCCCCATTACCCCTCCCCAACAAACTACAGACTGACACGTTCTACAATCTTGTAAATCGGTGTCTAGCAAGTCATCACAAGATCCGCAGAACCACGTGATGCAGTTTATACCCCTCCTTCTCTACAAGATGCATATACGATCTACAGTCTTGTAATAATGTATATATGAAGTTATCACTTGGCTTTTAAGACCATACGATGTAGTCTATACCCCTCCTTCTCTACAAGCTACATAGACGATCTACAATCTTGTAGATATGTGTCGAGCAAGTACTTAGGCTAACATTAAAGTCACATGTTGATCTTTATACCCCTTCTCAACTATATGCTACAGGGACGATCTACAATCTTGTTAATATGTATTTAGCAACCTATTTTATGGCCTTTATACTCAGCTATTGCAATGTTACTCATATTTTCCTACAAGCTACATGGAATATTTACAAGTGTGTATATATATGTATCTATATATATATATGTATCTAGCAAGTAATTCAGTGACCGTTTATAACCACGTATTGCAGTTTATACCCCACCTCCCAAGAAGCTTCAGGGAGTTTATAACATTGTAAATATGTATCTAGCCGGTAATTCCCTGGTCTTTGTAACCGCGTATTGAAGCTACAGAGGCAACCAGTTTGTATATAGCATGTAATTTCATGGTTTTTACGATTACATGTGTAGTCTTCACCTCTCCTTTCCTACAAGCTACAGAGACAATCTACAATCTTGTACGTATGTATCCAGCAAGTATTTACACGGAAATATGTTGACGTTTATCCCCCTCAACCACTACAAGGTACATAGGCGATCTACAGTCTTATAAATATGTATCTAGCAAGCAGTTTCATGTCCTTCATACGGAGGTTTTTAAGTTTATACTTCCCTTTTTGAAGATCAACAATCTTGTAAATATGAATCTAGCAAGCAATTGCATGACCTTTATAACCACGTGTTATAGCTTATACACCTCCTCCGAAATAAGCTGATTAGACGATCTACAATCAATACAAATATGTATATAGCAAGTAATTCCATCGTTTTAATTGCCATAAATCGCCGTCTATACACATCCATCTCTACAAAGCTACATAGACGGTCTACAGCCGTGTAAATATGTGTATAACATTTAATCCCTTCGCTTATATGACCATACGTTGTAGGCTAGACCCATCTGCCTCAACAAGCTAAAAATACAATCTTGTACATAAGTGTATAGCAAGTAATTCATGGCACATATAACCAAAAGCAGCTCAGCTGCAGTTCGTACCATTCCTCCCCAACAAGCAACACAGACGATCTATAATATTGTAAATATGTATCTAGCAAGTAATTTCAGGGCCTTTATAATCCGCTGTTGCAGTTTATAACCCCCCCCCCCCCCCCCACACACACACACACACACACACACACACCAACACGCAACAGAGCACATCTACATTATTGTAAATATGTATATAGAAAACAATTTAATGGCCTTTATAATCTTGTGTTGTAGTTTATACTCCTCCTCCACAGAAGGCCTAACTTTTTACTCAATAATAGTGTTACAACTATTTAAGACTCTCACCAGGGATGCACAGGCAGACCAAAGGCTGGTCATAGTTAGGTGTTTATGACCTCAGTGCAGGGGTAATAAAGAGGTCCTTTGAGGGATTAAGCATTTTCCCATAAAATATTGATATTAATCTTGATAAAATAAATTTGGTTATACAGGTAAGTTTCCTCTCGGAACCTCTTTAGTTCAGTGAGATACTGAAATTTATTTAATCTGTCCCTTATCGGTTGATCCGTTAATGACCTCTTATATGCTAAAATATAGATCTTTAAACCTACTGAGACGATTTACAATCATATATATATGTATCAAGGCAGTAATTACATTGCCTTTATGATATCCTAATCCAGATGGCAAGTACTATCGTTCATGCAATATCACGAGCTGGCCTCAGTATTATTTTAAAAGGCACCTGCTATAGTAAAATATCACCAATTATCGGTTAAAAAGTATTGCATTTAGATTTATAGCAAGTATGCGGGTATGCTTACACGAAAATCTTTCATTGCGGTTATCTCATAAATTCTGTGGTGTCATCAATTGTATGATACACACAACATCAATGCACAGAGCAAGCAAAATATAAATCAATTGTGAATGATAAATGGTTCCAAATCGACCACGTCAGGAGAAAACTCTTTAGTGTATGCGAAAATCAATGACGCTGTCCAGTCTGCGCCAATGCGCAGACTGGACAGCGCCATGAATATTCGCCTTTTGGGGAGTGAAATAGCTTTACAAATTACATTCACAGTTGCAGCAGTCTGCTTAGTCCCCGTGGAAGAATTGTAAGGTGAGAGGCTTGTCTAACCACAGTCCCTGGTGGCAGTTTGTCTGGTGACAAAGATAAAATCATAAGCCCTTTTGGCACTCAGAACAAAATTGATACATCAATATTCAAGACAAACAGTGGTTTCTCAGACGTGCATAACAACTGCATGCAATGTCATATGAAGCCGAAAACGATTTCCAAAATTAAAATCAGTATTGGAATAGCAATGAACTTGGCCTCGACGTTATAAGGCTTGAGTTCATTCTCAGACTCAAAGTAAAGCGCAATGATTGGCTGCTTGCGGACACGTGTCCGCAAGAAGCCAATCATTGCGCTTTATTTTGAGTCTGAGACTTTACTCCAGTTTTGTAACTTCGAGGCCTGGTCTTGTAGTACAATCAATAGCAGGTCAGACTGGTAATTTATACAGGTGCAATTTATATTATCCTTTTGACGGCGTCACTTGCCTGCGATGTTTCGGTCCTTGGCAGTATACGCATAGTAGAAGTCGTAGCTCCACCAGGCTTCGGACATAATTTCGAGAGTCCACACGTAGGCCAATTACCAGAAGACGTCTGTTCCGAATTTATTATAAAGGCCCGTATACCTACAGATACACAGTTTGAAAACAACCACAATACTACCAATTTAGCGATATGTTCCAATGAAACGTATAAACATATTCTGTTAAAAGCATAACTGTCATTCAGGTGCCTGACAAACTAAATGAAAAAGTGTTCATTTCTACATGAACATTTCACTCAGGAAGCAGTGAATGTAGTTGAGAATTTACTTAAAAAAGCTTATGGTGAAAAACTCTTTTATTGAAAAGCCTTTTTGTTGTAAGTACAATTTTAATTGCCTATATGAGACTATTCTAATGTGTACTTACAACATATTCGCGTGAAAACCAAAACTATTCTGAAGCTAACATTTACCAAGTAATATGCCCATTGGCCTTGCCGTTTTAAACGTCTAAAACTGCCAATCAGTATTATCAGTTACCTCTCACATAAACTGCATTGTTACACGCTGCTTGATAAACGTTGTCTACCTTAATCAGGTCATGATGACGTTGCAGTTTTTGAATGACGTCGCCAATGACGCTGAATCGACACAAAAAATCGATCATTACGTCATATTCGCTAGTATGTAGAGTGAATTAACTTGTTAAGCTGATAAATAGAATACCAGGTTCGCGTCATTTGATATTAAGTTTGCCAGGCTCGAGAAAGCAAGCCTCGCGATGTCAACAAGCGTTCTGGAAGCCTTGCCTGGTAAACTTGATATCAAAAAGACACGAACCTCGTATTCTCTATACCTGTCCTTATACCACAAACTCTTTATACTTGCATAACAGTTACAGTATAAATCCAAATTCATAGACATGGACGCACCATTTGCTAACCTGGTAGTTGCGTAGTTGTAAATGGTCCATGCATTTTGTAGATAAATGTATGAGAGGGTTAGCAAATAGGAAAAGTAAGACAAAGGGCAAAGATCAGGAATCGATACAATCAAGCACCACACCTTTTCCAGGATACCAATGGAAAGTGACAATTTCACAATCAGACATCACAAACAAAAGCCAAGAGGTCAGCCCTTTCCCAGCAGGTGACCACACGGCATCAATGAACAGACGCAAACGAAAACATAACAAAAACAAGACATAAATAACATAAATGATCCACAAATTAAAGAAGCACCGCCTTGGAACATACCGTCTTGGAAGTCATGTCCTTCGCTGTAGATATGAAGATATATTGGTAGAAATGCGTTTCCCGCAAAAATCCCGAGTGTTGTTCTACAATAAGAAATGACCAGAATTGCCTAATAGTTGGCTGTCCATTTTACAAAAGATGCTTACTTGCACTATGGATGTAAAATTGAGTAGAAGATAGCATCCATGTTAAATGTGTCCCTATATGTGTAGTAAAACCGAAAGGGACGGTTGTCAAGTCTGAAAATGTCCCTTGGTCTCAGAATTAGGTCAAGGGACAACTGGGTTGCAAAATAACACACAAATAGACAAGCAGTCCTTTATATGTCATCTTCTGACCACACGATACCCATTAAATTCACTGAAGCTATCCAGAGTGTACTTAAAACACATGTTGCATTTAAAACATAACCTAAACAAGACATGAGCATATGTCCATGCAAGGTTAAAGGTCATTGAAATGCAAAAATCGCAAAATCAAAGTATGTAATGTTAATGCTGCACTTTTTGTAAGTATCATACCAATCCAACACTACAAAATTATTTTTTAAGAATGCATGTGCAAATTTAAGCAATGTATACTAATATTGATAGTATAACTACAGGCCAGGTCATGATTAAAGGTCTCGTTAGTGCACAGTTTGTGTAAAAATATATGGAAAATGGCTTATTGTTTTGTAGTCATCATACCCAACATATCCATTAATCAACAACATAAGTGAGTAGAATGTATGAGTACAGCAAACAACTTCACTGAAGAGAATATATGTATCCAATTGTTAACTAGCAGCAAAATACCTCTTGGCTTCTTATTGGACCACGTTGAGAGAAATCGACTTTAAGCATATAAGAACTGCTTCGGCATATATCAGTTTTCACTTCAGTGCTGTCTGACTATCACTTATGCTGTACACTGATCAGTAACTAATCTTCATGAGTGTAGCTTAGGTCTGTAGCTGAGCATGCCAATTTGAGTCATACCTGGTCAGAAACCTCGAAAACAGATTTTCTCCTGACGAGGCTCAATTATGATAGGGTGCGCATTGCATATAGATGCTGTTTTATACCGTGAGCTACATTTTGCCTGGTTGTAAACCCAGTCTTGGTTTCTAGCCATGGTTTCCTCTCTTATTGCATTATGGCGGATTAGGCCTCAAACTCAATGAAGACCCTAACCTAAAACTTTCATCTGTTGGTTGGTGCCTGATGTTTGTTTTTGGCTTGGCCCACCGTGGCATAACTTGAGGTTTCTTTCGTTCTGACTATCTATGAATCGTAAGCCTTTTTTTTCATTACAGTGCGTTAAAACGATTGTTTCTCTGCGATTATGCATTGCGTACGTTAGTAATAGTAAGTAAGCCTCTATGCGAGCTTAACTTTGGTTTGTGTGTTTTAACAACAGCAGAATCTAGGGCAAAGATTTGCGCCTGTACAACGTATGTAAGCCCCCAGTTGCTTTGCCTGATGTCCGTTCGATGGCTGTGGTTCTGATGTTGTTGAGTCGTCGTGTATTGTTGCCCCAATTCTTTGTGGGGGTTTTGTGTTTAGTCCTTGTTCTGTAATGCGGTACATAGTGACCCTTCTATTTTTGCAATCATCTATTCTTGCGGAGGAAGAGAGAGCTGGTTGCTTTTGTTTAAATATTTTCTTGCTGTCTTGTAGCTATAAATGTTAAGTGTCTCTTTCTCACGGTGCCGTGGGTTTGTTTGCAGTGTGTGATTGTGCGATTGTCCTGGTCATACTCACAAAATCTTGGTCATTTTACATAATACATGTTAGTATATTACAATGAAAATTGATCAGCTCTGCTGAGTGTGTTGCGGAGTGATAATTCATTGTTGTCAGTGAACTCAGTGAATTACCTTATAATAATTATTGCTATAGCTGATCTATCTTAAATAGCACGTGTATGATTTGGCTGTGCAGTCAATGTCATCACATTTACAAGCTGGTGTGCATTTCAGAAATGCATCTCACTGACATGCATTTCATCTTGCACCCACTGCTGATTTGTTGCATGCGTCTTGGGTTGCTGGCAAGCGCTTCCAAACAACTTCTAGTTCATCTGTACCTTCTTGCTAGCCAACTGTTTTATTTGGTTCATTTTCTAGATTCATTATTGCATGGTCTGCTTGAAGCTATATCTTAGCTTAAAGCTGCATAGTCTGTAACTTTTAATATTTTTCGAAATTTTTTATTTTCTTTTTAAAGCATTTGTAAAAGTAGAATTAAGTTATGTTTTCACAATAAATCTGTTCACTATAGCTGAAAACTGCACGGAAAAGTGAATTATCTTATAAAACAGGTGTGTTTTTCTCTTATTGGTAATTATTTGCGTCCCTCCAATAATTATAGATAGTTAATTTTAACATAAACGCTGTTGTTTTGATACTGATAATTTGTTAAGATTTACGAAATTGGTAAAATGTTTACCTGAATTTTTGTTATTTTACTGTGTTCTTGAAAAATAGAAACATTAGTTCTAAAATTAAAAGATCAAAAGTTGCAGACTTTGCAGCTTTAATAGTTTGGTAATTTTATATGTTACTCTAATGCATAATGGGTTGGAGCCAACATCTTTATGTCACATTTCGCTTTCACAAAAAGACTATGACTGGCATCATCAATACCCTTGACACATGTTCTATACTATTCCATACAATAAACACACAATATTCTCAGCAGCGTCGACATTATTATCTCTTACTACTCCAGTAAGAAGATGGGGTACACTTAATGAACTTTTTCCAATATATTGTCTTGCCTTTGCCAGGAAAAGATATTATCATTCACCCATAATATTAACTGAATTGTTTCAACATAACCTAATAAACGTTTCCTATCTCACGGCATGTTACCTTTATCAGGTCGTGATGACGTTGCACTTTTTGAATGACGTCGCCAATGACGCTGAATCAACACAAAAATCGAAAGTTACGTCATAATCACTGGTTTGAAGAGTGTAACAATGGGTAAACTGATAAATAGAATACCAGGTTCGCGTCTTTTAATATCAAGTTTACCAGGCTCGGCTTTGAGAACGCATGTTGAATCGCTCGGCAAGCCTCGCGATGTCAACAAGCGTTCTCAAAGCCTTGCCTGGTAAACTGGCTATCAAAAGACACTCACCTAGTATTCTCTATGTATTGCAACCTGTAAGAGATTCTGTATGCAAACATTTTGGCTAAAATGTCAGACAATACTAAATGGGATAGCTGTTTCTTTTATCTGTTCATGTGGGCATCCAAACCTCAATATAGATATAGTTGCAGTACCTAATTGTGATGCAGCAACAATATAAACACGCCTGTGTTGCTGGTTGGTGTGATATTTAACAATTATTATTTGAGCCAGTGCATGAGATTTCCAACAATGTGGCATTTTGACACGTGTAGACTCGGACGAGCCTATGCAACCTCTTTCAAGCTTAGACACTCCAAATAATGTTCAGTTAGTAGCTTAACAATCATAAAATAATCTAGCGACTAGTTAAGGCTCTGATCAGAGGCTTTTCTGGTCTCACATACCATATTGTTGGACATCTCATGCACTTGCTCATTATTTGTATATCCTACTGTTGTTGCCTCTTACACAAGTAACACCACACTTGTGTCGCGATCTTTATTATGACAAGTGGGGCGCTTCAAGTCTGTTAGATGCACGTCTATGTTTAAGTCTTCAGGTAATCGAGAGTTTCAGCCATCAAACGTACAGGCATGATATCGGCCAAATCAGACTTATTCTCACCTAGTACTTTGAACTACCACTTGGCATCCGATTATGAAGAGGCAAACACTAAGGTGGAGTATCGAATCACAAACTTTTAAGGCAAACTACAAGCTAATGTATGGCTCCAATCAGATCATGTAACAATGAATCAAGAAAATAAACTAACATACACTATTGGCTTGTGAGAAGGTACATGTAGACTAGGAGTTGTGTAAAAGCGCTTGCCAGCAATCAAATCTCAAACGCATGTTTGTGGCTAATTACCTGTAGGCGCAAGAGGAAATGTGTGTCCGTGAGATTCAAATGATATAAAGCATATCTGTACTGCACACCAGCTCGTGGCTATGATGCCATAAGCTGCAAAAATCATACTATAATTATTGTTATACTACTTAGAATAAACATGATATAGTGTCAATTATTGCCATATAACTCACTGTTTGAGGTCTGTGACGCTGACAATCAGTGAGTTATCACTATGCAACTTACACCAAAGAGCTGATCTATTTCGATTGCAATATATAACATGTACAAGAAATGACCAAAATGCAGCAGTAGAAGAATCAACACAACAGCATTGTATAAATAGAGGATCTTACATGAGTGTTCATGTTTTTATTGAATTTATTAAACGAGTTGGGGAAAAGAGATAAAATGCGAGGCTTGCCGAGCATTTTATCTCTTTATCGCAACGAGTTTAATAAATTCAATAATACAGGAGCACGAATGTTAGATCCTATTTATCATATGACATTAAGATTACTTTGAAATCTCATTTTTGGCGTTAAAACGTTATAATTGCGTCATTATGAACGCAACGTTGTTTTGGACGTAATAACGTTTCCCGTAAATCGATAAACCACTAGTGGTTTACAGATTCTATTGCATGGCGTTAATTCACTCCCAGACACGACATCATATGATAATATGTATTGTTTACTTGATCATAATTGAGCCATGTCAGGAGGAAATTTGTTTTCAAATATGCATGACTCAAACTGACCTCCTTAGGTATAGAGCTCAGCTAGAGTCTGAAGTACTGAAATCAGTGTACAACAAATTTAACGTGCTAGTCAAACACCTTTGCTCTCGTTATATGCTTAAAGCATATTTTCTACTAATGTGACCACATAAGAGTTTCTTTCCTGCTAGTTTACAATTGGATATCTATATTTTCTTCAGTAAATACCTATATTTCCTTCAATTTGCTGCGCTCATATGACCTTCTCACTTATGCTTTGTTTTATGGATGTGTGTAAGTATGCTGATCACAACATTAGGCTTGATATGCATTTTTTCATAAACTGTGTACTTAAGTAACCTTCAATTATAGCCTGGCGTGTAGTGACACTATTAATATAAGTATACAAGGCTTTCAAACCATTTACATGCAGTTTTATTGTAATTGTGTGTTGTTGCAATGGTATGATACCGACAAAAATGCAGCATCGACATTACATTATTTGATTTTGCGAAATTCGCATTTACGAGGAATGATCCAAAAGCTCTGATTTTACCTTGTAGCTTGTACTTGATGATGGGATAGAAAAATCCGTCCCTGGCGATCACCGTTTGTCAACACTCAGCAAGAAAAAAGTGAGTATGATCAGCAATTACCACAATTGCACACTGCAGATCAACCCATAGCACCATGAGGAAGTGCCACAGAATACTAACATTCACACGACACCAAGAAGATAATTAAATCAAAGCAACCAGCTCTTTTTCCTCGTCAATATGATTGCAAAACTAGCAATGGCACAAAAGCATAGATCCCCCACAAACAATGTGAGGTACATAAAACAAGGCATCAGCAACAACAGAACCACCGCCTTAGAACCGACAGCAGCCTATGCCACTGGGGGCTTAAATGCTTTTACTGGCATCAAATCTTCGCTTAGATCTGTTTTTGAAAAAAAATTAGCTCGCATGAAGGCTTCTTCACTGATTCAATGCATCATCACAGAGAAACAATCTAATCAAATTAACACATTATGGTGAAGCAAAGAAAAAGACCATGCCTGGGTTTACAACCAGGTATGCAGACTATTGCATGATCTCCATGCTGTATTCCACTTTTTTACGTTCAAGTATCGTTTTTAATTGATATTCACTAAATTAAGGCTTTCCAACGTTTCTTTAAAATTTATAAGCTAAATCACCATTAAAAACTGGTTCTGATATACCTTGATGCAGAAGATTTTAAACCAACATTGTATTAAACAGTCAACCCTGTGTGTCTGTGATGACATTTAGAAAAAACTCTACGGAATTTATAGTATTGATAACCTTATTTTAATAAAAAAAAGTGTTAAACATTATTTTCTATTGTTGAAGTCGCCAACAGTCTTGTAATGCCAAACGAGGATCCTCAGGGCGGATTTTTTATACCACCCTAAGACTCATGATAGATTCTTCTATTACCGAAACTTTGCGAATACGCTTACGTAATGTTTGGTGAAATAATAAAAACTACGTGTTTACCATTTCTCATGGCTAAAATTGATTACCGAAAAATTTCCGTAATGTAGCCATTTTCATGATAAATGTGGGCTAATGTGTTCAACAAACAGTTTCTTGAGATCGGCTTAATCAGAATAATGAATGAACGCATGCATTGGCTAACAATACGCGAGACAGTGCATTATTTCATTTTACCATTTGTCGAATTTAAAGAAGATTGAATCCAAGCAAATGGCACTTGACTGCGTCATGAGAATTGCTATTTATTGAAATCCATCCCCATGTAAATGTATCCCCAATATTCCACCTCAGTTGCTAGTTGGGACCGCTTCGTAAAAAAGCCTTCATACTTGAACATTACATGTAGGGTTTCTTTCAAAAAAAGGATTTTACGAATCCATTGCCTGACATCATAGACCTGAGAAGGATTTATTTCCGCCAAAATCTTCGTGTTATTCCTGCTTTTTTGTAAAGTAGTCCGACCTTGCTCTTGTTGAAGATTATATTCATCCATTAATGAAAATAGTCTGATGGTTAGCAATCACCTTGTTGCGGAAGAGACAGCTGGTTGTTTTGCTTTAATTGTGGTGGCTGTCCCTGTTATTTATGGCTTAATGCGTCCCTGCAATGCCGTGGGTTGGTCTGGAATCTGTAATTGTGGCATTTCCTGGTCATACTCACATACATTTTGTAAAACATTATGTCCCTGAAACAACTGCACTTCACAGTATGGCTACGTGTATATTGGATTTATTTTTTTCAAAGGTAGGTCAAAGTTATATATTTTGGTATGCTGTATATCCGTAAGCTTTTGTAACAGAGAACGTGTATGTCAGTTTATCACATATGGAATACGGTGGACAACGTTAACGTTTCTTGCTTGCATATTAAATCAATGTTCCTCCATTCTGCAATACCGCGGGGAAGGGGATGGGGAGTGACATAAAACAAGAAATACTTTGTTACATAGACGCTAGTATCGGGAGCCGTTTTTTACATGGTGAGAAGATGATGTAAAGCGTTTAATAATTAAAGCAACAGCACCGCCAGTATTGGCTTTCAATACTCTTAAGATATTGATGGGCGACCGTGCAAACAATACGAGTGCCAATGCTTTCTGCAATTTGTAATTATTGCATTTACCAAAGAAAAGCGAGGTGATATATTCTTTAACTTTTCGCTTACTGTAAAGGCGGCGCCTCATGAAAGCGTAATTAGGACTGGTCAATCTTAGCCATAGGTAAAAGCTGAAAAGGAGGCGTGGTTTTATTCAAAAGTAACTGTATCATCTTGTGCCACAATCTCAGTCATTATTTAGTCCTGAAAACGCCAGCAAAATAACTGTATCTGAAAATGTCTATTTAACATAAGCAGGGAGGCAAACATTGTGGACCCAGATCAGACTGCTCCTACAGGAGCAGTCTGACCTGGATTCACACTGTTTATCTATGAGGTTTCAAATAGTTTAGTGGACGACAAAAACATACATTTTGTGATTATGCGCTTTAAGGGTTAAATAAATGTGAGTTCAGTGTGTATATGGTTAGGATATTCATGAAATGCACGCACGTTTGCGCGGCCCAGACAACATATAATTTCTTTACCAAATCATAAATAGAACCTGATTTCCCTTGTTTAGCAGATGAAATAGCCGAACCACGCCCAGATATGAATATTAAAGTTGCCGCCTTTACAGTAAGCGAAAAGTCAAGTACTATACGTATTAACCTTCAAACCAAAGACACAAACCCGTTGTACTCATGATTATATGATATGTACGTCGTAATTACAATTATTACACGATCCTTGGGTCTGCACTATAATCACTATGTGAGACTGTCCGTCTGTCCGTCCGCGGTCAGTTAGTGAAATGCTCATAACCCTTGAACCACATGTTATATTTTGATCAAAATCTTGCATAAAATGCATGCCAATATTATCTAACCACTGGTATGTGTAACAACCTTTTTTGATGGACGAGGGTTTGCTGAGCATCATTTCAGCCAGCTGTGGTAAATTAGTAAAACTGCTCATAACTCTTGAATCGCATGGTATGTGTGTGTCAAATTTCGGATACTTATTTATTTTAACATTATCTAGCCACTGGTATGCAAAATGGTGACAAGGCTTTGACGAGCATCATTTTTGCCAGTCGAGGTATTTTAGTAAAATGCTAATAACTCTTGCACAGCACCAAATATTGTGATCAAATTTTGCATTCTTATACATTTTATCTGTATCGAAACTGTGGCAAGGCTTTGCCAAGGAATGGCAGGCCGTGGTCAGATGCTCATCACTCTTGAACCACATGGTATATTTTGATCAAATTTTTTGCATACCTATATATTTTAAAATTGATGACGAGGCATTGCTGAACATTAGTCTGGCGAGCATTCTACATCAAGTGACGTAAGGCAGTCTTATAGAAAATGCATTAACTATATAGTTACTTAGCTCCCTTGAAAAAGTTGGTTTAACTTTAGTGAATTAGCTCCCTTGTGCTAAACGTTTGCACGACGTTAGTAGATATGCAACATGCGATAGTACACATTAGTTCACTATTGTGATACAGTTATCTATTTAATATAAAGCATATGTTGTAATAGAGGGGACTGCATAACTTTATCTGGGATGTTGGAATCAACGAATATCCATATCTTTAGGAGGCGGCAGTACTTTTTTTTTTAAATTGGCGAGACATAAATACCTTGGGTTTTATTTTAACAACAATAAAACATGACCCCTTAGGGGTCCCTAGTTGAACCCTGTCTCCACCAGTCTGTACTCCGTCACCCTTTTAGGCCAGAAACATTGCCGGTTGAGCCTTCCGATAACAGACCATATAATAAAATACATAACAATAAACCCAAACGGCCACGGCAACTACCACGGAGCAGCCATAAAAAGCTTTTCTTTTATTATTGTACGGACACTTTGGCTGCTTGTAGGTGGGTGGAATCTTCACTTTAGGCAAAAATGTTAAGACCCCGCAATGGGTGGGTCACTCTTTCCGCCCGCTACCAGCTATAATTAAAATGTAGTGAAAATGCCAATATCTATTAAACCACATTGTATATTTTGATAAAAATTGTGCATACTTATTCATGTTAACACTGTCTAACTACTAGTACGTGTAACATCTTTTTGTGTGGACGAGGCTTTACTGGGCATCAGTCCAGCTGATCGTTGTCAGTGAAAATTCTTATAAATCTTCAACCACATGGTATATTTGAATAAAATGCACACTTATTTATTTCAATATTGTCCAGCCACTGATATGCGAAACGGTGACGAGGTCGCTGGGAGAATTTAAAACATAAAAAAATTCTGAAAACACAAAGTATATTTAAATTGAAAAGTGTCCAAAACAAAATTATCAAAAAACACAATATTTTAAAGGCTTGGTGTCTAAATTTTGCACGATCCACAAGTATGCAGGATAATTACTGTGCGAGTCCGTCTGTCCATCGAATTACTTCTGGCACCGAATACAGATTAATCTCAGTGCATTATGGGTCGTGCACATTACAGTCAGTTGACTATTCTTTTAAAACTTTTGTAGACTGAAACCCCTAAACGGATACTTTGGCAGACAGTGAAGAACCATATGAATTGGGCCTCGTCGCGAGAAAACCTGTCTTCGAGGTTTCCGTCAAAGCGAGTTTCAAACCAGCCTGCTCAGCTACAGAGACTAGCTAGAAAGTTGAAAATTCGCATGTAGCAAGTTTGGATTTAATACTTTCCAAAAAGCGAATAACAAAGGCGTTGATCAGACTGCGCGGATGCGCAGGCTGGTCTGCGCCTTTGTTGTTCGCAACCCCACGAAGACAAGTTATCTCGCGTCGAGGCCCAAATAATACATTTCATCAGGGTATGCACTGTTTGCTAAATGTTATACAACCTCCAGGGACAGTAATATATACTGATTTAGAAAAAAAATACCTGTGATCCCTTAAAGTACACAATGGGAAGTCCCATACTTATTTATCAAGACGTATGGAAAAGTTCATCCGATTATAAAGGGTTGATAGAATGTATTTGGATACAGCTTCTTTAAACATTTACGATGTCGCCTAATTTACACATACTTGTTTCAGCAGAAATATGGATATACCTTTTTCGAATCTATCCTTGTTGTCCTTTAAATGGGACATTTTTAAACAGTGGTGAACCGAATTTCATCCCAAAACTTCTTCGAGAGCTTGACTCATCCAGTACATAGAGAATACTAGGTGAATGTCTTTTGATATCAAGTTTACCAGGCAAGGCTTTGAGAACACTTGTTGACATCGCGAGGCTTGCCGAGCGATTCAGCAAGCGTTCTCAAAGCCGAGCCTGGTAAACTTGATATCAAAAGTCGCGAACCTAGTATTCTATTTATCAGTTTACCCATTGTTGAACATTCTTCAAACTAGCGATTATGACGTAATTTTCGATTTTTATGTTGATTCAGCGTCATTAACGACGTCATTCAAAATGTGCAACGTCATTATGACCTGATAAAGGCAACATGCCGTGAGATAGACAACGTTTATCAGGCAAAGCGCAACAATGCAGTTGGTATGAGAGGTCACTGATAATTAAAAGTATAAAGTTGATGATTACTAGTGTAAAATGTGTCTAAATATGTCGATACCCTAAACGTGTTCAGATTGAAGCATGATCCAGATATTAAGCTCAAAATACATGGCGTACTTTGGTGAGATCATTTTTCGTGTGGCAAAGCTTAAGCTTGGCGTGCTACGCCATGTTTCAATTTGTAATTGTATCCCTTTTTCGGAGATTGGCTCTTTTAACTGCGCTGTGTTTTTGCAGTTCTTTGACAAACGCCGACTGCCAAGCCGTTGGCGTAATCGAAATAAAGTATCAGATGAGTTATGTTAGGCTTTGTCATCCCAAAACACCTTTCCAAAATGCACAGGCTCTATTGGCGCAGCTAAAACGCCAGGTTGTTCAACTCATCAAAGAGAAATTATTGAAACGAGGAGTGATTCTTACATTTTTATCAATATCATTTTCAAAATTTGGATGCTTCATCAAAAAGCTTATATTTATATATCCCTACATGCTTATACTACTGATACATGTGTAATGGATAGTTGAGAATACTTTAGAGAAACTATGTGCTTGGGGCGATACTCTCAATAATTTAAATGTTATCGGTGCTTCTGTGAGGCAATTCCAATGTATATCGAAAGCATGCATTTCTGTTAAAAGTAATATAACCCTTCTTGAAATTTACACATATTAAGTATCATGTTCATTGTTTTTTACCTCATGACAACATGTCAAGATGCCAATCATAATTGAAATACATGTCACTGTCGTGTATATATTAACGAAAATAGTATTCAATGTTTTGCGTTGGTTATGGAATATATACGAGGGAGCAGAGCTCCCGACTGTATGTTTCATAATCATAACAAAACATTGTATAACCTATTTAGCCCTGACCCAGGGGTGTCTCGTGTTGCTGACACTCAGGCTTCACATCATGGCATATACTCATTATGTAGCATTTTGCTGCATTTCATTAAGGAGTATGTCATTTCTTTTTTAGCCATAGATGTGATGCGTTCAGATGGGACGAAAGGATTTTATAAGTAGCATTTCTTTAAATTTTTTGCAAAATAATATGGAAAATATTTCACTGATCACACGTTACAGATGTATATGCTGATCAGTCCCCACTGATTGTGCATTCGATCCTGATACGGAAACAGTGGAGACTCATTTAGATTAGCGTTTATATCCACGTGCCGTTTGATCCTGATGTCTTTATCAAATAGCATTTTGGCGCAAGCAGTGTAATTTTTGACCAGACTTCAATGAACAGCCTTGTCAGTTCTTTTCCTGCAGCGCGAAACACCTAAGATTTGAACTCTACTTCATTTTGTGTCAATATCACACTTAGTTTTGTTTTGGGGGTCTAAAAATAAAAATAAATGTGTTGAAATTGAAAATTTCAGACTGCCATTTCCTCTCATCAAGTTATGGGAGGTGATCTCAAATTGTGTGAGTTGTATTTCTGAATTTTCTATATTACTGTTATTAGAAATAAGAAAAATAAATATTTATAGAAATGATGTACATGCTACATACATTTTCAATCCTATTTCCGTATCTTTGACTTAAGTCCAGCAATAGAACATACTTCTCATCAACTAGGAGTGAGCTCCCTAGTTGACAATTATGACTGGTGTAGTTGTACTTGACTAGAAGTGAGCCTGGTGTCCTAATGTAGTTGAGCCCTAGATATATAGGGTGTATAGAAAAGCCTGGATGGTACTGTATATCTAGCTCGGCTATTGCCGAGAATGCAGTTTGAAGTGTTGTAGCTGAATTCATGTAATAGATCCCGGATAATCACATGTGACCAATCATTATCCCGATTAGACATTCGAGGCTTGCTGCGAAAAACTATTTGATTGGTTGTGGAGGAAATACAATAGACAGAACAGCGGCTATAGCTTGATGAAAGCCCAAAACGAAGTAGGCCTAACACTGTGTCACTCCGCTCTGACAACCTGAAATATATTACTTTACATGTATACCCCCTTACAAACTTTAGAATAAACTGTCTTGTAATTTGCAAGTTCTACACTGATGTAGGTGATGTAAAATAGTTATGCATGTACCATAGTTTGTCCACCTGTACTTGGGATAATCCACTCGCTAAAGCTCGCGGATTTTCTCTGCTATAGGCGGACAAACTATGGTATACCTATAATATGACTGGTCCGTCTATGGAACAGTCATTTGTAAATGTGCTTAATCCTTTTCTATGTGACACGCTTCAGTAAACACTAAACTGATTTCCAAGATAATAAGAAAACAGATTGACGAGAACACGCTTTAACATATAAGTGTTCTTCAAACTACATTGGAGTAGACAGGAGGAGTCATTAAGACTATGAATTGCAAATCGAATTCAAAAGTGTGTTTTTATTTTATCCTTGGGATCGGTCCGTTAAGAGAGTTTACTTGTCTTGTATGCTTTATATAGGACTTCAAGACAAGTGATGTCTCTCATTTATATTGGGTTCATATTATGAGTCGATCTTATTCTTGCACACCAGATAAGGATACATGTATCTGATTTTTTATCCTGGGATAGAAAATCTCATCTTACCCATTTTATCTTACCCAGACTATCACGTGGGGGCTAAACATTGGTTGTATTGTGACTCATGTGACATAATCCTCAAGTGACGTCATTATTATGTTAAGGTGACGTCATCGTGTCATAGCGCATCTCAGTGTATTCAGGAACTTCGGGGAGGCTTTTTTATATATGAAAGGCAGTATTAAAAGCGAGCAAGATAAAGAATCAATTATTCGTATGAAGGTGGGATAAAAATCCGTCTCCCGGAATCACGTCTGTGATCACTTGGCAAGCCTTGTGGTGCTTAACGGTGATCCTCGGGGCGGATTTTTCTGTCCCACCCTCACCCTCATGATTGATTCTTATGTTCCATACTTTGTAATTGTGGTCCAACGCATAAGATTTGGGTATATATCCCATGTCGAGCAGTAAAGGCTCCGGGAAGCCTGCAGATAAGCACAATCGAAACCTAGCGAAACGTTTTGCTTCATGCATACCCAAAGTATGGAAGAAGTGATAGACTCCGATCACACTTAAGATAACTAGCACCACATAATGCGTCGCCATGGACGTTTAAATAAGGCTTTTGTGCATATGCAATGCGCTAAGTACCAAGTTCTCACGTGCTGGTACATACATACATATTACAATGAGCTCTGTACTACTGGTTATGTTCCTATAATATTGACCATTCCGAGACCTGTGGTCTGTAGACTGAACTTACAGGTACAACTATACCACAATGTAATTGGATAAACTGACTCAACTGGCAGGTTGTGTTCTACTTCTTTAATAAATTGTTATAGACTGCGGTGGCGGCACTTGGAGTTATATAATAAAAAATTCCTAACTCTAGCATTCAATGTGATGTTTACATGTTTCAATTGATATGTTTGTCAGCCAGTTATGTCCATTTCTTTGCTGCAAATAATGGTTACCTCCCTTTGAACATTTGTGGTTTTGAGAGCAACAAAAGGACTTGATTTTATTCAACAATTTGAAAGACGATAGGGTGCTTTCTATATTTAATGGTGAGTAAGACCTGTTGAATTATTCTAATGGCAAGAAAAATAATATTTTGTCTGTAATGAGGTTTATGGAAAATTGATTACAGGTTGTGCAAGAAAAAAGAATCCATTATTTGTGTGACGATGGGATAGAAAAATCCGTTCCTCGCGATCACTGTTTGTCATCACTTGGCAGGCCTCTTGATGCCAATTGGTGATCCTCAGGACTGATTTTTCTACCCCACCCTCACACTCGTGATAGATTCTTACTTTTATGACTTATTGTTTTCAAATGAGCGCTTATTTTGTCTCCATTATTTTATTCTTTTGGGGCTAGTACCTCAAAGGACATCTACAGTTAGATGCATCTCACGCAACCAATTTGCAACTTTAAACATAACCAACAAATAATTAATTAAACCACAGTTTGTATGCAGCAGCATCGCCATAAAAGTTTATCCTATTGTGCATGACGTTAACACTACCTTGTAAGCTTGTTTGGCAAAAGCAAATAAAATTTCTAAATGAAATAAAAACAACAAATTTGCTTCGTATAAACAGTATTAAGAAAGTTCAATATGCAGTAAACAGATTTTATATTGTACTTTGTAAATGAAAGTTAGATTACAATAGTTGTATAGTAGCTGCAATTGCTGTTTGACGTTACGTGCAAAGAAGGGCACTTAGTGTACACATGTCGAAACTAATGAGTCAGAAAATAAAAATCGAGACGTTTCTTTTACGCGCCCAAAACTTATGTGTGATATATAAAATAACTTGCGAAATCAATTTGTGGGGGTTGTATGTTTCTTTTATGTCTAGCTCCCTATAATTCGAATTACTGATAATTCGAAATAAAACTACTAGTCCTTATGAAGTCGAATTTACAAGATAATTATACTGTATATACCATTAATACTTACAATGTAGAATATTGATTGAGATACGTATTTTAAAACCAGACAAGTGTGTCTCAAAAGATGTTATAAACGGAAATTTATAAATACTCCGAGGTATTATGCGTTGCAAGCAGGAAGTTTAATGGAGGATAATTTCCTCAGTCTGATCTTGATTGAAGACAAACTGGCTTTTATTGAAAGTGTCATTGAAAAATATGAGTGTTATCAGGAAATACCACAATCACTTACTGCAGACCAACCCACGACACCTCAAGGAAGAGCCAAAGAACACTGACAGTCACCAAACATCAGACCACAATTAATGCTAAACAATTAGTTCTCATTTCCTCGGCGAGATTAATGCAAAACTAGAAAATTTAAGGACACCAAGTAGTGCATAACAAAACAAAGAGCCTCCACAAACAAATTTAGATCAGCATAAAGCAATATAAATCAACAATATTAGAACCACCGCTTTAGACAGCAGAATAAGGCTGAAATACATTCTACTGACGCCATTAATGTGGTGTGAGGATGCATCTTGAGATGGAGGAGTGTCGCAAACCATTGTTGGGTCACTGTGACCTTGACCTCTGACCTGGTTTCTATACAAACATGTGCGGAGCACATCTTCTTTATTATTTGAGATAGGAATCCCAAATTTGCTGGCAGATTGTAGTATACCATTTTAATGTCACTGTGGCCTTAACTGCGACCTAATTTCTAGAATAATCTTTTCCATGACATATCTCCTATATTATTTGAGGTAAGAATCACAAATATCGTGTGTGGATGTACCTTGGGAGTGTCGCAGACCATTTTCTTGTCACTATGCCTTTGAATTCTGACCTAGTTTCTAGACTATTTGTGTCCAGAGCATATCTTCGATCATATTATTTAAGATGGGAATCACAAGTATGGAGTGTTGGTGCATCTTGGAATGGCGGAGTGTCGCATACAATTTTTCGGGTAACTATGACCTTTAATTTGACCTCTGACCTCATTTCTAGAATAATCATGTCCGAAGCATATATCATATATTATTTGAGGTAGATATCCAAAATTTGGTGTGTAGATGTAGATGGCGGAGCGCCGCGTACCATTCTTTGTCACTGTGAACTTGACCTCTAACCATGTTCTAGAATAATCGTGCCCGGAGCGTATAACCTATATCACAAATAACTTTCCTCAAATGTGTATTATGCTAGACCAATTCCTTTGGGGAATTTTACACGTCACTGTGACATGTCTTATTAGTACCCTACTGGTCAAAGTCCAGTATATGGGACATATATATTTGCTCAATTCCGTCTGTCCATCCGTCTTTTCATCAGTCAAGCTTTCGCGTCCGAGCCATATTTCCTATATTATTTAGGGTAGGCATCCCAAATCTGGTTTGTGAATTCATTTTGGGGTGGCGGAGAGGCGCAAACATTTTTGGGTCACCGTGACCTTGACCTCTGACCGCATTTCTAGAATAATTGGGCGTCTGGAGCATAACTCCTACTTTATTTAAGGTGATAATTTGAAACTTGTTGTTTGGATGCATCTTGTAATAACGAAGTGTCGCTTTCCATTTTGGGTCACCGTGACCTTGACATCTGATCTCGTTTCCAGGTAAATTGTCTCTGGAGCATGTTTCCTACATTATTTGAGGTAAAAATTCAAATTAAGTGTTTATAGGTGCATCTTGGGATGGCAGAGTAATGCGTACCATTTTTGTGTCACTGTGACCTTAACCTCTGACCCCACTTCTACAATAATAATTTTGGGATCATATCACCTATATCAATTGAAATAAAAATACCAAATCTGGTGTGTGGATGCATCTTGGGATGAAAAAGTTTTGCATACCATTTTCAGGTCACTATGACCTTGGCCGCTAACCTGGATTCTAGAATAATAGTGTCCAGAGCAGATATCCTATATTATTTGTGGTAGGGATCCCAATTTTGGTGTGTAAATGCATTTTGAGATGGTGGAGTGTCGCGTATCATTTTGGGGTCAATGTAAACTGGGCTTTGACCTCTGATCTGGTTAAAAATCAGAATGTGGTCATATTGCATATCAAATTAAAGGGAACAACATGTACGATAAAATGCAGGCAGTTATTTTACTCTTACACACCCCTCGACCCCTGGGTGAGGTTTAAAGTTTAAAACATGTTTTCTTTGTGATAAGAGTCAGCTGGCACATCAAATGAACAGAACGGTTTGTCATATACATACTATGGTCATCTATATCATGGGTGGGTTTGGGGAGTAGGGGAGGTTTCCTTAATCCGATAGAAGACTCATATATTGCACAGCAATACGCCATGCCCTTGATTTTTTATTATTTCTTTTTTGCAAAAACGAGTATCGGAATCAGTTCTGAAATAAACAAATGCTAACGACTGGAAAGCTATTCCATTTTTCTAGTTTTTTTCCCAAATTTACAGTAGTAGTTTTAAAAATCTTTTTATAAAAACACTTATGGCCTGAAAACCACAACAAACCTACAAATTATTGTTAGTAGTAAAGAAATGTCCTGCAGCTGGATAATAGTTGTTTGCATTAAGGACGAATGGTTTTCCGTCACTAATATTGACGGGACAGGCTGGGTAGCAGTGCTAAAAGGTAAAAGTTTTGTATGTATGATACCACTGGGAATCAATTAAAATCGTTCCTAAAATGTCCTAAAATATAAGTATAGGAAAAAGTATAATGAACATTCGATCTGCAGTTAATATAGATATATCGTTGAATTTAATAAAAAGTGATTATATTTGGTGTCCTTGGTCTAAGTTTCAAGGTCACGAGAGTCATATAGCTAAACAAAAACATATTTACATACTATCTTCTGACCAATGGTCAGAATTGGGAAGACCTTAATAAATGGTTAGATTTATGTGACCTTGACCTTATAATCAAGGTCACCAGGGTCATATAATTCAATTAGAAAGCCTTATACGCACTTAATCTTTTGACACAAATATCCGGACTGGCGCATATTCGTCCTTTGGGGACCTTAATAAATGGTTAGATTTGAGTGACATTGACCTTGGCCTAAGTTTATAGGTAACCATTCCGGGTCTGCACTCAATTTGTTGAAGCAATTGTCAGATGTTGACCAAACTGACACATAAACCCCAATGGATACACCAATCGATAGTTGATTTATTTTGTGACCTTTATTTTGTTGAGCCGCTCTTCCTCGCGGTGCCTCAGGGTTGTCTGCGGTTTGTGATTGTGGTATTTCCTGATCATACTCACTTACTTTATTTGGTCTAATAATCAAGTCACCAGGGTCATAAAACTATGACGATGGTCTGCTCATACTATTTCTTCTGAACATTACATCTAGTTTAACTGTAGTCTCTAGGGTTAAGATTAAGCAGTATTATTAGTAGGCCACCCGATGGTCATGGTTAGTAGTGGTTGATTCGTTGTTTTACCCATTGCGTTTGATCACGAATATATTTGTGTTTGGCATTTTTTTTGCAGTTTAAATGGTTTACTTGGTGTCATTTCTAGTTTTATAATCATATTGCTGAGGTAGGGAGAGGTGATAGCTAACTATGTTCGTCCGTAGCCGTGTCAGTATCACCAGAAAACAAACTGTCTGATCAATTGATGATCTAATTTGGTGGCAAAAAATGGTGAAGTTTTAGAGTAAGAATAGAGACAAAGATCAGGAAACGATACAATCAAGTACCACACCTGACTCAGGATACCACATGGGATAGTAACAAATACAATGAACATCACCAACAAGAGCCTAGAGGTCATCCCTTTCACAGCAGGTGACCACAAGGCAGCAATGAACAGACGCAAAAGCATGAAAAACACAAGACAAAAAAAAACACAAATGATTCACAAAAGAAATACCGCCTTGGAACGGTCAGTAAATATGATTTACCGGAGGGCTTAAACCGGTTTCACAACGCCAACCTCGCCCTTAGGTCAGATGTGGATCAAAACACATAGATGTATGGTTTGCATGAAAAAAAACCTTAGCGTATCAATGCACCATCTCCAAAAACATATAAATCAATATATAAAAAGGAGATACAACAAAGATAGGACTCAACAGTACACATATATATATATATATATATATATATATATATATATATATATATATATATATATATATATATATATATATATATATATATATATATATATATATATATATATATATATATATATATATATATATATATATATATATATATATCTGAATACTGGAGCAAAAGAAATTCAGCAGGTAAACTCCAGTGGGCCTGACAACAGCCAAAGCATTGGGCCTCTAATATTTTATCAATACAAGTGTTTTTAAGTCATAGTGTCTGAAGTCCGACATGACGTGCGCGGACCCAGATAATGGGGTAGGGGGCCGGACCCCCTGGAAAACCTCAAAGCTTTTGGTTTCCTTAGGAATACCGGAATACCGGAATTGACCCCTGGGACATAACATAGATACCCCACGTATTTTCAGTGTCCGGCCATCATTAGCCCGCCACTGAAAGGTCATTTAGATGGCGAGCCGATACTGGCCCACTCTGTTTACTGGGTATAGGAATACTGGTACGGGGACCCCCATCCCTTTACCTTACTGTAAAATAAGTTGATGATTAAAACCAAACAACCCATCTCCCCACCCTGACGTAACTTCCGGTCCCGTACATGCTTGCACATCCTCTTCGTATTGGTCTTCCTGATATATTTTTCTCGGTTAGGTTAGTGTCTGTCATACATAGTGATTAGGTCTCGTTTGAGACAAAAAAAAACTTTATCTAATATATGGATTGCCTTTTGACATAAGTCCAGACCAATATTCCTCTATCAGATCACGTCGCGCGAAATACAGTCTTCCGTGTTACAAATGTAGGCATGTTCGGCCGGTCAAAACCGACATAGCACACATACTTTTAGATAAGAGTGCTGGTTAAGGCCAAAATAAGAAAAAAAATAACTGTGTTTAGGGTAACCCGACCCTACCTTAATTTACTGGTGTAACCTAGAGTGTGTTTCCAGATTTCTGGAAAATATATAATCCTATGCATTTTGAAAGGCGAAATGCGAAATGTATTTTGGTCAGATATTACTCAAACCTACATGCATTCTTGCTCAGCTACACAGACTCAATAGAAATTGTAACATTTTGCACGTAGCGAGTTTTGCTACAATATCCTTTGTAGGGAGCTGGCCCCGAGGTTATAAAACTTTTCTCCTGCTCAACTCAACTGAACACGAAAATTCAACTGCTCATAAAAACTAAAATACCGACAATTAAAGAAGATTCTTGCTTTAAGTCTCTTAGATGTTATATTTATCATGCTGATAAATATTAAATGCCAATTGTTGGGAATTTAACATTTATGAGCAGGATAAATTTCGCGCTCAACTGAGTTGAGTATGAAAAACAATTTTATAACCTCGAGGACTGGTGTATATATGCGCTTACATTACTGGGTGGATGCGAAGGCTGATCTGTACCTTTGTTGTTGATTTTCGTTGTTTTTGTTTGTTGTTTTTGCATGACGAAAATGTTCATGCAGCAGTGGTGAAAGCTTACGATGATGTAGATCATCATCACTGTAAGCATTCATCACTGCTACATGACAAATTTAGCAATTACAATATATAGGGAGAGGTACATTTTTGTAACCTGACTGAGTGGGCATGTGCGTTCCAGAGTTGGGGGGCAGGCCGTCCGAACCCTCTGAAAATCACAAAAATATAGGGTTTCTTAGAAATACTGGTCAGGATCCTATGGGAAATCACAAAGCTACAAAGCCAGCATTCAATGTTGGGCCACAATCGGCACACCAGCAAAACGCCATTTAAATGGCGTTTCGCTGTAGGACCGATGATTACCCGCTTTTAGTGGTATTTGGATTCTCAGTCACCTCATCAAGTATAAAAAACTACCTGTGTCAGATTTGGACCCCCTATGACAAAACTTTCTGAATACGCGCATGGCGGGTGCATAGAATGTATTAATAGACTTTTCGCTTACTGTAAAGGCGGCAACTTTAATATTCATATCTGGGCGTGGTTCGGCTATTTCATCTGCTAAGGAAGGGAAATCAGGTTCTAAAGAGTTAATAAGCTTTTTGGGCCGCACAAACGTGCGTGCATTTCATGAAAATCCTAACCGTATAGACACTTAACTCACATTTATTAACCCTTAAAGCGCATAATCACAAAATAGTCCAGGCGCTGATTTCTGTACAGGCCTTAGTTTTGACTTGGCACAACTTACCTGCCAGAAAAGGTTTGACTGCAGAAATGCAATCCTGGGGTCTTCTGCAATACCCCTAGGTACGTCGTACAGTTAAATTGTGGTAGCAGTTTTGCTGTAGGACGTCATCTTTGAACGTACCCTACGCTTAATGAGGCTTAGGAAAATTGAGAGGAAAACACACCTCACGTTCACCCATTGCTTCCTATTCAGCATATTTCCCTATAAATTTATACATTACATGTATGCAATGGCATACGACAGTAATCCAATATAAAAAAATTGTATATATGGTATATTAGACGTGAAAATGTCCAACGGAAGAGGTGATTTACCCCACCCCCCTGAATATAATGTATCCAAATTCAAAAAGAAATGAAATCTTCCCCCATTTCTTAATTTATCAAGTAACTGGCATATTTTTAATACTATTTAAACAAAATTCTTATAGTATATTTGTCATTTTTTACATTTTTTACAAATCAAAGAAAGAACATACCACCTGAAATGACAATTCAGGAATGCGTGTATTTCACAATTTTTAGTGTACTTTCTCTGCTGCAATATATTGAATCTGTGACTTATACTAAATTCTTATATATGGACATGGTGATAGCCTTAAATCATTAAATGAAATGCAGCAAACAGCCAGTATGCGTTTAACCATTATACAACATGATATTACAGTTATATACGTAACTTACTTTAAAAAGTATTACTATTTAATGCAATAATATCTTAAGATTATGGGCTACCAAACGACCTCCACAAAATGAGTTTTGTAGACTGTAAATTTCTAAAACCAAATTATATTAGCCACATAATGAAGCGCGTTAGCTTTTCAGCTGATAAGATATTACCATGCAATAGCCAAATTCACTACGTTGTAATAGGATTTCCTAGAGTGTGAATATCCAGTTATTTTTTATTCTTACGTATCAATATTAACTTTTATTTGAAAGAAAATTACTAGCAATATGATTTTTAACTAATTCTGGCACCTTTAATTATAGTTATATATGTTACTTTCTGCTGAATACAATATTTAATGAAATGACAGCCCTATATCACCAATTATGTAAGCCTCCAAAATACATGCAATTATAGCTTGTCATCTATTGACTACAATAACTATATTGAGAGCTATGATTTGGGGAAAAACTTACACTTAATTCCTAAAATTACCTTTTTTATTTACAATATTGGTTGAAATCGAGAAATGAAACAGTAAAGCAAACGTTTACCCTTGCCATGATAGCAAAAAACTGTTTTAATCGTTTTTGTTTTTTGTTTGATTTGATTCTTTACGCCCCATCAACAATCTTTCAGTTATACAGGGACGTGTCTTCCTGGGTTGAACCAGTACTAAGCTAGGATAAATGTGTCTTGCTCAAGGACCACAACACAGTGACGCCGGTGAGGCTCGAACCCACGGCCCCTCGGTCTCGAGCCAAGCACTCTACCACTGAACCACTGCGCTCCCATTTTTTAAAATCATAATGGTTTCTGCCCCACATATGGCAAACGCCATGCCTATTCATATGGTTAAAACCGCTCTATATCCAATCATTATCCAGTTCGATGAAGAAATAATACAACTGGTGTGAGTAACATATACAACAAAAGTATCTAACCCATATTAGACTAGCCTTCTTTTTGTGGGACATAGACAAATAGTCCAGGCCAAGATCAGACGCCACAGACTACAATGTCTGCTGAGGTTCTCTACTGTTTGCTTACAGGATGTTCTATCAAAATTTGAATAAGAATGAAAAGCAACACCCAATAACCCTGAAGACAAAATTGGACTGGTCCATTTGATAAAAGTGGGAAATTTCATTCGACTTAAAAGAGTAAAGGAGATGGTGACATTTATCATACGCTTTGTCTGGTTTTGCAATTTTATAGAGCATTGAAACAGGATATTTTTCCCAAGGTTCTTTATAGGTATACATTTAAGAGGGCAGGGCTTATCACTTAGAACAACTCTATTGCATTGTAAAGATTATAATGTAGCTGTAGCAAAATATATGGATTCAAATAAATATTGGAAATTTTGTTTAGCATTATTTCTATCAATTGGGCTAAGTCTAAACGTGGAATTTATTCATATAAAACCATCAAAAAATTCAGCATGTCAAACAAGGAAATATTCATTGGTGCAAGAATGTCATCCCATTAATCCTTTGTATGTTCCAAATCAAACTAAATTGATGATAAATAGTAACGTAAATAAATTTCAAATGAGTAAGCACATTTGATTTTAGTTCAGCACTGAACGCTCATGTGAGCCTGTGAAAATATGTCATTTAGACACATCATAGCATTTGTTGCTTGTATATGAAGATGAAGACAAACGCTAGCTCCACTGCATCAGCATGGGAGATTAAACGATACATTTGCCCATGTGGAGTAGGTACCAAAATCACATCTGGTGGTTCAAATCTTCAATTGAGCATGTATAAATTACATAAGAGAGGTCAACAATTGTTCTTTTGATTTTATAGCAACGAAATTCACACTTGTGCTACTGTCAAAGATCATATCGAATATTAGATATTCAAAATCTTGTATATTATATCACATAACATATACAACAATAGAGGCACTGCTCTATCAACATCTTAGATTTATACTTACCTTTAAAAGTAATAGAAGTATGATTTCTTTCGGAAGGAAGCATTGCAAATATGACATGCATGATTCTTTCATGCATCCCTTTCTAGGCTTTGCATTTAAGTCTTTAATTGATGGCATAGACTACTGGGCAAAGTGTTTGTAAGAACAACTGACTCTTTGTATGTCTCTATAAATCACTACCTTCAACATGTTTTGTGCTTTTATATAATTTCCTATTTATATGTAATGCATTTGTTTTCTGTCTGAAGAAGCAAGATATTTTTTCCTTTAGAAAAAGCTGTGTTTATTTTAATTTTATATCAATAATTCATTCTTATGTTTATATACATATAGCGCTTTGTTATCAAGAATTATATTAATAACAAGACTCCTGAAATAAATTGGTCATGCCACATTCTGTATAGTGAAAATTATCATCAGTTATTTTGATTGCTAAAGCTGGGTAAGATCTCATGACTACATGTTTTTAAACGTTCTATTTTACATCCAATATCTTAAAGAACATTTTAAAGTATATTTTACATTACCTGAGTGTAACAATGTCTTATTCAGCCTCACTCTTGACTGACCATGTCATATGTGTTAAAAATAGTTTCTTAAGCAGCAATTAACATGTTTTCTTTGGACATGATCATATCACATGAGATCGTTGTCATCCATTTTAACTGATTTTACCCATTTTCAGGGAAATGTTACTTCAATATAAAACCTCTCCTTTTAAAGTGATATTAGTTTAGCTAATGGTCAAAGGTACTATAGTTTAATTTAATAAACTATAAAGGGTATGCTGAAAATAAATTAAAATCTATTTAAAAGCTGAAACAAGCAATGTGCCATCATCTGAATATGCATATGAATTTTAGTATACAATTTGATTTTTAGAGATTATCTTTAACAAAATAACTGATTACAGACACGTATAATGCATAGCCTCTATTGTAATGAATATCAATTTTATCCTACCAATCTTAGGTAATTGATTTTGTCTGCAATGTAAGCAAAGAAAATAGTATAATTTTATTACCATCTGTCTAAATATTTAGTAACTTGTATTTTCTTCTATGGGAGATTAACCCAGGTATTAAACAAGGAGCTAACCTATATTATGTTACTGACTTTGTTTGCATAATGTGTACAATGTTAAACTGGGTACATAAAAATATTTTCAAATGACTGATGATACTTCATGCAATAAAACTTAGTTGTGTTGTTTTTCTCCTGTGATAAATATTACAAAATTCTACACCCTTACTATTTTAGCTTTTCAAGACCCAATTGTATACTATCTTTGATAACATTTAGGACAAACATAGGACCTTATGATATTTGATATGTTTATGTATGTTACTTTGATAAATTTGACAGAAATGGAATGTATTCTACTACTACTAAAGAGCTGTCTATTTCCTTGTTATGTGTTTTAGAATCTTTAACTTTGGACAAAACAAAATGATATTTCGTGGACATGAAAATTTAACAAAATTTCTTTATTGCAAATGGAAATGTTTATTTATAAAGTAACTTAATAAAAACTGATAAATATTTTAGAACAAACTGCTGTCCTTTTATAAATTTAAAACAAAACAGGTTTGGAATCAAATAAAATACCATATGACATAAAATATAAGGTATTTAGCAATATATATAGGAAGTCTTAAAGTTTGTAATGTACGTTACATATTGCCATACAAGCAGTAAAATATAGAACTTTACACAAGAAACACAGTTAAGCATAGTTTGTTTTACTATCATGTATCGATAGAATGCTCAATTATGGTCTAAAAAGTCAGCAGGAGGTATTGCATGCTCATTGCAAAGTGAAATGGTTCTATTCATATTCACCATTTTTTGGAGGGTAATCATATTCAACAGCTTATATTTCTTAAAGGAAGTATGATAAAAACAATATGTTTGCAGTTTTGAAACATTCAGGTAATTATCTTTTCCAAACATGATATGTTAAACGTATATACCAATTATAGAACTTATAAAATTAAACTTTGACCAAAATAAATTGATTTTATAAGGCGTAATTGAAGATATAACGTAAATGACAGTTATAACATAAAAGTTGTACTTCTATATGCAAACAATTTATTTTCATAATTGTTAAGGTCCTTATCAGATTTCTGGCAGTAAATAACGACCGTATGCACCATCTGGATACAACCTGGATACCAGTTCTTATTCATATGTCGCCATTTTGTTTTTTATAGTAAAAATGGGGTAGGTGTACAAAACGACTCCTCCTGGAAAACTGCTACCACAATTTAACTGTACGACGTGCCTAGAAATGTTGTAGAAGGGTAGTTCCAACTATTTCTGAAGTCAAACCTTTTCTGGCTGGACAATTGTGCCAAGTCAATTTTCAAAATCCTAGCTCCTTGACTAAATTGAATGTTTTTGTCGTCCACTAAATTATTTGAAACCTCATAGACAAACAGTGTGGACCCAGATCAGACTGCTCCTACAGGAGCAGTCTGATCTGGGTCCACAATGTTTGCCTCTATGCCTATGTTCAGATTGGGTAGTCACGTGGTTTTTGCTTGGATACACTGTGCGGATGTTCGAATACACTGTACGGACATTCTGATCGAATGTAGGTAGATTTCTCTATGTTTTCTTATCTATACCCAGAAAGTTATACACCATTTTCCAGCCCACATTTTCCCCTATCAAACGCTACCAGGAGAGCATCTTTAAGCTCCTTACTTTGAGTACTAACTCTGTCACAAATGTTGTCCGTACAGCTTATTTCCAAATTCAGGCCCGATCTTCGCCGCTAAAAATTTTGTGACGTAGTCTGTACTCAAAGTAAGAAGCTTTATGAGGATATCATGGCATCGTTAGATCGAGAAAAAATGGGGGCCGGAAAATGGTGTATAACTTTCTGTGTAAAGATGAAAAACACGCAGAAATATCTACTTACTTTTGCTTAAAACATCGGTGTGGAAAGAAGTCCGCCATTTTTTCCGTACAGTGTATCATAACAGAGACCACGTGACTACCCACCCTGATGTTAAATAGACATTGTTCAGATGCAGGTATTTTGCTGGCATTTTAAGGACTATATAATGTGTTTTGCATCAATACTGAGATAATTATACAGTTACTTTTGAATAAAACCACGCCTCATTTTCGGCTTTTACCTATGTCTAAGGTTGACCAGTCCTAATTACGCATTCATAAGGCGCCGCCTTTACAGTAAGCGAAAAGTCAAAGATCTAGGCATGTAAAAGCTAAATGCTTTTACATATAGACAGCAAAGACTGATCAGGCTGAGCTTATGCCTTTGATGATCTTAGTCTTCGGTGACGCAGTCACATTTCTGTTTTTGTTTCTTTTTTCCGGCTAATATGGCTCTTTTCATTTTTTAAAAGTGTGCATGTACATGTACATGTGGCAACGTCTCACTATGGACTGTGTAGACACCAAGTTATAAAGATGATCAAAGATGCAGATTGGTGGGGCTATGCATGCGTCTCTTTTTCTTGCAATCCGGATAAGAGCATCTCATATTTACCCTGGGGTAGAAAATCTTATCTAATTACACAATCATGTTACTTTACCCAAAATGCCACATGAGTGCTGTACATTGGTTGTATTGGAACTCACGCGCATGGTTGTCAAGTGACATCATGGTTATGTTCAAAGGATGTCGTCATGTCATGTCGCATTTCAGCGTGGTCAGACCTCTTCTGGGAGTCTTTTTAAACATAAAATGCGGTATTTACATTTAATGGTGATTAAGACAAAAGCCTATTATTCGTCTGAGGGTGGGATAGAAAAATCAATCCATCGCGATCACCGTTTGTCTTTACTCGGCAAGCCTCGTGATGCCAAACGGTGATCCTCAGGACGGATTGTTCTATCCCAGCCTCACACTCATGATAGATACTTATAGTCTTTATTGCTCATTTTTTCTCAAGACGTGGCGTATTTAATATTTGGCTGCTAGCAATCGGAAAAGATTTCTAACTTAGCCGACAAGTCTTCAGAGTAACAATATTAGACAAACCGGACATATTAGAAAGATCAGAAGTCAGTTCAAATCAGTCTCACAGACACACAGAGGAGGACATTTGACTTCTAAATTTAGTTCCTTGTGAGGAAACGTCTATACGCTATTCTTTCATTATCCAATTTATGCAGGATACAGGATATTCGTAATGAAGCTAGTGTTTTTTTCTGTCATAAAACGGATTCAAGCTAATGAATCCAAGTCGCCAGATAAGAGTCATGCGCGGATCCAGAGGGGGAAAGAGTGTCCGGACCCCCTGGAAAATCACAAAAATAAAGCTTTTTAAGCAAAACTGATCCGGATCCCCTGGAAAATCTTAAAGTTACCAAGCCAGCATTCCGTGACGGGCCATCATCGGTCCGCCAGTAAAACCCCAGAGACAGGATATTCTCCCACTGTGTCCAGCTACAGATTGCATTGAGTCTGTTCATGATAACTCATGTAGATTGCAACAATTCTCACGTCACCAGCACCAGCCTAAGCGGTATTCTGCTTTCCTTCAGAACCCAATATTCTCGAAGGACCAGAAAATATAAGAATATCAACACTGTATCGATACATGGGGATAATCTTGCTTTTCATGTCTGTGTAATCTGCGTTCTGGCAATTGTGGCGCACTTGATTCACCGTTTGCTCTGCACTTTACAGTGTTCAAGCGAATCAAGTGCACAGGTGCAGCGTCAGTTGCGTACGCTGTCAGTGCTTTCCTAGAATTGGATGAAAGAACACTAAAACGGGTGCAGTGTCCTCATGCCAGCATAGACATTGACGGATCTCTCATATGTATGATACATGTATTATACGAGTATATGGGTGAGAACGACTCAAATAACTTGCAATGCGATTGTCGAAAGGAAATGTGTTGGGTCAAATTTTCAATTAGTTTTTTCTTTATACTACAGACTGGCTTGGAAGCAATGCACCAAGCATAATGTTATACACGACTAAAAATAAACAGTTGTGTTTAACAATCATATCAGCATTAAAAATGCACCAAATGGAAACCTATGATTAAAGAGGGCCTTACATGAGTGCTTATATTTTATTGAATTTATTAAACGTGTTGCGGACAAGAGATAAAATGAGAGGTTTCCCTCGCATTCAAAACTTTCTTTTACATGTTTGATACATTCAATAACACAGGGGCACGAATGTTTGTTTCGCCTTATCATATGATTCCTAAAGAGCTTTATCATCGCTTTGATGGCGTGCAAATCTTAATATTTTGCCATATATATGACCATCACTTTAAATGTTACTTAACACATGCATAAAAACATAGTAGTTAATGGATTTAGACAAAATATCGAATGCGACATAAGGTGATAAAAAGTAATGCCAGGCGATCTAAAATAAATAAAAAAATATAGTATTCTATACTTGATTAATTGCAGGGCAGTGGTCAAAGAACATTACGTCAACATTACAGAACAGTCAAAGAACATTACGTCACACGTGGCTGTGAATCAATCTAGATTGGTGTCTATAATAGTATGCTTAATCCATTGTATTCTGGTGGATGTTCCTATAAATAGTGCTGCAATAAGTTAAGGGCTGCCTATTATGTACTTTAAGGGGTCACAGACCTGTAGACGTTTAAAAAGTATGGTGTATTTCTATCCCTGAAGGTTTTTTAATCTTAGTAAAATGTGCAGACTACGATGAAATTCAGCATTATGCTGCATTTCATCTGGACCTTCTCTGTTTGCCAAAGTACCTGTTAAGGGGTTTCCAGTGTGCAAACAGTAAAGCGTTGAAATAAAATGAAACATTCCACACACATATTTAAGTGACACATGTGACATAAGCCTCTCATTTATGCAAATGTACCATTATATAAGGGAGACTTTTGATGTGACATATTATTTTTAGGGAGACTTTCGATTGATATATTGTGATGCCTTTCTGTCCCTGAAGATTGTTTAAATCGTTGCTCAATGTACAGACCCGGATGAGTCGACACTGTTTGCCAAAGCACCCTTTTAGGGATTACCAGTTTACGGGTGGTTAAGTGTTGAAGAATAATGAAACATTCCACACACATATTTAAATGACACATGTGACGTAAGTCTCTGTATTATACAAATATACCATTATCTATAAAGGATACTTTTTATTGATGTATTGTGATGTATTCGGTCCCTGAGGATGGTTTTAATCTTAGCATAATATACAGACCCGACTGGAAGGGTCGACACTGTGTGCCAAAGCACCCTTTAGGGATTACCAGTGAACGAAAGGTTAAATGTTGAAGAATAATGAAACATTCAACACACATATTTAAGTTACACAAGTGATATAAGCCTCTGTTTTATACAAATATACCGTTGTCAATAATGATGACTTCTGATTGATATATTGTTATGCATTTCTGTCCTTGAAGATGGCTTTAATCTTAGCAAAATGTACAGACCTGGAAGGGTCGTCACTGTTTGCCAAAGCACCCTTTAGGGATTACCAGTATACGAAAGGTTAAATGTTGAAATATAATGAAACATTCCACACACATATTTAAGTTACACAAGTGGCATAAGCCTCTGATTTATACAAATATACCATTATATATAAGGGAGATTTTCTATTTTTATTTTGTGATGCATTTTGGTCCCTGAAGATGCTTTTAATCTTAGCAAAATGTACAGACCGGGATGGGTCGTCATTGTTTGCCAAAGCACCCTTTAAGGGATTACCAGTAGTGTTGAAATATAATGAAACATTCCACTCACATATCTAAGTGACACAACAATGGCATAAGCCTTTAATTTTTACCAGCATACCATTATATAAAAGAGACGTTTGATGTGAAGCATGTTGTTGATATATTGTGATGTATCCATGTCCATGAAGATTGTTTTAATCTTAACAGTGCAGAGCCTGATGAAATACCACTTTATGTGGCATTTCACCTGGGTTTTCACTGCTTGTTATAATAACCATTAAGGGGTTTCCAGTATACAAAGGGTTAGAACCGCCTTTGTTGTTGTATGAGACGCGTTTTTACAGGACACGTTAGATTGTTGGCCCGTCATGCCAATTACATGGGACAGATTTGATTCTGGGACAATTTGATTTTTCCAGACATTCTACTTTTCTATTACATGTCATTTGTCAGACGGTTGTAACCAGGGTGCGAGAAAAGAGAGCGTAATTAAAAGAGTTTACAGTTTCTTTCCTCAGCCTAAACATATGCAATGGATACTCAAAACAACTTTCTCAATATAAACTGATGGATGTGTTCTTCATTACAGTTGACAGTCGAAATCTACCCACATAACCTTGAAAATTAAGAGAATAGCTTCAGAATATGAAAATGGAAAAATACACTTTCACTCAAACAGGTTACTTTTGGTTTTGTTGGAAAAGAGTAACTGCTGTTAGTGATACAGTTTTTTCAACTCTAAGAGGTTATGCTCCTGACTTGTTTAGACACGCCTTGAACTTTCGGGTCGCAGGCGTGATGCTTTTCTATTATATTTTCCCATTTAAAATGAATCAATTGCGCATCTCTCTTTTCGTATCACGATTAACATTCTTTGACAGCTTGATATTTTTGATCACTTTCTAAAAATCATTTTCTAGATTATTTATACATAATACATCTTACAAAAATGCATCAGAAATATTACAGTATACGGTGAGCCAGACCTCAGCATAAGGGCATGTGGTAGCACATTATAAATAATCTGAAAGAAAGACAGATCCTTCAGTACAATCAATAAAACCGACTCTGTTCAACGTGTTACAAATCTCATGCTAGGGGTAGCATCGTGCTGGGGGGGGGAGTTCTGGTTGAAGCAGTATGCTGATTTCCATCAGAACCCAATATTCCTGAAGGACCAGAATATGAAAAAAATCAACACTTTATCGATGCAAGGGGAGAAGTTATACCAAATCCACACAGCAAAAATGACATTTTGTTAATATCCAAAACATATATTGTGGGTATTTAAAAGAACCGTCTCTATGAGAAGGTTCTTTCGCGCACCCACGACGTATGATTAAACTAATAGATAAAATGGAAGCGCAGTGGTTCAGTGATAGAGTGCTTGACTCGAGACCTAGGGGCCGCGGGCTGGGGCCTCCACGGCGTCACGGCGTTGTGTCCTTGAGCAAGACATATTAATCCTAGCTTAGTACTTGTTCAACCCAGGAATACCCGTCCCTACATAAGTGAAAGATTGTTGATGGGACGTAAAGAATCACATCAAACGAACAGATACTAATAGATACGGAAACATATTTTTTACCCTCAAAAGTTATTCTTATTGGACATTTGCGAATGCTATTTTTATATCGTTATCAAACTTTATGAAAATTTACTGAAGAGGCCAGCGCATGAGGTAAAGGTATTATCTATTACACATGCATAATACAACTCTTAAAACATTTCCCTCATGAATATTCATGCAGGGCTCCAGCCACTGTGAATAATTAAACTTAAAGCCATTAAAAACGCAACTGTTACAAGTGTTATTTTTTCTATAAATACCAGCTTAATACACTTTGTCTTTGTACTAACAAGCATCTCTAACGTCTGAGAACGTTTAACCAAAATTTGAGCTCAATCGCATACTTCTGCCAAAATTTTTGGTGAAAATTGACAAATTCGTCGAATTTTTTGGTAACCATATTGGCCGTATATCATAAGCGCGGAAATCATACCGTGACGTTGTATGAAAAGCGCGTGAAAATAAGGTATCATTTGCGCGGCTCGCCTTTAGGCTAATTATCGATATAATAGCCCAGCTTACCTGTATTCACAACCGTCTTGCTCAGGTATAACCGTTATCTTAGTCATATTGTAGAAGGTTTTTAAAGGTTTTAGACGTTTTCGTATTTTGTATTTAAACTTGTATTTTAACCAGGAATTTTAAACTTAACCATGGATTTTAA
Organism: Loripinus fragilis; assembly: GCA_964019695.1. Lineage (NCBI taxonomy): Eukaryota > Metazoa > Mollusca > Bivalvia > Lucinida > Lucinidae > Loripinus > Loripinus fragilis. The sequence goes on from OZ026529.1 coordinate 37,435,621, forward strand.
AATCTCTGATACGAATAAAGGAAAGAAAAGTTTGATTTATGATGGCTTTATATATAGAATCGACGCACAATTCTATTCAGCACACCCATCTATATTCGTGTCTATGGATGTTCTGCAAAAAGTACAAGCCACAACTTACTTCAAGATGAGGAGTACAGATCAGGCGGTAACTGCTAGCAAGGAAGAAAAAACACGAACTGAATTCGCCATTAGTCAGTACAGGAAATACTCATCCGGGGAAATCACCAGATTGGAGTACATAAAGTCTCTGGGATACAGGTTCATGGTATGTCTAACCTGTCCAAGTGACATATAAAAGTAATTAAAAACCGCGCAATTTATACGCGCATATGATAGTACTTTTTCCGCGCTTTCGTAGAAAAAAACGCGAATATGATATATCAATCCGTGCAAACGTAAAACGGCGACCATATTAAATCTTGAAATTTTATTCTATTTCAGCGTGCAAGTACAGCGTTTCACTCAAACAAACAAGAAAACGGTTTACAATTCAAAATTCACTTTGCTGGAATGACCTAAAATTTATATATGTTTTAAATTTCATTTTTCGTGAAATTTCCCCAAAATTAGAGAAATCACTAAAGCTTCAATTAAACTGAATCATTTAAAAATCGGCATATGTAAGTTGTAAGGTCATAGGTTATCAATTAGCGCAATATTTACCGTCGAAAGTGTTGCATTTTCGTTATCTTCCGGTTTTCATGCTGAAACTTTGATGATCATTTTGAAGGTTAAAGCTTCAAGACAAAAAAATCTGTTGCGTGTGCATAGAAAGTAGAGCAATGTTGAAAATTTCCGAATGTTTGAATCCAAAAGAGTCATCATAATGAAGATCTGACATCCAGATTAATAAGGTGATTTTGCAGTTTTTGTGTCAAAGTTCCAAGTTGTGTTCTTTATCAAAAAATACAGCCTGGCTTATCTGGACTGCTTTATCTGCACCAAAAAAGAATTGGCTTGGTATCACGACCATAGGTTTATGCTTTTATTTTATTAGAATGATAAAATAGTATCAAATCTCGAGTAAGGTTATACTGTAAAAGTTGCGTTTTTACTGGCGTTAAGAATATAAAAACGCTCTGATGCATAGAACGAATAAATCACTTTCGAGAATTTCTGGCAAGTTTTTATTTGTTTTAGATCTACGTGCATACCGTGAGCACGGTTCATTTTCGAGGGACTAATTAATTTTTTTTTTGTAAAACCCTCGCGAAATGGCGAAATAACTTACTTATGAATGTATACCAATGTCCATGCTCCAGTCGCGAATGGTTAACGTTGCAAATATATGTCTTCTTGAAAATAAAATACAATTCACAGTATCTTCCTTCGAAGTTGGTGACTTACCATACTGAGAGCTCGGTCTATTTTCGAGGAACAAATTACGATCACAGATTTAACAGGGTTCAAACCAGCCAGTAAATCTTCTATTATAAAATGCATGATAAATCCAGAGGGAAATTCGTTAAAATTGTTTGGGAGAACAATTGCTCTGGTTTTTGTTTTATCATCATTTTGATAAATTAAGAGTAGTTAAATAGTTTATGTTATTACTATCACTGGTATGTTTCAACATTTAAATTAGAGTTTACGATCTGTAAACATGGGCGGATCAAGATGGGGATGGGGTCCGGACAACCCCTCCCCAACCACTGGAAAATCTAAAGTGGTTACATGTAAAGGTGTCCTTAGGAAATCTGGTACGGACCTGTGAAGATTTTCCCTCGATATGTTTGTGCACTGACTTCAACCAAAGGGCTAGAAATAAGCCCCGAAGTGTTCCGTCTGGAAAACAATTCAACTGTGATTTTAGTGAGCCAAGGAGTCTAAAATCAAACTAAAAGACAGTTCATAAATAAGTTATTTTTCATGCTGAGGTTACATAGTGTATCTGTCATTTAGCGGTGTATAAACATCACACTGAAACATAACTGAGAAAATAATGAATTGTCAGGTATAGATCAGTACTTATATGTAAAAGTGTGCAGACGTACTGACATGTTTTATAAAACTCATTAAACGAGTTGAAGAAAATAGATAAAATGCGAGGTTTGTCGAGCATTTTATCTCTTTTTACGCAGCGAGTTTAATAAATTCAATAACACAGGAGCACGAATGTTAGATTATATTTATCACGTGACATCAAAACTACAAAAGAATCTCTTTTTTGACGTGAAAACGACATTTTTTTGCAATTTTTACGCAACGTTAAAATATACGTTATTACGAGACGTTACTAAAAGTAAGTGAGTATGGCCTGGAAATGTCATGTTCACACACTACAGACCAGCCCACAGCACAATGAGGAAGAGTCAAAGAACGATTACAGCGAAATGACCTTCAGAACACCACACAAGTAAAGCAACCAGCTCGCTCTCTCTTCCCCAGCGAGAAGATTGCAAAACTATACTGAGCGAAACTTCCATACCGCCACTCGATATTTTCTCATATATCTTAATATATATGATACATACATGGCTACAATTTACACTCAATATGAAAAAATCAATTAAACAGAACCTGTCAAAATTTCATCTTCATAAATTGAAATTAACATGCTCAGTTGATAGACTGTATAAAGGCACCATCGCATTTCATTTTCACACAAACGCTTATATTTTAACTCATCGCTTGAAACCGATTATTCCAGGGACTTAAAGTGAAAACACCAACTTTATGGTGTAATAAATGGACATTATTGAACATTTTTGGGTTCCGCTTTTATTAAGTAAGAATTTTCCGGTAATTTACAATGTTCCTATGGAATCCCATATGGCATAACAACAAACACAAAAATGCTTTATGGAGATGACATGTTTTGTCCATAATATTATTGAAACTTTCTGGTGCTGTAAATGGACATTATTGAACACTATCGTGTTATTTTGTAATAAAGAAGCACTTTTCATGCAATTCATTGCTCCTATGGAGGCCCATATGGCCTAAAAGAACACAGAAATGAGTTTTTGGTGATGCAATGTTTAGTGTACAATTTTTATGAAACATCCGTCAACCATTTTAATCGTGCACTTCACACCAATCTCGACACTTCTGACGTTCCAATGCAACATTTGTGCATCACCGCACCAAAGTATGGTGGACTATACAGGACATTTTATGACAGACGTAATACCAGTTTTTGTCGATTTGTTTCGTCATACGAGTGCAAAAATGAAAAATGACCGACACGTTGTGGTGTAAACTTTCTTCTCTATCAAAACATGTAAAATTCTATGATAAATTATGAATCAGCCTCAGCGAGGCCCACTTTTCGATTGAACGCACACCCCAACCCCTCTACTTTGTACTCATACAACCCAAACATTGGCATTTGTGTGATAAAATAAAGTTGTCCGATAGTTGTCAATGAAAATACATTCAAGTATACACAAGGCAAAAAAACATTAAGCATCGTGTGGCACGTGCAAAACCGGTATTAGTACTCTATCGTTACGCATAAATGAACATGCCTATTGAATCAAACTTTGTTATGTTCAATCGACAGAAACATGTGCCCAAATACGAGTTGTCAAATTTACTGTGTCAAATATCATTTCACACAGTTTAATAATAAATGAGCTATATTGAAAAATGTGTTTTGTAAACTGGCGGTTTCGAAGTTTCGTTCAGTATAGAAAGGAATTTCAAAACAAAGACTTACATGTAACACTAAACCCATATCGACAACTGGAGCAACAACGAACGGTGAAGAAACAACAGCAGAACTACGGCCCTAGAACGGATAGAACCCGAAACCATTTGTGTGTGTGTGTGTGGGGGGGGTTAAATTTATTATACTGAACAATCTTTGCCCTAGATTTTGTTGTTGTAAAAACACACACTATTATACTTCTACCACGACCTCTATCAATGCAATAACCGTTACAGTCACGCCTCAAAGCGTTTTGTGAAAGTACAGTTCAATTCGTGGAGGCTTCATAACTTATGCAATATGTCATCACAAGGAAGCAATCAAATCAATTAACAAACTATGATGTAACAAAGAAGCAGAATCTTAATACACATACTGTCAGAGCTATAGTTCAGGCACCGACCCATCGATTAAAGATTTAACTCAGTGTCTTCATTGCGTCTGAGGCCTGACCCGCCGTCGTGCAAATAACGATAAAACCATAGCTATAGATCGTGAATTGGGTTTATAACCAGGTATATCATACTCTTATACAATGCTTGTTTATTGTATTAAACTGGTCATGGAAAGAAGGCTTTCCAATTATTATTTTGAATTTATAGACCAAATCGCCATAAAGTACTGGCTCTAAAATGCCGTGTTGTAGAAGAATTTTCAAGCCAACATTCTACTCATCGATCAACCCAGAGTGTCTTCGGTAGAATTAAGAGAATGATTTACAAAGTTTCAGCGGTCAAAAATAGGTTTCTGTTGTTGAAATAACTTACATTTGAACATTTATATATTGTACGAAGGATCACGAGGAACATCTCTATCCAGAATTGTTTTTTGTTTTGTTTTTTCAATATTAAAATCGTCTTATTATATACCTATTAATTATACATCTTTTAAACTGTCTGTTTTTTTTGGACATCTGATACAGAAAGTCCGATCAACGAACTGAAGTTTTCTGATTCCATATCACTATCCTTTCAAACGAGGCTAACGTCGGTTACCTGTTTTTACGGCAACGTTACGTAAATTAAGTTTTAAGCATGGAACCAGGGACGGAAAACATGATGACGTGACGTCATGAAACGTAAAGAAATGGCAAACGTCCCCGCATTTTTTTTGGATTAAAGACCAATAATTTATAAAATCAGATGTCGGAAAAAAGGTATATAATAAACATATTCTTATAAAGGTAACTTGATCTGGCGTACAGTATAATGTCTCGTGGATTAGCCCAACTCATCAGATCACCCTCGACGCTTCGTGTCTCGTGTGACCCGATGATATGAGCTAATCCACTCGACTTGATACATTACGCCAGATTAAGTTACTGTTAACATAATATGTATTTATCATCGTAAAAATTTGATGAATTTATGACATTGATTATGGACAATGGTCCAGAAAGGGGGATTCGGTATCAAACAAATATACTTCATTTAACTGGGGTTAAGCTGGATATTTCTGACTTATTTAAGCCCCACGGTGGCTAAGACTGTTGTCCGTTCTAAGACGGTTGTTCTGTTGTTGTTGATGTGTTGTTTATTGTTACTCCCATTGTGGGAGTCTGTAATTGTTCTAAGTTTTGTCGTGCGTTACTTTATGTCCATTCTAGTTTTGCAATCATATTGATGGGGGAGAGAGAGTTGGTTGCTTTGCTTAGTTTGTATTACTAGTGTCTTGTGATTGTTGTGTAGCTCTTCGTCGCGGTGCCATAGGTTTATCTGCAGTTTGTGATTGTGGTACATGTATTTCCTGATCATACTCACTTACTTTTTTTACTATTTGTTCAAAAAAAAGTATCAATATTCAGTAAGTCATCTAGGTAACTTGAGTAGAATTGAGCGCTCCTATAGCATTACATGTAGCCTGATTCTTCTCAGAAAGAGGCAGTATGAAGTCTCTCTTGTAACAAAACAAAACCAAATCTGCAACAAGTGGGGTACGATAAGTACCCATGGGAATACCAATAATATGTCTATATAGTTTAAAACCAAACCTAATATATATATATATATTCAGAAGATAAAAAATGTTTTTTTCTTGTTACAATCGAAATAAAGAGAGCACTCTGTATTAAAATGTGTTCAATTAATTCAGTAAGTTTTTCCTTGATTAGATTATAATGCAATGTAGTAAAGAGAGTAGAGAAATCATATGTAGACACACATTGATGCTAGAAAAGCTTCAGTTTTTCTTCATTAAGAATCTCGCCTGAATTTTTGATTGACCAAAATAGATTTTACCATTCCTCTCATAAACTTTATCACATTATTTTATAACATGGTATATAACAGTAGATAGGCAAGAAGTCAAAAGTTTAAACAGCTCCAAAGTATTACATTAACTAGAATTTGCAATCAAACGATATTTATATGGTATTTTAAGTGGATTATGTTCAAAGGTCTTAGCGCTGGCAAGTTCTTGCTTTAAGTTGTTAATATAGTACATCCTTAAAACAACTACGACATAATGTTAGCAGTCGTATCTGCAGGCGCTATCACAAACTTCCTATGAAAATCCTGTCCACCTGTGTTCAATTGTCTATAAGTAAACCTAGGTTTAGGTGGAAGAAAATCTAAATTAGTACAGTATATTGAATTTCTTTTATCAATAATGTTACAAATATTCAGTTTCCAAGAATTTATAGTATTAGTTTTAACATGCTCTCGCTTGCACCAGCAATTTCAAAAATTCTTGTAAGGCGCCACCAATTTCTTAAAGACATTCATTGGAGTATTTTGGCGAAGGAAACTTTTTTTAGGTCCTTTGCAGAAAATAGACCGAATTCTGGACTACGTTATAAGTTTCAAATCCCCAGTAACTATATGCCCTTGCATTTTAAAGAATCAGAAGTAGAAGTCTCAATATCAAGTTCAGTTACTAATTTGTTAAAATTAAATGTAGTACTACGTATGGGCTTATTGTATTTATAACAAATAGTAGGTGACTCCTTATTTTCAAATAAGTAGGGATAGAAGAGATATCAGATTTGAATGGCGTTTCGCTGGCGGGCCGATGATGGTCTATTTTCAGTAATATTTAAGATCCCCTCTCCCCTCATCATTTTTTTTTAAAAAAAGGTTGTCAAATTTGAGCTGGACCCTATCTGACAAATGTTTTGGGTCAGCGCATATTATCGCATCGGCAAGAATCGCATTTAAACTCTTTTCCAACTCGTTTAATACATGTAACTTCAATAATACACGTGCACTAGTGTAAGATCCTCTCTATATATCACAAGGACAGTCCATAATGTCCGTTTTGGCAGGGCGCAAGCCACGCAATCCAGTCCCGTTTTAGAGTTTAGGCCAATAATGATATTTCTGTCTTATCAACGCATCATTGGAACCCATGGGTGGCGGCTGATTAGTCAATACAAGTCTCTGCAGAATTTAATGATTACGTTACATTGACAAATTGACAGATCAGGGAGCGAGATGTCAGCGCAGTTGCTCTTAATACAAAAGCGAATACCAGACAGTGTTCAAATCCATAAGCACATGAAGCAATGCAATTAACTGATATCTAAAAAGGCATGGTGCACGATTTTTTTCTTGTGCAAATGTCAATGTTCGTTTGAGTCATTGGGTAAGATTTTTGTTTGTTAACAACGTACCTGACGAGCCGGTGTAGATCCGCAGTCTCGCTAAAGCCTTTGCTGTTGAAATAAATGATAGCTTGATCCCGTGCGCGGATCCAGGAAATTCCGTGGGGGTGGAGGGGGGCGGAGGTCCTGACAGCAGTCATGTGCTTATTTCAGATAGGGTCGTGCGAACCTCCGTCGAGAAGCGATTGGACCCAATTTTTCAAAGGAAACCTCTTACCACGTAATTTTCTAAGGAGGTCCGAAACGCATGCCCCCCCCCTTGGTACACCCATGGATCACTTCACTATAAGACAGCAGTCTTTATCATATGACGTCGCGTCTGGGAGTGATATAACGCCATGCAGAAAAATCGATAAACCACTAGTGGTTTACAGATTTCTGTAACGCTATGTAATGACGTCCATAATAACGTCGCGTATATATGGCAAAGTCATAGCGTTCGCACGCAAAAAACGCGCTTTAAAAGTAGTTTTAGGGTCATTTGTTAAATAAAATCTAACTATCGTGGTTTCTTTTAAATCTATCGAACTCGTTGCGAAAATGAGATAAAATGCTCTGCAAGCCTCGTTTAATAGATCCAATAAAACACGAGTACTCATGTAAGATCCTCTATAAAATTATACATATGCATATTTGCTGCTGTTGTTGTTGATTCATAGTTTGCTGTTACTCCAATTCTGTGTGTGAGGAGGGGGGAGTGGGGCTTTGACCTTGGGTTCAGGGTCAGATTCAGGATTTCTGGAAAAGGGGGTTCATATGTATAAAAGTGTGGGGGTTTCGCTATGCTGATTTTATCTCATTTTTCATAAAAAAATACCATGAAAATGAAATAATTTGGTCTCGTCGAGACCATATTATTTCATTTTCATAGGATATTTAAAAAACGGGGGGGGGGAGGAGGAGGGGGCTCGAGACGGTTCTTTTGGGTACCCACAACATGCTTTGGTTGAGACAAAATAAAAATTATTTTCAAAAACGCACTTTTATCTGGAGGCCTGATAATTCCATTATCGATATTTTTTTGTTTACAGCAAACATATGTCGGGCAGGTTTATGTTTCGCTTCTTCATTGCTCATTGTGTCGGTAAATATGATTTGTAGGTAAAGCAAAATTATTAACCAGGAAAACGTGTCGGTAGTAAAAATGACAAGAAACCATAACAAAACAATTGTTCATTAATGTTGTAGCTATTAGCAGAGTTATATCCAGTATGCAAAATGTAGGTCAGTGAAGTCTAGCAACATGTGTTTGTAGGCCAAATACCTGTAAATGTAAAAAGGCGAAGTGATTGTTTTAAGATGGTAGGTGAGAGCTGAGTACTATTATAGTGTTATAATTCTTGTTTATTTATTAAATTGTGTCCAGTAATTCTTTGGTATCCACAAAGGGATTTTAGAATTGTGAGGACCAAAGCTTATACATGTAACACTAGTGTAGCAATGTCGGCCTATTGAAATCAAAGCACTGAGAGTACTGATGGGGACGGCTGTATTTAAGCGTTCAAGTCTTAAAATAGGGAGATTTTTAGTTTGATACCTTTTGTACAACCTGTGATTTAGCTAACAAGAATGGTTAACTAAAACCTTACAACAAAAAAGCCAAACAAGGACCAAGAAAAAAAATAGAAGAAACAATAAACAATTAATCAACATCAAAACCACTTCCTTAGAACTGGCAGCATCAAAATTTGAAACCACTTGGTTCCTATATAAATTGTCATTTCTTATTTGTATCTACATCACACGGAATTAGATATGAATTGATGTACTGCCATATAACGGACACGGTAAACAGTTTTATTATAGACTATTAATGGTTATGCATACGTATCTACAATATAAGACTATAGGTACTTAATTGCTGAAGGAACAGGACTTACTCTCATACTTTAGTATCACCGTCCATTTGTATGTACATATGGTCAAATTAAGATACTATTCTTTCTCAGCTTTTGACTTCAGCAGAATCCATCTAGAGTGAAGATCTGTCCAGTAAAATTAATTTAGGCACCAAGTGGTTTCTGCTGCTGTCAGCTCTGAGACAGTGTTTCAGTGTTGACATAATGTCGGGATCATATCTCTTGTATTATTTGAAGTAGGAATGCCGAAATTCGCGAATTCATGTATCTTGGGGTCACGGTGCGTCGCGTACCCTACCTTAACATATGCCCTCAGATCTAGAAAAATCGTGTCACGAGCATAAATCCTATATTATATGATATAGGAATCCCGAATTTGGTTTGTGGACACATCCTGGGGGTCAGGGAGTGTCGAATATCATTCAGTGTCACTGTTACCTTGCTTTCTGGCCTCAGTTTTAGAAAAAAAATATCGTAAAAATGGGCTGTCCAATGTTGTCAAATAACGTTCCATAATTGTGTCGCATGCTAGATCCACTATCATAACATATCTTGTTCACGATAGACTATAAATGGCCATGCATAAGCCGGGTACTTAAAATCCAGCCACATAAAAAGAGTAGACCTATACGCGATGGAAGCACGTTTTAAATGGTAAACAATTACAGCTCTGACGTTTATATCTCAGAGCTTTGAACCATTGTAAATGGACAGGCTCGAGAAGTTAAAAATTGAAGCATGCAGTGTGCATGAATACATATTATAATTAGGTTAAACGACCACCAGCTTTTTTAGGCTAATACTTGTTTCATAATTATTATTACCTGCGTGGCCTCAGCGAAAGCAGGTCTAGTAGTAGGTCCACTCCGTCCGTTCGTACTCACGAATCGACTCTCGTTGGGTACTTTAAATTTCCGAAATTTCTTGGTACTTTAAATTTCCAAAATCAATTACGGAATAAACCTCATTTGCATATAAAGGGAGCTAATGCCTCGGTTACATTTGCCTTATGATGAGTATATGATGCCCGTACGATGTCCAAATCACCGTTTCCGTACCGCCTCCGCAGGGAGACCTTGCGATCATCGTACGGATTTACGGGCATCGTGGCCTCTACGATTTTGTTTAACTCCGCACAATGACAAATTTGAAAAAATCGTAAGCCCGTAGCCCGTAGACACATCGCAGTGACATCGTATGATCCCCGTACGGGCACCGCACGATGATCGTGAGGACAACGCAGGGTTTTAGATTGTCATCTTGGCCCAAAAATGATCGTACACTCTTGCGATAGTCGTAAGGAGCCCGCAAGGTCGCCGTACGATGCCTTTGCAGGGCCCATAAAATCGTATGGACATCGGACGGTCATCCTGCGGTAACCCTAAGGCAATGGCACAATGATCGTGCGTTCGCCTTGCGACTTATCATTAGCTGTTTGTTTCCTTTCAATATTTGTCTTCATGTGATGTTTCTTATACCACCACTCAGTGTGACTCAATATGGACACAGTTCATTTTGCTGATGGAAGCAGTCTAATCATGAGCGGATCCAGAGGGGGGACAGGGGGTCCAGACCCCCCCCCCTGGAAAATCACAAAAATATAGTTTTTTTATCAATACTGGTCCAGATCCCGTAGAAAATCTCAAAGCTAAACATGTACCAAGCCAGCATTACATGACGGGCCAGCATCGGTCTGCCAGCGAAACGCCATTTAAAATGACGTTTCGCTAGCGGGCCAATAATTAGTGGTATTTGGATCCTCTCGCCCTTATCAAGTAAAAAAAGTTGAGTTGGACCCCCTCTGACATAACTTTCTGGATCCGTGCATGCTAATCAGGGCCCATAGAGTATGTTTCCATGATAAAATTATCTGAAGAGCAATTCAAAATATGCACCTAACGTGAAATGCATATGCATTTTCAGTATATAAAATGCTGGTTGGATAAGGGGTTTAATTAATTAGATAAGATTAAAAAAAAGTCCAGATATTTTTGTGATTTATAACTCTTGGATTTGAATTTGAGTATTACTTCAAGGAATAAAATCTCGAAGTGAGAAGATGTGACTAGTTCGAACATTGAAATTTGAATGAATGAATGTTCTACAAAATGTATTTTACTGAAAACGAATGGCAAATGTGCTGACCAGGCCGAGTGGAAGAAAGCGCATTCTGATCAGTACCTTTGCTGTTCGCATGCAACGACTTCATTTTTGCTTATGACGCAGATTTTATGTGTTGCTGGCCGTAGAGTGCCTTTGAATGATTAAACTGAATAAAACCATAATAAGCGTTTTAGTCTACGCTGATACAATAAAAGCATCTATATATTTTCAATTAAAGTGCTACTTTTCGAATTATAAAAGTGTACTATAAAAAAGTGGTTGCAATATTCTGTGATTTAAACTTTATGAAAACTGCAGAACTTAGAAATCGACATTAAAATATACACAAAGGTATCACGCTGTTTCATACCTTGGGACCATGTTCAACTAAAACACTAGCCTCTTCACATCACAATTTGTGATCACATGACTTTGAAACATAGTTCAAATGGAATGCAAAAATGAACATGGATAGCCGTTTGAATCCATGCACATAATTACACGACAATTGCACAGTCAGCGTACCGACTCCTTGCGACTTCCGCAAGGTCATCGTACGGGCATCGTGCGATTTATATAGGGAGGTCATGAAGATAACACGATGATTGTACGATAACCTTGCGGTTGTCGTACGATATCCGCAAGGTCTCTGTGAACTTTTGTTCTAGTTTGTCGCCGAAAGAAATCGTAAGGTGATCGTAAGCAATGTAAACACATACGTCGTAGCTTTTAGTCGCCTACGATGCCGAAAAAATCGTAGACAAAATCGTAGACAAATAAATCGTACGACGACCGTAGCAAATGTAACCTAGGCAAATTAAACTCAAAATGAAGTTTATTCCGTTAAACTTTTCTGGGATTTGTTGGGTACTTACGCTTTATTGGCAACCAACAAGAATCCATTTGTAAGAGAGTCCGTCTTTCCGTCTGTCCATCCATCCGCAATACTTTTAGGGTGCCTAGTTTTTGTAATCTGTAACTCCAAAAGTTTTCATTCATTTTTATTAAAACTTTGCATAGTGATTGTTCACATATAGAAGATGTGCACCTTCTATTTTGTGCATAATTCATGAATATCAAGTTCTTATTTTTGAGGGGCGTTGCTCTTAGACATATTTTCTGTCCAGAATGCTAAGATGGTGTCTGGTCTGTGTAATCTGTAACTCAAACACTTTTCATTCCTTTATATTCAAACTTTGCATAATGATTGTTCACACATTGAAGATGTGCATCTCTTATTTTGTGTTCATTTGAAAAATATTTCTCAATTTTTGACGGGTGTTGAACTTAGAATTTTTTTCACTCCGAAATGGCTTTGGGTGTATAGTTTGTGTAATCTGTAACTCCAACAGTTTTCGTTCCTATATATGAAAACTTTGCATGATGATACGTTTGAACATGTGCATCTCTGATTTGGAGCACATTCCCCAAATATTTTGTTTCGTGTTTTGGGTTCTTGAACTTAGGTATTTTTTACGCTCAAAATGCTTAGATGGTGTCTAGTTTGTGTAATCTGTAACTCCCACAGTTTTCATATCTTTATTATTCAAACTTTGCATAATGATTGATCATTCATGCATTGAACATGTGCACCTCCTATTTTGTGCACATTTGAAAAATATTTTCCGTTGAACTTGGACATTTTTGCATCCGAAATGGTTTGGGTGTCTCGTTTATGTAATCTGTAACTCCAGCAGCTTTCATTCTTTTATATTCAAAAATAGTAAATGAGTATGATCAGGAAATACCACAATCACAAACTGCAGACAAACTTTGCATTATGGTTGTTCCCACGTTGAACATGTGCAGCCTATATTTTGTGCACATTTGATAGTATATTTGGGAGTTTTGAACTTAGACATTATTATGTACTCTCATGTTTTTCTTCATACGTAGGCTTGGACCCAACATCTACTGTCTACCCCCAAAATATATCGGGAATATCAGCCAGACCCCAAAATATATTTGTAATTTTGGGCTACCCAAAATAATATCCCCATCCTGCACATTGACTTTAAGAAAACCCCTGAAATCCCTGAAATGTATAGAAATGACCTCTAAAACCAGTCCAATTTTGTTATGATATATCCACAAAATCTTCATACCCCCAAAAATAATGATATTTCTGAAACCCCCCAAAAATATTAAAATTCAAGATTTTGAACCCCCAAAAATGGTCCCAGCCTACGTATATATATGAAAATCTCAGCCCCCCCCTCCCCCCCCCCCACCCACATTCTTGGGGCATCAGGGTGTGAAAAGCGGACGTTACAAAAAATAAGATTAAGAAAGTGGCACCAATTACAATTAAAGTATAATAGTGAGCGTGCATCAAAGTGGTCTTAAATCATCATTGCCGACCCCTGTGAGCTGAGAAGAAACAGAAAACATAATATAAAATTATGCTGTTTCGAATCAAACATGATTTCGTGTTAACCCGTAGTAATGTTGTAGATGCGCAACCTGATTTGTTGAGTCTTCTCTCGATATAGAATCATAGGTCTAGATTAGCAAACAATTCCAGCGTAATAGTGAGAATGTTTTCTTGTCCATCAGTTTTAATATTTGCTTTGGGTACTCAAAAGATGAGACAGTTCCATTTTGATTATCCACAACATATGCCTTGGTAGAGATTTAAACATATGTTTGGATGCTTTAAAGAACCGTCTTATTGAGACAATTCTTTGAGTACCCACAACTATGTTTTGGTTGAGAAATAGAAACTGTCCACCGCCACCGCCGATGGGCCGAAATATGTGTTAATGCATTGATGGTGAGGGTTCAAAAAGCTGCTATATGCATTTAAAAAAAAAAGCTAATGCTTGTAAAAAATAAACTTGGCTTCACTAGAAAAATATGACCTCAAAATGCATTAGAATCGCTTTTACGGACATTTTGAATTAGAAATATTTCTTTAGGGAGGCCCTATCCCCCAACGAGAGGGGTCGTTTCTCTCGTGCTCCCCCCTCCCACCCCTACACACACACACACACACACACACACACACACACACACACACACACACACACACACACACACACACGTGCCTTTGACACTCGAAAGACGCATACTACATTTCAAGATCGTACCACTTTTCAAAAGTCGACAACGACCCTTGAGTCAGTTAGCAGCCTATATTGATGAAAGCATAGGCAGCATTATACCTCCATGAAATGACATTTTCTTGATAAAAGTTTTATTGAGGATTTTCATAACCTTGAAGTGAGCATTGAAATAACGCAACGATGGTTGCACCCCGTTATTGTATTTACTGGTGCAGACTCGCCAGAGCCTTCGCTGCTCGTATAAATAGGACACAAGTCGTCATTTGAGCCAACGCAAAAAATTTTGGTACAGTGACGAAGGCTCAGTTGTGCCTGTGCGAATGTGCAGACTCACCAGAGCATTCGCTGAAGTCATATATGACAGCGAAAGCGCATTTCGGGCCAGCAAGAGAGTTTGGTACTTATTAGATTGTCGACTGACAAAAGGCTCAGGTGAACCTGTGCAGCCTTGTGAATATTCACCAGAGCCTTAACTCGCTGCTCGCATAAATGACACACACACCGCCGATCGAGCATGCACATGGGATTCTGATACTGTTACGAAGGCTCAAGCGAGCCTGTGCAAATGTGCAGACTCACCGGAACCTTCGCGTCTGGAACACAGATTTCCAATTGAGCCACCACATGATATTTTGGAACTGTGACGAATCATTAGGTGAGCCTGTTCTTTAGAGCATTTTCTGCTTGCAAAAATGACACCGAAATCGCCATTTGAGAGAGCACGAGATTTTGACACATATCGCATTGTGAAGTGACTACGGCTTTGGCGAGTCTGCATATTTGCGCTGACAGTTTCGTCTGAGCCTTCGCAACAGTATTAAAATGTCGCGTGTTTGATCAAATGGTGATTGGGTTGTCGCTAATACGAGCAGCGAATGCATGACGAGTCTGCACATTTGCCTGAGACACTCGACAATGCAACTGCGAAGGCGAGTCTGCACATGTTTGCACGGAGTCGCCCGAGTCTTCGTCACTGGACAATGCGCTAAGTACCAAAAGGTCGTGTTGACTCAAATGGTGATATGGTTCTCATTTATGCTAGAAACGAAGGCTTTGAGAAGTCTGCACATTGTAGAGTCAACAGGTTTAGATTTTAGTTACCTTTTGGCTTTTGCATTTTCCAGGGTGCATTAAATGGGAAAATGTATTAAATTGTAAAAATTAAATATAAAATCACAGCTGGGATATTAATAATCAAAACTTAGAACAAATATTAATGCAATTGGACAAGTCTGAGAGGTTCAAACACAAGTATGTAGTGCGTAAAACGACTTAAAATCATATCGCTAAACGACCGCTAACTTTTTTAAAAAGCCAATTCTTGTATATGTATCAACTGGTTCCCTGCTCACGTGGTCGCTAATTATATAAATTTATTATTGCGCGATAATAATTTACATATATTTATGATTGTTTTTTTGAAATCGAGCAGATAAATCTCAATTACTGCAGATCTAGACCTATTTTTAAAAAGACAAAAACAACAACGACAATAAAAAACACGAAACAAGTTGGAACTATTTTTACGCGGAAGCTTCTTAATAGGTGTTGTTAGGATCGTATTAATCCCTTATCATGCGGCTTGGTAATGCCCTGTTTTGAATACAATGTAGATCCATATCAGCCGGCTTCTCAGAAAGTAACTGATCCAGAATCAACTGTTTACCTCTCTGCCTCTAAATCAACCATTTAACCTGATACTTTGCAACACATATGCTGAAAAATTGGGATTAATGGTAACATATTGATGTGTTCAACAGTGCAAGAGCAAATTACGACGTGTGGTCAAAACGCTATTGTTAAAATTGGGGAACGGACTAACATCCGTCCCCAAAAAACACCAAACAACAACACACATTTAATGGTCTGGGCCCTAATGAGAAATCGCAGGCCTGATAACACGTGTCCGCAAGCAACAAATCGTTACGCTTTATTTTGAGTTTGAGATTGTACTCAAGTTTTATAACCTCGAGGCCTGTTTTGTTTGCTATGTATAGGCTGCTATGTATGCTATATGTTATATGTTTGGTGCGTTGTTTGTATTTTATTAAGATAATGATTTTAACTTTATGACAAAAAATCATTCAGACTGCATATATGGTTTCTAATTAGTGGGTAGGGGGTAATGATTGGTTCAGTTTTCACTACATATTGGGCTGTGGACCATGTGAGGTGCACTTCTGCACTATCAGACTGTATTGTCAGCATTATTTTATTTATTCTTAGTCTTTGTATGTACTGTCGTGCCAACCAAGAGTGACAGTGACGCATGCTTTGTTTACAATTGTTAAGTAAAACATTAATTTGTACACATCACTTGAGCTAACACGAAACGATACATCTTTTGTGTATTAATCCTATCCTGCGGATAGGATTAATACACAAGTGATCTTTCGATTATGAGTCCCTGATACTTTTCAAACAAAACATGACCTAACTGTCACTCTTGGCTGGCATGACAGTAGAAGAAGCTCGTATTATCAAAATGTGGTACAAAACGCCCTTTCTCAAGTGTTTTGTAAACCACAGAAGAGTAAGGACGTAGTAAGACGACATTTGCATAAACATTGGTCACAAATTGTCTAAATTAAACTTATAGATAGGACAAGAGACTGTCGTATCACCCAATATGACATTGGTATTTGACATATTGAGCTTTCAATTGAGGAAAAGTGACGTACAACTTGGAAGCTTGGTTCCTATTGTTTAGTAATCCAGTTGGGCCATATTAGGTTGTTTTTGTCCAAAGTGTTCGTTGACCTTGGCCTGACAAGAAAATACTTTTCAGCTAGATATAAGCACGTGTTCTGTAAGGCATAAATGTTTACTATTAATTTGCAGAATTATTGAAAAAATGGCAAAATGAAAATGCAGCAACATATCGATTATAAAAATTATAGCCTGCCATAAACAAAAAGAGTAATGTGGGGCTAGTACTTTATAAATTATGTCAATAATTTGATGCTTTCCTCCGACCATTTGATCACACTTTAAGACAGTATGCCATAAACTATAAGAAAAAAAAACTATTTATCGTTAAAACTGGATGAGTTACCTTGATCGTTGACCTCTATGGCCTGAACATTTACCTTCAATGACCTTGGTATTGCAGTATTATGGATGTCGCATTTAACCTCCAACTAGTCCTTGGGGAAAGATGTATGCCGTGTTGGTGACCATAGCCCCATCGCTATGTAAAATAGTTATGCTCTAGTTAATCGCCTTAAGCTGTTACATGATAGCATCATGCGCGGATGCAGAAAGTTTTTCAGAGGGGGTCAAACATTGACCTTCTTTGTTTTTTAGTCTATTCGGGGAGAGATGATCTATAAGCTAGCCAACATGGGCGAGCCAGCGAAACGCCATTTAAATAGCGTTTCGCTGGCGTTCCCAGTATGGCCAAATATTGAATGCCAGCTTGGTAGCTTTCTGATTTTTCCGGGGATCCAGACCAGTATTGCTCAGAAACCCTATATGTATGTGATTTTCAGGGGGATCTGAACCCCCTGTTCCCACCTCTGGATCCGCAATGATTATCTGTTGTCATCCTATGTAGCAGAAATTTCCTTATTTTGCGCGAAATTACTTTAAATAGGATTAAATCTGATTGAATGTGTAAAGAAAGGGTTCTATGTCCCATAGCTAGGAGCAAGTAATGTATGTCTTGCCAACGGAGGTGGGTGGGGTAACTCCATATTAATGACAAAGCACACTGTAAAAGCTTGTATATGTTAAG
Organism: Loripinus fragilis; assembly: GCA_964019695.1. NCBI lineage: Eukaryota > Metazoa > Mollusca > Bivalvia > Lucinida > Lucinidae > Loripinus > Loripinus fragilis. The sequence continues at coordinate 37,453,658 of OZ026529.1, forward strand.
TTCACAGCAAAAAATGAAATAAAATAATGGATATTTCACTTTTCATTTATTTTACATTTTGCTGACTTTGATTTTGCAAGTACAATATGTAGAGGGCAGCGTTGTTAAAAGAATTCCCTAGAAGAACTTAGGATTAAGTTACGCAAACAAACAATATACATGTGCTTTAAAATAGGTATTGGTTTGAAATAAAGGTGTATTTTTGTCTTTTAATTGAAAAAGGGTTAGGTCTTTATACCGCATACCTGTAAATGTAAAAAGGACAGTGATTGGCTAAAACAGCGGGTGGAAGTGGAGGGTTATTTTTAAGAGTAAAGCGTTCCGTTATTGGTCAATAATAAACACACTGAAAACAAATCAACACTTATTAGACAGAAATATATTTGCTGCAATTTTTGCAACAACCTCTTGCTGGTATTGTTGATTAAGTGTACAGTGTGCCTTAAAGACACCTTACATATTAACGATTTTTCAATAAAATATTATTCTCAAGTAGAGTACCCACTTTCTAGAGCCAAAATGTTGTAAAACGGAGGTGTTTCATTCTTGTTAAACTTAGCTAAATCTGCAATCGTATGGTAACCATATTGGGCTTTAAAAGTTGTATAACCATTGCTAACTCAAAATATACAATGCAAGTTTATAGAGAAAAAAAGACATGAGATGGACCCTGTAACGCAAACCTTTCTACTCATTTAATCTGTCCTAACCTTGAATATTTGGGTTTTGCTAGTAAAGAACGATATCCAATATGTATTGATAACAAGTAATCTTCTTTATATTTTAATTGAACAAAATTTGACATTCCCAGACACCAGCTAAGAAAGGTGTCAGAAAAGCGCGATCAGCTGATGCGAATATCCAGATATAAAGTACCAGCTTGTACAAGCAGAAAAAAGTGTTGATTATACATGCGAAAATAAACGAATGTCAAGAGTCCTGACAAACAGCTCATATATAGAACTGTTCTTAGGAAGTCTATTGACAGAGCATAGCCTATTACTAGCCTATTATGAAATTATGCAACGAGTCACATACTATTAGTTTCATGTACTAAACAATTTTGCAGACTGATCTGGACATTTGGTATTACATTATTTAATTTACCAATAAAACAAGCTTTATCATGACATATCTCAAATACATTGGCTAGACCAATTCGGTACATGTAGGTGATTGTGTTTAAATATAGAGTACACGTTTTGCACTGAGACAATCTTCTTAATTGAGCCAGTGCATGAGATTTCCAACAATGTGGTATGTGCGACCAGCAAAGCCTCAGATCAGCCTGCGCATACGCGCAGTCTGATCAGAGCCTTTGCTAGTCGCTTGAGTATTCTATGACTGTTAAGCTACTGACTGAACACCATTTGGAGTTTCTAAGCTTAAAAGGAGGCTGCACAGGCTCGTCTGAGTCTACACTTGTCAAAATGTCAAATTGTTGGAAATCACATGCCATGGCTCAATTATAAAAAACGAGTGCCAGAGTATAACAAGGGAATGCACCAACCACAGATCTAAGACCAACCCATGCTACCCTGAGAAAGGGCCTCTGACCTGTGTCTACCGGTTGGTTGTACGGACCACTTTTGATATAGTTTTCTAAGGGCAAGCTAATTGGTTCAGTTCCATGAGTTTAGGAGTGTAGTCTTGCCTAAGAATGTGTGGGTGGTAGGGTGGTGTGATTTGTTTTGGAGCTTTCAGAGAGATGGCCATGTCATATTTGGTTCGTTTGGCAGGATGAAGTTTTCTACAATAGGGGCAAATTTTGGTGGGGTTGGGTTCTTTTAGTCTTTCCCATTCTTTGTTTCACTCGCCCTAGGGAGCGCAGTGGCTCAGTGGCAGAGTGCCTGACTCGAGACTGAGGGGCCGCGGGTTAGAGCCTCACCTGCGCCACTGCGTTGTGTCCTTGAGCAAGACACATTAATCCTAGTTTAGTACTGGTTTAACCCAGGAAGACCCGTCCCTTTATAACTGAAATATTGTTGATTGGACGTAAAGAATCAAATCAAACAAAGTAGATAAGGGTACAAAGATCAGGAATCGATACAATCAAGTACCACACCTGACCCAAGATAACAACATTTCACTCGCCCTCTCTCTAGGAGTCCCGACATGACTGTTATATGTTTGACAGGGACTTTAAGATATATGTGCATTCTAATTATGATGAGTTGAAGAGTAACATTTCTGAAATGCCTTTAAAATATTAGTAACGTAAAGTTTAAATGGTAAAATATCTCAAAATTATCAAAACTTCAACCAGAGTAACTATTATCATATAATTAGCCTAATTCATTAATTCGAGACTTCTCAAAATCCTTAATTCAAGATTACATGTATTCCTGAAAACGTGCACCCATGCATCATTCCTCACATTATCCAAAGAGACTCACGACGGCCCTAAAGACATGATATGTTCATGAAGCGGCTCAGATACTATTGGAGAACGTTGACTCCAACATTGCATTCCACTTACCTCACACCAGGCAACAAGGAAGCAATAAACACGGCATGATACAAATTGAATATATTTACCGTACAACAGAAGAACGGCACTTCTACTTGCAAAAACTAATGAAAAGTTTCAAGTATTTGCATGCTCCATACATTACAACTACAGGTTTGCTAAATGGTAGATAATGAAATCACCTTTCGTAATATAGCTGTCATTTAACTATATATACTACATACACAATTTGCCATGAGATATGGTATGTGCTACCAGCAAAGTGTAAAGGAGGCAAAGACCAGATATCGATACAATTAAGTATAGGCCAATTTTGACCTCAGACGGATCAAAGGTCAGACGAGTCTACTTAGGAGCATGAGAAAGGTAAATTAAGATTGTAACGGTTATTTTCTCACCAAACACTTACTGCTCATGCTATCGAAGTAACAAAATTTCCATTAAATATGTAACCAAATGACTAATACAGCATCTACAAGCTTATTCGAGCGGTCTACGTCTTAAATTGCAAATATTCCGTAGAAAGTTTCAGAGTTATAATGCCTGAGTTCGAGTCCCAAAGTTTTTTTTCTTTTTAGCATATCTTTTTGTTCTTCGCGAAAAATTGAATTTCTCATGCTTTACGCGAAGGCATTTTTTTCGGTTTGGCGCGTGCTCAATTCATTTGAAAACGAACCTCAGTCTAGTTCATTCGACGCAAAGCAAACACACACTGAACCAGGCAAAGGAAAGGACTTCAACCAAGGCAAGAGTACGATTGAGCGGCTGATGAAGCAAGACCAGACTAAATAGGAGAAACCTGAACGGTCTGGGACGAAAAAGGTCCGACTGGACGACTTTGAAGTATGTTAAGCATGTTTGTCAGTAGAGCGTGTATACTGGTTAAAGAAATTCGCGATAGAGGAAGAACATCAGCCAGTGGTGATTGATCTTGCGTCGGAAACCGACTACAGCTCCGACACTGAAACTGCCAGCGAGACGGAGGGCATGTGAAATTGAATGTATCTGAAAGTTAATAAATTACGAAATAAAATACATACCATGATGAAAAGATATAATATAAAAAAAGCTTAAACACAAACGCACACACGCACGCACGCGCGCGCATTAAAAGTAAAAAAAAAATGCCTGACCGAGACTCGAACTCGCATTGATTTCTTTCACCTTATAAAACAAAAATTAATGTAGTGCTGCTTCCCTACTGAGCTACAGAGAACGTTGACTAAAAGGTTGAAAATTACCTATATAATGTATTACACGTCAGTATGTAAAGACCTATGATACCGCTTTATAACGGTTTCTACCTGTTTCCCCTTTCACGTGCTGTAAATTCGAATAGTCTGATCTTTGATCCGTCTGAGTTCAAAATTGACCTATACCACACCTGACCAAGGGCACCACATGGAAAAGTGACAAAACACGATAAAACATCACACAGAAGAGAGACAAGAGGTTAGCCCTTGCCAAGCAGTCAATAAACAGACAAGAAAGCATGACAAAAACGAAACATAAATAACAAAAAAAATCCACAAAAGAAGCCCCGCCTTTGAACGGTCAGTAAAAATATGTTTAGTGGAAGGCTTACACTAGTTTCACCGCGCGCCAACCTCAGATCAGCCTGAACATACACACAGTCTGATCAAAACCTTTGCTAGTCGCTTGAATATTCTATGAGTGTTTACTTACGGAACACCATTTGGCGTTTGTAAGCTTAAAAGGAGGCTGCAAAGGCCCGTCTGAGTCTACACTTGTCAAAATGCCACATTGTTGGAAATCATATGTCGTGGATTAATTATAGTGACAGCCATTTTAATACTGAATGACAGTTAGACGCAAATGGATATGATGCTTGATAAGTGTACATTTAAAAATGCATGCAGCTTTCTTAAAAAAAACAAGTGTTGTTGGTACACATATTGCCCCAGAGCTCCATTGTGATCGACAACGTGTGTCTTTTAAATGAAAGAGAGCTTTTCACCATAGTTTGATTTTACTAACTTTTCAACTATTTTATTACTGCAATGAAATTAGCATTTGGAAATGAGCCAGATTTTACGTAATTTGGCATGCACCTGGATGACAATAATATACGTTCTTGATAGCTAATCGTGAAACGTTTCATTGGAATGAAATACTAGCCTGGTAGTGGCGCTGTTGTATATTCGTATCTTTACCAATCTTCCTATTAATAAATGTATTTGTTGATAGTACACTATCATGAGGGAGGTACATGCATCCATTACATGTATCCATTGAAATTTGTATGCAGATATACAAATTTGGTGCCTCAAATTAAGAATAGTTGTTATCCTTAAGTATCAAGATTTGTTTTGGGTGCTCAACATATTCGTCTCATCTCAGGACAGACAGGGTTAAGCTTATGTTTTACTAAAGTTGTACCATGATGTACGGTGGCCTCGTTTACAAGAAGACCTATTATATTAAAACTGTGGTAAATGTAATATAATATAGAGACGCCATCAACACGATTAAGAGTAGATTATTTACCTATTATGGTTTCTTCTAATTGTAGTAGTCCCAGTAAACACTTTATTTCTGGCGTTAAATTACAGCATCATAAAGCAATTACATTGTATGCCAGCCCTTGAGAAATGACACATTTTGCATTCATACAAACATGTATGCATACGCTGATATCTTATATTTATTAATCTCTATGAATCCATACCAACTTCTTCCATGCCACAATCTAATCTTATACCAACATGCCAGCCAGATTTATAACTTAAGCTGGCTAAAATATATAGATATGGAGATGTTCAAAGTATATCTATCATTCTATGAATCCATACCAACTTATGCAGCTTGAGAGAAACAAAAATTGTCTGTTCTACAAAAACCCATGTATCCCCCTCCCTTTGGTGTCCGAAAGATCAAAAATGTCAGTCAATTCATAAATGGCATTAATGACTCACACTATTTATAAATATATGGTCTCAAACGTTTTTCAAGTTCTACAGTGGACACAAGTTTGTGACTCACAGACGGACAGGCGGACACACTGGGTAAAACGATATGTCTATCGACCTTCAAACTGCAAAATTGTGATGACGATCATCTGAGGCTTACATCCTAATCACATGCACATCTTCAGACCTTGACAAATGTACGTGGCACTGCATAGTTTCAAACAGATCTGGCTAAAATTGTAGGAAAAGTTGCGTTCATAAAATACTCAGTTTCTATATGCTTTGGTTGAGCCCAAACATGATTAGGTTCAATCTGTGAAAAAGTATTACAAAAAATAATAATCTTAGAACTAGATTATGCACATTTTCCGACCATGACAAAACACCTGCAAAGTTTCAAAAAGATACGGGTAAAATTGTGGGAGGAGTTATGTTCACAAAATCACCAGTGTCTCATATACTTTGGTAGAGTTAAAAAAAGACTAAGTGCAAAATGCAGAAAAAGTAACACACAATCTGAGAATTACAGGCAAACCTCCTACACATTTTTAGACCCTGAAAAAAAACTCCTGCAAAGTTTCAAAATGTTCTGGGTAAAATTTTAGGAGGCTTTGCGTTCTTAAGATTACCAGTGTCTATATGCTTTGGTAGCAGTCGATCCAAAAATGACAAAGTTAACCCTGCGACCAACGTCCAAAATTTCTGAGGATTACAGCCAAATATCATGCGTATATTCAGACATTGGCCAAAACCACATGCAAAGTTTCAAAAAGATCTGGCTAAAACTGGTGAAGGAGCTGTTGAACAAGGAAGTACACGTCTTGTAATGGACGGTCAGATTGACAGGCAGACAAGGTTAAACAATATGTCTCTCGACCCTAGCGCGGGGAGACATAATGATAAATGTAGTAAAAAAAATCAATACGATTTACAAGAATATTGTCAAATTCTGAACATAATGGTACTTTAATCCCTACCAAATTACACTATATTGAAACACATCCAATTGCATCAATGAGCATGAGATATAGAACATTGAAAGTGACTTCTTTCACCAAAATGCTGTCAATTGAAAGGCACCGATTATATATAAGACGCCAGGAAAACTCAAATTTAGAAAAAACGACTATAGGTAGTTTTACATTGGTCAGAATTGTAAAATATACTATAGCAGTCTCTATCCGATTATTCTCTATTTTTTCACATCTACTTTTCAAGTGTAGATGCTTGTGCAATAAGTTTGTATGACAGCCTGAACTATTGAGGAATAAATATACGCAACAGATACATGTAAGAACATATTTATGCGTAGTTATATGACATTTTGAATAAATTTCTTTTAGAATGCGCTTACATGTGATGAAATGCAAAAACGTCACTTTAAGGATAAAATTAACGCCACAAGATGAAAACATTTAAAAACGTAAAAATATAACGTGGGCGTCAGAACGGAGATCATGAAACCAAATTTACTTCATGATTTGTTACATGGCGTCGACTCCACAATGTGCAAACAAAGAAAGCATCGCATCATGCTGAAATGCCAGAAATATTGCTTCAAAACCAGCTCCTGGAATGCAAGGATGCACAATGACAAAGAATAACCATTAAACGTCACTTAAAGCCGTCGAGTTGAGGTCATTTGAGCATTACATGTATGGGATCTATCGAACCTACAGATAACGGAACATGCTTTGTCCGCAAAAGTTACCGTACTATGCCTACAGAACCCGTGAAATTGTGTCAGCGGGACGTTACATTGACGTTAGTCATATAGACCACAGCATACATTTGCAAATAAAAACAACCTGTTATGTGCGGGAAGAAAGCATTAAACTTGCTAAACCGAAACTTTGTAACATGGCCATCCTCTCATCAGAAACATGCATAAACATTATGGTGCCTTTAAAGTACAGAATATTAAATTTTGACGTCATCATACACATTGTATTGACGTTTTACATTTTAAAGTCATAACTCTTGCAGTAAATGTGCTTTTATTGAGTTAAACGCAAGAGGAATAGAATTTACAGCATTTAACGCAATATTTGGTATTGACGTTATTGACGTTAAGCGTTTGAAATCCTAACGTAAGGTTGCAAGCTGATCATTTTCTTGATCCCCAAATTTATTCTAAAATTAAAGATTTAGGATACAACAAAAACCGTTTTTGACAAAAATTTGACTTTTATTGACCGTGTTTCAGTTTTCTGCGTGGGGTCAGGATGATTACGCCCATGCTAGCGACGAAGTGGCTTAACCTACTGTTATGTGACGGATATATGCTTCTTTAATGAAACAGCATTATCTAAACAACCGAATTGCATTGCAATTTATGTTTACAATGAATTGAAGTGATTGTTGCATTTCTTATTCCTTAAGTATATTAACAAGTGAGAAAACTGCTTTCTAGCAGCAATCAAAATTACAATTTGAAGATAGTTCCTGAATGGTAAATAGCCAAGGTCAACACCAATAATAGACAGCAATCCACAAAAAAACACACCTTATCAAACTGTATAAGTCTAACACCCGCAAGGTATTTGGTTCTAGTTCGCAGATGTTGCCTAATTGTGCCAGCAATAATGAAGAGACAGGTGGATTCTAACTATTTCAACATTGTTTCACGCTTGCTTTGACTGTCAGAGATACACTCTTAAATCGCCTACAAAAATGCATCTGAAATTGATGTGTGCCTTAATCGTTTGCTGCATATATTTGATTACATTATTGAGTATTACGAGGTAATATGCAAGCAGTGTACACCCAGATCAGACTGCCCCTTTAGGAGCAGTCTGATCTGGGTCTACACTGTTTGACAAAGAAGATGCAAAGCATGTCAGCCGTCGATCAAGGCAGGCGGCATTTGTTATGAATGGCGCTTAATGGGTTAACTAAAGTCAACGATCATTTTAATATCAATTAAGAACCAGTTTATAAATGAGCCTCGACGTGAGAAAACCTGCCATCGGTGTTTCCGACAAGACAATGCGCAACTCAACTTGCTCAGCTTCAGAAACTAGCTAGAATGTCGAAATTATGTAAGAACCAAGTTGAGATATCATACTTAGCGAGCAACGAATAACAATGTCACTGATTTGACTGTGTGGATGCGCAGGATGGTTTTCGCCTTTGTTTTTCGCAATTAACAAAGTTAGGCTTTATTCGAGTCGAGGACAAGTTATTTATAATAAGTTAATATTTATCAATATGTAGTTTATACAGCAAACACTGAGTTGTACAAGATACACAGATGCATACTGAACTATGTCTCCTTTACGGGGTATTGTCATTCTCTCGAAGTATGGCAATTCGTATGGAATTGTATGGTAGCATTGGCATTGGTAAGCCTTTCTTTGCAAATTACATGTACCTGTATGCATTATCTTAATTGTGTCACAATTTTAAAATGACCCACCCAGCTCATCGTCATCTCCGCTTGCGAAGATGGCGATGTGGTGGGTATGTCATTTAAGAGATCATCACTTTTGTTTGAAACAGTTATCGAATTGCTTTTGTAACGTTCAATAAATAGACGACAGCCCACTATATTTAAGTGCTGAAAGATAGCAAGCTTTTTTTTGGAAAACCTTACACTTGTATTGTAATACTTCTAATTATTATTTTGGTCGGGTATACATTTGTAGGTGACAGGTACATTCTTACATATTAATAAACGCTTCTTTCCAAGAAATAAAAAAACAGATTAGATATTTTTATATCAATTTATAGGCAATTCACTGGTGTTATGTACATGCCCTTAAGTCAGTTGCATACTACATGTAATTAAGTAAGTTGTATACTAAACAAGTGAATGGCTTCCTGCAAAACGACTGAATTGACCTATGCGCACACCGAGGAAATGGACCAGAACGGATTCCAATATAATAGTATTCAATGTGCACTCAATCGACAGGGCAGTAGAAATTTCAGATTAAACTCAATAGGAAGCACAACGTGACTTTACTTTACATGTTCATGTAATATGGTTTAAATTCGTTTGTCTTTGATTCTTGGAGTGCCAAAACCATCTTATTCAGATACACGCACAAAGGAAAGGCCATAAGCAAAACGCTTTTCAACTGATGATATGACTGTGCTAAACATTACCATGTTTTGTATATGAACTGTGCTTAAGGGACCCTAATTAGAGTGTGAACTGTGCTTAACGTTATCATATTTTATTTATATGCAATCCAATCTTCAATAACTCAAAAAATCAAGGGAAATGAGGGCTGCCGTTGGGCATAAAGGAACGAAAGAAGTTGAGCTTTCTCATGCAATAGGTACATTTCTGATAAATGGTGTTTAAATGTGATTTTGAGCGACGTGTTTTTTTGTGTGGTTTTCTTTTCAAAAAATAGTTGTCCTTGAACAAATGCATCTATTTCAATTGATTATTAATACATCAAACGTCCGACCATAGCCCAATTTGGTCTGTGCTAAACGAATAGTATTGGACGGTATGTCCGTACCAGAATTTTTTAAGCTTAAGGAAACCTATAGACACTTTTGATTTTCCGGGCGGGGGTGTCCGAACCCCCTTGTCCCTCTTCTTGATCCTCCCATTGACAATGCATAGCTTAAAACAGCTAATATATACATATAAAACCAAACTAAGCCGTGGACGACAGCATTAGACAGCTGGTACGTGACATATTGCAGATTTACTGACTTCCCAAGTGTGCCAGTAGCCATACAGCATATACTTATTATATTAAAACCACATAAACAATGTCATGATTACTTTCAGCCCGCCTGCGGTGCACGACTATTTTCGTCAATAAAATTGTTGGGCAGCAGCAATTACTGATTCCATATACTTTGGCTGTATTGCATTATATGAACTAGTCCTACTTCTAAAATGGGCCTGGTAACAAAGGCACTGATCGGACTACACGGATTAGCATGCTGGTCTGCGCAATCGAAGACAGATTTTCTCGCATCGAGGCCTAATAATTGCGTTGCAATTTCTGCTACTGGTTGAAGCTACTATGACGGACGGCAGGGTTCAAGGGAGTGTTTTTCGTCCTGGTTCCGTGATGTGTGCGTCCTTTCGATTTCGCAAACTTTAAGAGAATTTTAAATACATACATGGGCATATTGTTTAAAAACACTTGATCCGTAACATGGGAAATTTTGCCTTTGCATAAACTTTGTAATGGAAATCTAGATCACTTTACGAATGTGTTTAAAATTAAACTGGCATACTCTTAAAGTGCACACAATATAAACTCTATACAAAATTGCACGGGTTTCATATTTGGTACATTTTATGTATTAAATCATCTTTCATCCATTGTGAATTGTTTGGTTGATACCTTAAACCCCAGAAACAGATCTTTCAGACATATCCAGCCGTAAGAACCCGGTCATCAAAACCTTAAATGTACATGTACGCCCCAATTTCACCTGGTCATATTAATGCAATTTTGTTTCCAACTTGGCCACTTTTCCGTACGTTTTGTCTACGCAAGAACGCTTCACTCTCACGCCATCGCGACGGGATTATATGCCCCTTCAGTGGTGGAGTTTTGGAAGTGGGGTGAACATACAGTACTGTAAATTAGGAAATTTTCGCAAGAACTTTATTTTCGCGAAATGCATTAAAAGATGTATTTCCCATGGGAAAAATAGCGTCTAGGTTATGATTTACCTACATCAGTAAATGACAGAGTAATTCCGCTATTTCGCGAGAATGTATTTTTCACGAAAATTCGCATCAGCGAAATATCGCGATAATAAAGCCCTCACGAAAATGCCTGAATTTACAGTAGTTTTGTATATGAGCCGAACTCTGTTGCCACCATTTTCTACGATGTGTACGTGTTGGCACAATGATGCGCATTATCTCCGGTGTGATATTGTTTGGCTTGGTGCGTCTTATGCTGTTAGATCAACAATTCCACCTGTTAATTAGCTATAATAAAGTAATGCCATTAGGCAGTCTTTTAAGATGATGTATCCAAATGATTACACAAACCATACGACATTGATTAGTACTTGTATTACCATACACACTCTTAATATTCGCAGGGAATATATAACACTAGTTAAACAAAAGCTAGTTTTGTTTTTGGCGGCCACTAAAGCGACACGACATCATAATTATCTGCCCAGTCCAATCAGCATCATTTCCAGACAGACAGACAAACACTGTATTTCTCTCAAACGGCATCACACTTCCCTTCAACAGCTCCTTGGCTTAAGATTTCTACATGTAGCTAGCCTGTCCAGCTGTGCAGACTAGCTAATAATATGAGCTGCGTGTGTGGTATGTGCGACCCACAAAGGCTCAGACCAGCCTGCGCATACGCGCAGTCTGATCAGAGCATTTACAAGTCGCTTGCAAATTCTATGACTGTTAAGCTACTGACTGAACACCATTTGGAGTTTTTACGCTTATACCACCATTTCACCAAGGATTGTTCGGCCAGATCTGGACCAGATTGTCCCCGATCAATCAATCTTTTGATCTGCCCGATGGTCGTCCTGAATCGCCTCCTATCGCCCAGCTTTCTTTGACCCGATTGAGTTCCGTTTATATTAACGAATCCAGTCGACTTTTTTGCCAAATAGGGATAGCCATGTACCAATAATCCGTGCCGGGGCTTGTTTTTGCTCTTAAATTCGTTCTACCAGAGCACAGCAAAATGATATTACATTAGGAAATATGGTGAGTAGTAGGCAAAGAGAAAATTTTCCAAAAAAGAAGTAAACTTGTGAGTCTTAAAAGGGCTTTCAGTTGTGTTTCGTTTCAGTACCTTTTTTTTTAGAAAAGTGTCCATTTTTTTAAAACTATATTTGGTTTATAATTCTCTGGTATTGGTATTAATTTCAAATCTATTATAATTCATAATGATTTTGAATAAATATAGAACCATATCTTGCTGTTGTATTTAGTAACTATCGATTCTTTGTGACACTCTTCGCACGATCCTCGGCAGAGAGCTGCAGAAGGTATACGAAAGCTCCCGAGGGTAGAAGAGAGCTCCAGAGGGTATACGAAAGCTCCAGAGCGCAGGCGAGACAAGGCGACCTTCAGAGGACCCTCGGACGACCAAGAAGACCAGCAGCCGACGGTTTTTGATCGGCTACTGTTTTTGAACATGTTTAAAAACAGTAGCCGATCACTTTTTCGTAACCCGACTCTCGTAGGACTGAGGCGATTGCGCCAGACCTTTCCAGACCTTCCCAGGTGATTGTCTGTGATTGCCCGCAAGTCCCCGATTGTTTTGTAGATATGCGGCCGATCAACCAAAAATATTGATCGGGTACTCTCGGGACCAAAATAATCCTTGGTGAAATTGGGGCATTAAAAATGGGCTGCACGGGCTTGTCTATACTTTTCAAAATGCCACATTGTTGTAAACAACATGTCGTGGCTCGTATAGTTTGAGTATGGCGTTGGCATTGTCACTTAAGCTAGTTTCTCAAGACGTGGCCCAAAGCAATCACCGCCTATGCCTACCAAAAGGAATAAAGACGAGGAAGCCACCGTGGTCTACTGGGTAAACCACACGCATTGTAACCAGGGGTCGCAGGTTAGATCCTCGGCTTCTGCAGAACCACTGTAGATCGAGCTCTCGGGTGCTTCCGACATAAAATACACACACAAACCATAAACGCTCCAGGTATTGTACTGGTTTCTGCCCAGGAAAAGTCATAAAAAATGTTAAGAAATAATAACAACACTATCAACTGAACCGATATCCTACACATTTGAATTGCCTGTCGTTTTACAATGTTCCACAAAATCCCCTGTGGCAATTAGGCTCTCGAAATCCCTACACGCTTCAGGAAATCACAGTGTAACACTCCCCATAGGAGCCCTCTTTTTAGACAGATCTATGTATCTCCCATTTACTCTCAGTAGTCATTCTATCTTGCTTCAGTTGTTATATGGAATGCTCTCCAATCCTGACATTGTCCTCAGGGCTGTTCTTGACTCCTTCAAAGAAAGGGTCCCATTTATTCTTTTTAAATCTGCTGTTAACCCTTTAAATTCGGGAAACCGAAGTACTTATGCAAACAGTGATGACCCAGATAATATGCAGCATAATGCTGCATTTCATGATGGTCTACACTGTTTGTAAAGGTAAACGTCAACCAGATCTGCATACAAAAGAATGCAATATATTTTTATAGTCAAGTTTATAGCCTACCACGCCTAGATACATGGATATGTACAATGGACTATCCCAAACTTATTTTATCAAACATGAAGGAAGAATCCATAAGTATACGAAAGGGTTAAACCTCTATCTTCACTTACGCAATCCCTTTCTATCATTCTACATTTTTCACTGTTTTCTACCTTCTTGCGTTCACTCTGCACTGACTGCACAAGCTGAACATTATGCTCACAAGATGGTGATGCAGGATGGTCGGAAATAGATAGTGGTGCACAGCGTAGGTATTGATCAAACACCTTTTATAGCACACCTAGTAGTATTGTGCACAGCTGCATAAGAGACAGCACATGCGATTTTGGTCCTTGTCACACAACCGAGCAGCGCAGGCTATAGGGAGCCTGTGCGCATGCACAGGCTCGCCATAGCCTCCACTGCCCGCGTCCACAAATCACGGCAGTGTATCAAGACCCAGACCAGAACCTAGACCTTAAGCTCTACTGGATATGTGCGCATGCGCATATAATAACAATTTAACGCGAATGCTATAAGTACCTATATCCCATGGGTAGGCCTGTATACTACATGTAATATCGCAATCGCTTGCCGAGACACATTTGATTTTCTGTCCCAGTGAGCAACTTGAGGTTTTGCCTCACGCAACATTATGTCGCTAAACGCAGCTGGATACCGTTTCCTGAATATAGAAGCCAGCATGTAACTTAAAAGTAATTTCGAGTCATGCAAGCACAATCTTTTAACCAGTTATTTTCCGCTCCTGAATTCAGTTAATAAAGTTATTATGAAACAGCTGTAATGCAGAGCTTTGACTCAGAGCACACATTCAAGCCGCAACGTCACCACCTACGCTCGGCTCAGCTTGAAAGCCATCGGGAAAACTTAACCTTAGTTTTCCACAATTAAATCGCTCGAAAGAAATATTTATATGGGTCACTGGAATCATTTTGTCGGTCGAGCGGGAGGGCGCTCGATCTGTTCCAATGTGTAATAAGATTTTTTCATAAAACAACTTTTTGATTTTGAAGTGAATCAAAATTTCAATGAAACTTAGTACATGCCATCGCTATGAACGACGTGATTGGGATTTCATGGGTAATGTTAATGCTAATTATGATGCTTTAAGACACAGCAAAAAGTTTGCCCGGGATTGCCGGGACGATATCCTGTATTACTGCATTGAACCAGTATTAAGCAGAGAATAAAGTGTCTTACTCAATGACACGAAACAGTGTCTCTGTTGAGTCTCGAACCAGCAACCCTTAGATCTCCAGCTGAAAATTCTACTAATGAGTCACCGCGCTCCTCTTATGAGTAATGTGCCCTTTGAGAAGCCATAATCATGGTTGGAAGCTTTTAAAACATAATTTGAGTACTGGCACTTTTCAAATGTGAGACATTGGTCTCAAACTTATCTTTCAATTTTAATGGATCGACATGAATCTTCGAACAAGACACCGCCATGATGTTGCCAGAGTGGTATAGGTGGGATTCTGGGTGACGTGCTATTGGATTTATATATTATATTTATACATGTATAAGCTTTTCAAATCGGCTTCTCATATTTCAGCACTTGGCTAAAGTGGGTTGTTGTGTCAGAAAAGAAAATTCTAGTTATTTATATCCCCTGCAAGGCATATGATAACATGTAATCTAAATGTTATTCCTGACGCTAGAGTTCACAAGAGATCGCTGTTTCTTTAAATGACTTCCGTAATCGTTGGTGTAAACGAGAAAATATTGAACCTGATGCCTTGAAGGATTGGAAGATTAACATTTTTAAAAAACATTGATACTCGTATTTCATTTTACTCTCGCAATACACACTTTGCCCCCTAAACCTAAATCTTTTTTTACATGTACCCCCTAAACCTAAATCTTCTTTTCTTAATCTTAAATGAAGTATCCAGGACTTTCATATTGAACAATGTTTTGGTTCCAGCAGATAAAACTGCTAACAATGTTGTAGTTGTTTGACGATTGTTTTGTATTAATACTCTTAAACGTGAGCTTGTTGACACCAATGCATATAAACTGCAGCCTTCTTTGAGTGAGAAGGTGGTTGTCGATGGGCATGGTTGTCATCCAGCCCTATATTTTGGTGTCAAAGCTAAAGAAACCCAAAACAGATTTCCTACGTTGTACTGGTTACCTACACTCCATAAAAATCCCTATAAAGCAAAATTTATTGCTAATTCTAGTTCATATACGACAAAGAACTTTTAAAGTGTAAACCTCGTGCTTTACAGCTGTTCAAAACATGTTATCAAGTACTGTGAAAAGGTATATGAGAGATCCGGTAAAAATATATTGTGGTCTATTAAAAATTCAGGTGATAATTTAGATAAACTTAAAGCTAGAGATTTCAATGCGACCAGTTTGTCCACTTATAATTCTTCTACTCTTTACACTACTTCATAATTTAATTAAAGATAAACTTATTGATCTTATTGAAAGAACCTTCAATAGAGTAGGCTATCATTACCTTGCATGTAACGCATTTTTTATGCCCCCAAAGGAACTTTGGGAGGCATATAGTAATCGCACTGTCCGTCCGTCCGTCAGTCCGTCAGTCCGTCCGTCCGTCCGTCAGTCCGTCCGTCCCGCTTTCGTGTCCGGTCCATATCTCCTATATTCTTTGAGTTAGGAATTCCAAATTTGGTGTGTGGATACATCTTGGGATGGCGGAGTGTCGCGTACCATTTTCGGGTCACTGTGACCTTGACCTTGACCTTGACCTCTGACCTAGTTTTTATAATAATCATGTCCGGAGCATATCTCTTATATTATTTGAGTAAGGAATCTCAAATTTAGTGTGTGGATGCATCTTGGGATGAAGAAGTGTCGCGAACCATAATTAGGTCACTGTGACCTTGAACTTGACCTCTGACCCAGTTTCTTGAAAACTGCATTGAGTCTGGTGCATATCTCCTATATTCTTTGAAATAGGAATTCCAAATTTGGTGTGTAAATGCATCTTGGGATGAGGGGGTGTCACATGCCAATTTTGGGTCACTGTGACCTTGACCTCTGACCTAGTTTTAAGAATTATCGTGTCCGGAGCATATCTCTTATATTCTTTGAGTTAGGAATTCCAAATTTGGTGTGTGGATACATCTTGGGATGGCGGAGTGTCGCGTACCATTTTCGGGTCACTGTGACCTTGGCCTTGACCTCTGACCTAGTTTTTTGAAAAATCGTGTCCGGAGCATATCTCTTATATTATTTGAGGTAGGAATCTCAAATTTGGTGTGTGGATGCATCTTGGGATGTAGAAGTGTCACATACCATAGTTGGGTCACTGTGACCTTGAACTTGACCTCTGACCTTGTTTCTAGAAACTGCATTGAGTCTGGTGCATATCTCCTATATTCTTTGAGATAGGAATTCCAACTTTGGTGTGTAAATACATCTTGGGATGACGGGGTGTAGCATACCATTTTTTGGTCACTGTGACCTTGACCTCTGACCTAGTTTTAAGAATTATTGTGTCTCGAGCATATCTCATATATTCTTTGAGTTAGGAATTCCAATTTTGGTGTGTGGATGCATCTTGGGATAGCGGAGTGCCATGTACCATTTTCGGGTCACTGTGACCTTGACCTCTGACCTAGTTTTTAGAATAATTATGTCCAGAGCATATCTCTTACATTATTTGAGGTAGGAATCTCAAATTTGGTGTGTGGATGCATCTTGGGATGACGAAGTGTCGCTTACCATAATTTTGTCACTGTGACCTTGAACTTGACCTCTGACCTAGTTTCTAGAAACTGTTGCATATCTCCTATATTCTTTG
This sequence comes from Loripinus fragilis, assembly GCA_964019695.1. Taxonomy (NCBI): domain Eukaryota; kingdom Metazoa; phylum Mollusca; class Bivalvia; order Lucinida; family Lucinidae; genus Loripinus; species Loripinus fragilis. Next base: position 37,471,004 of record OZ026529.1, read on the forward strand.
AAATAGGAATTCCAAATTTGGTATGTAAATGCATCTTGGGATACCTGAGTGTCACAAACCATTTTTGGGTCACTGTGACCTTGACCTCTGACCTCGTTTTCAAGAATTATTGTGTCCAGAGCATATCTCCTATATTATTTGATGTAGGAATCCCAAATTTGGGGTGGTGATTCTGTGCATACCATTTTGAGTCATTTTGACCTTGACATTGACTTCTGGCCTCATTTCTAGTTTTTTCTTGCTATATTACAGCTATCTTTCCTCAAATGTGTCTTATACTAGACCAATTCCTTTGGGGGCATTCGTCACGTGTTTGTGACATTTCTTGTTTACTTCAGAAAAAAAACTAAAGAATATCATGCATGTTCTTGTCAAAATGTATGTGATGCGCTGACTTTTTTGTGGGACAAAATTTATGTTCGATTTGGCACCAAAAATAGTAAGTGAGTATGATCAGGAAGTACCACAATCACAAACCGCAGACAACCCCGTGGCACCGCGAGGAAGATCCGCTCAACCATCACGAGATACCAGGAAGACGAATTCAGCAAAGCAACCAGCTCTCTCTTCCCCATCAAGATGATTGCAATACTAGAATGGACATAAAGTAACGTACAACAAAACATAGAACAATTGCAGACTCCCACAATGGGAGTAACAATAAACACAAAGTCAACAACAACAGAACCACCGCCTTAGAAGGGACAGCAGCCTAAGCCACCGGAGGGCTTAAATGCATTTTACTGGTACCAAATCTTCGCCCTAGATTCTGCTGTTGTTGAAGTACAAGAAATGTTCAGCTCGCATGGAGGCCATCTAACTAATGCAATGAATTATCATGGAGAAACACTCTAATCAAATTAACACACCATGATGAAACAAAGAAAATGGCTCATGACCCACATATAGTCAGAGCTAAAAAAAACTAAAGTTGAACCACGGTGGGTCCAGCTACAGATAAACATCAGGCACCAACCCACCGATTAAAGCTTTACGTCAGAGCCGTCATAGAGTCTGAGGTCTGACCCTCCGTTGTATAGACAAGTAGTTGGGATTCCTATGGGCACTAAGTATGCTCCGCTGGTTGCTAAGTGACTAAGTGTCAAGTGATTGAGTCATTTAGTTTCGATTCTTAAAATGTATTGCGTACTCATGGATTTTGACAAATACCTGCATTTGTATATGCACCGACCATCTGCTTGGCATATCCAATGTTTTAAATGTGCCTTGTGGTCACCTGCTGGGAAAGGGCTGACCTCTTGGTTCTCGTTTGTGGTGTCTTACTGTGAGAATGTTACTTTCCCATTGGTATACTGGGTCAGGTGTGGTACTTGATTGTATCGATTCCTGATCTTTGCACCCTTACTTACTTTTTTAAAGTTAAAGTTCACTCCAGTTATGAGTATTATATGAAGTTATAGTTATACCTAGGTTTGTCCGCCTGTACGTGAAGATAATCCACGAGCTTAAGTGAGAGAATAAGCTCCCGTAGAAGCGGACAAACATTACTATACATATTTTATACCACCTACATTAGTGTCTACCTTGCGCATTACAAGGGCTAGTAAGGGCGATATAATATATTAACACAATTACAAGCTTAAACAACTCCATATTAGCTTAAATGGAAATGTATAATGCATTTTAAAGATTCAATCTTTAAAATGCATTAAACATTTCCATTTTAAGCTAATATGGCTATATGCATATGCGACAAGTACCGAAACATTATAATCGATCTAATATGTACAATGTACTGTATTATAGGTTGGAAAACAGCATCATCGAGGTTTTATAAGCACCAGCAGTAGAATGATAGAAATAATTGAGCCGTGACATGAGATTTCCAACATTATGGTATATGCGACCAGCAAATGCTCAAATCAGCCTGCGCATATGCGCAGTCTGATCAGACCCTTTGCTAGTCGCTTGAATATACTATGACTGTCAAGCTACTGACCGATCAGCATTTGAAGTTTCTAAGCTTAAAAGGAGGCTGCACAGACTCGTATGAGTCTACACTCGTCAAAATGCCACATTTTTGGAAATCACATGCCGCGGCTCATATGTTATATCATTGCCATTATATAGTTTATTGCTCTTCAAACATAAGATGCTACTTCCTATAAAACACATACATGGTACTTGAGTCTGAATAATCATAACAGTAAAATTTTACGGTATGATAACGTTTTTTTTTATATATTTGTCTTGTCTCCTCCAAAGCTTTGTGTGGAGTGTAAAAAGGTCGCGCATGCTAAGAGAGAGAGAGAGAGAGAGAGAGAGAGAGAGAGAGAGATTGTAAGGCTCTACGGAAGTTATAAAGCCTGACTTTCAAAGTAAGTTCTATGCAATGTTTGTGACAAACGGAAAATTGCACGACTCTTAAAAATCGTTTAGGGTGGCTTATTATAGTAAGCGATACATTTTATAGTTTTACCAGTGCTAAAGTGCTCTCTTGCAGAGAGATGTCATCTGTATATGTAGCCCTCTTTTTGTCTCATTTTCTTCATTTTTATTAACAATGTGATAGGCCCAATGTTATCTGATATCAATAATGTAAGCCCCGTCATGTAAAATTCAGTTTTTATTATGAATGGCATAACTAAATGAACAGATCATGCACCTAAGCATTGTATAATATGTTTGTGGCACTACCATTAGCCGTCATTTCAGGAATTGTTAGACGTAAGTAGTCTTTGTGGCACTGAGTAATCAATATGCAATGTCAACTTACGGATTTTGAAGCTTGTCTTAGGCTTTATCAAATGTATACATGTACAATGTACATATGCATGTCAAACGACCAATAGCCCCTTTTCCTGCATTTCTAAGTCGAACCAGTACTAAGCAGTCGTGCTCAAGAACACTGCATTGTATTGTGTCCTTGCGCAAAACACCTAATCCAGTAATCCTCTACTTCCTGGGTTGAACATAAATTAGGCAGATGATGGAGTGTCTTGCTCAAGGACAAGACACGTTGTCCTCTGTGTAGCACTGGATCAACCCACGAAGACAGGACATCCTCTGAACATCACTTTAAACTTATTCTTGACTTGGGCAAAAACATCAACACAAACACACATGCCAAACCAACAACCTTAAGGACTATATGTACTGCTCTCCAAATAACAATGACTACACTAGACACGGCTGCAGCAAATGATATCAAAGCGTTCAAAGCAAAAACGGTTCGTAACACAATGACACGTAAATCGTTTTCTTGCAGAAGATTCGCAAGACTAAGCAGACATGTTTTATTTATTGGCCACATACCTATAATTGTAAAAAGGGCACCGAGGTGGAAGCTCAGCACTTATTTAAGATGTAAAGTGTTTCGTGATTTGTCGATTATAAACATACGGAAAGAACTAATTTTATCAGACGGGTAATATTTGCTACACTTTTTAAAATAACATTTGACTGCTTTTGTTGAATTATTCCGCATGTGTAGCTTAGAAAATAGGACCTTGCAATTTGATAGTTTTCAATAAAATGTAGGGTGCGCACCTTCAGGGTCAAAAAGTGATAAAACATGGCGGTCATAGGGGCATCACATTCTGGTTTATTGATTGAACTAAGTCTATCTGTAATATTGTGATTTAAAACTTTTGAGGACCACAATTTACTTAAAAACTAAATTGGACATCTTCTTCCACCTATTTGTTCTCTTACAGTTTTTAGTCGGTGTAGTTCATAGTTGACACATTGATTGTCAATTGTCTATAGATGACAACAGAGGTTTCCGATCCATATTTTTCCTTAACCTGGGCTCTAAGATCAATGTCAAAATACTTAAATTATGTCCAATCGCCCCCTTATACAGTTGTTAGTGGTTGAAAATATTATTTTGCACGCTGATTGCAGACAGCGAATGTTTCGGAATACCAGTAGTGTCATGGAGTCAATTGTGTTTACTTGAGATGGGGCCCCATCGATTGACCTCATTATGGTTGTTGCCAAAGAGACGACGCCTAATTTCTGACCAATAATTAATATAAAAAATATTAAGTGAGTAAAATCAGGAAATACCACAATCACAAACCGCAGACAACCCCATGGCACCGCGAGGAAGAGGCGCTCAACCATCACGAGACACCAGGAAGACAAATTAAGCAAAGCAACCAGCTCACTCTTCCCCATCAAGATGACTGCAATACTAGAAGAGACATATAGTAACGTACAACAAAACATAGAACAATTACAGAATCCCACAATGGGAGTAACAATAAACAACAAGTCAACAATAACAGAACCACCGCCTTAAAATGGACAGCAGCCTAAGCCACCGGGGGGGGGGGGGGAGGGGCTTAAATGCAATTTACTGGTATCAAATCTTCGCCCTAGATTCTGCTGTTGTTGAAGTACATGAAATGTTCAGCTCGCATGGAGGCCTGCATAATAAGTCTGCATAATTATAATTACTATATACAATGCTTGTGATAAAACGTATAATCTTATTGCAAGTATCTAATGTTGAATATTAAACCTCAAACAGCCCAGATTTATGATTTGACATTCCACAAGGCGGTTTAAATTACACGGAACATGTTCCACAATTTCAAGCTCCGGGATACATTGTCACTACTGAATTGCTTAAGCTGCGCGCGATTTACTATTTCATAAACGGAAAGCTGGGTATCGCTTTATTTAAAACAGCCACGTGCTGCGATGCAACATCGATGGCTTAACGGAGACGCTTACAAAACAGTCAGTATCGGATAGAGAAGTTTATAGTATTATAGTGCACCATGTTTAAAATTACGGTGATTTAGAAAGGGTGAAACCAAATTTCAAAAACACCTGGATGCTTCTTGGTTACATTTCGCCAAGGGAGCATGTAGCATATACGAATGGTAAATAAATTAACAGGTATTTTTTGGGAATTATAAGAAACCACGTGTTCTAGCCGGTTGGCGAGACGGGATTGATATACATTGTATAATATTCTTGGATAACTAAATCTCCTTGATGATAGGGATATAAATCATACTAGGGTATGTATTTCAATTGTGTTCATTGGTTCTTTAGATATGTACTTGCTGGGTAATTGTTCATGCTTTTTGTCGCCCTGACTTTTTAAAATAAAGTTATCGTATTTTCAGGAACACCATCTAAACGTCAAATGGTTTGGATCCAGATCAGGACCGACGTTTTGTCTGTCCTGATCTGAGTCCAAACGGTATTGAAATGTTATCAGCAGACGTGAAACTGTGAAAAGTCGCTGCTAGCAATGAAATAGTTAAAACTGATATATACATTTATAATAAAATCGAAGTAAAGAAGGCAAAGATCAGGAATCGATGCAATCAAGTACCACACCTGACCAGAGACACCATATGGGAAAGTGGAAAAAACGCAAGGAAGCATCACACACAAGATAGCCAAGTGATTAGCCTTTTTCCAGCAGGTGGTCACAAGGCTGCAAGGATCAAACAAGACGGTATTGAAACATAAAAAAACAAAAATGAATTTGAATTTGAATTTGAATTTTAAAATTATGAAATTAAAATTTAAAATTAAAAGTTAATAAGCTTAACGTATCTATCTTAGTTATCAATAATATTTGCCGAATAAGCAAAGAAATAGGTCCTGATCAGACAGCTCCTCTAGGATCAGAATGATCTAGAACTATTGTGTTTGTGCATGCTTTTATCTGTAAGTTGGCTCTGGTACTTGAAGAGTTAGATAATGTTGAGAAATTTAAATATCAACTCGTTTCCTATAAAGCATCCCGACAAATATTATGTTCTTAGTGTGCATGTACGTATCCAAAATGTTATGCATTTTAATTTAATTTATTTGGAAAAAAGTCTCAAAGACAGTTTCAGCTTGAGAAAATTCTCAATTTTAATAACGGATGTCGGACAAAACCCTTATGCAGCATGTTGGGAACATACTTGCTGCGTATATTCATGAATGCCACGAATGCCGTTGTCATTAAGTGACGTCGACAGAGACATCTCTTCAAGTAAATCTCAAACCAGTCTACTCAGCTATAGAGACTAGCTAGAATATTTTAATTAACGGGTGGCCTGTTTAGATATTTAATTTGAAAGATGTAATGCGCAGATTCGGTGGATGTGCAAGCTGGTCTGTGTCTTTGAAACTAAATGATTTTTTCGCAAGGGGGCAATTGGTGGCATTTCCCAAAATGTTGTTATCTGCAAAGGAGAATCATTATGTTTTAGTTGATACTGGTTTGTCCCAACCAACATTTTTCAGTGATATTATGACGTTTTTTTCTGGATTGAACTAGGCACAACACAATGTTTACTACGTGGCTTGAACCAGGAACCTCTTGTTATTGCAGTAGATCACTTGGACAATCCCGGCGACAAAAAACACAGATCATAAAAAACAACAGTCAAACCTGTTGTACGACCACTCTCAAAAAGACTAAAATTGGTTTCCAATACCAATTATCGCTTAATGCAGGTCAAAAGCTGCAATACTTTTGACCTTCATTAAGCAATCCATTTGTCAATAAGACCTTTGTTTTGTCTATTTTTGAGTGGCCGCTTAAGACAGGTTATGCTGTAGTAAATATTTTATTTCACTAAGATTCTGTCGCATTTCTCATTTTTCTATGGTACGATTATCAATAATCTGATATAAACCAGAACTCGCTGTCTATTAAATATGATTTGCGATTTATATTGGTTATACATATAGCGACATATTAGGCCTGCAGTGATGCCATCGTTAGACAAGGGACTATGATCATAGCCGTCTGCCATTTTTGGGGGGTGTTCTTCGTTTATTTTGCCCATACATGTACTATCTGATATCATTTCGTTATTAGTTCAGTTTTGTGCTTCGAACAGTTGATACAATGTTCACTTAAAGCTTAAAACGTCTCCATAAAATCATTAACACACAATATAAATGCTGCAAAACCTAAAATTAAAATATTTATCTTCGCGTTAAGTGAATGCAATCAAACCACTGTTTTAAAGCACAAAAAAGGACAAACATACAATGCAAGTGTTTTTTTTTATTTCTTTTATTTGTGTTTCTCTGTGTAGTTGGCGTGTTTAATGGTGTATTCTAATCTTGTTTATTTGTGTTGATGTTAACGTCCCTGTCAACATTTTTTCAGTCATGTCGGGAATTCTCCCGAATTGAACTAGTACTAGGCAGAGATCAATGTCACCAGGCAGTGCCTCCATCACGCCGTTTACACACGCTTAAGCGTTATTCCGCATTCTGACTTAACTAAATAGTCCCAAATGATCGGATTTAGAAATTAAAAACAAAAACATATAATGACTGGATGTTTACAGTCGTCTTCCCCTTTTTTGAGTGGTAGTCTTCGTTTATCACCCCCGACGAACTTGGAGGGATATAGTTGTGGCGTCGTCCGTCCACACTTTTTGTCCGTGCAATCTAGGTATAAATGATTGGTGCCATGGACTCTCGATATCCTATAAATTTCGTCAAAATCGACATCTTAACACTTGAGTTATTGCCCTTGTCTTAGTTTGGGCAATTATACTGACGTCAACTAAAACGCCTCACTCATTATCACTGATTTCTCAGCGATGATATACAATAATGAGCAGCCACGTACTGCTTCTTTATGTAGAGGTAGGGCGATTTAGGAAAATTACTTTAATTTGATATGCAGGTGACGCGTTATTCAGATGACGTCATACAGGCGCAACGTACACATGGTGACAGTATGCATCAATTGCTTATGATTTCAATTTGAATTTGCACCCAGTTTGTGTCGTTCATGTTTTGCTAAACAATGAACAACTTTAGATCATTTTACAAACAGTTGTGCTTGCGAGTTATAATTTTAATGAAATTATGACGTCATATTTACGACATATTGTGTAGGTCCGTTTACGAAACTTGCCAACAGTCTCGTTTTGCTTTAAGTAATGGAAAAAATGTTAAGGGGGTACATTAGGTACAAAATGTAATGTAGTGTACACAGAATATGCCTACATAAAATTACGTTATTTAAGATGAGCTGTAACGCAAAACGGCCGCCTGGAACTCGTGTCAGATTGCGTTTTCTCACCAATCGTGGCTGGTTAAAGGCTAACGACTTTTGCAAATGATTTGTAACAATATTTTCACCCACTTTCATGACGTGTAAGTTTTAATGAAATGCATGGCGAAAAGGTTGGTGGGGTAAGCTGTTTCGTTCAGCAGACGCATACAAACATTGTTTGAACATTATAAACGCATTGTTGATAAAATAGAGACTGTTTTACAATGATAAAACACGTTTTTCTTGTCAGAAACAACGCAAATCTGGCTAAAATATTGTGGCGCACAAAACTGGTGACCCCTGTCTCAAACCGAGGTCGTTTTCTCAGCCTCAAATATTCTTTCAGCAATTTTGTTTTCATAAGATACGCTTGATCGATAAGATGTTATAATGCACTAAAATTCATAATTTTAGTCTGATCGGTCTAAGAGATATTCACGTTTACTTTTAGATGAGGTGTTTTTTCTTGACGTCAGTATATAATCGCAAAACCTATCTTAGCTTTTTTGTGTAATGATCTTCATATTAAATTTAACAACTTCTCACTATAAACCATGATTGCCCAGTGCCTGTAGATAAGCATGGCAGTGTTAAAATTTTACCCAACCCCTTTGATCCAGCCCAAGGGATCAAAGGTCAAATCTATTTGCTGAAATTTTGCATGAGGGCAGAGGAGCAATATATATAAAACATATCAAACAGGATTTTAGTCTAAAGGACCGGGTACAATCACCTGGGGCTGACTTAGGGGGTAAGGCCAAGTCCACACTTATTTTTTTTCGGAATATGGTCATATTGCATATCAAATTAAAGTCGACGACGCATGCAGCAACATGATGGCAACTATTTTTGCCCGCAGACACACCCTTGATCCCAGGGGTGGGGTCAAAAGGTCAAACCATTTTTGTCTGAAAGTAGCCATGTTGGATATCAAATTAAAGGGAATTGAGCATGGGGCAACATGAAAGCAAATATTCTGTCCTTTTACACACCCTCGACCACTGGGGTTGGGTCAAAGGTCATGTTTTTCTTTTCTGAAAGAAGTAATGTTGCATATGGCATTAAAGTGAAAGAAGTGTAGACAAACATGCAAGCTAAAACGTTGACTTTACACACACCCCTGGCATCTGGGGTTGGGTTGAAAGGTCAGATAATGGCATTGTGCAGATAAGTATAATATTTAATAAACTAAGCACTAAAGCATACTTGTGAGGCTTTTGGTATGATCTGAATGATATCCAATGTGAATTAAGAGTCTAGATAAATGGGATATAAGTTTTGTGATTTACATGTTTCTCTATAGTAACCCTGTGTCAGGGATATAAATTCGACGATTTTGACTCGTTCTGCACATACTATCTTATATCATTTCGTTATTTTCATTGGGGAGTTCATTTAGTTGCTAGGAACATTTTATACAAATTTCGCTTAAAGCATCCAGCAAAATCATAAATACACAATATAAATACTGCAAAACCTTGACATTAATAGCTTTATCTTCGCGTTAAGTGAATGCAATCAAATCTCTGTTTTAACGCATTGTGCGTATTTTCAATTGCACTTTTCACAGCCTTTGAAAGCAGGACAATGTCACACCGTATAGCTGTTATAATAGGTATATCATGAGATACAACTGTATACCATCTTATAATATCAGGGGATATAAATTGATTTCTAGTGTGTGTTTGTACCCCCTCTTCGAGGGAACATTGGGAAGATCGTTCAATCTCATATAATTTGCCAAGAAAATAATTCCGGGCCAATAGGCGCAGTCGGGAACGTGCCCGACTGGAGATACGTTTCTGACTGCAGATCAAGGGGTCGCGAGGTAGGTCCCAGCCAGGTCCCATACTTTCAACGAGATTGATCATGAAATAATGTCTACGGCCAGTCTCCTCCCTTATGCTGAACAAAGAAGGGTTGTTGTCAGTTACAAGCGAACTTATGTGCACGAAGTACTGGTTAACAGCTTAGTCAAGCTTACCCGGGGAAAAAGTGTGGTTAGGCGAACTGACCGTCCCGACATGACCATGAATCAAATCAAACTAAATTAAAACACGAAAATAGAGATTACTGACGACTACCGCTAATTCAAAATTGTTAAAACCGATGGATAAAAAATAATTACAATTGTACGCTCAAAAATCTTGCATTCGTCTAAACCTGTGTAAGCAGGACGAAAAAATAAGAGCTGGTTCCAATGTTGAGACTTTTCATTCTTGGTACAGCTGAAATATTATCTTGCAAAAGTCAGGCCCTCAACACTACTGCATACATCACCATTAAAGATCAATTAAAAAGCCATTAAATAAAAAACATTAAAGTTTACAGCATTTTCAATGATTCTTGCAATGCAAGCCAAATTAAATGTGTATTAAAATACCCAATCGAAATGGTATACATAAATGGTAATTAAAATCATATTAAAATGGCATTGAATTAACAGTGCCATTAAATTGAGAACTCCATTAATTCAGGACTCATTAAAACAGTTACTGTATAATGGGGTACAATGTAATGGGATTTTCATCATCAATAAGTTCTCATTAAACTGCAGAATAATGAGGTAATAAGAGCAATTAAAATCTCATTCAAATCCCATTAAAATAATTAATTGGGGTAATTAACATGCTATACAATAAGAACATTTAAATGATTTTGATGCTGTTGGGTGGCATTCAAATTTTAATGACATATTCAATTTAACGGTCCGTGTTTTTTGGCATACCATGAATTTGACAGTAGTACTTGATTGCCATTAACTTCATTGGAACTGTTTTTATGAGACCATTTCATGGTTGTTTAATGATGCAATAATTGAATGAGGTATTTAAAACGCAAATTTCGCTTTGTCTCTTTTTCCTCTACCATTTTCATTTCCCCTTGTCGCATAAATTTGATTTAGTTTTTCCTTTCTGCTCCAAAATTATGTATGTTACAGGGCATCTGACTGAGGACCTCAAATGAAAAAAGTGTGTGTATTATATGGTGCATTTCGACTTTGTCTGAATACTGGTTCTGGTCTAAAACTACTTGTCATCAAATGTCATAAAGTAAATAATTTAGGCATGGTACATGACTTTAATCAGGCTGTAAACAGTAGAACCATATTTCATTCAGCTTCCAAATTGTCTTCTCATACATGTAAAGGTCATAATCCTGTATCCTGAATTAAACGTTATCTTATTGCCATGACGTCATGTCAATAATTTGAGCTATTATTTTGAATCTTTGTGTATGCATATGATATTTCCCAAGAAAGTATATTTATCCTAAATGAGCCAAAATGTACTTAGGTCCACTGAAAAAAATTTAATTTGACATAAATAAAGGAAACAAACGATAGCATGCTTAATTCTTCAATGTTCACTGTTTCTTTTTTTCTAACTTCCTTCTTGGAACTATTCTATACGCACCAACACAATAGTGGTGATTCTATGTCATTTAAATGGCCTTGCTGCATTAAATTAATTGTCATTAAAATATTGTTGAATTAACTATCTTATTAAATTCAATGCCAATAAAAAATTAACTTGTTATATTAACTACCATTAAACAAGTTGTACCATTAAATTCATCAAATATACTGTATAACTTTTAAATAAACTACAATTAAATTCATTGCGCCATTACATTTAAGGACATTCAAATTGTTTTACTGTTAATTATTGGGGCTTAATTTTATAATCAATACTTAAGGGGCAATTAAACATTTTGCAATTAATTTAATTACCATAAATATGACATTAAAACATCTTGTCACAAGAACTGACAGATTTTACTGACCATGAAAGTTTGAATAACAGTTTAATTAGAATTTATGGTTATTTTAATGGCATTTGCTCTTTAAAATCATGCTATTTTCGTGGTTTAGTATAATCCAATTAAAATATTCCAACAAAACTTAATGGCAATAATTAATGGGTTTAATAACTTTAATGGTGTTTTAATGGCTAATCAATGCATATTTATTGGTATGTGCGTGCAGTAGTGCAAGGCTGTGAGACCTTACGATTATTCTACCGTAGTAAATAGAAATGTGTACTCGCCAGTATCTTGTTAAATATACATGGCATGGGCCGTTAAAGAATATTTCGTCAGTGAGGGGGTGAAGCTAAAGGTCCTGACAACTTTTATAAAGTTATGAACGCATTTTACGGAAGGCCGTACAAATCTTCCTTGAGAAGCCATTCCCTAGGGTCCAATTGCTTCTTGAGGGGGTCTGTGTCAGTACTTATAAGGAAACATAAAGAAACTTGTAATCCAGGGGGGAAGAGGGGTGTCCGGACCACATGTCCCCCACTCTGATTCTGCCCATGAGTTAGGGGGGAAGAGGGTGTCCGGACCCCATGTCCCCCACTCTGATTCTGCCCATGAGTTGACAACATTGTTTTTAAAATAAACCTCAATTACTTGAATGAGTTCATTAGAATGGAATCTATTTATTTATGGAGAATCCATCTTATACATCCAGATAACTTACATTTATTGTTGACTGTTTCGACCACAGGATCGAGTGATCAAAACAGTCAACAATAAATGTAAGTTATATTGATGTGTATAAGATGAAAATTATCCATAAATACATGTACTATACCGATAGTTGTATGCGGCTGCACCAATCGCTTAAAATGTACAAAATGTGAAAACTGCGCACTGCTTTCATACATGTATCTTTATTCCTTTCTCGCGGTTATTACATTTTTATTTTTCCATAAAGGCCAATTCTAAGGACTTTTGTTCTACACAAAAGACAATTAAACATAATTTCAAATTCAATTTGCCGTTGTGTCCTGTGATATATTCATTTGTTATTAAAATGACTTTTTTATCATTCTGAAGATCACCAATATAATGAGAATAAATTTTATCGTAAAATTGGTTATAATGAATGTATTGTCGTTGCTGTGTCTATTCACTGCATCTTTTCTCAGAAGTACCTATTTGAATGTACATTCCCCTATCTTTCTCTCCCTCCCTTCCCCCCTCCCTCCGTACCTACCTACCTACAGGAAAAATAACCACATATACAACAGAATCATAAACACAGTGCCAGAAATTGTCATCACCACGTTATATATCTGTGTACTTTGTTGTGAGCTGTACACGAAAGCTTACTTTGTCGCTGTGGAAAAAACATAAAAGATAAAAATCTGTATTTTTTTGACATTTTCCTTTTTTAAAATTGTTGGTCACAAAACCTTCTGCAACTGTATCAGTGCAATTTTCTGGAGCCTCTTTGTCTCTGGAAAGTGCAGATGCCACTCATTTTGGAAGAAATTCATCATGCTTTTTGTAGTTCTCCAGAGCGAAAGTGAATTGCGGTAGAATGCGAGATTTATAAAAAGCTGAGTGATATGTTACCATTGCGTGAAAGTGAATTGCGGTAGAATGCGAGATTTATAAAAAGCTGAGTGATATGTTACCATTGCGGGAAATGCTGATCAACTAAAAACTTACAATGTCATGTAATGCGTAATTCCAAGCGAGATGCAAGGACATAAATAGACTAACACGATTTTACATGTTGTATGCTTTGTCGTAACTACATGTAGCAACACAATTTGAATACATGACTGTATGACGTCAGTGTACAGCGCACGACAACTGAGAAAAGTGCAGGTTTTGACAGTGTGATATGTCAATGTAACAGTAACTCGTTAGGGATATACACATGTATGACCTTAGGTTTATATGGCTGGATGGATTGATAGAGTTTTCTTGACCCATCTCTTCACATATCTATAATACAACAGCTGCTTTCCAGATTGAATGAGAAGGGTCGGCCTCAATACTAGCATCAAGTCTTTAGTCATGGGCAGGTCCAGAGGAGGGAAGGGGGAACTCACAAGTGGCTATGGCTATTGGTTTCCGTAGAAATACTGGTACGGGCACCCCATCCCCGCACCCTCGAGAAGCAATTGGACCCTAAGTCAAATTACTTCTATAGGGAGGGGTGTTCGGCACTCTGTGAAATACATTGATGACTAACAAACGTTGTTGCCCCACCACCCCACCCCTGACGGATTTTTTTCTGGATCCGCGCATGTGCACCACCATCTGATTTACAGCTTCATTTGCTATTCTATTAGAAGCGATTTATTTACGTTGTATACGTCGAAAAGTTCATAGAATGCAATACATGAACTTTGAATATTCGAGCACGACACCAAATTGCACAGATTACGATGCAATTCCGTGATACTAGAGTCACCGCCCTGTTTATGTGTGTGCAAGCTCTGAAATTGCTAAATAAGAAAGATTGCAGGGGAATGTTGGATGACAGAAACACGCGAGAAGTAGTAAAGCTTTAGAATTGTTCGTTGCAATGTTGGAATTCTGTTTTTTTTTGCACCGTTCAGGAATTACGTGAAATGAATTGCTTAATGAGTCGACTAATGATAATAACAAGTAACTGATATGCGTTACATACAAACAAAAACAGCTCTTAAACTGGGTTTTGCTTGTAGTTTATGCGAGAAGCCGCCACTGAAACATGCTAACGTGCAAGGATAGCCTGGGTTCCAGTCTGATCATTTTTTCTTCTTTTTTTATTTTTCCGTTCATTGGTCAAAAATGAAATCAATAACAGACAACTGATACCTTTGATGTGGTATATTTTATTGTCTTATTTTTTTTTAGAATATTAGCATTAGAAAATATTGCCAAAATATTGACGACTAGACCCAGGCTATGCAAGGACGACCTTCAAGCAAAGCTAACTGTTTAGTGCTGGGTCTGTGTGTGTTTTATATTTAACGTCCCGCCAACAGCTACGCGTAAGGTCATAATGGAGACGGGGCAACAGCTTAGATTCTCGTCCGACAGACTGTTGATCTAGGGGCGAGTTATTTACCCACTACATAACAGGTGCTTCTGTGTGTTGGGTCTGAATCTTCATAATATACTTCCACACATTTTCCATGCACGCAGCGAAGGCTTAGACGGCCCCGTCTGAGCCTTCGCTGCTCGCTCATGTGATAAGTGCCGACATCTCATTAGCTGGGCTTATTGGATCAATGATAGAGTCCTCAAATTGAGATCAAGTGGTCGTGCGCGGATCCAAAGGGGGGGGGGGGCGGGCGGAGGACCGATTAAATGGCGTTTCGCTGGCGGGCGGATGATGACCTGCTTATAGTGGTATTTGATTCCTCTCTCCTCTCATCAACTAACAAAAAAGTAAAAAACAAAAAAAAGTAGTCAAATTTGGACCCCCTCTGAAAACACTTTCTAGATCCGCAAATGGAGGTCCCTGGCTCGCACTTTATGAGACACATTGTGCTGTGTCCTTGAGCAAGACAACGCTTTTTATTTCTGTCTAGTTCATATCTTACCCAGGGAAATGCTCCAACATGACTGAAAAATTATTGACTTGGATGTAACGCATCAAATGAAAAAAATATCGCATGTGCTGCACAATTTTACACCTGCCGAACTTCAAAATTCCTTATGCTTACAATATCTTATGAACTGGCTATAAACTCGTGTTTGGCATACGTGTGTGGAGGACTGAAGATGATTGTTGTCTGGTATTTTTTATGCGTGTAGGCCAGTACAAATCGACTGTCTAGAAACGTTTCAAAACACCTGAAAAACTCGTTGGGGGAGAGTTAAAACAATAAGTTATTCACATAATTCTCCCGACTAATTCACAATCACGCAATTAGGCAACCATTCAAGAATGCAGAATCACAAACACTCCTCCTGGTTAAAAATAGCAATGTCGTTAGCACGCCGTCTTAGTAAAGTAAAACAATAGATAGACCGTGCAAAAACAATAAATGAAATGCCTACTTAATAACATGCTGTTGTTTTTGCACAATATGTGTAGTTGGATATGACATTTCCCTTGCCTTGCCTTCGACCCACCCACGGGAACTTGACAAAAACTTTTTATGAAAACTTGAAGTAGGCGTGTATCTGTTAACATAGACAAGGACTGTTACGCTAGTTGTTAGGGTACTCTGTTTGACTCA
Organism: Loripinus fragilis; assembly: GCA_964019695.1. Classification (NCBI taxonomy): domain Eukaryota; kingdom Metazoa; phylum Mollusca; class Bivalvia; order Lucinida; family Lucinidae; genus Loripinus; species Loripinus fragilis. The sequence goes on from OZ026529.1 coordinate 37,486,985, forward strand.
CCAAAACAGCCCAAAAACTCAACTTTATAAACAAATCTATAGTGTACTGGCTTCAAGAGAAAATAGCCTGTCTAACGATACCAATATTTTGTTCTTACGTTGAATAAGTCCTATGAAATAAGCAAGAACAAAACGGATTTTAGCGTCTGCTTGAAACTTGTTCGTTTGCACTTTCCTCTGGAGACCGTTAAAACACAGTTCCATCACTTTTTCTGACTTCTAACGATGGGATGCCGTTAAAAGTGGTAAGGTCTGGTTTTCAATAACTTTTTTCTACATGGAGTCGTTAAAATCTTGCGACTTATAATTACAAAAATTACTGTAAACCGACCTTTTCGTCAATTACGCCATGTTTGCTAAAGTTCAGCTCTCTCAATTTCGTGAATGCTGGGCCGATTACATGTACAGATACTTCAAGTGGAAAAGGTAAACCTGTTGGGAAAATCCCTAATATATTCACCATGTTCGCGTGGTAAATGTATATTTTTGGAGTGCTTCAGTTTACATCATTACACTGCATTACTTCCCTTGATATAAAATCGCGAAATCATACATGTACCATGACGTAACAGGGCCAGAATGAATGGGATTTCCTAAAAACATGGAGGCCGGGTAGAAAAAGTTCGGCGTAATTTCTGTTAAAAATCGCCATTTGGCTTTCATTTGGTAAATTGTAAGAACAAAAGGTTGGTATCGTTTGGCTTGAAGCTTCATTTGTAGGACACTGTAGTTTTGCTCATATAAGTTGAGTTTTTCGACTTTTTTATTTAGTCAAATGGGGTACCCCTACAACGACCGTTACAACCCTTGTCAATTAGAGTAAAGTTTGTTCATTTACATCCAGGATATGAACGCAATAAATAATATATTTTCATAGTATGTGAATCAAAAGATAGCAATGATTCGTCGCCATTACGGTGAGCCTTATAATCTAGCACGCTTTCAAAATTGCCTAAAAAGTTAATTCATTTATCTTCATCTGGAATGACGTTTTTTCTAATTTTTGTTAATATTATATCAACTGCCAAAGTATCACAGGTAAAACAAATAAGCAGTTATGTCTCTATCTGATCACTCTCAAAAATACCAAAAATGGTTTTCAAGA